>CAMZMU010000049.1:26032384-26762084 GCA_947311845.1 Poa pratensis | reverse complement strand
CCAGGGTGTCTGGGCCTGTCCTATACGGCCTCGACACTTGATGGCGAATTTTCGCTAAGGACCAAGCCTACGGTTGGAGAGCCTCGTGAGGATTGCCTCGCGAGGGGATTTGAGGCAGCAGAGGCCTGCGGAGGCCATATCCACTGCTGCCCCTCTTCAAGGAAATCTCCCCTGGGGAGAGGTCAACGCCGAATTCTCTACAGGGCATCCAAGCCCTCGTGGAGATCGCTTCGCTGCAAAGCAACCTCTGCAGAGCGCACATGGGCTCTGCAGCGGCCGCAGAGTGACGCGCGCCCCTGCGCGCGGTGACGACGACGCCGCAGTTGCCATTTTGGTGATTAAAGGGGTCAATAAAGCTGTGCCACCCGCGGACTACAAGGATTTCCTCTTTGGTGATAAGGGGACCGGCCGGCGCTACGCTCCAAGGCCAACGTCACCGTGGGCACCCCCACGTTCCTCTGCGGCCCCAGCTGGCCGTCCTGCATGGACGGTGGTACTCTGCTACAGGAGTCAGCTTTACGCTCATGGACCGCGTCCATGGACACCGGGCTGCGATGCACCGCGCTCCACCTTCTGCGCCACGTGACAGCCCTACCACAGTGCGAGTGCAAGGAGGGAGCACGGGGCGCCTATAAAAGGAGGCAAGGTGCACCGTAGCAAGGGATCGCATTCTCATTCCAGCATAGCCACTTACGCGCAAGGAAGAAGAAGCCTGCTTCCCTTCCTTGTATACACCATTGCCAAAAGAGAGCCCTCGGCAAGCTCATTGTACTGTAACCTCTACAAGCAGTGCAATACAGACAAGCAGGAGTAGCGGTATTACCTCCACACGAGGGCCGTGAACCTGGGTACGGGCTGGTGTTCATCTCTGTCGTGATGTCCCTCCACTTGCTCGACGAGCACCGTCGCCGTGCAGGTTGAGGGTTGTTTGACCAACGTGTTCAGCCCCTTACACGAACTCTCTTCGTGAGCTTGACTATCCCTGTTTCGTGGGAGTCATTCTCCGACAATTGGCGCGCCAGGTAGGGGGCTGAGGCGCGTCTTCAACCTTCATCGACCTCTGCACCATGGCGGACACTCGCGCAGCTCGCGCCACCCGGCGGGCGTCAGGCAGGGCAACCACCGAGCCCGCTGCCAACACCACCAACCCTCGCGGCCGTCCCCGCGCCAGCCGTGCCACGGGGCGCAACACCGCTGAACCGCGGGTGGAGCACCCCGAGGACGACGACGGCCACCACGACGACCGCTTCGACGACGACGTCGACCACGGGCACGGCGAGGACGCTGAGTCCTCGCATCCGTCCCAGCGCCACAGCGCCTCCACTCTTGGGCGTCCAGCGCCCAGCCCAAACACCGCGCTGCTCATGGCCGCGGAACTCTTCCGCTACCGTCCCACAGCTGAGGCGCACGACAACTGGCTCGGCCGCCTCAGCACCTCGTCGACATTGCGGCGGCACCGCGCGCTGCTCCTGCGGCGTCGCGCTCTCTGGTGCACCACAACTCCGGACGCGCTGGAACCACCGCGCATGGCGCACCTCCGCCGCCGCCTCCGCCGTCCGCCTCCAGCCGCGGCGCACAAGGCCGCATCCCACGCGTCTTCGCCGCGCGATTGTCAAATCGTGCAGCGGACACCCCCAGACGCGCGGGTGGAAATGGAGCGCCAGAAGGACCTCCAGAAGCGCATCGTCGAGGAATCGGCCAAGCAGGGCGACAGAACCGCCGTGCTCTTCAGGGGGCATCGCCTCGTACGCCACAGGTTGCGCGGCCTTCACCCGCAACCTGCGCGCGTCGTCTGGCCACAGAAGTTCAGGCCTGACCTACCCAAGGGCTACGACGGCACGAACAACCCCATCGAGTTCTTGCAGCTCTACACCACCTCCATCCAAGCTGCGGGGGGAGACGACAAGGTCATGGCCAACTGGTTCTCCCACGCTCTCAAGGATTCCGCCTTGTCGTGGCTCCTGAACCTTCCCGAGGACTCCATTGACTCGTGGGAGGAGCTCTGCCAGCAGTTCGTTGCGAACTTCAAGGGCACGTACGAGCGCGCCCTCACCTACAACGACCTGCGAGCTGTGCGCCAGAAGCCTGGCGAGACCCTCCGCAGGTACATCCAGCGCTTCAGCCAAGTCCGCAACAAGATCCCGAACATCCCGGACTCGCACGTCATTGCGGCCTTCAGAGAGGGCGTCACCAACCACAGGATGCTCGAGAAGCTCGGCATCCATGATACCCTCTCCTCCGTGGTGAAGCTCTTCGACATCGCAGACAAATGCGCCAAGGCAGAGAAGGGCTCCTCTTCGTCAAGGTGGGCTCGACAGACGACCCTGTCGAGGGATCCAAGACCCAGAAGAGGCGAGACGAGAAAGCGCAAGCCTACCGCAGTCCTGGCAGCTGAACCCGACGCCAAGCATGTTCGCGAGGACTCTCCAGAGGCTGGCAAGAAAAGGTGGACAACCGCCCGTTCTGCATCTACCACAACAGGCGCGGCCATGCGACGGAGAACTGCTATGACCTCAAGCACTGAGCAAGAAGCGTGAGCAAGAAGAGGCAGCGGTGGCCGCGGCAGAGGCCGTGGTTACCGCAAAGGTGGACGCAAGGGCAACTTCCAGAGGCCTCAGGGAACTCAGGCGAATGCCGCCGAGAAAAACAACAATCTCCCGACGAAGAGCCTGGAGGCTACCAGGCCCCCAAGGGTGCCATGGCATGCATCCTCGGCGGATCCCAGGCGCCCAAGTCGAACAACCAGTTCAAGCAGTTCGCTCGCGAGCTCAACGCAGCGCTTCCCGGGGTCGAGACGTCCCGCCCCCTCAAGTGGTCCCAGTACACCATCGCCTTCGACGCCAAAGATCACCCCAAGTCTACAAAGACTGTGGGCACCCTCCCGTTGGTGTGCACCCCCACCATCAACAACATCGCCGTCGGCAAGACGCTCATTGATGGGGGTGCAGGCCTAAACGTCATCTCTGTCGAGACCTTCGAGACGCTTCAAGTGCCCTACGAGTGGCTCATGCCCTCCAGGCCCTTCACCGGGGTCACCAGCGGCTCAATCTCGCCTCTGGGGCAAGTGAGGCTCGCGGTCACTTTGGCACGCAGGAGAACTACCGCACCGAGCTAATTGACTTCGACGTCGCGCACATTGGCCTGCCCTACAACGCCATCCTCGGCTACCCCGCCCTCGCGAAGTTCATGGCCGTCACGCACCGCCTACAACATGGTCAAGATCCCTGGCAGCGGTGGCACCATCACCATACGGTCACGTACAGGACGCCACGCGCGTCGAGATCGCCTACAAGGCCGCTGCCATGGCATTCCCCGCTGACGAGGACATGGAGCCTCTCGAGAGGCCCAAGAAGAAGAAACAACTGTTCACTCAAGAGCAAGCATCTACAAAGAAGGTGTCGCTGAGCACCAGCGGCTCGGGGGCTGAGGGCTCGGGGGCTAGCGTCACCATAGGCGCTGGCTTGCCTCCCAAATAGGAAAGCGCGCTCGTCGCCTTCCTTCGGGCAAATTCTGACATGTTCGCATGGACTCCGTCAGAAATGTCCGGTGTACCAAGGGAGGTGATCGAGCACCACTTAGCCGTGTGTCCAGACGCACGCCCTGTAAAGCAAAAGCGCGGAAACAAGCCCCCGAGAAGCAAGCGTTCATCATCAAAGAAGTAGAGAAGCTGAAAGCAGCAGACATCATTCGAGAAGTTGCCCACCCCACTTGGCTCTCCAACGGTGTGGTTGTCCCAAAACCCAATGGAGGAGGCCGGCTCTGCATCGACTACACAGACGTGAACAAGGCTGCCCCAAGGATTACCCCATGCCAAGGATAGACCAGATTGTGGACTCCACCGCCGGCTGTGATCTCCTCTGTTTCCTGGATGCCTTCTCAGGCTACCACCAGATCAAAATGGCCAAGGAAGACGAGGAGAAAACAGCATTTCTCACCCCTTGTGGTGTGTATTGCTACACTTGCATGCCCTTTGGCCTAAAAATGCCGGCGCCACCTTCCAGAGGCTCATGAGGATCGCCTTGGGGGCTCAGATGGGAAGAAATGCAGAAGCTTATGTCGACGACATCGTGGTCAAGTCTCGCGAGGGAGACACTCTCTTGAAGGATCTCGAGGAAACCTTCGCCAGCCTGCGCAAGGTGAACATCAAGTTAAACCCCGCCAAGTGCGTCTTCGGGGTGCCTTCAGGCAAGCTCCTCGGGTTCCTCGTGTCCCACCGCGGCATAGAAGCAAACCCTGACAAGATCAAGGCTATAGAAGACATGCAGCCACCTCGCCGCCTCAAGGACATGCAGCGCCTAGCAGGATGCATGGCCAGCTTAGGCCGCTTCATCTCCAAGTTCGGCGAGAGAGCCTTGCCATTTTTCAAGATCATGAAGAAATCCGGCACCTTCAAGTGGACTCCAGAGGCTGACGAAGCATTTAGGACTTGAAGAAATACTTGGCTAGCTCACCAGTCATGGTAGCCCCCAGGGCAGGCGAGCATCTGAAGCTGTACCTAGCAGCCACTCCACAAACTGCTAGCGCCGTCCTGGTGGTGGAAAGAGAAGAGCCAGTTCTCCCAAGAAAAGCACTGCCACACCAAGTCCAGAACCTCCCGACGAGGAACAGTCTCTCCAGACCCAGTGCCAGGCCCACAGCCTCAAGTCGAGCCCTCCACGAGCACCCTGCCGAGGCTCCTCCACAGGCAAACCTCGCCAAACTCCTGAGGAGCCTCTCGAGGGAGCCGACGCTGCACCATCAACGACCCTCGTCGAGCATCCAGTCTACTTCGTCAGTACTGTACTGCGAGATGCTCGCGAGCGGTACCCAGTGCAGCAGAAGCTCCTCCTCGCGCTACTCATCGCCTCCAGGAAGCTGCGCCACTACTTCCAGGGTCACCCCATCACGGTGGTCACGTCCTTCCCCCTGGAGCAGATCCTGCGCAACCCCAACGCTACTGACCGCGTCGCAGGATGGAACATTGAGCTGCAGCCATTCAACTTGCGCTTCGACACCACAAGAGTCATAAAAGGGAGAGCGCTGGCGGATTTCGTCGCCGAGTGGACAGACCCAACTCCTGAAGAGCCTCGCGAAGAAGAAACCGCGTCATCGGGAGATACAATGCCAAGCCACTGGACCATGCACTTCGATGGAGCTTTCGCCTGCCGCAATGGTGGGGCTGGCGTTGTCTTAACCTCACCAAAAGGTGACAAGCTCTACTACGCCATCCAGCTGTGCTTCACAATAGACAAGATCTCCAACAACATCGCCGAGTACGAGGGCCTCCTCGCCGGGCTCAGAGCCGCAATCGCCCTTGGCGTCAAGCACTTACTCATAAAGGGTGATTCCCAGCTCCTGGTTAACTTCTCCAACAAGAGCTACACGCCTAAGACGACCACATGGCCGCCTACCTTGAAGAGGTCCGCAAGCTCGAGAAGCACTTCAGGGGCATGGAGCTCATGCACATCCCGCGAAAGGAGAACCAAGAGGCAGATGACATCGCCAAGCGAGCATCACGAAGGCAGGCCCAGCCGGCCGGCGTGTTTGAAGAGAGACTCTCCAAGGCGTCCATAAAGCAGCCACAAGAAGCAGCAGCCGCAAGCACAGACGAAGTACTCCCACCACCTCCTATAGGTGGGGCACCCAACTGCGGTCCATCCTCAGGGGAGCGTCTGCTGCTGGCTATGGTGCACCAAGAGACAGGCTGGGTTGACGAACTCAAAGACTACCTGCTGAAGGGAGTCCTTCCTGAAGAAGACGCGGAGGCAGAACGAGTGGCTCGACAAGCCAAGTCATACTACATCCTCGAGGGAGACCTGTACCGCAAGCGCCCAAATGGAATTGCACTCAAGTGCGTCCCCCCCGAGGAAGGCCGCATGCTGATCAGAGACATTCACAGTGGAGAGTGTGGCCACCATTCCTCTGCACGCACCCTGGCAGGCAAGGTCTTCAGGAGCGGTTTCTACTGGCCCCAAGTGCTTCAAGATGCCACCACCATCGTCCAGTCTTGCGATGCGTGCCAGTTCCACGCCAAGCAAGTTCATCAGCCTGCACTGGGACTCCAAACCATCCCGCTCTCGTGGCCTTTCGCGGTCTGGGGCCTTGACATTCTGGGACCCTTCCCGAGATCACAAGGGGGCTACCGCTTCCTCTTCGTGGCAGTCGACAAGTTCACCAAGTGGGCAGAGGTTGAAGCAGTGCGCAGCATACCGGCCAGGGCGGCAGTAAAATTCATCAGAGGCCTGGTCTGCCGCTTTGGTGTGCCTAATCGCATCATCACCGACAATGGCTCACAATTCACCAGCGGCATCTTCAGGGCCTACTGCGAGAGCCTCGGCACCAAGCTCTGCTTCGCCTCGGTGGCTCACCCACAGAGCAACGGCCAAGCCGAGCGAGCAAATGCTGAGGTCCTCAAGGGCCTCAAGACAAGAGCTTCAATCGCCTGAAGGGCTACGGCAAGGGCTGGATAGACGAACTCCCGTCCGTGCTCTGGTCCATCCGCACGAACCCCACGAAGCCCACTGGTGAGACGCCATTTGCTCGTGTATGGAGCTGAAGCAGTCCTCCCCACAGAGATCAAGCATGGATCCGCACGGGTCCTTGCCTTCAACGAGGACGATCAAGCAGACCTCCACAGCGACGACCTGCTACTCCTTGACGGGTTGCGCCGCCGTGCCGCCCTCAGGGCAGCCAAGTACCAGCAAGACCTGCGACGCTACCACAGCCGCCACATACGTCCGCGCACTCTCGAGACAGGCGACCTCGTCCTCAGGAGAATCCTCTCCAGGGAAGGTCTCCACAAGCTCTCGCCAATGTGGGAAGGCCCCTACAGGGTCTCACACATCGCCAGGCCTGGCGCGGTACGCCTCGAAACGGAGGACGGCATTCCGGTCAAGAATCCATGGAACATCGCGCATCTACGCAAGTTCTACCCGTGATCATAGTCACGCCAGACATTTTTTGTCTCTAGAGGGAAGCACACAACTTCACCTCCAAGCTTCACAAAAGCTTCTCCTCCCGAGGGCCAGCCCCTCTGAGCTCTCCTGATTACGTGCCGCCGCAGGCCGTGAAGAGTCTCAGCCACTGAATGTGGTCCCCATGCCTCGACATGGAAAACTTTATCTTGGTCACACCAAGTGTAATGAACCAATTCGTTTCTCGATGAAACATTGCGCTGAGGCGCCGCTATGTAATATTTTGGTGGTGAGTTTTACTTTTCATCATCTTAGTTCATTTCGCGCTATATTCTTCCCCATGCGCACCTCGCGAGCGGGGGCTGAGTACGGTGACTGTGCCTCAAGAGCACCCCAACAGCACCGCAAAATCCAAAGGATCCGAGCTCTAGCACGTGAGCACGCTCTCACGCCTGTTACCTCCCCAAAGAGCTCTGGCCCATGGGCTTGCTCCCAAAACACGCCACCTCACCAAAGGACCTTGGTACTTACTCTCCTCGCGAGATACCCATGAGGAAGCCTATAAGCGCGCATGGTGTTTACTACCATGTGCCTGCTTTGGGTCTGCCTCTCTAACCAATACAGGGAACAAGAAGTCCTCCCCAAGGTCGAGAAGTCACGCTCCGACCCCTAGAGGGAGCGCACCATCAGGGAAGCCAACGCCCTCTACGAGGCCAAAGTCTCCAAGCTAAGTCTAGCGCTGCGAGAAGTGTTTTCTCCCTCTCACGGCACCTGTCGCCCCTCGAGCGGTTTTTTCTCTCTCACACTCCATGGACTGCTTGTGCGTCAAAGGGGAGCCCTCGAGCACCGCGACTCGAGAGCCCTTACCTCTCCAAGCCTTAAACACCCCCCGGCCTTGCCGAGTCACGCTCCGGCATACCGTAGCGGCGGTGTCATAGCGCAAAGAGATGGGTCCTGACGACGTAGAGCGAAGAAAGACATGGAACAGGGAAGGACCCTTCGAGGGGCACACACACATGTTTGCATACGATAAAGTATCTTACAAGCCAGCGTGAATTAAAACAAGTCTTAAAACAAAGATAATTGCGCCAAGCGCATCTTGTTGCAGGAGTGGCCTAGGCAGAGGGTTCACCATCGCCGTCCTCTTCAGCCTTCTCTTCTTCGGCGCCTTCATCCTCCTCAGCGGCCTGCTCCGCCTCAACCCTCTTGAAGCGGTCGACGTAATCGTTGACTTCTTCTCGAACCAAGTTGGAGAGCTCCCAGGCCGGATCTCCCTCGATGGGCTCGGTCACTGACTCGAAGTCGAAGCCGGGGTGAAGGCGCTGGAGGTTGGCGAAGACGCGATCGATCGCCACGGTCAAGAGCTTGCGGCACTCCTCATCAACAACGTCGCCAAGTTCCGCCACAGGGCCCTCGAGCACAGAGAAGAGCTGGTCGAAGTAAGCAAGATATGTGGCGGCATCAGCGTTCCCATGGACGGGAACAATAGGTGCATCCACTCCTAGCTGCCCCGCGAGAGTATTCCCCCGGGCCACTAAGGATTGGAACATGCGCTCCCGTTGCTGCGTCAAGACCTGTGCCGCCTGCACGCGATGCTCAGCCTCTTCGGCGCGCTCCACGACAGGGCCCACCTGAGCGGTCAACTCCTTCATGTCCGCCATCAAGAGGCAAAGTTCTGTTCCGCACGCGCCCGAGCCTCCGCGGCAGCCTGGAGGCGAGAGTCGAATCGCTTCTTCTGGGCCTCAAGGTCCTGGACGCGAGCCTCAAGCTCTTTGCGTCTCTTCGTGAAGCGCTCCTCTTGCTTCTTGGCCTTATCCGCGAAGTCTTTTCTACAGCTGTCGCGAAAGAGCTTCTCCTTCGTCGCAGACTCTTCCGCCATCTTCTCCTCCTTTTTGCGAAGGTTCTCGTTGGTCAGCGCAAGGCGCTTCTGGTAGAACTCCTCATCTTGAGTGACCTTGTACTCGCGGGCTTCCAGGTGCTCCCGCTGCGCGGATTGATCCTTCTCGATCTGCTCAACCTGGTCTTCGCGTTTGCGCGCCTCGGCCTCGCGGGCGTCGAGATCAGCTCCGCGCTGCACGATCAAGTCTTCGCGAATGCTCAAACTCTCACGGAATTTCTCCAAACTCTGCCGCACATTTTCCGACTCGGCGACGATCCCCGCCTCGCGGTCAGAAGCTCTTTGTGCTTGGCGGAGACCGCCGCCTCGCGCGCCGCCAGCTCCTGGTGTTTGGCCTCGGTCTCCACCTCGAGAGCCTCGCGCCTAGCACCCAGGTCCGCTAGGGTCTCCTCGACCTCGCGGACCACGCTGATGCGGATCTCCTCAGCAGAGCGCAGCGCTGCCTCGCGCTGCGCCTGGGCAGCTTCGTTCTTCCGGCGGCAGCTCTCCACGGTCTCATGAAGACAAGCCCAGCCCCGCGCAAGCTCAGCGGCCTCCTCCGCCCTGGAGCGATCTTCCTCGGCAAGCTGGGCCTCAAGCTCGTCGAGAACCTCCCTCGCCGAGCGGAGGACAGCCCCACGGCGGGCTGCGCGGGGCGCCGCCCCCGCAGAACTAAGGCCCATGGCTCGCCGGAGGGCCTGGAAACGCCGGCGCCTGCCGAGGATTCCGGAGCGTCCAACCTTGGGCTCCGAGTGGCCTCAAGGCGCGCCGGGGGCTCTGGTGCGAGCCCCCCTCTTGGTCCACCAAGGGGCCTTCAGGGGGCTTTGATGAGAACCCCCCTCCCGGAGGCCTCCTGGGGGTTCGGGGCATCTTCATCTTCAACCACGTCATTCTTCTGCCCCTGGGGAGCGCTCTCCTCTCCAGGGACAGGGTTGGCCTTCTCAGCTGAGGCCGCCTCCCCAGCGGCCTCAGAGTCCGCTGTGGCCTCTCCAAGTTTCGTGCTCGGTGGGGGCGATGACGCGGCGGCCTCCTCCATTTCGACGTCAGCGCACGCCCCCGCGGACGCCCCTGTCACCGCGGCACACTCCTTCGCCGGCGGCGTGAACCTCGCGCATCCATCCGCATCCGCCGTCCCCTCCGGCGTGGGGGGAGACGTCAGGCCGCATAGGTGGAGGCATCGCCACCTCTGCCTCCCCCTCCATCTCCTTGCAGTGCTCCTCTGCTTCAGGAGGCGGTGCCGCAGCCTCAGGAGATGAAGCAGTGCCCTCGGGAGGCACCTCGTCGACTGTACACGCTGCAGGCGCCGCTGCAGCGCTGGGGATCTCTCCAAGCCTCCGAAGTCTCCGCCTCTTCGGCACCTCGGGGCCCCTGGAGAGGCTAAAACTCAAAAACTCCGCAGGAAGCCTACGCAAAAGCAAGCCAAACAGAAAAGGGAGTCGGTTCTTACCCTGATGTCTTGGCGCGGGAATCGACCCACACCGTGTTCGACGACCGCCACGGCCTCGGTGGTGCGGCTCCGGCGCCGGACCCCTCGAGAGCGGCCTCGGCTTTCCTCTTGAGGGAGATGCCCGCTGGACTCCCGGCGGCCCGGTCATGAACGGCCTTGGAGCGGGGCTCGCAATGGCCTGATGAAGCTCCGTCATCGTCGCTCTCCTCTTGCCCCTCGGCGCGCTGCGAGGGAGCGACCACGAACTGGCCGCTGCTGCCTGAGAAGCCTCGTGGGCCTCCAACCTCAGGCGCCGCGCTCTTCGAGGTGCTCGAGTTCTCCGCTGGAGAGGCAGAGCCTCCGAGGCGCCGGTTGCGCCTGCGTCGGATTCCACAGGCGTTACCGTCGTCTCCTCGTCGCCCTCAGCTGGCGCCCCCTGCGCCGCGGACTCAGGATCTTCGCGGGGCCCCGCATGCCCTTGGGCACCAGGCCCCACCGGTCGAACTTCGGCATCGTCTGCACGAGCGAGACGCGGCGCCCAAGGTCAATCCTGTGGAGCGGGACCGCCTTATCGCCGGGCTGGGGATATCAGGAGCCGTGAAGAGCGTCTCCATAATGGTGCGCACCTCCTGCTGCGTGAAGAGGTTGCGCTCAGGCGCATTTTGTCCCTCTGGTTGGAGTAAAGCCACATTGCGTCCGCGTGCCCTGGAGCGGAGCAATGCGGCGCTTCACGAAGTCCTTGGCCACCATCTGCCCGGTGAGGCCTGCCTCGCGGAGGTCCTTCAAGCGCCTCATCAGGGCCAAGCGCGGCTCCCTTGAGCGCTTTAGAAGACCAGCTCGCCCTCTTCATCGGAGGCGCCTCGGGCAGGTCAAAGAAGGCGCTCCGGCTGCCAAACTTCATGAGGAACCAGCGCTTGCGGAAGTCCTCCACCCTCTTCGTCACATTGGTCACAATGTTCTCGCCGTTCCGCGCGATGGGGATGTACGTGCCCTTCATGCCCTCCGTGATGCGGAAGGACACGCACCCTGACCGCTCCTTGTTCGCCGTGAACCGGAGCGTAGAAGCTTCGGAAGAGGTCCACCGAGGTGGATGCCGATGTATGCCTCGCAGAGGTAGGCGAAGATGGCGAGGACAAGGATGGAGTTAGGATGGAGATGAAGGACCTGGATCTGGTAGCGCTCCAGAACCGCCAGGAAGAAATCGGAGAAAGGAGGCACAAGCCCGGCGAATAGGGTGTGCATGAAGATGGGGTAGAAGTCGCCGAAGGAGTTGTCCGCCGCTTAAGCACCGTAGCGCCGTGCTCGTTGGTCGCTGAAGCCGCCATGTGACGCACTTTCTCCAGCTGCGCCTTCTTCTTAAAGCGGAAGCCGGTCAGAGCCGGCTCGAAGTCGCCGACCTGCTGCGTCGCGGCAGGTTCGCCGCCCTGCACCACGGCTTGCCTTTCGAGGCCGCGGAAGCTTTCTTGGGCGCCATTGCCGCAGGATTGCAAGGGGGAGGTGCGTCGAGACACAGGAGCGCAGGCGTCAAGAGCAAGGAGACGGGCGCGCAAATGATGCAGTAACTGCTGCCTGAACCGGCGCTGCAGGCTTTATTCCCCTCAGAGCAGTTACCGAGACGTGGTGGGACCCCCCACTACGCCCATCATCTCCGAGGAGAACGTGTCGTCGCGGCGTAACTGCCCTGCACGTGTCTCAGGCCGGCCGGACACTTTGGGCCCATGACGATTCGCCTGCGTCCATTGGACTACATCGTGCCCATCATGGGCCCGGGGGCTACTGTCGGCCCAGTGAAATCCAGGGTGTGCTGGGCCTGTCCTATACGGCCCTCGACACTTGATGGCGATTTTCGCTAAGGACCAAGCCTACGGCTTGGAGCCTGAGAGCGAGGCGATTGCCTCGCGAGGGCGGGATTTGAGGCAGCAGAGGCCTGCGGAGGCCATATCCACTGCTGCCCCCTCTTCAAGGAAATCTCCCCTGGGGAGAGGTCAACGCCGAATTCTCTACAGGGCATCCAAGCCCTCGTGGAGATCGCTTCGCTGCAAAGCAACCTCTGCAGAGCGCACATGGGCTCTGCAGCGGCCGCAGAGTGACGCGCGCCCCTGCGCGCGGTGACGACGACGCCGCAGTTGCCATTTTGGTGATTAAAGGGGTCAATAAAGCTGTGCCACCCGCTCCGGACTACAAGGATTTCCTCTTTGGTGATAAGGGGACCGGCCGGCGCTACGCTCCAAGGCCAACGTCACCGTGGGCACCCCCACGTTCCTCTGCGGCCCCAGCTGGCCGTCCTGCATGGACGGTGGGTACTCTGCTACAGGAGTCAGCTTTACGCTCATGGACCGCGTCCATGGACATCCGGGCTGCGATGCACCGCGCTCCACCTTCTGCGCCACGTGACAGCCCTACCACAGTGCGAGTGCAAGGAGGGAGCACGGGGCGCCTATAAAAGGAGGCAAGGTGCACCGTAGCAAGGGATCGCATTCTCATTCCAGCATAGCCACTTACGCGCAAGGAAGAAGAAGACCTTGCTTCCTTCCTTGTATACACCATTGCCAAAAGAGAGCCTCGGCAAGCTCATTGTACTGTAACCTCTACAAGCAGTGCAATACAGACAAGCAGGAGTAGCGGTATTACCTCCACAGAGGGCCGTGAACCTGGGTACGGGCTGGTGTTCATCTCTGTCGTGATGTCCCTCCGCTTGCTCGACGAGCACCGTCGCCGTGCAGGTTGAGGGTTGTTTGACCAACGTGTTCAGCCCCTTACACGAACTCTCTTCGTGAGCTTGACTATCCCTGTTTCGTGGGAGTCATTCTCCGACAAGATGCAGAAGACGTTTAGATCTGAAAATCAACTGTCAAGGCAGGTTTAAGTCGCGTTCTTAAGCCGCCAAGAAGAATTATAAGTCGCAGATTGGAATAAGAAATTGGAGTTCAGCTGGAATAATTCATGTGCGCGGCTTAGGGGTTTGATAAGACGAAGAAGCCTTCACTCGAAATCCAAGCTAAACTTGGG
This sequence comes from Poa pratensis, assembly GCA_947311845.1. Lineage (NCBI taxonomy): Eukaryota > Viridiplantae > Streptophyta > Magnoliopsida > Poales > Poaceae > Poa > Poa pratensis. The sequence continues at coordinate 26,748,880 of CAMZMU010000049.1, read as the reverse complement.
GGCTAATGTCGGGGGAATACTTTCTGGATTAACCCGCGGCCCAGTGCGACTTAACTTATTCGCACGGACAAAGGCCACTTGGGAGCAAGCCAATATTGAACCGCCATAAGGGGAAAGATCTAGAAGACAATCCCGGAGGACGTGAAGACCAAGTAGTCTCCGAGTAGCCTCTGTGGACGTATTCCTTATGGGGAAGTTTCCTTTTGTAACCTAGCGAGCCTCTGTGTATATAAAGAGGACTCGCAGGACTTAGAGCGGGTCAAGCTATCAAGCCCAAAACCCTAGCTCATACGGCGAGTACCAGATCGGATCGCCTCCATTGTAACACCTCGATTATCATATCATACCAATCTAGGGTAGGCAGGAGTAGGTCTTTTACCTCACATTGGGGGGCCGAACCTGGGTAAATCTGTGTTGATCTTTGTTCCTGCGATCCCAAGCTCGGAGATGCTTGACTCGCGTAATCCCACACCTACGAAGTCATCTATGACACTGACGTGACAAACCCACGACACTACTGGTTCGATAACCTTGGTTTCTTTCTGAGGGAAAACTTGCTGCTGACTACATCATACCTTCCTCTTGGGGTCTCCCAACGAACGTGTGTTTCACGTCATCAAGCTATTTTTCTGGCGCCGTTGCCGGGGAGACAGCAGTCTTCTGCAAGGGGAGTTTCACGCTTCCAATCTCTTTACTTTGTTTTTGTCTTGCTTAGTTTATTTTATTTTATCTTGTTTGCTTTCAATTATCAAAAACACAAAAAATTAGTTACTTGCATTTAGTTTATTTTCAGTTTTGTTTTCTGTTAGTTATCATGTCTAGCCCTGTTCCAGTAGTAATGTCACCTGAAGAAGAGATCTTCACTTTCAAGCAAGGGAGTGAGGAGAGTTTTAAAGATGCTTGGTCTAGAATATCTGAGTCCTATGCTAAAACTGAACCTAAAATGACTTTAAGCCTGCTTCTTAGTAGCTTTTATTTTGGTCTTGTTCTTTGCTACAGATATGCTTTAGATGCTGTGGTAGGAGGAGATTTCCTTCGTTATGATGGGGATCAAGCTTTTAATGCTATAAAAAAATTGATTACAATTTCTAGCCCCCAATCACTAAAATTGATTTGGCTTTGACAAGCATAAGTGATAGACTTAACGCTCTTGAAACGAACATATCTGGTCTAAAGAAGGGTATAATCAGATTCGTGAACATTATGATAATGTGCCAGTAAATTTTGAACCATCGGGATGGATTCCCTCAGTAAAAGTTGTTATAAATGGTGAAACTTTTCATTCTCGCTGTGATATTATGTCTGAATTCTGTTTAATGCCCAAGAATATTTATGATTCCTTAAATCTTTGGGAGCTTTCCAAATGCGAAGATTGTATAACTTTGGGTGATAATACTATTAAATTACCAAGGGGAGTAGCCGAAGGAGTATTTACAAAACTCTTAGGGATAACAATATCTATTGATTATCTTGTCATTGAATGTGCAGGAGTAGGACAAATTACGCTTGGAAGGTCTCTGTTGAAACGCTTTGGAGCAATAATAGATGTGGGCCAAGGCACTATGAATTTCGCCTCTTCACCTATGTGTAACCAAGTATTTCCTAAAGATAAAGGTAAAGGTAAGAGAGCTAAGCGTAAGAATGTTGATGCTTCTTCACTTGGTAATACTTGATGCATGCTTTGTGCCTAGCTAAAAGGCGTTAAAGAAAAGCGCTTATGGGAGGCAACCCATTTTATTTTTCTGCAATTTTTCTTTTATTGAGTCAAGGTTTGTTTACTTCTGTAGCAACTCCTTTGTATCTTTATTTTCTCGCATTGTTGTGCCAAGAGTAGCCTCTAATGATAAGATGATGCTTAATTTTGATTGCTGCGCAGAAACAGATTTTTGCTGTTCACTGTACGAAATTCCTAAAATCACCAGATTGTTAATTAAATCTGAAATTTTTGTGCGTAATCTTTATGAATGTCTGAAACTTTCATTAGTTCAGAGTTTCTCGATCTGAGCGTCGTAAGTGCCTCGAAAAAATTCGTCTTTGCGGACTGTTCTGTTTTAGACAGATTATGCCTTTTTATTTTTGCATTCTCTCTTTTACTAGTGTTGAGTGAAATTCTTTTTTGGGTGGAAGAGCTTCACATAACATCAGTGGCTGTAGCTAATGTTTAAAGTAACAAATCATATTGCGTCTTTATAGAACATGTGAATTTTTGATTATGCACTAACCCTCTAATGAGATCTACTTTGAGTTTGGTGTGACGGAAGTTTTCAAGGGTCAAGAGAGAAGGATGATATAATAGGATCAAGAAGAGTGAAGAGCTTAAGCTTGGGGAGGCTCCCATGGATCTCCCCAGCATATTTCAAGAAGACTCAAGCGTCTAAGCTTGGGGATGCCCAAGGCATCCCCTTCTTCATCGTCAAAATTATCAGGTCATCTCTAGTGAAACTATATTTTAATTCTTTCACATCATATGTGCTTTTCTTGGAGCGTCTGTGTGCTTTTTATTTTCAGTATTGCACTTTTATTTTCAATAAAGCTTGACTGGACCCTAGCATTCTTGATTGGGAGAGAGACACGCTCCGCTTTTTCATGAGAATACTCCTATTCTTCACTTATATTTGTTGAGTATTCATATCTAGCGCTGTTCAGCTTTTAGCTCTTGTTTTCATGTATCTCTTGTCAGAGCTATTAGCTTTCTTTTGTAGAAAGTACTCTCTTGCTTCACTTATATTTGTTTGGAGAGTTGATGAAATAAATTGATTGGTGTTTGGTTGGTTCAGAAAATGTTGCATGTGGTAATTGGTATAAGGAAAAACTTGCTTAATCTTGTAGATCACTAAAATGGATAACTTGATGCTTGTCAATTGTTTTGAGTTAACAAGTAGATCATGATTAAATTGTGCATCACATGAGTTAAGCCTATTAGTGAAGAACTACCGTAAAGCTTGTTGAAAATTTGGTTTGCATCGGTGGTACCTCTAAGGTCTAGATATTTTCTAATAACAGGGTTTGGTTAACAAGGAAGACGGTATGAAGTCTTATAACGTTTGCAATATGTTTGTCATATAAAACTTGGTGTACGGGTTGATATTCTTGTTTGCTTACATAACCTTGCTAGCCTAAACTCTGTACTGAGAGGGAATGCTTCTCGTGCATCCAAATCCTTGAGCCAAAATCCATGCCATTTGTGTCCACCATAACTACCTATATGTGGTATTTCCTTGCCACTCCAAGTAAATTTTTCATGTGCTACCTTTAAATTATTCAAAATGTTATTATTCCCTTTTTGTGTCAATGTTTACTAGCTCATGAGGAATTAGTGTGGTTATTCTTTATTCTATTTGTCGAGTGGACTTTTACACCTGGACTAGTGGCATATACATCCGCTTATCCAATAACTTGCAAAAAGAGCTGGCAACGGGGTGCCCAGTCCCAATTAATTACAACTTTAACCAATTAATTCTCTTCACACTTTTGCCCTGATTCATCAGTAAGCAATGACAAACAGTGAAATACCTGAATGTGTGTAAACCAAAGAGAAAGAGGGATGATCTGCCTTGCTGGTAGAAATAACGTCCTTCATGGGAGCCGCTCTTAAAAGTCCGTTCGACAGGTAGAATACTGTTCTCACCCGCTACCATTCGTTGACAATTAACAAACACCTCTCAAAAATAGATACTCCTCCATGGTATGTGATTGATGGAAGGCACCCGAGGATTCGGTTAGCCATGGCTTGTGTTAGCAAGGTTGGGAGGAGTATCAAATATTTTATGCAATCTCTATATGCTTTCAAAAACCTAAAAGCTCTAGCACATGATTTAATCCCTGCTTCCCTCTGCGAAGGGCCTTTCTTTTACTTTTATGTTGAGTCAGTTTTCCTATTCTTTCTGTCTTCCACAAGCAAACACTAGTGTCAACTTTGTTACAACATGCGTTATATGCAATGTATTGGACTTGTTATACTACTTTGTGTTGACAATATCCATGAGATAAATATGTTGAAAGTTGAAGCAAATGCTGAAACTAAATTCTTCCTTTGTGTTGATTAAATACCTTTTATTAGAAACTATTGCTTTATGAGTTAACACTTATGCAAAACTGTTTGATGCTTGTCTCGAAAGTACTATTCATGAAAACGTTTAGCTTGTGTGATTCATTGTTTACTCATTATCTATTTGGTAGCAAATTATAGACCATTGACTTGGATCACTTCATTCATTTACATGTGCCTTGCAATATTATATGATCAAGATTATGATAGTAGCATGTCACCTCAAAAATTATTTTGTTTTTATCGTTTACCTACTCGAGGACGAGTAGGAACTAAGCTTGGGGATGCTGATACGTCTCAAACGTATCTATAATTTTTGATGTTCCATGCTTGTTTTATACCAATTGCTACATGTTTTGCATCTACTTTATATCACTTTTATACATTTTTTGGGACTAACCTATTAACAAGATGCCGAAGTGCCAGTTCCTGTTTTCTGCTGTTTTTGTATTCCAGAAAAGCTAGTCTGGAAATATTCTCGGAATTGGACGAAACTACACGGGGGTGCCTATTTTTCCAGAACACGCCTGACGGAGCGAAGGAGCAGCAGAGGAGGGCCACCAGGAGGCCACACGCACCAGGGCGCGGGCCCCCCTCTGCCGCGCCCTGGGGTGGTGTGGGCCCCTCGGGGGTCCGCAGCCGCCGCCCTTTCGCCTACTTATTCCCCCCGACGCGAAAACCCTAAGTACCTGAGCAAATATCCACGAAAATCCAGAGACGCCGCCGTCGTCAACCCTAGCTCGGGAGGGTTCAGAACCTCTTCCCGGCACCCTGCCGGAGAGGGGAATCGTCACCGGAGGCTTCTACATCGCCATGCCTGCCTCCGGAGTGATGCGTGAGTAGTTCATCCTTGGACTACGGGTCCATAGCAGTAGCTAGATGGTTGTCTCTCCACTTTGTGCCATCATGTTTAGATCTTGTGAGCTGCCCTACATGATCAAGATCATATTATTGTAATGCTACATGTTGTGTTTGCTGGGATCCGATGAATATTGAATATTATGTCAAGTTGATTATCAATCTATCTTATATGTTATTTAAGATCTTGCATGCTTTCCGTTACTCGTAGATGCTTTGGCCAAGTAGATGCTTGTAACTCCAAGAGAGAGTATTTATGCTAGATAGTGGGTTCATGTCTCCGTTTAACCTGGGACAGTGACAGAAAGTTCTAAGGTTGTGGATGTGCTGTTGCCACTAGGGATAACCTAACGATGCTATGTCCACGGCATATGTGTTTGTTTACATTACGCACTTTACTTAATGCAATTATCCGTTGCTTGCAACTTAATACCAACGGGGGACTCGGATGACAACCCGGCGGTGGATTATTAGTCATAGATGCTGTTGGATAACGGTCTATGTATTATGTCGTAATGCCCAATTAAATATCATAGTAGTCAACATGTCATGTATATGCATTGTCATGCGCTCACTATTCGTCAATTGCCCAGCTGTAATTTGTTCACCCAACATGTTAGTTATCTTTTATGGAGAGACACCACTAGTGAACTGTGGACCCCGGTCCATTCTTTTACACTGATTAAACAACCACAAACTGCAAACTGTTCCTTTTTCATTCTCTGCAATTTAATACTCATTTTCCACACCATACGTTTAATCCTTTGTTTTCAGCAAGCCAGTGAGATTGACAACCTCACTGTTTCGTTGGGGCAAAGTAGTTTGATTGTGTTGTGTGCAGATTCCACGTCAACAGTCCAGACTCCCTGCGACAGCTATTTTTCTGGCGCCGTTGACAACCTTCTGAAGAGTTGCTGCTCCTACTGGTTCGATAACCTTGGTTTCTTTCTGAGGGAAAACTTGCTGCTGACTACATCATACCTTCCTCTTGGGGTCTCCCAACGAACGTGTGTTTCACGTCATCAATATGATCAATTGCTATCTTCATCGTTGACGATTAGTCTCATAGCAAGATCATACAGTGGGTCGGTTCAGTACTATTATCATTCCGATAACAAACTCCTATAGTTACATGATTTTCACAAAGTCCATGATCAGGAAAACATGATCATCATGTAACAAGATAGGCTAGTCTTAGAGACAAGACCATGAACACTTTTACTTGTTCGTATCTCTACACCTGTATTGGAGGTTTTCCTCTTGAACACGTTGTAATTGCTATTCAAGTGCCCAATACAGTTATAGCATAAAATATAAACATTAATAATAAACTTGGAGATAAATAATAACTAAATTATTATTGTCTCTAGGGCATATCTCCAACACTTTCACCGGGGCTTGGCCCATGTAGTACACTAGCATCTCTTCACAAATTCACTAAAACTTATGTACGTAAGGAGCTCAGCCCGTGTCCTACTTATACAACGACCAGGGCTAGTCAAAGCCCACCAAGCGGGAGAGATCCAATAGCAGTCCAGCATTCCAGCGCACGTTCGCATCACGTGTGCGTGCACGTAACTTGCCTCTTCCTATACCGTATAATATCTTTAAAAAGGAAAACCTGTTTCGATCGTCGCCTCCTGAACGAAGTCGCATCCATTGGCCAGACTAGCCTAATTGCTAATTACGGAGTACGGTACCCTTTCATTTTAGGGTTTAGGTCTCCTCCTGCGGCGATCCCGTAGGAGTCCACCATATCGCCACCGGGCTTGGAGATCCTCACCTTGTCCGACGTCGAAGTAAACTCCTAGGAGCCCTTGGTCCTGGATCAGAGGAAGGGGGAAACTGGAACCCTAACCATGGAGGATAACTCGGACGGAAAAGCGAACTCGACCGTGAGGCCAGCGGGAGAGGAAGTGGCGGCTGAACCTATGGCAGCCGAGGAAGAACGGGATGCTCATACCTCGGAAATTGGAGAAAAAATTGAGGAGATGCTGAACCGCTTGGAAATTACGGCGGAGGAAGAAGAAGCGATCGATCTCTCGGGGTTGATCGAGGAAACTCGAACACCCATGAAGTTGGCTGTGATCATCAAGGTTTGTTTGAAAGCCCCTTCTAGCCATACGGCGTTTTAACAGAAGATGCAAGTAGCTTGGACTGTGGCCAGAGAAGTTACGTTTCGTGACCTGGATGACTATACCTTCATTGCACAATTTAACTGCCTCGGTGACGGGAAGACGGCCATGCATGGAGGACCGTGGTTATTCAGGAGACAGGCTGTTGTCATCGAGGAATACGATGGTATGATGAATACTGAGACAATACCCCTGGATTCGATTAGGGTTTGGGTGCGTATTATGGGATTGCCGGACCTGGTTCGCAATGCTGCAGTAGTGAAAGCAATGGCAGGAAGGATGGGCAAGGTTCTGGATGCAGAAACAGGAATCAATGGTGTTGATTACGTGAAGTTTGTGAGAGTTTATTATGTCAAAATCAATTTGAAGAAAACTTTGATGCGATTTGTTAGAGGATAGTTAACCCTGGAAAACCTCCACAGAAGTTCAGAGTTCTGTATGAAAAAATGCCACGGTTCTGTGCACAATGTGGTATTATTGGCCATGTTGCGGATGAGTGTGGTGAGGGTGCTCATGACCCTACCAAATACAAGTATGGTGACTTTATGATGGTACCACAAGAGGACTTCCGGTATCAGCCAAAGAAAGAATATGTGGTGCGACCGCAGACCAGTAACTCCAGAGGTGGAGGCAGGAATGGTCGTGGTGGTCGATCTGATATGAGGCAGGAGCATCAGGACATGGATGAAGATGATGCCATGATCAGGAAAACATGATCATCAGGTAACAAGATAGGCTAGTCTTAGAGACAAGACCAGGAACACTTTTACTTGTTCATATCTCTACACCTGTATTGGAGGTTTTCCTCTTGAACACGTTGTAATTGCTATTCAAGTGCCCAATACAGTTATAGCATAAAGATATAAACATTAATAATAAACTTAGAGATAAATAATAACTAAATTATTATTGTCTCTAGGGCATATCTCCAACAGTCTCCCACTTGCACTAGAGTCAATAATGATTCTAGTTAGAATGATGACATGACACCAAATGGAACTAAGGTGCCACTCACGCTTTCACATGTGCCGTGAAACCGTGTCCATAATTTTGATCCAATCAAAATACATAAACTTATTTAACTCCTCACATGTCAAACTTGACATTGTAAGTCGGATATATTAGGAATTAGATTTCGGTATATCTGGTTCCGTAGTAGCATTAACAATATCAAGCGTCTCCGAATGATATCATCATACCGTCTATTGAAACCTTACCAAGTCAATGACTTATCCAATAACTTGTTTATCATGACGTCTCACATCAATGATGCAACTATCCTTTATAGAAATCTATATATGTTGTAGAATCCACATATAATATACTAGTGATTTGATAATGTCAAAGCACCAAATATTTATCAATTGAAAATTGCATTTCTCAGATTAAATCAATTAGGATTTGATTTCATAATTCCACCACAAATACGTATATGAGTAACTTCTCAACATACACTATTTGAAACTTTACAAAATCTACTAAGTCGTTATTCTTTTGTAATATCACTCTCGGGTCCTTTTACCAAACCCTCATGACCAATTACATCTTTTAATTAACTGCCTTTATGAGAAAACTTTTATCAAGTATTTCTCTTTAACCGCCGGTAGCTAAATAAAATTTAGCACTTTGGAAACTTTTCGACTTAATGTACTATATATAGCAATGAGATAAGCAAAATCACATTTAAATATGATTTGATCTTATTCCTCTCTATTTGCTCATCATTGACTACGAATGTCAATGTGTCTTGCAAATATCACGCTATGAATTCTTGATCAAATTTCTTTGACTCAAGACACAATTCGAATTACCTTTCAGAATTGTACTTAGCACATTCATACTCATGTTTATTAAACTCTTAATCTATCTCATGGATAAAACTTTAATAAGACACTTTCTGACCTTTTATTTAAAACTCTTTTAAATCTTTATTTCACAAGATATAAATTTTTGAATTCGGCCTAGCCTTATCCAACAAATGTAACATCAGCTCCCACTGTCTTTTAAGTCCCTTCGATTTATATAATGAAAAGAATAGAATTCTTAATTCATTAATACGACTAACTTTCAAACACTCATAATATAATTATCTAGATTATTCTCATAATCCAAACTAATTATACTTAGCAATCAACTTTTGCTACTTTGGTCCAATAACAGCTTTGAGCAATTGATATGATAAGTTTTGCAACTTCTCACTATCATTTATTCGTCCTTGATAAAACAACTTTAATCAAGACTAGCTCTTATGAATATAAGATATTCACATATGTCCTTTCTTTATGAAATATTCATGCCTACTGATTTCACATCACGTCCAAACTACTCTCAAGATTGAATCTTGGAGCTACATGAATTTTCCTTGGACTCCTTTATGACAAATACCGTCATTTATGAGTATTCTTTACTCTGTTTGTAATTGTTTTGCCTTTAATCATGTTCCAGGACCTTTTAATAATTCAACCACTAGGTGATTTAATCATTAAATTCCTCACATGACTTTTATATTAATACTTAATTCGAACCATGTATAACTCACATGTGTTCCTGGACAAAGTAATGGTATGGAAAACATTTGCATGTTTCTCCTCTCATTCTAACACTTGTCCAAAGACTCCCAGTCTTAATTTAGTATTTTGATTTCCACTCTCTCTTCATGAGAAGACACTTTTCTCCAATTCTAAAGTCAACAATCATTTAGAATTTTGTGTGGAAAACAACTGCCAATATAATACTTTGGACTTTACCTTTATGCAAAACATTTATCCAATTCAATCAATACTTAAATTCACAATCGAAAAATTCTTGGAACTTTCTATCAAAATAACTCCAAGTTAAAATTGATATAGGCCCCTGGATACAAACAAAATAATCTATTTACTTTAGTGGGTAATTTGGAATTCTATTTCACATCACATCACATCAGAACAAGACCTTTTGTTTTAATTATTATAACATCTCCTTTTAATCTTTATCTTGCAAAAGATTTTATTACCATGATAATTTCGAATCATCAAAATTCATCATTAGTAATTTGACTAAGAAAACTTTCTTTCGCCAATAATGTTACAATAATTTATTAAGTCCTTTTAATTTATTTTTATCAAATACCTTTGATTACTTTATTTTGATTCTCACATTCTCCCACTGAATTATATGAAACATTGAAACTTCAATAATTTCATTAACTTTATTTCATTAATATGCAACTTCATATTAAATCTTTAATAGAATTGAATTAATGGGTAGACTCCACTCCTTTATGTAAATTTCGAAATTTACTAGTGCCTAGCACTTTGCCAATTTCGAATCTACCAAATGCCCAGCATTTTGTGGACTTCGATTTTCAATAAATGCCTAGCACTTTATGAATTTCAAATTTCTCTAAGTGCCCGGCACTTTGTGATTTCAGTTTTATCGATTTAATTTTAGAGATAAACTTTAAGAGTCTCAAAGAGAACCAACGAAAAGTGTAACTCTAAACTTAAAGATTAAACCAACTTTATTATTAATCAAAACTTAAGTAATATCTTGAATCAAAACAATAAAGACTTAACAAACAAAACTTAATGACATATTACAATAAAAAGATAAAACCAAATTCATAAAATGAACTCCTTCACATACTTTATAATTCGAACACAACTTGTTCCAGAAATATAAAATATTCATTACAAAATGATCGAAATGAAAATAACTCTTATTTAAAGTCCTAGTGTAAATCTCCTTCATTGACTTGGATTGTAGACATAGTGGTCACTTTGCATAAAATGCGATCTTCCACTGTGTTACTTCTGGGATGTTCAGCTACACTCCAAGCATATCATAAACGTCACCCCAGAATTTCCTCTTCCTTCCAGCATTAGCTCCTTCCAAAGTACCTGCCACTGGTGCAAGTGCGAGCATCAATTAGTATCTCATACCAATGATCATAATTGCTGAAATTATGTCAACATGTATAAATATATTATACCTGTCCTGGTCCAGTTTAGATCCCCATTCCGGATATCAGCTTCTGCTTCCTTGAGCAAGGAAAAACAGCATCCAAACCGGCCACTCATCCTCCATGCGATTATACATTGCCACAAAGGCATGATATGCAGGTGGTAGTGCCGTTAGTATAATGTCACTGAAAAACTCATGACCAACTGGATAACCAAGTTGTCTAAGTTTCTCCTATATAGCAGTTATCCTGATTTCAAACAGCTGAATGGGTTCACCCAACTCAAGCCGAATGTTTTTCAGTTCCCTGTTTAGATTGTAACGCTCAGTGCGCACTTGAATTATGAACTGGGCTTTTAATACTTCCATGAGACGGAAGGGACGAAGGTCCGAAAACCGATCGCCCAGCTCGGGATCAATACAAGTGTGCATAAGCTCCTTGACAATACACTCTTCACAGAATAAATGTGGCCCATCATGGGCTTCATTATCTGAGTCAATGGGATTCAGAACTTGTTCCTTTCCTGTGTTCCTCAGAACACTCATCATGTGGTGAAACCACACTCCAAAGTTGTTTCCATTTGCAGCTAACGGTGCACGACTCAACATCTGATTGAAATGGTATTTTTCAAAGTGGTCCATACTCTACAACAAAACAAGTTTATTTAGACTCATAGTTTATTATCAATTTTAATGCACTACTTTAACTCAATATAAAATTAAGTCCAAGATATGCTCCCACTAAGCCCAATAATCCTCATGATTGGCGCTAAGCGATTCAGGACCCGATAACCCGACGAACCAAGTATGGATACATATCATGGTCGTGGCCAACCGATAGGCACCATGCCAATTGTAGTAGCTACAACTCCTGTCTATCTTTCGACGTGTGTTCAGAACTCATAACTTGTTATGCTAGGACTTCAAGACAACCAACCGATCATGTTGCTGGAACGGTTCGCGCCCGCCTCCCAAAACCTTGGCACACATTACTCGTGGATACACGACGCACGGTGACAAGCATCTGGTTTGACGGTGCCACGGTTGGAAGAACACGATCTCCTTGATATTTTACTTTGAGGATTCACCCTAATAAATCTACTGCGCAATCAAGGTGCAAACAACAAAGGATAAACATCACAGGCAATTAATAATAATTCATGTGCTCTGGTATAGCCTTTTGTTGTTCTCCGGAAGTTCTTGATGCTCGTCCTTGAGGATCACCATCTTCATGATTCCTGGTCACAACAAAATCCCCGAAGGAAAATTGCCGTAGCCAAGAACTCGCCAAGTACTTGTCGCCAACATACCGCCGGCGCCTCCTCCCAGTTCTCCACGATGAACTCTTCTTCGTTTGATTGTCGATGACGAACTCGATCAATTGTCTTGGCGCCGCCATCATGTTAAAACACCGTACCAAAATAGCTATACCAAAACACATGCACACAATCCTGCAAAACCAAGTTAGACGTTTCTAACATTTGTTTGCAAGTTTTACGTGGCTTTGTAGGATCTACGGAAGAACCGTCACTACCTACGAACTGAGGCACGTTTAGGCTAGTTGCTAGATTAACTTTGCGGGGTGAGTGAGATCCCAACATTACGAAAACGTTGCGAACCCCACTCTGAAAGTGCATGTGTTGCCCCATGCGTGGTTTTGGTAATTAATGACAATCCTTATGGACTAATGTTTGCATTGAGATATACTTGTAGATTTTGTCCATAGGAAAAGATTGGAGTTCATATGTTGGACTCTAGAAGATTACATGATGACCAAGGTTCTATCCAAGGGTTTATATGAAGAATGGTCATCTAGAGTTGAGCTTATTGCAAGAATGGCTTCGAAAAGGAGATTGAGTGAACATTCATGTTTATCTCCAAGCCATCATATATGTCAAGAAAAGAAGATGAAGCGCAAGTGGATACATGAAGACGGAGCTAAGCGAGGCTCTCCCATAATGGTGTATGGGGGAGTATTTGGAGAAGTCTTTGTGAGTACCTCTCAGATTTACCAGTCCGAGGTGCCCACATTATGTAAACAGATCACGATCCCAATGATCAGTGCATCGCGATCACATAACCAACATGGTATACAGAGTTACATCATCCAACTCGATTAGTACAATACTTACATAAATGGTGGTCACACGACCAAGCCTGCAACCATCGTCACGCAGGACGGAATTAACTGCGATATAGCGGAAGCTTTCGGCTAGCGTCGGCCCTTGTCACAACCGGACGCATTCCCACAGAGCAGTTGACTGGGGACACTCAGTTGGCGTAGTCGTCGGCGTACTCCTCATCTTTGGCGTAGGTCTTCTCGTTGAAAATCTGGACATTGGAATATCCAGGGACACAGCCATGAGTACAATTACGTACTCGCAAAACCACCTCAAGGCTTAAGTTTTCATGGTGATGCACTAAAAACGTTTTCGAAAACTGGGATAGCTGCTATATATGACTATAGGGCTTAATTTTCGCAAACGATGCTTTTAGACATAGAGAATTACCACATCTCTATATCTTGGTTGAAAAAGGCATTTGGAGATATAATTCTCCTTCTTTTAGAAATGGCAGAAACCATTTCCACGTTTGAAAACACTTTTGTAAAACTTTTTCAAAACACTAGGATAGGGATGCCCCTTTTTCCTTTCCGGGTTCCGACTGGTTGACTCCCCGAGACCAACCATCTTCTCCCAAAATCCGTACCTCCCAGGTACCTCCTTGATGCCTCCTTTTTCTTTGCCGAAAGCAGTTTCTTTTCAAAACATAAAAATGCCCATACGCCTAGATCGGGGGCCTTTCCAACCGTCCATGACCGAGGACTCGGCTATTCGAATAGATTTTACCCTCTGCAGAGGTGGTACACTTTCACCACAAGATTCGGATGGTCTGCCGTGGATCAACCACGGACTGTACGGAGACAGCATGCACACATCAGACGGCCGATCCTAACTTCCACTATGTCAGTGCTAGTATAAGAATATCCTCTTCGAGTGGGTTTGCTCTCCCCGGCACCGAGTGAGCTAGCCGTATCGATCCGGTTTCCCCTAGTCTCACACCGCCATGACAGGAGACCCACCGTTGCTTCCCGGTGGCACACGAAGTCCACTCTTTGTATGCCCATATCCAGCATTCGGTTCCGGGGACTCTAACCCCTTCTAGCCAATTGAGGAGTATTCGAATACTAACACCAACAAGCTTCCGCTAAGCCCCGTGCCCATTTTGAGGTAATGTGGTTGTACGGGTTAATTGTTCGGGCGAGCCGCTAGGGCAGTACTTTGTTTTTCAAAAACATCTCCACCTCCGACTGCTCCCAGCAGCTCGGGTTTTCGTAACCTCACCGAATGCTCCCAGCACTTCGGGTTTTCACAAACATCTCCATTTGCTCCCAGCAACATGGGTTTTATAAAACACTTTCTGCCGATCGCTCCCAGCGACTCGGGTTTTCCTTTAAAAACATTTCATCAAATCCAGGTTCCCATCCTATAGTTTTGAGGTAAGAGTATAAGGATATGCTACTAGAAAATATAATTTTCTTGATAGCGCCTTCGGTAGAAGGCTTCTCAAGTAAAGACTTATTTTTATAAAACCTATTATATACTAGTAGATAGATCTGTGGCCAAACAATAATTTTGTAAAATAATTTTTGGGTGGCAAAATGCCACAGAAAAGATAAAACATGCATTATTTTATTTTGAAAAACAAGACATGCTTTGTACAAATAATAGGAGTTCAATAGGATGTTGAGGTGGCTTGCCTGGCTCAGCAATATGTCCCTGGGTATTGACCTTGATGTTCCTCAGGTTCACTCCTCACTTCCAGTTCCTTCCCGATCGTATCTAACGTCATAAACAGAAAAAGGAACAACACTCAGAATACAGGACAATGCCACAAGGACATAACAAACAACAAGCATTTGCACAAATCACTAAGCTAACAAACAACAGCAAGCAATTCACTTGGTTAAACAACCACAAGCAATAAGTTCATTCAGCTAAGACCAACAACAAACACACCTAGGAAAGTCTACACAACAACCCTAATTGTTAAAAAGTTGGTTTAAACTAAACCCTAAAACAAAACACTCTTTAGGGTGATTAGGTCATTTAACAAGGCGGCTACAGTAGTTTAGGAAATACTTCAGACAAAAGTATCTCTTTAGTTTTCAGGAAATACTTCAGACAAAAGTTAAGTTGCTACTTAATTTTCTATTATTAAAATACTTCACCAAGCTAAGATAGAGACATTAACAAACTACTCATGCTAGTTTTAAACTCAAAGACTACCAAGTTTAACTAACAAGGCAAACATATTAAACCACACAAACATGTTTGGCAAATACAATTTAGTATTTATTTACAAATAGGGTTAAGGTGATAATTAGACAACCTTTTTGGATCACTTTCAATTTGTAAAACTCAACATCACTAATAAACTTAAAACAACCAGTAGCTAAGAAGAACTTTATTAGTGAAGATTACTTTATTTCATTAATCAAGAAATTAAGCGAACAAGCATGATTAATTCATTTTATTTCCTTAGGCACTAACAGCATTTTACAACTAACTTCATTTTGTTTTTACTTAAGCACTAAAAGTACTAACATATTAAGAACAACATTATGTAGTGATCTACAGTACCTAAACATTTCACAAACAACAATAGCAACAATTTCGTAAAGGACCAAACAATTGTTTTTATCATTAAAAAAAACAGAAAACACCATTTTGAGAGTTTATTATGTCCAGGGTGTTCTGTTTGACCAAATTTTATGAAAAGCTAAGTTTAGGTTCTTTTTAAGAATTAGAAACTACTGCAATTGGATTTACCCAAAAATCTTATTCACAGAAAATCAGATAAATGCTGGAAAACCCTACTGGTCCCAACTTCAAACACATTAAAATTTAAAACTAAGCATCACAAACCTATGAGGTTAACTTCTACAGAAATCTACACTCACAAGCTTTCCAGAACAGTTGGATTCACAAATTTTGGATTCATAAAACTCAAGATAATAAAGATTTAGTGAAAAAGTAACTTTTTACAAGATTACATCTAGCACATACATAAAAACATATTTTTGAAAACGGCCGGTGCCATATGTTTGAGAAAACTCATATGAACGCTACAAAATTTGAATCAGTCAAATTGCATGCTCGAGGATTAAATGGTGGATTAAAACCTAGGCTATAACTCACAGGATTTACAAAACAGGAAATCAGTTTGACTAAAAAAAACACTAAATGGGCCAGATTCGAAGGGAGGCTGGGCAGCACCGTGCTGGGCCGGCCCATGGCGAGATCCAGCAGGCTGAAGGGGTAAGTCACCCTTAGATCTAGATCTAAAGGCCAGAAACAGATCTAGGGACAATCAATCACAACCATTGATCCGAAAATCGACGGTAGCTGTTCTTCTTCTTCCCCAGGACGTCCAGAACGCCCAAACAGCCATGGATTCGACGAGGAGGAGCAGGTTCTCACCGTGGGGGCCGAAGGGGGCGGTGGGGAGGGTGCAGTAGAGCTGCAGGAGTTGGGGAAGTTGAGGGAGGCAGAAAATCTTGACAGAGAGCTCCGAGATGACGGGGACGTCGAGGTCGTTCCCGGTGACCACGGACACGGGCACGGGATGGCGGCGTCGTCTCCGGTGGTCCTGAAAACAAAATCCGATGTCCATCAGATAGAGATAAAAGAGGGGGTCAAGGAGGGCCAAGAATGGCGGGCTGAGAGGGACGGTGGAGGTGGCGAGCTTGCTCGGAGTCCACGGACCCGAGTGTGGGGACCCCGGACTAACTGTCCGAAATACCCTTGTGCCTACATATCAGCGATCCCATGATCAGTGCGTCGCTGAAGCACAATTAAACTTGGTAACCAAAGAACATCCATACATACCGAATTTATTTACTTACTTGATGGAAGTGATCAGCTTCATCAGGTGCTTGCAGCGGAAATCACCAAACAACGTGGAGCCCAAGTCATTTGCCAGAACCCTACAGGCAGCAACTGACTGGGAAGCGCCCTAGTTCGCACTGACGTCATCGAAACCGTCTTCCTGAATCTGCTCTTCTCTAGAATCTGGCTAAGACAATAGCCAGGGACGAAACCAATATGAGTACATTTGATTGTACTCGCAAACTACCCCAACTTGAGTATGCACTATTTTAGTTTTATTTTTATTTCAAAGACTTTTATTATTGAAAAACATCTTTATATCTTTATTGAAAAACATCTCTATATATTTATTTAAAAAGGTAAGAAGAAGTTTATAACTATCCTTTAAGAAATCATTATTTTAGTTATTTCTCAAAAACTCCTCCTTTTTCCCGACCATAACTCATTATGGTCCAATTAACTTCAACAACCTCATACTAACTCATTAGTATAGGTATGTAACATTATCTCCCCTTCAATTTCATTTTAAACTTAAACACCTTTCAAAGCTTGCCCAAAACTTGCACATGGTCTTAGCAGTTCTTCCCAACTGTCCATATCCGAGGACTCGGCTATTCGAATAGTTTTACCCTCTGCAGAGGTAGTACGCTTTTCCCACACCCATCCGGTCACTCATCGTGTCAGCCACGTCCCGCCATACCAGAGGTATGCGAAGTTGAGTTCCCGGTCACAGCCTGTCCTTTGCTCATACTAGTATAGGACCCTGCCGCTACGACACTTTCCATCGACACTTAAATCCTCAGAAACTAAGTGTGAGGACTCGTAGTTCTGCCCGACGGACCCAAGGGAGCCCTTCAATCCTCTTCCTCCGATACGTTCATACCGGCTTCCGGTAGACTTCAATGAAGAGGACCCAGGTCAGGGGGTAGGTCCTCAGACCATCCCCTCATGGAACGAGGTTATCTTCGTTATTGAGGCATCCAGTACTAACACGAGCAAATTATATGACTACGCCCTTGCTCATATGTGGGTAAATGTGGTCGCACAGATTATTGGTTGTTCGGTAAGTACCAGGACACAATGTGCATTTTTTTTTTCCAGAATCATCACCATTCACCACTTCTCAATTTCATCACCGACATCTCGGCATACCATAATTCATCCAAGGATTTTCAAAGGAGTTTTGAATAAACAATGTTCTTCCCATCCTATAGTTTTATTTAAACAAACTGGTATTTCTACATAGAGTGGCAAAATAGTTTTTCATAAACTTTTGAAAAGGTTTTCACAATCATTTCCAATTCTCATAGCAAAATTCTTTTAACCAAAACTTGGGTGGTTCGTCATCCCACCAAAAGATTTTCGTAGAAGGCTTCTGAGTAAAACAAATTCATTTAGAAATCACTGTATACCACTAACACCTCTATATCGGGTGTCTCAACAATATACTTGTATTTTGGAAAAGGTTTTTCAAAATCATGGCTTTTGTGGCAACACCACATAAATCGTTTATGCTACTTATAAGTAACACAGGTAAATCAAAATAGATGTATATAGATGCAAACTCAGTGAAGTAGCTTGCCTGATTCCAGCATAATGTCCCTGGACTTCTCCTTGTTGATCAATAAAAATTTCATCCTTCCTCAATAATTCCTTCCCAAATAACCCTCCGGTAGCGTATATGTCTAGCGTCGCAAACATGAAAATAAAACAACACACAATAAGCAAACCAAACCACAAGTGGTATACAAACAAGTAATCAAACCGAAAACATAGCACCCATTTAATCAAGTAACAACATCAAACCATACTAACAAACAACAATCATGAGGGAACATTATTATTTAACCAAACAAGTTTAGTAATCACCCCACTTATCTAGATGCAAACAAGAAATTAATCCAAACACGTAAGACATCACATGCTACTAACACAAGTATAATACACCAACCAAAGACTAGACATCCTGAATTACAAACATAGGTTTTATAATTTTAATCCCAACTCTACACAAAAATCTTCACTTGTCTAACTACACCCTCATACTTAAACTACCTAACAAGTTAACTGACCAAGACATAATCACAAGGGCATTATACTAATACATGCTAGGTGCCTAGATCACAAAGCTATCTTAAGCAAAGATGAACAGCAAGCACTTTTATCTAAACAGGAAATACTTCACCACAACACAACCACTCAATTTTCAACAGAGAAAACAACTACTCACATCTAGTAGATAAAAGGCTATTGGAACTATGCTTATGATTGAGAAACCTATTCCTCAATCAATATGCAATGGAATCAGTGGGTGTTCCACTATCATAACAAGGCATTAAGAGGTTAATTATCCTCTGGCTATTTGTAACAATCACTAAAACATAAACTAGACACAAGAGCCACTCATGCTAGGAAGTTCTAAGTAATTATAACTATTCCCCCACTAAACATGCCTTGCTAAGGACCAAATAATAGGTAACAAGGGATGACATGCTACAATATCAGTAGATATGAAGGGCTACTGATGCTCAAACAACACTTTCTAAAATCATGCCACATAATGGATTTTATACCCAAACAAATCCTAAATACTAGGAAATTCTAGGGAATATCCATACTAGTGATAGTATTCCCTAATGAACACAAGCAACACTAAACTTTTCCTAACATGCTATAAACAAGAGTTAACACACTCATAACAGAGAGTACAGCACCTATGCATGCTAGAAATCACAAATAAGACACTAATGCATTCCACAAAATTAAATAAACTATAAACAAGAATTAACAGGAAAAGCATTAAAACTAGTTATGCACACCAAAAATAATACATAGCTCTAAAAATCACACCAAGCTAGGATTAGGTACCCCTAAGCATACAGAAGGCTACACAATTGGATTCACATCAAAATCTATCACCAATAAAATTACAAAAATCCTAGAAGTGCTCTCTGGTCCTTTACAAAAGTGGATGCCATTTTATTTAGGAAGCTCATTTGCATAAGAGGCAAATTGCTACTGTTAGGTAACACTTAGGGCTTTTCAAAACAGTTGAGTTTGCAAAATTAGCTATCCTAGAAAAATAGTTATTGAGTTTTTGGTAAAAACCAGTGTTTCTGCCTCCCATTTTATTTCTCCAAAAACATTTGCCCAAAAGTGGATCTACCACTTGGATCTGGTTGAGAACTTGTTAGGATACATCCTCTATATTTTGGTTTGGTCATATTTGAAGTTTTCATATTTTAAAACGATTTAAACTGAAGGTCCAGAAACAGATCTATAAGGAAATAAATAAACAACCTAAAGAAAAGAGTCAGTGGGCTGGATCTGGCTGGACTTGGGCCGTGCAGTGCAGGGAGAAGCCCAGCTCGCGGCCCACGAGCACGACGAAGCGGTACGGGCCGCTTCCTTCTTCTTCGTCAAGCACAGAGACGACGGGGTACGGTAGGGAAGCTCGGCGAGGACGGCGCGGCGGCTCCGGTGACCTAGAAAAGAATCGGGGTTGTCCATGAGAGAGAACACGGCAAGGGGAGCACGTGTGCACGAAAATGGCGGAGAAAGGTGGCCTGTGCCCACCGCGAGCTTGCTCGCATGTCCGCGGCCGGAGAGGAAAGGGAAAAGCTTCATGGCCACGATTTCTTGCCCCATTCCTTGATTCTTCGCGCAGGGAGGGAGAGTAGGGCACGGCGAAGCTGCGGGTGGTCTGGGATTTGGATTGGGGAGCTCTCTATGGCCGGCGATGCGCGACGGCAACTTCGGCCGTGGTTCTTGTCCGTGGAAGAAAAATGGAGAGGGGGGGGAGAGTGAGGGAGCAAATGGGGAAGCAGAGGAGCAAAGGGGGCGGCGTGGTGCTTCTTATCGTCTCGCAGGGCAGCAGAGAGGAGCGGGGTCCAGACGGTGTCGACATCGCGCGGGGAGAACACGGCGACGATGGTGTGAGGAACACGGCGCCCCGTGCCATGCAGCATCGCCGCAATCAGGGGTGATGGGGGGGACAAGGGAGAGCAGAGGTGAGTGGCGTGGAGTGGTCTTATCTCCTCCAGGGCGAGGCCTGCGTCAGGGGCGAGGCAAGGAAAGCACGGCGAGCTCGGGAGCACGCCACCGTGCCGTGCTGCCATGGAGCTACCGGAAGTCAACGTAGTTTTTGCAAAGAGGCCCCTGAACTTGTTTTTCCACTCACAGATAGGTCCTTGTCTCTTTCTTTTATTTCCTTTTTTAAAATCAGTAGGGTTTCCGGAATTTAAATGAGGTGCTTAAACATTTTACAAAAATCAGAGAAAATTCATGTAGCCTCCCACATACATGAGGAAGCTCCACAAAAATTGGTTTTACAAAATAAAATGTTTTGCTCCATTTTTGTTCATAGGATTTAAATAAAGCATTTTTGGAAAATAATATTTTGATACTCCTTTAATATTTTAAAACCAGTGATAAAATATTGTGTTGAACTTTTGGAACTTCCTTGACCAATAAGGTAGCTTCAAAATAATTTATCTTTTCATAGAGGGAAAATTGGTTTGGAGGAAATAGAGAATTTGGGAGGGAATTTAATTATGAAGATCATTTTTAACTCATGACCTTCATTTCCTTTTTGATAAAAGAATGGAGGGGTTTGTTTTAAATCAACAAGTAGGTTTACTTGAGGAGGGAGTGATATGAAGTGGGGATGATTATTAGTTCATCTCACTCCTAGAATTTCGATAAAGAAAACATAATTGTTTTCATGGAATAGAGGAATAGATAGAGAGGGAATTTCAATAAGATCATTTCTTGAAATCAAGATTTGATTTGAGGGTGTAAGTAATTATAGAGGTCTTGTTTTGTTTTCAAGTCATATTACAAATTGGTGGTCAAGTTTGTTTTACTTTAGGATTGAGCACAACTTGGGGAATTATCCTCACAAGCAAACAATCATAACAATCACAACATTACAATATCAATAACACAAATCAAATCATACAAAGTAATCATACCACACTTTTCATAATTAACAATACTATCTTGAAAGTGACCACACTTAATTATGACAAGATGTTGTTTACGAAATATCTCAACTCATAACCCAATAGTTTTCAAAAGGTTCGATAAAGAAATTATGTGGGGTAATATATTTCCCACTAGTGTGGTTTCCAAGTGGAATAAAATAAGAGCTTATAAAATGGGAGTTGCACACACATGCAAAATATCAAGTTTGATAAATAGATAGGAGATAACATATAGATCTCCCTACTTTTGGGGATTACATAATTTTGGAAATACTTTCACTTTCTCAATAAAGGATGTTTTGGTTGTGGCCAAACCCAAATTATTTTTGGAAATGATATTTGAATAAAACAGGAGTGGCAGAAGATATATATGGAAATGTTTTTCTTGTCATAACATGATCACCAGAGTTTTAAATATATTTTTACTTAGGTTAGGTTACTGGGTTAATATTTCCCAGTCAAACAACTTAAACATTCAAGTCACACAAGGTTAAACAGAACAATATAAGGGAAAACACGATCATTAGTGAAGTAATTCAAAAAGTTTTTGTTGGTTCTGAATTTTGGGGTCTTATTAATCCTTATTATAAATTTGGGATGTTACAAATCCTTCCCCCCTTAAAATAAATCTCGTCCTCGAGATTTGTCCGGGGGTACAGGGGAGTACGAGGGCACGGGTTTTGGGGTTGACTACTCTTCCGAGGTCGTTGCTTCTTTCAGTAAGGTCGCTATGTGAGATCTTAACAACTTGATGTTGCGAGGCCTTCTATTGGTTAGTTGTATAAGAATGTGGGTGTCTTTTATGACATCGAATTGCCTTAGTCATACAAGAAGAATTTGTTAACAAGGTAGCTAGTCTTGTCATCAAACTACTTTTCATATTCCAAAGGCTGAGATGTACTGAATTATCCGATGTTCCGTTTATTTGTGTATGACACTCCATTGTTTGAGCATACAAAAGTGAATTGCTAACAAGTTCATGAGGCTTGTTACCAAACTACTTCTATATAACACGAACAGTGGGATATCACATTATTTCTAGAGAGGTTAAGAAAAATAGATTCTGATATAAGAGTTTCCAAATACTCAATGATAGTCTGGTATATTGCTTCTTTGCCAACCTAAGGAATCTCTCTTCAATGTCTTCTTGTCGTAGTTCCTCCTTCTGGCGGTCTCTGAGCTTGAATCTTCGTAGAAATTCTTATGCACTCCTTGAATTCCTCTAGTTGCCAATCCGAAATGAGTCTCCTTATGTCCTCGTTTCTTGTCAAGGTTTGCAGTCCTAGATGATTAGTTGGTACTATCAAGGACTTAGGTCAGATGTTAATCTAAAGTTAGGTAAGATAAGTTAGTGTGGTATCCTTGTAATGTCACCAATTAATCTTGCAAGGTGAGGCTCGTATCTTCACGAGGTTGGCGTAAAGTGGCAGTTTCCCTCGAGATCTTGACGCACTTGCTCCAGATGGTGCATGCATGACTTGCCGGTTAGGTTGTAAAAAAATCTCAGGCTATTTGGTGATAGATCGGGGGTCTTTGGTACCCTACAGAACGGTCAGTTCTTAGTGGGAGATGGTTTAGATGAGAGGAAAAACATTTTAGAAAGATTTTCCCAGGTGGGTTTACATCTGCAACAAGGTGCAGCTGTGGCCAAGAGGTCAAAAATGGTTCTTGTTAGGTGGCAAAGAAGGAGTTTCTATAAGGAGAAATTTTTGAAATTAGTTTGTGCTGCCGACAAGGCGTGATTGTGAAACACACAAGAAAACATCACACAAGCAGAGTACACACAAGCAAAGAACTTCACAAACAAACAACACACAAGGTACATTTAGTACCAATGGACGCCTAGTACTTGTGGACGACAGGTAGTATCATCAAGGTTCCTATCATTCTTATCCTATGGGTCTTGGTTAAACATGACTGCTGAAGTCTTAATTTCAGCACCTTAGGTTCCAACTGGAATACTTGAGATTGTCGAATTTACAACTTGAGTAGAGTTGTTGATGTTGAGCTGAGGTCTTCGAAGGTCTCTTGCTTTGTTGGTACTGACGATCTTGGTATTTGCAGATCAATCATCTTGAGGTCGAATGTTGAATATTCAAGATGGATGCTTCTTCTTGTAGGTGCTAGCTAATTAGGTCTCTCTTGGGTTCATCGTCAAGTCTTTTGAACAGGTAAGAGGGAGTAGAGAAATCCTTGGTAAATTTTAAAATAGAAGGGTAAGACTCAGAAATATTTAGAGATGAGAAGAGTGGAAGTCATTTTTGGACTTCCCTAGATGAAGATATATTTTGGTATTAATATATATATTTTTAACAAAATATTTGCTTTCCTAACTAACGTCCATGCTAACTAAGGTCTGTTACAGTCAGGATGGCTCTGATACCAAGTCTGTGGGGACCCCGGACTAACTGTCCGAAATACCCTTGTGCCTACATATCAGCGATCCCATGATCAGTGCGTCGCTGAAGCACAATTAAACTTGGTAACCAAAGAACATCCATACATACCGAATTTATTTACTTACTTGATGGAAGTGATCAGCTTCATCAGGTGCTTGCAGCGGAAATCACCAAACAACGTGGAGCCCAAGTCATTTGCCAGAACCCTACAGGCAGCAACTGACTGGGAAGCGCCCTAGTTCGCACTGACGTCATCGAAACCGTCTTCCTGAATCTGCTCTTCTCTAGAATCTGGCTAAGACAATAGCCAGGGACGAAACCAATATGAGTACATTTGATTGTACTCGCAAACTACCCCAACTTGAGTATGCACTATTTTAGTTTTATTTTTATTTCAAAGACTTTTATTATTGAAAAACATCTTTATATCTTTATTGAAAAACATCTCTATATATTTATTTAAAAAGGTAAGAAGAAGTTTATAACTATCCTTTAAGAAATCATTATTTTAGTTATTTCTCAAAAACTCCTCCTTTTTCCCGACCATAACTCATTATGGTCCAATTAACTTCAACAACCTCATACTAACTCATTAGTATAGGTATGTAACAGCATCTCCCCTTCAATTTCATTTTAAACTTAAACACCTTTCAAAGCTTGCCCAAAACTTGCACATGGTCTTAGCAGTTCTTCCCAACTGTCCATATCCGAGGACTCGGCTATTCGAATAGTTTTACCCTCTGCAGAGGTAGTACGCTTTTCCCACACCCATCCGGTCACTCATCGTGTCAGCCACGTCCCGCCATACCAGAGGTATGCGAAGTTGAGTTCCCGGCCATAGCCTGTCCTTTGCTCATACTAGTATAGGACCCTGCCGCTACGACACTTTCCATCGACACTTAAATCCTCAGAAACTAAGTGTGAGGACTCGTAGTTCTGCCCGGCGGACCCAAGGGAGCCCTTCAATCCTCTTCCTCCGATACGTTCATACCGGCTTCCGGTAGACTTCAATGAAGAGGACCCAGGTCAGGGGGTAGGTCCTCAGACCATCCCCTCATGGAACGAGGTTATCCTCGTTATTGAGGCATCCAGTACTAACACGAGCAAATTATATGACTACGCCCTTGCTCATATGTGGGTAAATGTGGTCGCACAGATTATTGGTTGTTCGGTAAGTACCAGGACACAATGTGCATTTTTTTTTTCCAGAATCATCACCATTCACCACTTCTCAATTTCATCACCGACATCTCGGCATACCATAATTCATCCAAGGATTTTCAAAGGAGTTTTGAATAAACAATGTTCTTCCCATCCTATAGTTTTATTTAAACAAACTGGTATTTCTACATAGAGTGGCAAAATAGTTTTTCATAAACTTTTGAAAAGGTTTTCACAATCATTTCCAATTCTCATAGCAAAATTCTTTTAACCAAAACTTGGGTGGTTCGTCATCCCACCAAAAGATTTTCGTAGAAGGCTTCTGAGTAAAACAAATTCATTTAGAAATCACTGTATACCACTAACACCTCTATATCGGGTGTCTCAACAATATACTTGTATTTTGGAAAAGGTTTTTCAAAATCATGGCTTTTGTGGCAACACCACATAAATCGTTTATGCTACTTATAAGTAACACAGGTAAATCAAAATAGATGTATATAGATGCAAACTCAGTGAAGTAGCTTGCCTGATTCCAGCATAATGTCCCTGGACTTCTCCTTGTTGATCAATAAAAATTTCATCCTTCCTCAATAATTCCTTCCCAAATAACCCTCCGGTAGCGTATATGTCTAGCGTCGCAAACATGAAAATAAAACAACACACAATAAGCAAACCAAACCACAAGTGGTATACAAACAAGTAATCAAACCGAAAACATAGCACCCATTTAATCAAGTAACAACATCAAACCATACTAACAAACAACAATCATGAGGGAACATTATTATTTAACCAAACAAGTTTAGTAATCACCCCACTTATCTAGATGCAAACAAGAAATTAATCCAAACACGTAAGACATCACATGCTACTAACACAAGTATAATACACCAACCAAAGACTAGACATCCTGAATTACAAACATAGGTTTTATAATTTTAATCCCAACTCTACACAAAAATCTTCACTTGTCTAACTACACCCTCATACTTAAACTACCTAACAAGTTAACTGACCAAGACATAATCACAAGGGCATTATACTAATACATGCTAGGTGCCTAGATCACAAAGCTATCTTAAGCAAAGATGAACAGCAAGCACTTTTATCTAAACAGGAAATACTTCACCACAACACAACCACTCAATTTTCAACAGAGAAAACAACTACTCACATCTAGTAGATAAAAGGCTATTGGAACTATGCTTATGATTGAGAAACCTATTCCTCAATCAATATGCAATGGAATCAGTGGGTGTTCCACTATCATAACAAGGCATTAAGAGGTTAATTATCCTCTGGCTATTTGTAACAATCACTAAAACATAAACTAGACACAAGAGCCACTCATGCTAGGAAGTTCTAAGTAATTATAACTATTCCCCCACTAAACATGCCTTGCTAAGGACCAAATAATAGGTAACAAGGGATGACATGCTACAATATCAGTAGATATGAAGGGCTACTGATGCTCAAACAACACTTTCTAAAATCATGCCACATAATGGATTTTATACCCAAACAAATCCTAAATACTAGGAAATTCTAGGGAATATCCATACTAGTGATAGTATTCCCTAATGAACACAAGCAACACTAAACTTTTCCTAACATGCTATAAACAAGAGTTAACACACTCATAACAGAGAGTACAGCACCTATGCATGCTAGAAATCACAAATAAGACACTAATGCATTCCACAAAATTAAATAAACTATAAACAAGAATTAACAGGAAAAGCATTAAAACTAGTTATGCACACCAAAAATAATACATAGCTCTAAAAATCACACCAAGCTAGGATTAGGTACCCCTAAGCATACAGAAGGCTACACAATTGGATTCACATCAAAATCTATCACCAATAAAATTACAAAAATCCTAGAAGTGCTCTCTGGTCCTTTACAAAAGTGGATGCCATTTTATTTAGGAAGCTCATTTGCATAAGAGGCAAATTGCTACTGTTAGGTAACTTAGGGCTTTTCAAAACAGTTGAGTTTGCAAAATTAGCTATCCTAGAAAAATAGTTATTGAGTTTTTGGTAAAAACCAGTGTTTCTGCCTCCCATTTTATTTCTCCAAAAACATTTGCCCAAAAGTGGATCTACCACTTGGATCTGGTTGAGAACTTGTTAGGATACATCCTCTATATTTTGGTTTGGTCATATTTGAAGTTTTCATATTTTAAAACGATTTAAACTAAAGGTCCAGAAACAGATCTATAAGGAAATAAATAAACAACCTAAAGAAAAGAGTCAGTGGGCTGGATCTGGCTGGACTTGGGCCGTGCAGTGCAGGGAGAAGCCCAGCTCGCGGCCCACGAGCGCGACGAAGCGGTACGGGCCGCTTCCTTCTTCTTCGTCAAGCACAGAGACGACGGGGTACGGTAGGGAAGCTCGGCGAGGACGGCGCGGCGGCTCCGGTGACCTAGAAAAGAATCGGGGTTGTCCATGAGAGAGAACACGGCAAGGGGAGCACGTGTGCACGAAAATGGCGGAGAAAGGTGGCCTGTGCCCACCGCGAGCTTGCTCGCATGTCCGCGGCCGGAGAGGAAAGGGAAAAGCTTCATGGCCACGATTTCTTGCCCCATTCCTTGATTCTTCGCGCAGGGAGGGAGAGTAGGGCACGGCGAAGCTGCGGGTGGTCTGGGATTTGGATTGGGGAGCTCTCTATGGCCGGCGATGCGCGACGGCAACTTCGGCCGTGGTTCTTGTCCGTGGAAGAAAAATGGAGAGGGGGGGGGAGAGTGAGGGAGCAAATGGGGAAGCAGAGGAGCAAAGGGGGCGGCGTGGTGCTTCTTATCGTCTCGCAGGGCAGCAAAGAGGAGCGGGGTCCAGACGGTGTCGACATCGCGCGGGGAGAACACGGCGACGATGGTGTGAGGAACACGGCGCCCCGTGCCATGCAGCATCGCCGCAATCAGGGGTGATGGGGGGGACAAGGGAGAGCAGAGGTGAGTGGCGTGGAGTGGTCTTATCTCCTCCAGGGCGAGGCCTGCGTCAGGGGCGAGGCAAGGAGAGCACGGCGAGCTCGGGAGCACGCCACCGTGCCGTGCTGCCATGGAGCTACCGGAAGTCAACGTAGTTTTTGCAAAGAGGCCCCTGAACTTGTTTTTCCACTCACAGATAGGTCCTTGTCTCTTTCTTTTATTTCCTTTTTTAAAATCAGTAGGGTTTCCGGAATTTAAATGAGGTGCTTAAACATTTTACAAAAATCAGAGAAAATTCATGTAGCCTCCCACATACATGAGGAAGCTCCACAAAAATTGGTTTTACAAAATAAAATGTTTTGCTCCATTTTTGTTCATAGGATTTAAATAAAGCATTTTTGGAAAATAATATTTTGATACTCCTTTAATATTTTAAAACCAGTGATAAAATATTGTGTTGAACTTTTGGAACTTCCTTGACCAATAAGGTAGCTTCAAAATAATTTATCTTTTCATAGAGGGAAAATTGGTTTGGAGGAAATAGAGAATTTGGGAGGGAATTTAATTATGAAGATCATTTTTAACTCATGACCTTCATTTCCTTTTTGATAAAAGAATGGAGGGGTTTGTTTTAAATCAACAAGTAGGTTTACTTGAGGAGGGAGTGATATGAAGTGGGGATGATTATTAGTTCATCTCACTCCTAGAATTTCGATAAAGAAAACATAATTGTTTTCATGGAATAGAGGAATAGATAGAGAGGGAATTTCAATAAGATCATTTCTTGAAATCAAGATTTGATTTGAGGGTGTAAGTAATTATAGAGGTCTTGTTTTGTTTTCAAGTCATATTACAAATTGGTGGTCAAGTTTGTTTTACTTTAGGATTGAGCACAACTTGGGGAATTATCCTCACAAGCAAACAATCATAACAATCACAACATTACAATATCAATAACACAAATCAAATCATACAAAGTAATCATACCACACTTTTCATAATTAACAATACTATCTTGAAAGTGACCACACTTAATTATGACAAGATGTTGTTTACGAAATATCTCAACTCATAACCCAATAGTTTTCAAAAGGTTCGATAAAGAAATTATGTGGGGTAATATATTTCCCACTAGTGTGGTTTCCAAGTGGAATAAAATAAGAGCTTATAAAATGGGAGTTGCACACACATGCAAAATATCAAGTTTGATAAATAGATAGGAGATAACATATAGATCTCCCTACTTTTGGGGATTACATAATTTTGGAAATACTTTCACTTTCTCAATAAAGGATGTTTTGGTTGTGGCCAAACCCAAATTATTTTTGGAAATGATATTTGGAATAAAACAGGAGTGGCAGAAGATATATATGGAAATGTTTTTCTTGTCATAACATGATCACCAGAGTTTTAAATATATTTTTACTTAGGTTAGGTTACTGGGTTAATATTTCCCAGTCAAACAACTTAAACATTCAAGTCACACAAGGTTAAACAGAACAATATAAGGGAAAACACGATCATTAGTGAAGTAATTCAAAAAGTTTTTGTTGGTTCTGAATTTTGGGGTCTTATTAATCCTTATTATAAATTTGGGATGTTACACCGAGCGGCGTTCTCCACGCGTTCCAGGGCAGCAGAGGGAAGGAGGGCACGAGCTCCTGCACGGGGTGGTTGAGTGGACAGAGGGGAGTGGAGTGGGCAAGGTTTTGGGGCAGGAGGACGTCCAGGGAATTAAGAACGTGAGGAGGCCGGTCCAGGGTGGACGGAGTACACGGATGCGAGCAAGAAGGTGCACGGGGCAGCGATTGGGCGAGGGAGGCAGTGGAGGAGCGTCTGGCCGCACTGCAGAACGTCTTGGACACTAGCTTTTGGTCGGGGGCCGTTGGCACGCGAGGGGAGCTGGACGTGACCTTTCCCGCACGCCAGGTGCTCGACGAAATGCCCGGAAGCGTAATGGGCGGCTGTGCGGTGCTGGGGTGATAACGAGGGGGAGAGGAGCTGTCTATGGGGCAGGTTAGGGTGCAGGCATTCGTGCTAGACCACAGGTTGGAGAGGGGGAGGCGGTGGTGCATGCTTTGGCCATGTATGGCATCATTGCCACAGCCATACCACTCTCTTCTCTCTCTCACGATTCTACAGCAGTAAGAACTATTAAAAACGTGACAAGGGAGTAACTAGGAGATCAAGGGAGTGGTTTGAGGTGCTGAGAGAAAGTAGAAGAGGATTTGGGGCAAGTTTAGGTGGTGACAGAATTTCAGAAACAGTTACCATGATGGTAACAAAACCATCATGGCAAGGTTACCAAATGACTCAAATGGTCAAGTCAAAAGGTCCAGAGTGGAAGTACTATCTATAGTGACCACAATGATCATCAAAGCACGAATAAACAAGAACGTTTAGATGATTTTGCAAGGAGGCGAAAAGGGTATAAAATAACAGTTTCAGAAAATTCAGAGTTTGGTCCTTAGAGAAATTTCCAAGTCCAGAAAACTGTTATTTTGGTGACATCAAAACCAACATGCAGTAAAGAAGTTTAAAGCATGAAAAGCTCAAACAAGACTTTGGAGTGATAAACAAGATGGAGTTGAAGATATTAATGAAGACGAAATTTCAATTTTACCAAAATTAAAATAATGGTGATTCTCATGATATGCTATCTTTTAACAGAAATAAAGATAGTTTCAGAGAAAGTTTTGTCAAGTTCTCTTCAATATTTTGAATAACATAAGAGAATATTTTTGAATAAAAGGGTCACATATGACCATAGGAATGTTGGGTAATTTTTCTAAGAATTTAGGAAATACTTTTATTCACAAAATATTTTAAAAATCCATTTTTGGCCTTTTGGTAAATAATTTATGATAAATAAGAAAAGGCTTCAAAAACAAATATTTTTGAAATGAGATGAGAGGGTATATAATTTGGATCACAAAATTGGTTTTTAATAAATAACTCATTTGAAAAGTATCTGAGATTGCTTTTGAAAACAAGGAAAACATGAGGCTTTATAGTTGGCACCAAAACTTGGAGAGAAAAGGAGTTTAATGGCCAAGGCAAGAACTTTGGCCATATTAGATGTGAAATACAAGTTATGAGGATGAGAAAGAAAGGTTTGGTTGAGCTCCTAAAGAATAAGGAGTGATTGAAAAAGAGGTTGGCCAAAATAAGACTAGAGAAGATATATGGATCATTCTTCCTGTCATGCCATGATCACCAAAATCAAAAGATATGTTATATTAATTGAGTTCAAAGTTTTGGTGTTTTTCAGTGGTTGTTAACTCGAACAACAAAGCAGACAAGGTTAAACAGAGCAACGGAAAGTGAAACACAAGCATTAATGAAGCCTTTTCAAAAAGTTTTTGTTGGTCCTGTTTTTTTTGGCTCTCTAAAAACTGTGTTTTTCTGACTTCCCAAAAATTGGGGCGTTACAGTCTTCATCAAGCATGTGCCAGCAAGCACAATCAAGAAAGGTGTTCCAACTTGAGCGAGTCAATATCGTCATCATCTAGCTCAAGTGGAATGCGCAAGGCAAAGGTATGATCTTGACAGGGTTTTTCTATTTTACCGGTATCGTGGTGTTAGTGGGAGACCGGGTTATAGGATAGACGGCGTACTATCAAGAGGAGCTCTCAAGTGAGTAACTTGATCGCATCTTTGTGGAGAGCTCAAACCTTTGCATACCTGGCATCATCATCTTTATTGGTTCTTATTTGCTTCTTCTCCTTGTTGAGTTTTGGTGCTTGTTGTGATCCTCATGACAAGCCCAAGTTCTTCGAAAATGGATTTTGGATGGAAATATTACCGGTCCTCCTCGAGATAAGGTCCACACCTCCCATGTGTGATATCTCCTCGAGATAAGATCTATATGAGACTTGGAGAGATCTAATTCTCAACACATGAGATCTACTAGAGAGAGATTAGATCAATGTCTAATTAGAGCGCCGTCTAGATTAGAGCATCGTCTAATTGCACAATATCTCAACAGAGAGGAACTTGCACAAAAGTTGGATTGGTTGTTTCTCCCATGGGGAGGAGTATATATAGTGGGTCAAGGGGAGTAGGAAAGCTCTTGTCGCTACCTTTCCAACCTCGTTGGTTTCATCTCGTTTGGAGCTTCCTTGCAAAAGTTATTGCATTTCGTTGGCGCCAACGGGCATACTAGGAGCAGCCGGAAGGTCCACGGATTGCCAGAAGTTCGTAAGATCTTGCCTATGCCATGATGGAATACGAAGTATAACTTATTGGGAAGCAACTAAAATAAACTTAATGCAAGAACCATGCAATGCCCGCACCAACTTGTGCCCTAGATCAAATCATATCTACGCATAGATTGGCTCTGATACTGGTATGTCTCAAACGTATCTATAATTTCTGATGTTCCATGTTGATATTATACCAATTGTTACATGTTTTATATACACTTCATAGCATTTTTATGCATTTTCTGGGACTAACCTATTAACAAGATGCCACAGTGTCAGTTCCTGTTTTCTGCTGTTTTTGTATTCCAGAAAAGCTAGTATGGAAATATTCTCGGAATTGGACGAAACTTGGACAGAACCTCCTATTTTTCCAACACATACACGGAGTCCAAAGGAGAGACGGAGGGGAGCCACGAGCCAGCCACACCATGGGGTGGCGCGGGCCCCCCAACCACGCCGTGGGGTGGTGTGGGCCCCACGGGCGTCTCCAGCCGCCGCCCTTTCGCCTATTTATTCATCTTCACGGGAAAACCCTAGACACCCGAGCCATTATCCACGAAAAGTTCCAGAGATGCCGCCGCCATCAACCGTAGCTCTGGAGGGTTCAGAAGCTCTTCCCGGCACCCTGCCGGAGAGGGGAATCATCACCGGAGGGCTCTATATCACCATGCCTGCCTCCGGAGTGATGCGTGAGTAGTTCATCCTTGGACTACGGGTCCATAGCAGTAGCTAGATGGTTGTCTCTCCACTTTATGCTATCATGTTTAGATCTTGTGAGCTGCCTATCATGATCAAGATCATCTTATTGTAATAGTACATGTTGTGTTTGCTGGGATCCGATGAATATTGAATACTATGTCAAGTTGATTATCAATCTATCTTATATGTTATTTATGATCTTGCATGCTTTCCGTTACTAGTAGATGTTTTGGCCAAGTAGATGCTTGTAACTCCAAGAGTGAGTATTTATGCTAGATAGTGGGTTCATGCCTCCGGTAATCTGGGAGAGTGACAACAACTTCTAAGATTGTGGATGTGCTGTTGCCACTGGGGATAAAATAACCGATGCTTATCTTAAGGGTGCGCCGTTAGGTCTAATGCATTTGTTTACATTACGCACATTACTTAATGCGATTATCCGTTGCTTGCAACTTAATACCAACGGGGAACTCGGATGACAACCTGGAGGTGGAGAGACGCTGTTGGATAACGGTCTATGTATTTTGTCATAATGCCCACATGAATATCATAGTAATCATCATGTCATATATATGTATTGTCATGCGCTCAATATTTTGTCAATTGCCCAGCTGTAATTTGTTCACCCAACATGTTAGTTATCTTTTATGGAGAGACACCACTAGTGAACTATGGACCCCGGTCCATTCTTTTACACTGATAATACAACCAACTGCAAACATTGTTCCTTTTCATTTTCTGCAATTTACCACTGTTTTCCACACCATACGTTTAATCCTTTGTTTTCAGCAAGCCAGTGAGATTGACAACCTCACTGTTTCGTTGGGGCAAAGTAGTTTGATTGTGTTGTGTGCAGATTCCACGTTGGTGATCGAGTAACGGCGCCACCAACAACATTCAGAAGTGATTTCTTGCTCCTACTGGTTCGATTAAACCTTGGTTTCATACTGAGGGAAACTGCTGCTACACTTCTTCATACCTTTCTCTTGGGGTCTCCCAACGAACGTGCGATCCACGTCATCAGATACCACTATTGGGTTGCGGGTAAAACTTTAAAAATTTCCGTAACCTTGCCGCAAAAGATCTATTCTATGAAGATATGCTGCACCCCATAATGCTAGATCTAGAATACTTACAAACACCA
This sequence comes from Poa pratensis, assembly GCA_947311845.1. Taxonomy (NCBI): domain Eukaryota; kingdom Viridiplantae; phylum Streptophyta; class Magnoliopsida; order Poales; family Poaceae; genus Poa; species Poa pratensis. Next base: position 26,714,481 of record CAMZMU010000049.1, on the reverse strand, counting down.
TTGTGGAAGATCTTGTGTTTGTCGAAGTAGATGTCGGTGAAGCTTGATGAAGAATCTCACGTCCACGCCGAGAGGTGAGATTGTTACCGGTCTGTCGTCGAGAGACTACTTGCGCAGCCCCGCTTTAGCAGTATCCACACGTGCACCGCGCCAACCCGCCAGTTGCGTTCGCCGCCTAGAGCTACTAGCACAAACGAAGAGAGACCGCCTTTCGGCGTTGTTTAGGTGGTAGATCTAATCAACTAGATTAGATCTATATGAGACTTGGAGAGATCTAATTCTCAACACATGAGATCTACTAGAGAGAGATTAGATCAATGTCTAATTAGAGCGCCGTCTAGATTAGAGCATCGTCTAATTGCACAATATCTCAAGAGAGAGGAACTTGCACAAAAGTTGGATTGGTTTTTTCTCCCATGGGGAGGAGTATATATAGTGGGTCAAGGGGAGTAGGAAAGCTATTGTCGCTACCTTTCCAACCTCGTTGGTTTCATCTCGTTTGGAGCTTCCTTGCAAAAGTTATTGCATTTCAAGATTTACCGGTTATTCTTATTTAGAGAAGGTTTACCTTTCTACATTTGGTTTTATCCTCACATGATGGACTATGATGTTTCTCTGCATAATCTTGAAGGGCTCTTCGTTGCGATTCCAACGAGCCCAAGAACATCGAAAACAGAGTCCAGATGATCAAGATATGTTCGTTTTCGTATTGGGCGTTTTTGCAGTTTTGTTGGCCGGCCCCCAGGCCGGCTGGCTCTGTGTGCCGCCCGGCCTCCCGCCCGGCCCGGGCCGGCTGCTAGGCCGGCTGGCTCTGTGTGCCGCCTGGCCTCTCGCCCGGCCCGGGCCGGCTGCCAGGCCGGCTGGCTCTGTGAGCCGCCCGGCCTCCCGCCCGACCCAGGCCGGCTGCTAGGCCGGATGGCACGTCGAGCCCAACGGCCACTTTTTAGAGGACCTATTTAAGGGTTTCTTCCCCAATGGTTATCTAAGAACTTGAGCACGTTTTTCCTCTCTCCTCCATTGTTGAAAGCTCATTTCTTCGATTCCTCCCAATCCCTCCACCCAAACTCGTTGATCTTTGGAGGATTGAAGGAGGAGACCTAGATCTACATTTCCACCAATCCATTCCTCCTCTAAGTGAGGGGAACCTAGTAGATCGTGTTCTTGGAGTTCTTGTGTGGTTCTCTTCTTTGTTCTTCCTTTCTTCTCCCCCCATAAGCATTAGTTGCTTGTGGTGAGATTTGAGAGTGAAGGATTTGAGCACTTGTGCTCTTGCCATTGATTCGTTGCATCGGTTTGTGCTCTCCACGAGGATTCATGGAAGTTGAAAGCTTGTGAACTTGTTACTCTTGGGTCTTTGGACCCTAGACGCCCGTGTGGTGGTTGAGACCCTTGTGTGGTCACTTGTATCTGTTCGGGAGCCCCCAATCCCGGTGTGGGTTGTGCCCCGGATCGTTGTTGTAAAGGCTCCGGATTTCCGCCTCGAAGGATTCCGATAGTGGAAGGTGAACCAAACCTTTGTGGTGCGGTTCATCGGAGAATAGGGTGAGCCTTTGTGGCGCTGAGATCGACCTTTGTGGTGCCTCACACCTCTCCAACGAGACGAACTACCGTAAAAAGGAGGTACTCGGGAATACATCCTCGTCTCCGCGTGCGTCGGTTATTTCTATACCCGAGCTCTTTACTTATGCACTTTACATTGTGATAGCCTTCGTGCTTGAAGTATTCTTGTTGCTATCACCTTGTTTCTTGTCTTGCTTAGCATAAGTTGTTGGTGCACATAGGTGAACCTAGTTTACTTAGGTTGTTGGCTTGTTAATTTAAACACCTAGTTTTATTCCGCAATTAGCAAGCCTAAACCGGAAAAGTTTAAATCGCCTATTAACCCCCTTCTAGGCGACATCATTGTCCTTTCACACTCTAAGTGATCGCACTGCGCGTGGCCCCCGTGAGGCGTCCAACCCTCATGCCCTGTCCATTATACAACAACGTCCACAATTATAGGTATAGACCCGAAGCTACTGAAGCACTTCGTTGGCACCGACGGGCATACTAGGAGCAGCCGGAAGGTCCACGGATTGCCAGAAGTTCGTAAGATCTTGCCTATGCCGTGATGGAATATGAAGTATAACTTATTGGGAAGCAACTAAAATAAATTTAATGCAAGAACCATGCAATGCCCGCACCAACTTGTGCTCTAGATAAAATCATATCTACGCATAGATTGGCTCTGATACCACTATTGGGTTGCGGGTAAACTTTTAAATTTTCCGTAACCTTGCCGCCAAAGATCTATTCTATGAAGATATGGTGCACCCCATAATGCTAGATCTAGAATACTTACAAACACCATTGTGGAAGATCTTGTGTTTGTCGAAGTAGATGTCGGTGAAGCTTGATGAAGAATCTCACGTCCACGCCAGGAGGTGAGATTGTTACCGGTCTGTCGTCGAGAGACTACTTGCGCAGCCCCGCCCTAGCAGTATCCACACGTGCACCGCGCCAACCCGCCAGTTGCGTTCGCCGCCTAGAGCTACTAGCACCGACGAAGAGAGACCGCCTTTCGGCGTAGTTTAGGTGGTAGTCTAATCAACTAGATTACATCTATATGAGACTTGGAGATCTCTAATTCTCAACACATGAGATCTACTAGAGAGAGATTAGATCAATGTCTAATTAGAGCGCCGTCTAGATTAGAGCATCGTCTAATTGCACAATATCTTAAGAGAGAGGAACTTGCACAAAAGTTGGATTGGTTGTTTCTCCCATGGGGAGGAGTATATACAGTGGGTCAAGGGGAGTAGGAAAGCTCTTGTCGCTACCTTTCCAACCTCGTTGGTTTCATCTCGTTTGGAGCTTCCTTGCAAAAGTTATTGCATTTCAGGATTTATCGGTTGTTCTTATTTAGAGAAGGTTTACCTTTCTACATTTGGTTTTATCCTCACATGATGGACTATGATGTTTCTCTGCATAATCTTGAAGGGCTCTTCGGTGCGATTCCAACGAGCCCAAGAACATCGAAAACGGAGTCCGGATGATCAAGATATGTTCATTTTCGTATTGGCCGTTTTTGCAGTTTTGTTGGCCGGCCCACAGGCCGGCGGGCTCTGTTAGCCGCCCGGCCTCCCGCCCGGCCCAGGCCGGCAGCTAGGCCGGCTGGCTCTGTGTGCCGCCCGGCCCAGGCTGGCTGCTAGGCCAGCTGGCTCAGCGAGCCACCCAGACTCCTGCCTAGCCCATGCCGGCTGGCTCTGTGAGCCGCCCGGCCTCCCGCCCGGCCCAGGCCGGCTGCTAGGCCGGATGGCACAGCGAGCCCAACGGCCACTTTTTAGAGGACCTATTTAAGGGGTTTCTTCCCCAATGGTTATCTAAGAACTTGATCACGTTTTTCCTCTCTCCTGCATTGTTGAAAGCTCATTTCTTCGATTCCTCCCAATCCCTCCACCCAAACTCGTTGATCTTTGGAGGATTGAAGGAGGAGACCTAGATCTACATTTCCACCAATCCATTCCTCCTCTAAGTGAGGGGAACCTAGTAGATCGTGTTCTTGGAGTTCTTGTGTGGTTCTCTTCTTTGTTCTTCCTCTCTTCTCCCCCCATAAGCATTAGTTGCTTGTGGTGGGATTTGAGAGTGAAGGATTTGAGCACTTGTGCTCTTGCCATTGCTTCGTTGCATCGGTTTGTGCTCTCCACGAGGATTCGTGGAAGTTGAAAGCTTGTGAACTTGTTACTCTTGGGTCTTTGGACCCTAGACGCCCGTGTGGTGGTTGAGACCCTTGTGTGGTCACTTGTAGTTGTTCGGGAGCCCCCAATCCCGGTGTGGGTTGTGCCCCGGATCGTTGTTGTAAAGGCTCCGGATTTCCGCCTCGAAGGATTCCGATAGTGGAAGGTGAACCAAACCTTTATGGTGCGGTTCATCGGAGAATAGGGTGAGCCTTTGTGGCGCTGAGATCGACCTTTGTGGTGCCTCACACCTCTCCAACGAGACGTACTACCCTAAAAAGGAGGAACTCGGGAATACATCCTCGTCTCCGCGTGCGTCGGTTATTTCTATTCCCGAGCTCTTTACTTATGCACTTTACATTGTGATAGCCTTCGTGCTTGAAGTATTCTTGTTGCTATCACCTTGTTGCTTGTCTTGCTTAGCATAAGTTGTTGGTGCACATAGGTGAACCTAGTTTACTTAGGTTGTTGGCTTGTTAATTTAAACACCTAGTTTTATTTCACAATTAGCAAGCCTAAACCGGAAAAGTTTAAATCGCCTATTCACCCCCCCCCCTCTAGGCGACATCATTGTCCTTTCACACTCTAAGCGATCGCACTGCGCGTGGCCCCCGTGAGGCGTCCAACCCTCATGCCCTGTCCATTATACAACAACGTCCACAATTATAGGTATAGACCCGAAGCTACTGAAGCACTTCGTTGGCGCCGACGGGCATACTAGGAGCAGCCGGAAGGTCCACGGATTGCCAGAAGTACGTAAGATCTTGCCTATGCCGTGATGGAATATGAAGTATAACTTATTGGGAAGCAACTAAAATAAACTTAATGCAAGAACCAAGCAATGCCCGCACCAACTTGTGCTCTAGATCAAATCATATCTACGCATAGATTGGCTCTGATACCACTATTGGGTTGCGGGTAAAACTTTAAAAATTTCCGTAACCTTGCCGCCAAAGATCTATTCTATGAAGATATGCTGCACCCCATAATGCTAGATCTAGAATACTTACAAACACCATTGTGTAAGATCTTGTGTTTGTCGAAGTAGATGTCGGTGAAGCTTGATGAAGAATCTCACGTCCACGCCGGGAGGTGAGATTGTTACCGGTCTGTCGTCGAGAGACTACTTGCGCAGCCCCGCTCTAGCAGTATCCACACATGCACCGCGCCAACCCGCCAGTTGCGTTCGCCGCCTAGAGCTACTAGCACCGACGAAGAGAGACCGCCTTTCGGCGTAGTTTAGGTGGTAGATCTAATCAACTAGATTAGATCTATATGAGACTTGGAGAAATCTAATTCTCAACACATGAGATCTACTAGAGAGAGATTAGATCAATGTCTAATTAGAGCGTCGTCTAGATTAGAGCATCGTCTAATTGCACAATATCTCAAGAGAGAGGAACTTGCACAAAAGTTGGATTGGTTGTTTCTCCCATGGGGAGGAGTATATATAGTGGGTCAAGGGGAGGCGGTGCTTGGGGAAGGGGTAAACCCTTCCCCCATGGTGCGCCGGCCCTAGAGGGCTTGGCTCCCTCCCCAAGTCGGTTTGGGAGGGGAGTCCTTATCCAACAAGGACTCCCTACCTTCCCTTTTATCTTTTTGCCTTTTTTCCTTTAATCTTTCCTTTTCCAATTCGGACTCCTTTAAATCTCCAAATCAAACAAGGAAAGAGAGGGAGAGGTGGTGGTGTGCTGGCCAGGGAGGTGGGTCCTAGCCGGTCGACCCACACCACGTGCGGTTCGGCCCCTAGGGCTCCCTCCTTCCTCCTCCGGCACTCCCCCCTTATTGGCAAACCTCTGAAACTCGTCTGGAACCAAATATACTCTATAGATAAAATCATCGACTCTAACCATTGATGTTGGAAACACTTCCCGGCATCCCGGAACATCTCATGTTCGCCATATTTCTCTCTCGGGAAATTATGCCCTAATCCGGCATTATTTCCCTCTCATGATAACTTCACCGGAACACCTCTGAATCACTCCGGAGTTGTTTCTGTGACATCGGAGGGACTCTGACCTTTTCTCATAACCACAAAACTACTACTTTATTCTCTCAACAAAGGATTGACTCACAGCTTAAGTGTGTGACCCGAAAGGTTCAGTAAACACAAAGTCATGCCTAGGAGCTTACCAGACAATAACCAGCATTGGGACCTAGACGGCCGTACTGGCTACCGTGTGTTTATGAGTGAACGACAGAACCTGTGTGTTACTCATTACGCTAATCCCCTTACGTACACGATACTAATGATATCTCGAGACTGAGACAATGTGCTCTAGTGTGATTAAACCCTTTAATCATAACACATATAATTCTCGTACCAATATCATTCTCTTTTCTCATTCCGTATTTATATTGTCCCGTGATTAATCACGCTGTGTCTGGCCAGACGATTGGTGACAATAATAATACTGAGATGGCCTAGAGGATGTATCTCTCCATCGTCTGGAGGAGTAAGTGTCATTCTTGAATAATTTCTGTTCCAATACATTACTCTAGTTCACATCCAAAAGTCACCGTTATGGTCCCCAGTTATGGCAAGACGTTAGGTAACAATCAAAGCATGAGTGTCGAATAAGCGGTCACCAGATATTCTCAGGGCATAGGACTATAGCTAATGAAAACAAAACATATGATCAATTGCTATCTTCATCATTGAGGATTAGTCTCATAGCAAGATCATACAGTGGTTCGGTTCAGTACTATTATCATTCCGATAACAAACTCCTATAGTTACATGACTTTCACAAAATCCATCATCAGGAAAACATGATCATCAGGTAACAAGATAGGCTAGTCTTAGAGACAAGACCAGGAACACTTTTACTTGTTCGTATCTGTACACCTGTATTGGAGGTTTTCCTCTTGAACACGTTGTAATTGCTATTCAAGTGCCCAATACAGTTTAGCATAAAGATATAAACATTAATAATAAACTTGGAGATAAATAATAACTAAATTATTATTGTCTCTAGGGCATATCTCCAACACTTTCACCGGGGCTTGGCCCATGTAGTACACTAGCATCTCTTCACAAATTCACTAAAACTTATGTACGTAAGGAGCTCAGCTCGTGTCCTACTTCTACAACGACCAGGGCTAGTCAAAGCCCACCAAGTGGGAGAGATCCAATAGCAGTCCAGCATTCCAGCGCACGTTCGCATCACGTGTGCGTGCACGTAACTTGCCTCTTCCTATACCGTATAATATCTTTAAAAAAAGGAAAACCTGTTTCGATCATCGCCTCCTGGACGAAGTCGCGTCCGTTGGCCAGACTAGCCTAATTGCTAATTACGGAGTACGGTAGCCTTTCATTTTAGGGTTTAGGTCTCCTCCTGCGGCGATCCCGTAGGAGTCCACCATATCGCTGCCGGACTTGGAGATCCTCACCTTGTCCGACGTCGAAGTAAACTCCCAGGAGCCCTTGGTCCTGGATCGGAGGAAGGGGAAACTGGAACCCTAACCATGGCGGATAACTCGGACGGAAAAGCGAACTCGACCGTGAGGCCAGCGGGAGAGGAAGTGGTGGCTGAACCTATGGCAGCCGAGGAAGAACGGGATGCTCATACCTCGGAAACTGGAGAAAAATTGAGGAGATGCTGAACCGCCTGGAAATTACGGCGGAGGAAGAAGAAGCGATCGATCTCTCGGGGTTGATCGAGGAAAATCGAACACCCATGAAGTTGGCTGTGATCATCAAGGTTTGTTTGAAAGCCCCTTTTAGCCATACGGCGTTTTACCAGAAGATGCAAGTAGCTTGGACTGTGGCCAGAGAAGTTACGTTTCGTGACCTGGATGACTATACCTTCATTGCACAATTTAACTGCCTCGGTGACGGAAGACGGCCATGCATGGAGGACCGTGGTTATTCAGGAGACAGGCTGTTGTCATCAAGGAATACGATGGTATGATGAATACTGAGACAATACCCTGGATTCGATTAGGGTTTGGGTGCGTATTATAGGATTGCCGGACCTGGTTCGCAATGCTGCAGTAGCGAAAGCAATGGCAGGAAGGATGGGCAAGGTTCTGGATGCAGAAACGGAATCAATGGTGTTGATTACGTGAAGTTTGTGAGAGTTTATTATGTCAAAATCAATTTGAAGAAAGCTCTGATGCGATTTGTTACAGGGACAGTTATCCCTGGAAAACCTCCACAGAAGTTCAGAGTTCTGTATGAAAAAATGCCACGGTTCTGTGCACAATGTGGTATTATTGGCCATGTTGCGGATGAGTGTGGTGACGGTGCTCATGACCCTACCAAATACCAGTATGGTGACTTTATGATGGTACCACAAGAGGACTTCTGGTATCAGCCAAAGAAAGAATATGTGGTGCGACCGCAGACCAATAACTCCAGAGGTGGAGGCAGGAATGGTCGTGGTGGTCGATCTGATATGAGGCAGGAGCATCAGGACATGGATGAAGATGATGCGAGCTTTGGCTCTAACCTGGGTGAAACCGGTAGAAGGACGCTGTGGAAAAGGTTGGTGGTTAATAGGGATGGCCACCGAAGAAGAATACGTTGTTGCTAACGAACTCGGCTCATGATGCTTCAGTAGAGCCAAGGGAAGAGATACCTAATGTGGAAACAACACCGCAGAAGGTGCAACTACAGAAGAGACACAAACGGACAGATGAAACTATCAATGATGGTAATCCATCTTCAGGATTGGCGGGCTCCCTCGAGGAGTACCGCCAGAAGCAATGAAAATATGCGGATACAATTGTCGGGGAGCTGGCAACTCCCCGGCAATTAGATCGCTTCAAGCGATCAGAAGGCAACATAGGCCTGAGATAATATTTTTGTCTGAAACTCACCTTGACAGAGATAGTGGTGAGAGATTACGAGTTAAACTCGGTTATGCACATAAGCTGGTGATGCCTAGTAATGGACGAGCTGGTGGTTTGCTGTTGATGTGGGATCAACATGTCCAGATTCAGTTGAAGTACGAGCACAAAAACTATATTGATGTGCTTGTGTCTGGAGATACCCCGAGAAGGACTGGAGGTTTACGGGGTTGTATGGTGAGTCTGTCTAGCGCCACAAATACCGGACACGGCAGTACCTACGTGATTTACACCGCCAAGTGAGTATGCCTTGGTTAGTGTTGGGCGATATGAATGAGATTCTTTTGGAGTCGGAGAAGGAGGGTGGAACTCCAAGGCCACTCTCATACATGCAGGCCTTCCGTGATTGTTTATCTGATTGCGAATTAGAAGATCTTGGTTACATTGGTAATGTGTTCACTTGGAAGAGAGGAAACATCAGAGAAAGATTAGACAGAGCTGTTGGGAATGCTGGTTGGTCAGGACTTTTCCAAATGCAGCTGTCCATAATTTGACGTCCCCTGGGTCAGATCACCGACCGATTCTGGTTGATACGGAAACATACACTGCTGTGACTAATACCTCAAAGAATCGTCGTAGATTCGAAGGTAGATGGCTGAAGGAAGAACAGGTAGGGGACATTGTCTCCACAGCTTGGGTGCATGCACCACCAAATGCACCTGTTATGGATAAGCTGCTTCGGTCCATTCAGAGATGCATGAATGGGATCGGACAGTCCTGAAAGCTCCAAGAAAGAAGATTAAAGAGCTGACAAAGGAGCTGGATCAACTCTTGAGTGGTCCAATGAATGAAGAAACTGCCCAACAACAGAAAGAAGTAACACGCAAAATTGAAGTTGCTTTGGAGCAGGAAGAGGTACATTACATGCAGAGAAGCCGGGCTGATTGGTTGCTGCATGGAGATAAGAACACTACGTTCTTTCATAATTTTGCGAAAGCACGTCGGAAAAGGAACAATATCCTAAACCTGAAAAGGGAAAATGGGGATGTAATTGAGGGGAATGAGGATTTAAAGCCCTTTATATGAGACTATTTCTCTCTGTTCACGACAGAAGTGCAACAAACTGATGCAGAATTACTGAACCGTGTCCAGCCACGGGTTACAGGAGAAATGAATGAGGCTCTGAGGAAACCATACACGGCTGAGGAAGTTAAATCAGCCATGTTTAGTATTGGTGACTACAAGGCACCAGGAACTGACGGATTGCATGCGATCTTCTATAAAAAGTTTGGTTGTTGTCGGAAATGAAGTGACAACGGAGGTTTTGAAGGCCCTGAATACTGGGACTATTCCTGACGGATGGAATGAAACATCTATTGTCCTGATTCCAAAGGTAGATAGCCCGGAGTTGATCACACAATTTCGTCCTATCAGCCTGTGTAATGTGATTTATAAGGTAATCTCGAAAGTCTTGTCCAAGAGGTTAAAGGCTCTGCTGCCCGAGATTATCTCAAAAACTCAGAGTGCGTTCATACCAGGACGTTTGATCACTGATAACGTGTTGGTGGCTTATGAATCCTTCCATGCAATCAAAAATAAAAGGCAGGGGAAGAGAGGCATTTGTGTAGTAAAATTGGATATGCATAAGGCATATGATCGTGTTGAGTGGGGATTTCTCCGTGACATGATGGTTAAGCTTGGTTTTGAGCAAAGTTGGGTGAATATGATTATGGCCTGTGTAACTTCGGTTAACTACAGGATCTGGTTCAACTCTGATGAGACTGAATCTTTTACTCCAACAAGGGGTATCAGACAGGGCGATCCCCTGTCACCTTACCTGTTTTTGATCTGTGCTGAGGGTTTGTCAGGCCTTCTAGAGTATGAGGAGATGAATGGTGGTATTCAAGGGGTCAGAGTGTGCCGAGGTGCACCGTCAGTTTCACATCTGTTTTTCGCTGACGATTCTCTGATCTTGATGACAGTTGATATGTCAACGCCACATCGCTCCGTAATGCCCTGGATATGTATTGTGCAAGTTCTGGCCAGCTTGTGAGTGATGCGAAATCGAGCATCTTCTTTAGTCCGAACACTGATGTGCAAGTTCGGGCTGAGGTGTGTGAACACCTGAATATTGTGGTTGAATCTCTCAATGATAAATACTTGGGCTTGCCTTCTTTGGTTGGTATTGACCGAAGTGACTGTTTCCAACATTTGGTGGAACGGATATGCCAGCTGATTAGTGGATGGAATGCAAAGCTGCTGTCGATGGGAGGGAAGGAAATTCTCCTGAAAGCAATAACACAAGCTATACTGGCTTATGCAATGTCGGTGTTCAATATCCCTAAGCAGGTTTGTAAAGCAATTTGCAATGCAATTGCTAGATTTTGGTGGGGTGGTACTGCCACCCAAAGAAAGATGCATTGGATGGCTTGGGGAAAATGAGCATTCCAAAACAAGATGGAGGCATGGGTTTCCGTGACCTGCATTGTTTTAACCAAGCAATGCTAGCAAAGCAATGTTGGAGGCTATTGAGTGAACCTGACTCTCTCTGTGCTCAGGTTCTAAGAGCTAAGTACTATCCATACGGAGATTTGATTAATGATGTTTTGAAGAAAGGTTCCTCGTTTACTTGGCAGAGCATCATGTCAGGGTTAAAAACTTCAAGAGAGATGTATTTGGAGACCAGGTAATGGAGCAACAATCAACATTTGGTCAGATCATTGGATACCATCTAGTCCGACGAGGAAAGTGGTCTCTGCTAGAGGTAATTGTGTGTTATCCAGAGTTGAGGAGTTTATTGATCCAACTAATGGAGTGTGGGATGAACAGCTCTTACGTGATAATCTTCAGTTAGTGGATGTGGAGCGCATTCTTCAGATTCCATTACCGAATTTTGGTCAGCCTGACTTTATCGCTTGGCAACCAAATAAAAATGGATGCTTCTCGGTGAAATCTGCCTATCATATGGAATGGAGATGTGAATATCGGAGGAGAGCTGCAAGATCAGATGGTGCTGATAGATCAACTCCTCACGACGTGTGGAAAAACATTTGGAAAACTAAGGTGAGTTGCAAAATTCAGATTTTTGCGTGGCGAGCTCTACATGGTATAGTACCGTGTTTCTGCACTTTGGCAAACAGACATATTGGGTCAACTGTTAATTGCCCAGTTTGTACAACAAACGCCGAGGATCTTAGGCATATGCTATTCTGTTGTTCCCGTGCCCAGGAGGTGTGGCGTGGCCTTGATCTGCTTGAGTGTGTAAAAGCTGCAGTAGAGTTGGACAGGTCTGGTTCAATTACGCTTGAGGAACTGATGTGCTCCAAACGACCAGGAGGAGTTACATGCAATGTTAAGCATAAAGCAGCCACGGTTATGACAGCGTGTTGGTACCTCTGGTGGTCTAGAAGACATAAAAAACAAGGAGGCCATTTCCGACTGTTGAGAGGTCGATAATTAACATCAAAGGTATGGTGGCAAACTTTGCCAAACTGAAGGTGAACTGTCGAATTCGAAGAGAGGGTTGGAAGAAATCAGCTAATGGTGTTTATAAGCTAAATGTGGATGTTGCCTTCTATCCTGATTTTGGGAAGGGAGCAACAGGGGCTATAATCCGAGATTCCGGAGGAAACTTTATTGCAGCTTGCTGTGATCATACTGATACTGCAACTGATGTGGCGGCAATGGAAGCTTCGGCGTTACTGGCCGGACTCAAACTTGCCGTGCAGTTCGGAACCCAATCTCTGGTGGTGGAATCTGATTCTATGGATGTGGTGCAAGCTATACACAATCCAGCAGAGTACAGAGGTTTGGGTGCGGTGATTACTGATGACTGCCGGTTGCTTCTGTTGCAACTAGGCATGGCGACGATACAGCATTGCCCACGAGAAGCAAATGAGGCTGCGCATCTGCTTACTCGTCACGGTGCCACGCAGGGTGCTCGGGAGTTCTGGTTCTCTGATGCCCCCTCTTTTCTGATCCCTGTTCTGGTCGAGGGCCGTGTAATAGTTTAGTAGAAGTAGTCGCTTAAATTTCAAAAAAAAAAGTCGTCCATTGGCCAGACCCTGACGAGTTGATCGCGCCGCCGCCGCCGGCGTGTCGGTCTACAGGACATCGGCGTCGTTGCGTCCGTTTGAGATCTTGATCTCCTCGTCGGTAATTTTTTGATATCTATTGCAGTCTGAATTTTGATGAACTGAAGTCAATTTCACACTTTCAGTCATTGAGCTGCTACAACTATTCAACTAGGTTTAGCTGATCGTACATTTACTGTTTTTATTCAATCTAATTACACATAGGGACGAAGAGAGCAAGAACTTATTCATCGATGTCCTCTTATTTTACATCAGCCTCACAAATTGCGAATTTGAGAAATAAGATGAATGATGATTTGGATGAATCATAATATGTTATGCTATATTGAGCGAGACATATTTGCGAGCATCGAAGATGATACAATTTTGGAGTGTTTCCAAAGTATGAGGTCACGCAAAGGACAAATACCATGTGTAGCTAGTGGTAAGTTATTTCTTATCAATACAATCTATGTATCAATACGCTTAAAAAAAGCTGTTTTCAAGGTCCCGACTATATTTAGATTATTATTTTTTGACTTTGTAGGTTCTGGTTCTTTTCCCATGAGCGATAAGGAAATGGTGGGCTAAGATCAGGGCAAAGCTTCATTATTTAGGTACTAAAAATGTATCTCGTTATGTGATTGTGCCACCACACTTTTTTGTGCTTTTTTTATTGTGAACTGGTTAAAGATGGAACTGATGTTTCACGTTAAAACTCCATTTATACAATTTTAGTGTGCTTTGAATAATATTTTATGCTTTTGTGAGGGGTTTAGAAGGTCATGTTTTTTCATAATTTTTGGCATTAGAAACTAGCCCCGGTCTTCCCCAAATCCTGGGTCCGCCACTGGCTGGCGACCACGCGAGCCGCGCGATGGGCCTCGCGGTCGCGCGTCATCCCCGCCATGATGTCCGCGCGCGTTCCGAGGTGATCTTCTTCCACCAGGTGAAGTTCCGGCGGACATGGTTGCAGAGCGGATGACGAAAGAAGGTGGCAGAGCGGACGGGGCAAGCTTGTGATGGCGCAGACGGGGACATGGAGAGGAGGGGAAGGAAGTAGTGAGTTAGGGTTTGGCCCGACGACTTTAATAGTTGGGACAAGGCTCATTGGGACTAGGCTCGCCCGGCCCGCGATCCCAGCATAAATCACGTATTTTATAAGCCTAAGCCTGGCCCAGCCCGGCCCGTCGGGCTCAATTTTCAGGCCTGACCCCGGTCGATGATTTGGCCCGGCCTGAGATTTTCAGGCCGGCTGCCCATGGCTAGGTATATTTGGGCGAAACGCGCGTGCCTCAAGGTGCAGGTGGGATCATTGGTGGGAGGCCCGCACCCACCCCACATTTGCCGCATATGTTAAACAGACACCCACTTAGGCCCACATATTTTTATGTGGGGGTATGTGGGCTCCGTGGGACGCCCACCAAAATACTGTACTACCGTAATCATGTCGAGAGATTCCTGAGGAACGGGCTGGCCGTATCAAATCGAGTCGCACTCCATTTGTCTACAAATATATACGCACCAATCCTCCTCCCACCCCGGTTGCTGCTCCATACGCATCTAATTTCCCTCTATAATTTCCCAGCTAATTGATTCACCTGTTCTTGGAGGAGCAGATGGAGTTCTGGATCAGCGTCCTGCTCACCATCCTCGGCTACCTACCGAGCGTCCTCTACGCCGCCTACATCATCCTCTCCGTCGACCCCAACCGCGGCCGCCGTGGCCAAGACCCCGACGACTACCTCTACGTCGCATGATACGGCCAACCCAGCCGTCGTGTGCTCGTGTCCTATCGCATGGCTCGTCGCCCTCTCTGGCTGTCTCTCTCGAAGGGTTCGATGTGGGGAAGCGAAACGATACCAGGATTCGATGTGGGCTCCGACGTGGACGCCTGGCCCATCTAATTTCGACGCTTACCCGTGGGTGCGCACGTACGATTTTAAGTGGGCGTCGTGGGCCGCCCACTCCCACCTGCAGCCTGACGCGTGCCGTTGATTTGTACTCCCTCCGTTCCAAATTAGATGACTTCCATTTGTCCACATACGGATGTATCTAGACATGTTACAAGTATAGATACATCCACATGTGGACAAATGAAAGTCATCTAATTTAGAACGGAGGGAGTAGCTGGTCCGAGACGGCGGTTCTTGTAGTTTTTTTTTTTTTTTTGAAAGTGACGGCGGTTGACCTTTCTAATTGGGCAACTGGCAGGTTGTTGCGACAGTCCACATCTGTTCCTGCCACGGCGCGCGGCCAGGACCACTTGCTGACTTACCGGCTGACGAGACCACCGCCGATCCTCCACCTCCTCCTCGCCTCTACCTGGCCGGCCGCCTCCTCACCGGAGCAAGTCGGACAAAATCGCGGGGACGCCCCCCTGGAGCATCCGCGCGCCTTCTCCGCCGGATCCCACCTCCGTCCGCCCCAGCTAGTCACCGCCGGACACCCCCGAGCTCGTCACTCCCGGAATGAGGTAGCAGGAACGACCTAAGGATTCCGCCCAATCCCTCCCTCTTGCCCTCTATCTATCATCTGTTTCCTCGGAACTATTAGCATGTAAACATGTGTGTATTTGCCATGGATTGAGGGTAGGTTTAGGCGGATCTGAAAGCTCATGCATATGTTGAATCCGTCCCTTTTGCTCTGTTCCTGTGCAACATTCATTGTATTTTTTTTGCTCTGTTCTTGGGTAGACCCCAAAGTTCATGTGCCCTTTGATGTGCTACGCAACGACTATGACTAAAAAGTTGCTGGTATAGATCGTCCAGCTCTAAAATGTATGAGGATGAACCATATTGGCCAATGAACGTAATTAAATATCTGAGTTGAGGTGATGTTTGAAAAACATTTTCACAGGGCAACTATCATGGTGTTTGACTATTGGCTTGTTCAATGTTAACTGGGCTCTTCGCAATTAGTATTATGTTTAAAAATCTGTCACGCGGTGAAAAACTATTGTGGAAATACTGGAATTGATCCATTTTAGTTCGATTTTATTTAGAGTGTGCAAATGCTTATAATTTTGATCCGCTGTGATGTATTTTGAAGTGCCATCAGTTTCATTCACATGCTTGATCTAGAGGTTCAGATTTTATTTCGAGATACCCGACAAGATAAAACCTACCAAAAATGTAACCCCAATTTCATGTGCCCATTGATGTGCTCCGCAACAACTATGACTAAAAAGATGCTGGTATAAATAGTCCAGCTCTAAATATGTTTTACTATGATCCATATTGGCCAATGAATATAATTAAATATCTGGGTTGAGGTGATGTTTGAAAACATTTTCACAGGGCAACTATCATGGTGTTTGACTACTGGTTTTTAAAAATCTGTCACACAGTGAAAAACTTTTGAGGAAATATTGGAATTGATCCATTTTTAGTTTGATTTTATTTGGAGTGTGCAAATGCTTATAATTTTGATCCGATGTGATGCATTTTGAAACATTCACATTCTTGATCTAGAGGTTCAGATTTTACTTCGAGATACTCGACAAGATAAAACCTACCAAAAATGTGACCTACCGGTCAACATAATTCATATGTTTCATGCATTAAATAACTGGATTACTGTAGTAAGCACACTGTTTTACCTTGCAGAATTCCTCCGTTAGGCATTCATGTGGATCCCGGCACCTCTCCTGGGAGAAAATCACCGGAGGTTACAACTAATCCGCTCATGAATGGTGAAAAGAGTAAGCTCTGGGATCAGATTGGAGGACAAAGTGCACTGGCAAGTCCCATGAGGAGAGAAATCGGGAACAGGCATGTAAGCTTTCCCTTGATCTACGTGTCAAAGAACCAAAGTAATCCGGAAAACATCTTGAGAATGGACCTCATACTCACCTCCTGGAATGAAAATTGTCATGTAAGCAATTACGCCTTAAGCTAACCCAATCCATCATGTTTTTGGTTCATATTTTCTCCAGATCTATGGCGAGGTCCTTCTCTGCTGATGACATTGACTTGGGAGATTTAGAGGCCTCAAAAGATAAAGATAGGCCTTCAGGATTCCTTAGGCTCCCAAACATTCAGAATCATTCTCTTGTATCTGGCCTTGCTTACTGCATAGCATCCTGCAGCATGATTTTAGTTAATAAGTTTGTTTTGTCTGGTTATGGTTTCAATGCTGGAATATTTCTGATGCTTTACCAGGTATATTACTATTCCTGACTATACTTTTCATGCAATTATGTTTTCCTTCTGCATTGTGGCTATTGGGTGACACTGACAGTATTTTCTTCACCATGTTTGACTGCAGAACATTATATCCGTGATCATAGTATCCACACTGTCCCTCTCTGGTGTTGTCCCGACTGAACCATTAACATGGAAGTTAATCAAAGTTTGGTTGCCCGTGAACATCATATTTGTGGGAATGCTAATTACAAGCATGTTTAGGTATGTATCAGATCTTTAAAAATCCTTTTAATCTGAGAATTGTTTTTGGTGCAGTTTATGTTGGTCCGTACTTATGTCCTCTTGTTATCGGAGCATGGAATTGTTTATTGAAAATTTGAAATATGTTATTATTATCTATATTCCAAAATTGCTCTCTATTTGTTCACTGAGCCATGCATAAAGTAACAGATGTGATATAATTGTTTCTCCTTTAATCAGTATTGCTTAATAATATTTGCTAGCTCATATGTTTCATTTTTGGATTAAATGTTGCTGTGCTAAGCCTCATCTGCTTTTCCTCTAGTCATGGTGAATTTGTTAGTATGGATGATAACAAACCTGAATAAATTTCTTAGTTTCTGAACATTTTGAGTTGAGCTTTTATGAGTCTTGAAAAACTTAACGTTAATAAGGATATTTCGGATTGAAATTTTAAGAAGTCCTGCACTTCTTAATATCATCTTTACCTTTCAGTTTGAAGTACATCAATGTTGCGATGTTGACTATATTGAAGAATGTTGCCAATGTTCTTACTGCTTCTGGGGAAACCTACTTCTTTAAGAAGCAGCATGACAGACAAGTTTGGATTTCTCTCATGTTGATGGTATGTTTGAGCTGGACTTGAATGTCCAAGGGGCTTATTTTCTTCTTCTATTACTAAATAATAGCATGTAGTCAATTATCTGCCATATATCTAACCACATGTGTTCATGAGACATTGCCTTAAATAACACATTATTATGCCCTTTAAGGCCTGACTCAACTCTCTGTTTCTTCTGTAGATAATCTCGGCCATTGCTGGAGGAATAACAGATCTGTCATTTCATGCAGTGGGCTATACATGGCAGATCGTAAACTGTTTTTTAACAGCATCATATTCGGTATTGTTCTTCTCAATGATTACAATATGCAGACGATTATCAAACTGTTACTCCTGCCAAGTGTTTTAGATTCTTATATCCAGTTCAATAGATTCACGCTCTACCTTATAGGCGAAACATCTTCAGTTCTGGATGCCTCCATATAAATTCTAACTAATGAACTATTTTTCCCAGCTTACACTGAGGCATGTAATGGACAGTGCTAAGGAAGCCACCCGGTCTGGCAATTTGAATGAGCTTTCAATGGTTTTACTGAATAATGTTCTATCAATACCATTGGGAGTTATCCTCGTGCTTGGTTTCAATGAAGTGGAGTACCTGTTGGAAACGTAAGCTCATGATTCAGACTTCATTTGTTCAGTTGTTCTAGCCTGAAACTAATTAAATGCAAACTGTGGAGCGTCCATTTGTGTAACAAAAACTATTTGTCCTGAGAGTTCCTTTCATGTCCATGGCACACCAACACAAAATGGTGTAGTCTAAAAGAACCTGTTATGGACATGGCACCTGAATCTTGCCAGGAAAGTGATGCATAAGGTCAAATGTATTTATCTGCTAGAAAAGAATAATTACTTGGCACCTACCAAGATACAACTCTTGCAGAGAGCACATCTGATCGAAAAATTACTTATAATTACAAATGATACTTGTGTCTTATGGAAGGTGAAATTTGCAGGCCTCTCCTGAGGATGCCTATGTTTTGGCTAGTCATCACTGGCAGCGGAGTTTTGGGGCTTGCTATCAGCTTTACTTCAATGTGGTTTCTTCGTCAGACAAGTGCAACAACGTATAGGTACGGCATGAATCCGATCAACCTTTCTAAAATCGGTGCACTTTACTCTTCTTGAGCTTCTAATCCCAATATTGTCCCCCTGTTGCAGCCTTGTGGGCTCCCTCAACAAGATCCCTCTCTCTATCGCCGGAATCCTTCTCTTCAAAGTCCGCACAAGCATGCAGAATTCCATAAGCATTTTGTTCGGTATGTTTTTGTCTATGATACGAGCGAAGAGGCTATTACCTTAAGGCTGACACGTACCGAATAACAAAGAAAAACCATACCCTTCACCCTGCAGGTCTATTAGCCGGAGTATTTTTCGCTAGGGCAAAGTTGCGCGGCAATTCCCAGTCCTAGGTGACATCTTTGTAGGATCTAGAAGGCAAGGTCACAGTCATCTTCAGAGAGCAGGTTGCTCCCTCAAATTACAAAACCTGGGAAATTTGTGCAAATTGAGGTTCTTTCCCAGTTGGCAAGGCAAGAGCACAACATCACGTTAGTTGTTAGCGTGGGGCTTCGTCTTTTTCTCCCGAAGCGCATTGGATCCCTTGTTGTCGCTCTTGTGGTGGGTGGTTGGTGGTATACGTCTTCATTGTTTCTTGTAGTAAGATACAAGGTCAGATACTGCTGAAAATCCCAGGCAACTGGGGACATAGATTACAAGGGTAAGAAGTACAGGTAACTGCACATGTTTGTGTGGTTGATTCTTGGATTGGGGATCAGCTGAAACCTCAGCTCGACAGATTGTTGCTGTATATTCTTTTGTCCTGCAGATACGCCATTAACCGGTTACTACCCTGAGTCCTTGGATCTTTTGGGTTTCCTTCCTACTGTATTCGCGTTGCTGGTCAAACGAATTCACCTCAGGCAACATGCGTGTTGTGCAATAGGTTGCCAGAGCAATGCGCCTGTAGTGTGTTGCAGGCTAGCAACTAGCAGGCCACGAAGCTCTGAACTTGCATATGCAAACGCTACGGAAAAAAAAAACCATCTCTTGATCTCTGTCATCTGGGAAGCATTGCTCATGAGCCGTGACTGTAGATTCGAGGTTTGTCTGCTGCTGTGAATCCTGTGAGTGATCCTCTTGCTCCGCATTGGCATTGATGTTCTGGACGCTCTCCCCTAGTTGAAAAAAGAGAGAAAGGAAGCAGAGTAAACGAGGCAGAGGAGACAGATGCTTCAATGCTCTTGTTGGACACGCGACATGACCTCTCACAAAGGAACCGAGAGGAGGAGGACTCACATTCACTCGTACCTTCAGAGCAGGCTCCTGGAGCTGGTAATGCAGCCCTCCACCACCTGCAAGAAACCGATGGCAGTATGACGCATCAGCAAGAAGAGGCAGAGAGAGCGTGGAAGAAGAAGATCAGGCGTAGACACAGTGAGATCTCGCGGTACCTTGAAGAGTAGAGCCTAGGCCCTGGGAGGGTAGCAAAAGGAGAAGCAGAAACGAGGAGTAAAGTAGTAGGAGTTCCATGAGGGAGCTTGGTGGGCTGACTGGAGCTCGCTCGCTAGCTAGCCAAGCACTCACTGATGAATGACTGAATGAGTGAATGAATGAGGGAAGCAGGAGTAGCTGGGATGCTGCTACTTATACCAGAGATCGCAAGAACGGTCACTGTTCACATGGGCAGGGGTTCCTTGCAGCCGTGGTGCTCCAAATTAATGGTCCAGAGAGAGAGTGAGAGGTTATCTGTCCTACAGTGGTGTACTGCAGGTACGGATCATGGCCATTGAATGAGTTCTGAAGCCTTTATGCATCAGTGAGAACAGAGGAGGAGGGGACTCGTATTCGCTGACTTTGCCAGGGCTCAACGTCACCTGACTTTGAGTCACTGGCAAGTGGGCTCACTGTAGGTGGGGTCCACATGTCAGCCACAAAGTCACCGGCTCCCCAACGTCAGCGAATCCCGACAAGAGTTGAGTTGGGGGAAGGAGAGAGAGGCGGCAGGAGGACACAAGGGCTGGGGGCAGAGATGGGCAATGCAACAGTGACACGAGCCTCAGCGGGCAGGGGCACGGATTGATGAGGTCCTAGCACCATCCGGTGAAAATGGCACCGCGTACACGGCGCGCTGGAGCTGGAGAGGAAGGAAGCAGGGGGAGATGCAACACGAGCAGGCTCGGCAGAGGCGCTTTACGTGGAGCTGGACTCGTTGCCAAAATAGAGCGGACCCGCCTGTGCCCCCCGTGCAGATCCTTCTTCCCTGCAAAGAAAAGGGTATCCGAAAATAGAGCCGAGAATTTCAAGAGACAGCTGAATAACGATGGAGAATCGGTGGAGCTACCTACCTGCCACTGCTAGCCGCTACTCTTTTCTTTTTGAAACCGGGGCAAAAACTTTGCCCCATTTTATTGATTAAGAAGGAGATTTACAAGAAAATAAAGGCGGGAATTACAACGGACACTACTCTCCCGGAATTATTTCACTCAATCTTTTTGCGCTGGCGATGGCCCAAATGCGTGCTTCAAACTTAATCTTGTCGAAGATGACTAGAGGAGGGGCGTGTTTGTTTCGGAAGACTCGGCGTCGCGCTCGTTCCAAATTTCCCAAGAGACTTAACAAAGTGATGGAAGAGCCTTGCCGTTTGGGGAGGATCCATTGGACACCGCGAGCCACCAATCTTGAATGGAGAGCGTTGGCCATTGTTGAAGGTCAAGGGCGTGTAGGCCAAGCCAATTTTCGAATGAGGCCCCAAAGGCGGATGGTGAAGCGGCAATTGATGAGGAGGTGATTCGTCGACTCCAGGGCTCTCTTGCAAAGGGGGCACAAAACGCAAGTTGGCCACCCCTCTTCGCCAAGCGGTCGGCCGTCCATAGCTTATTTTGGGTAGCAAGCCAAACAAAGAATTTGATCTTCGGAGGGGTCCAAATGTTCCAAACAAGACGGCATATATGTTGGTTGAGGCAGCCCCTAAAAATTGTGCTTTATAAGCCGAGGCCGCGGTGTATTGACCATTTGCCGTGAGCTTCCACAGCCGCTACACTTGATCATCACAAGTCACAACAGTTCGCTGCTGATGATTTTGCTCTTGAATTGTCAAATAGCTAAAGCATTTCTCTTTATGAGTTTGCTCTTCATGTTATATTTCAAGATCTAAGATGCTTTTTTACTTCTTTATTGATGAACAGTGATATGCTCACAAGCATAAACAGTCAAAGGCTGGGAATTAAAAGGGATTTCAGGTCAAGCTCTGGAAACATGCTGCGGGCAGCAGCAAAGCATGATGCACGGCAAGAAGTCAATAGCCGTAATCCTCGCCATGAGTTCTCTGTGACGTAGCAGAATTTTATTATACTACTAGTACTGAACAACAGATTGTGGTCCATTACATGCATGCATGCACACTGATCTACTGAAGCATGGAATTGAAAAGAGAAAAGAACCTACGAGCCCCAGAGCTTACAGGAACCCTAGACCCAACACTCCTCCTTCACCATGGGTTCTACGTGTTCCTCTGTATCTCTTTTTAATCCTGCCTCCAAAACTAGGAAACTTTTGCGTATCTTTTTCCTATTCAATTGAAACTGAATCTCCAAATAGAAGAGAATCGGCAGCTCCACATAATCGGGGAGCTCCGTGTTAATAAACGAAATGGTCAATCATGTGGAAAATCACGTCTGCTCCGTCAGAATTGAAGAAATAGGTCTTAACCTGCAGCACAGAAGAGATGAGAAAACGAATCAGTTTTTCAGACGGTGACAGCTTTGTAACTCTGCTACAACCTACTTATCAACTGACTGACTGTATCACGTTTCTGTTTTGGCATTGCACCTTAGACAATACTCTTAAGTCTTAACTCATGTGGCAAAAGATTTTTTTTCAAGGATCAACTCATATGGCCAAAGATAGCTCTGTCCTTTCCCCCTTTATTTCAAGAACAATATGAATAAAGCTACCCAGCAGTGCAAGTTGAGCTAAAACTCATGCATCAATCGTCTTTCCCCTTTTCGATTTTTTTTTTTTGCGATTGCAGCTACAGGGCATAGGCACCAAGCTATCCTGAATAGGCATAAAATGGAGGGCCTGCAACGTTTGACAGCAAGGACTGCATCCGAATTGGTCCGTGACAACCTACCAACTTAAATGGTAGCCTTTTCTATCTCTCGTGTCGGTGGAACTATGCCCCACATGCTCAACTACTGATACTATGTATCATCGCAGAAGCAACATTTTGAAAATCAGCAGAGCAAGCATGGACAGTTTTGCAGTTAATCAGAAAAGAGTGATCATTTCTTGTCCTAGACCATAATTGAATCTCTTGGCTGCAAGGCATTTCTAGAACATACCTGAATGGTGCTATGAGCAAGAATCCTTTGTCTGCTTTTCTTGAAGCTAACATCTACCCTTTCCCAGGGAATTCTGTTCAGGCTTTTGAGCATCACTTCTGAAAGTTCAAGACAGGTCAGTTCAGTTAGAAAAATAGCATCTTAATCATAGTGAAGAAATGGATCCATGCTGGATAGAATGCAGAACACAAAAAACTTCAGCTACAATGCAAATATTAACCAGCCTAAAGGTATCATCACTTATATTTCTGCTGGTTTTCAAATCCTTCGACAGTGAACAGTAAATCTTGGTGGATCCTCTCGTACTAGACTACTATACCTCCATTTCTGCTCTTACTAGTTGAATGCCCGTGCGTTGTCACGGTCATTATTTATTTTCACCCTTACAAGGATATTAAATAAAACAAAGGTATCATTATTCATCACATTTATCAATAATTCCACCAGGGACAGTATGGATTTAATCGTTTTTTTTGTTTTTTCTGATGGGATTTTCCCATTTTCACGTGGTTGGATGAGGTGGAGGAATGGGAACACAAGGGGTTATCTGCAAATGTGTAATGTGGGTGTTCCTGTCCGTTAGATATGAATCGAACGATCCTGGATGAAAGATGGCAGTGGTTTTTATAGGAGTAGAGATATTCCGTCCAGCTTAGATAAATGTGCATACGAGGGAGGGGGAGGGTGTAGGTATCTTACCTTCCATTTCAGTTGCAGTTTTTGCCTGATAAATCATGGCATCCGAAAAATCGGCATCCTGAGCCTTCGGTTTCTCCACATATATGACATGTGGATATCTACTATCATACACAAAATCTTGTTCCTGATGCAGAGGAATTTCCAAACATTAGAAATCTTGTTACAAACCAAATATGGGCTAATAAATAAATTCATTACTTACCTTGGGAAGTTCATGTTGACGGCGTATTGAAGACGTCCTCCAGCCAACAATGACTGAACTTATAGTAAAGGATATAATACCGTGGTTTCAAAACTTTAATTGGTAAATAGATAACCAATAGGTTTATATGCTAAGTAGAAGTATATATGGAGGAAGGATACAATCGCCACAAACATTTGAGTAAGCAACACAGCGCCTGAAAGAGCGAAGAGCTGATCTGCACACAAAAACAAGTATAAGTCATGCTGACATAATGATCACTAAATGCACCTGTTTTTGTGAAACAATGAGATCTAATTTCATGGAAGTTCACCGAAAACAGCATATATATGGCATACATGAAATGGAGATCACCGTAATCAGTGACCATCTGAAGAAGCAAAGGTGGCTTCTCATCTTCAATATCCTTCAGAAACAGATGTTTTCCACTTCTCCCAGCAATCCAAGACATACCGAAAGCCATCTTTTCCAATCTATAGGAACCACGGAGAAGTGGCATCTGCATATAGCAATCAAGAATGGAGTCAATGAATCTGCCAGTTTGCCACACCGTCATATGAGATGCGCCAGCTAGAGCCAGAAAGCCCTTACTTGCCAGTAATGTATATTAGAAGCAAGAAAAGTTGCTCACACTTAATAGTAGAACAAAAAAAAAGTAACACTAACAGGTATGTTAGCAACCGTTGGAACGTGAGGGAAATTCAAACTAACTACCCTCTTACTGAAGAAAACTCAATAATTCTGAGAATTGAGTAATTCAAGTTTAAGATGTCCCGTGATGCAAGCTAAAACTATACCCCAACAAGTTGGGATCTGGCAAAGGCACAAGATCTAAAGTAGAAATTGATGCAAAATTTGACATAACCTGCTTGTGTGATCTCGTACCAAGGTGTGGTGTTGCAAAAGTTATAAAGTTAATGGGCTCCAAACCAGCAATCTTGCCTCGACCCGTCGGTTGGTTGCTACGAGCATCATTGACATCCTTCTCATACTCTTCATGACAACCTGTTTGTGTAGCAGCCTCGTTCTCATATAATAATGCAATGGCGTATCTTGCAACCAATCCACCCAATGAGTGTGCAACAAAGGAGATCTTCTTAAGTTCTGGTCTACACCCAACAACTGAAATTACCTAAATACATAAAGTACAGGTTAAATGGAAGGAAGGAAGATAAGACAGAGAGTAATAGGAGCTGATAGATTGATAATATGAAATACATCTGGCTTTATAAGTAAAGGCGGTGGGGAGATCCCCCACCTGAAATAATAAGTCAGTTTATTATGAAAGAGAAGACGAGAAAATAGAAATAATATGTATATTATAGTACTTTCAGGACAACTAAGCTTTGTATATTAAATTTTCCAATATGAATTTTGTAATACTTACCTCCTCTGCTAATCTCCTTCCCATTACATCAACACCATCAAGAGTTCGAGTTGCTGAGTTGCATCCACTGCCTGTGGTACAACACAACAAAAATCTCATTTACCATAAAGAAGCAACATGTAACTACGGATTATTTTCCCTGACAGGGGTTGTGCCTTTATTTTCAATTATATATCCAAACTAGCGAGCCATTCTCCAACTGAAAGAGTACTGGTGTTGATGTTAAAGAAACTTGGGCATGAAACATAGTTTAAATGACGGTGTTAAACTTACAGTGAACTACCACATCCTCGGGGTTTTTTTGATGAAATGTTTTGCTGCGTAACCCCAATTATCTGCACTGCATGGTAGAAGGGGCAAACATTTGAGAGGATATATGGGTGCTCACAAGTCACAACACAACTCCAAGGTAAGAAAGGGCAAATATTGGAAGAAGAAAAATCGGTAATAAATGTCTCTTCACAACACATTCCAACACAATCAAGAAACAAAGGTAAAATACAGGATTTTGCACATTATTACATGTCTAGAACACTTGCACGACCTTCTGTTTGTGAGTACTTAAGAATATACATATATAAGAAACAAAGTATTGGAGAGAGGATTTGCAGCACCCGGGCACCAGTGCTCCCGGATTTCGGAAAAAAAAATCAAAAAATGTACTTTTGAATTCCGAAAATCACAAACAAAATTCCACAGATGCATCCACATATGTTGTATATTTCTGCGAAGTTTCGGTGAAAAAGGCGTTTTATTTTGGCTGTAGAAGAAAAACAAATTTGCTGTATTTAGGAAATAAAAAAATCTTATTTTTGGCCTAAAGTTATGTTTTTTCTGTTGTAGCGTCCATAGTGGATTTGCATACCAATTGTCTATTTTTCCGTTGATTTTTTGGAGACCTAAAAATACAGTTTTTGTAAAAAAGGGAGCACTGGTGCTCATGTGCAACAAACACTTTCCGCGAAGTGTCGCTGCTAGCAAATTTAATACTACTGCACATTGTTCCACAGGGAGTATCAATCTTTTCTATTCCCCAAATGAAGTTGCTAATACCCGTGTATAACTTCAACATTTGCAAGAGTATCTACTGAACGCTAGCCCTTAAAAAAAAAGCGAACCAGCATTTCTTAGGCATCGGTTTTGGGGGATTCTGCTACATTGACGACCTATATAGCTATACAAATTAGCTCACGAGCAAAGCATGAGAAATAGCAGCAGTTAATGATTTTCATGTCAATACAATAGTTTTTTTTTTTTTTTTTTTTTTTTTTTTTGCGAAGAAACAGCCGGATTACATCAAGGTAGAACAGAGAGGATCTCCACGAACAAAGAAATTACAAACCAAATCCTCCTGTAGATCGACGCCGGCGATGAGGAGAGAGACGTGCCGATGGCGCGCCGCCGCTCCTTCTCCATTGACCTTGGATGGGAGAAGATCCCCAAGCGGACGGGAAGTCTTCGGGCCTCGAACTCCGGAGAGCCTCCGCCTCGCTCCGTCGCCATCGTCGCCTCGGTTGACCTCCAGCTGCTTCAGTGATGTCGACCAGATCCGCCGCGGCGAGATCTGGAAGGGGATGAGCATGCACGGCGACCCCGGAGGGCCGCGAGCACGCGCAGGGCGGCGCTCGACCGCGACGCTCCAACGAACGCCGAAGCCGGAGAGGAAGAGCCCACCTGCAAAACGAACACACGACGTCCGCCGCGCCACCGCCTCCTTGACGCCGCCGACGACTACCCTAGCAAACCCTACACTATGTACACGCCGGGGCCCGAGGTTCCCCTCACCTCCCGCCGCCGAAGCGGCCGACGGAGGCGAGGGAAACCGGCGAGCCGCCGGCGGCGAGGTGGATCTGACGGGGTGGCTCAGAAATATCGCCTCTCTTTCCGCGGGAGAGGATAAGGAAACAAATCACCTGCCGACGATCCCATTGACCGTCACGACCAGATGCGTCGGCGCCCGCCTGCTTCCCCCTTCTCCCTCGCCGGCGTCGGCGCCGGAGCCGGAGGGGCCCTCGTCGGCGGCGGACACCGTGAAGCACCCCGGCCGCCGGAAGCACGCCGCCGGCAGCCACCACCTCCTCCCCCTTCTCTTCTCCCCGCCCTCTCCCGGCGCCATTCCTGCCTGGATTTTGACTTGGCCGCGGCCGCGGGAGCTGGTGCTGGGGGTTGCGTAGGTGGCTGGGGTTCAGGAGTCGGCCGGAACTTTGTACTACTGGCTACTGCTCGTCAGTGACGCGATCGGGCGGCGCGAGGTGGGTGCTGACGGGGTGTGGCGCGAGAGCTCAACCGCCGCGGCGGAATTGGCTCAGGTTTTGCTTATGTCTGTTTGTGCGCGAGAGCGTGGTGGATGGCTGCTGGATGGCCGTCGACAACCCGTCAGCTTTACCTTTTCTTTCTCCGAGTTCTTCCCTGTTCATGTTATTCCCTCCGGGATCGGATCACGGTATATATGCGATTGGCAACACTCGCATTCTATGCTGATGCTGATGTTGTTATGCCTGCTAAAGTGGCGATATGCTTCCTTTGCGTCTCCAGAATCTCAGTTATATCGTTGCTTTGTATAGATCGGAATAGTTCCAGTTGCACCCTGAATATGTACTGGTAGTAGGGGAGAATTTCTAGATGGCATTTTTCTTTCCTGGCGTTCTCGAATAGCAGGCGTTTCTTCCATTTGACCGACCCATCGAATTTATTTTTCTTTTTCCGTATTCACGTGAGAAGACTTGTTGGTTAAACTAACTCAACGGTCACAGTTTAGGCGAACAAGCAAAGGCACACGCATTAACATCTACTGATAGATACACCAGTAGTCGCGCATTCATCGTTCCAAATCTAGAAGGGTGTAACACAGTGGCGGAGCTTAATGGGGGCGAATGGGGCGGTCGCCCCCCAGCCCATGTACAGCCCATGTAGATTCAGCTTAATATCTATAAGGATTTGGCCCATTTTTTCCCCCCAGCAGCCCATCGCCCCCCCAGATTTTCGTACACAGTGGCGGAGCTTAATGGGGGCGAATGGGGCGGTCGCCCCCCCCCCCCCCCCCCCAGCCCATGTACACCCCATGTAGATTCAGCTTAATATCTATAAGGATTTGGCCCATTCCCCCCCCCCCCCCCCCCCCCCCCCCCACAGCAGCCCATCGCCTCCCAGAAGCCCATCGCCCCCCCCCCCAAATTTTCGGTCCAAGCTCCGCCACTGGTGTAACAGACTTCAAGCTTCAACTGAATTTACTAACTATACTGGTCAGGCGGACCAATTGTTTCATCTCTAGAAGCGGACCGCTATTCAACCTCTTGCAGCTCCGCCCATGATGACCGTCCAGGCCAGGTCGCCATTTTTTTTAAAACAAACCTGACGAGTGCATCCACGTAGCAATCTACTCCGTAGAACATTACTTGTGAAGTTTTATTTTGTTTTCCTCCCTTTTTCCATCCATAGTCCATCTGAAACCTTTGTTAGGAGCAGCCATATACCTAGAGGCAAAAAATACAATATTACACATGAACGCAAGCTTGTAAAACAGGTTACAATCAGATCAGATCAATTGTTGACATCGAGCTAACCAGGGCGTCTCACTTTGTAAATGAATGCGAGCCTAAGTTCAGCGGTCAGTTATCTTCACAGCAACAGCCTCACTGCAATAAGGGCAGTTCCCGAACAGAACGTCGAATGACCTGTAAACAAACGGAAAACATGTAAGGAAACAATCTCATGATATGATACTCCAATGAATCAGGAGGGAAAACAATTGCTGTAGAGGGTGTTTGGACGAGGGTGCAATACTTGGTAGAGTATTGGTACTTAGTTCAAACTTGAACTATACATCAAAACTTCACCAAGTATTACCCTCGTCCAAAAAGAGTTTAGGGGTTCCTCATTTAGACGTACTGCCTTGTCGTAGTAATTGCTCGCAACCAATCTCTCAAGCACACAGAATGGAAAGCTCTGCTACAGTTGGCGTTCTCGCATGTGTAGTCCGTCGCACATCCGCTTTGAGTCCCAAGTTCATCATCTTCAGTAGAAAACACAAAACTTATGGTCAGGGATTACGCTACTGCAAAATGATTGCAACAGGAGGTGGAATAAATCAGCTTACCGGTAGGCAGATGCGTGGCATAACATATCCCACAATCAGCTTGCTGATCAGCTGTGATGCTGACAGAAGGGGGTTGCGGCAGTGCAAAATCTAAGACGGCTGCCAGGTTTTCATGGAACTTTTTGTCTGCACTCCTGGTAACAGAATAATATATTAACAACACTATGTTGCATGACCTTTCATGTAACACTAGGAAAGTTTCACATTTATGCGCTCCTAGTTTATAAAACAGCTGTGAAAACAAGATACTAATGTCTGCAGGCTTAAGCAGAACTACCCTCGCTAGGTTATAAAACAGCTGAATACGACAAAAAAAATTAGCATATAGGAATAGATAGTAACAACACTTAATAATCTAGGAAACCTGAGAGTATACCATCGTTTACGATTCTTTCTCCAATTCTTGATCAGCATCTCCAGTTTCCCATCTGTGCCCAGGAAGCGGCACCTGGAAAATTTGTTGGTGATCAATGATGACGAGCTTGCCTTAAAGTACAAAAATAACATCTGGGCTTACTCTGGTAAGGAGCTGGGCTTCTGTGCATCAACATTCAGTAAAATATAGCAATCATCACCTAGAGCTATACGACGATGAGACATAGCATATGTCGGCTTTGTCGGATCGACAACCCAAAGGGCCTTATCGATGTCATCCATTGTAGACCAGTAATCTTGTAATACCTTCAGGTGCTAATTGTGCGCAAAGAACATAAAAAAATTGATAGGTGATGACCTATGAATAAGCAGCTCATGAGTGGAAAAACAATATTTTCACCTACCTCTTGGAACTGACAGACAACATCCTTCAGTCTCGAGCTTTTTGACCACTGTAATTTGGGGAGATAAGGAACATCCTGTAAAAGGTAGACATCCATATAGGTCTGTGGTCTTCGCGGAATATTTGACATCGCACACTAAACTTATCTTGGAAGAGGCATTGATAATAAGATTAAACATACCGCAGAAATTGAAGGAGGACATGCAGGGTAGTTCATGGGCAACGTGATCTCCAGTAAATGTTGCCGTCCGTGCTCATCCCTGACAATCAGAGACCCCACAAGCCATAAGTTTATATCATGCAACCATAGAGCTGAAGCGACGTCATAGAAAAATTGTGTTCATGAGATATTGAGAACTCTGTTCAGTTTTATGACAACATCCTATGCAAATTCCCTTCCGATCAAAAACCTGATCGACACAATTTATCAAAGTGCCAAACTTGCAGAGTTGCAGTGATTGCGCTAGTCACACTGAACAATAAAGTAGTACTAGTTCAATCCAAGCCACCATTCCATCAAGAACAAATGCAATAAACGGAAGGCGGCGTCACCGAAAGGTCCCCGGGAGTTAGGACAGAAACCCTTACACGACGCGGAATGCGAGGCAGGACACGCCGTCGTCGCCCGTGGCGCTCGCCAGCCGCCCCCACCCGACCTCTTCGATCTGCGAGCACGATACGGGTATCATAGACACGCCTCCCGCCGGTAGCGAAAGCAAAGGAACCGATCGGCTACGCTCGGTGCGGCATTTCGTCGAGCGGCGACGCACCTGCGTGAACACGGAGCTGTAGAACGCCGGCGGCCTCCGCGGGCGCAGCGGCCCGGCTTCCTCCCCTGGCCGTTCCGCGGAGGATCCGAGTGAGCTCCGGCGTCGCGCGAGAGGGTTGCGGGCAGCATGGCGCGAGGGGGCAACCGCCGCCGCTGCTCTGCTGCCGCGGCTTGGCTAGAACCGGACGGGGGAAACTGAAGCTCCAGCAATCCGAGGCAGACTGGCCCAGTATGGCTATGGTGGCCTGCTAGTTCCGCTGTTGGTCCTGCTATGCAGGCCACAGCCCACGCTCAAGCCCGGCATGGCCCTGTAGGCAGGAAGACGGTACAGATTCATCAGGGTCAACAACAAAAAAACTAACTTGCACCCTGCCGGTTGATTAACGATCTCATCTATCCATGGCCATCGTCTCCATGGCCGCGTGGCGCCGACTCGCCGTTGCCGCCCTCTCCCCACCTCAACGACGGCGGCCGGTAACGGTGGCCGCCGGCGACTGACGCGAGGTACGTACGTATTCACGCTCTTCGCTGTCTTCTTCCATCTCGTTGTTTCTTTGCCTTTGCGGATCGGAGTCTGTGTGCCGGGAGATATCCGTAACCTAGTATAGTTTGAATGTTGTTTTTTCGACTTGTATAGTTTGAATGTTTGATTACCAATGTTAGAATGTGGAGCAGAGCATTGCCCCCGTAGATAGCGGACGGTTCCACTTAATTGGGCGATCGTTTGGTGTATACCCATGATTATAATTAGGAGAAGAGTGTATTCCAATTTCTGTTGGCCATCTTCATCCAACTAAAATAAAATATTGACATTCATTTTTCAAGAATACACCGAGTCAGATTCATAGATAGAAAAACGCAGACAACTAGGCAACGCCCGGAAGTGTTACAGGCCAAACATCAAAAGAAAAGGTTGCCGACGACTAAACATTCTTGCCACGCCACCACAATAATGTCCCCGACACTACCAAAAGAAACTACTCTCCGGATCACTCCCCTAGTGATACCGTCGTGGCAGCTCTGAACAACTCTCCATGGAGCAGCTGCGCTCTTGTCCATTGGCCTACCTCAGCTCTAACACGGTCGGTGATTCGCCTTATTGAGAAAAAAAGTAGCGTCATTGAAGACCACGTCATAACGGTGCGTACAAATGCAACTCATGACCAAGACGATGACCGACAAAATGTCACCTGATGTCGTGTCCACCAGTCAACCATCCCCTAGTCCGCCATGGGCATCCACTCGAGCGGGTCCCACTCCTGTAGCAACCTTGCCAAACGTCTCTCGCTCACGCGCATGATAGGAGGGGTTGGACGATCGACTCCGGCTCTTGATCATAGAGCGGGCAATGAGCAGGGTGAGGCAGTCCTCGCCGCGTCAGTCAGTATGTCAGTTGTCCATCATCGATTCTTGGCCACGACCTAAGCGAAGAACTTATAGCTCATCGGTTCACAGGATTTCGAATAGGTTTGCCCGCAGTATGACATGTCATGGAGTAAATAGTACTGACGTCGCACAACTCGTCTCGTGTGTACACTTAAGGGTGTGTTTGGTTCAACTGTGGATTCCAAAAAAGCTGCTGTGAACTGTGAACTGTGAATAATCAGCTGTGAGATGAAAACTGTGGCAAAGCTGAAAGTCGTTTGGCTGAAACAACTGTGAAACTGTGAATTTGATGTGAATCATCTGTAATACACCTAAGACCGTGGGAGAGCCATCGGCCGAAATTTCTAACGCCTCGCCGAACCACCTCCGGCCACCTTGATATCGCCGGACCCTCGCCGGAGTTGGTCGGACCTCGCTGAAATCTCACCGGAGATAGGGGAAGACACGCTGGACATTGTCGGAGTTGCGCCGGACCGCCTCTGGCCACCTTGATATCGCCGAACCCTTGCCGGAGTTGGTCGGAATTCACCAAAACCTCGCCGGAGATAGGGGAAGACATGTCGGACCTTGCCGGAGTCGCGCTGGAACTCCTCTGGCCACTTTGATATTGCTGGACCCTCGCCGGAGTTGGCCGGACCTCGTCAGAGATGATCAAAATCTCGCCGGAAATCATCAGAACCATCTCGGAACTTTTCGGGACCTCGCCGGAGCTGCCTCTGGACTTCGCCAGAATGTTTTACGTACGTACATGCATACTACATGCAAGCAGCTTGATTGGATCGATCTCCTGCTAGCTTTGCATGCACGTAGGCAATCTGCTGCTACCTTTCCATGCATTCCGGCGGATTGGCCTTATTTCCGGCGTGTTCATTCCTCTCTCTTCCATCGTGAGAGCACACGCACTCTGCTCAGCCTTGCTTCGATCCATCTAGCGAGAGGCCCCGAGCTAGCTACTAGAGACAACTTCCTGGTTGCGGAGCGCAGCTGCACCTGTGTCCCCGTTCGTCTCGAGCGCTGCCTGGTGAAGAGAAAAACGATGCGATCACTAGCAAACTAACATGTCGGTCAATCACAGGCTCTGGTCCACGCGGGAATTAGATGCAGTATCTGCCTAGATCTGAGATTGAATAGTCAATTAGCTCCACCAAAGAGGAGGATCGGTGGAACACGAGAGACGACAGAGTGCGACGGCGGCCATACTTCTTACCTTGCAGGTTGGCGAAAGAGACGACGGATGAGGACTGGGACGTGGGGAATCGAGGCGTGCCGTGGGAACAAGGTCGGAGCAGCGGAGCGCAGCCGGACCAGCGGAGAACCGTCGGCGAGCCGGCCGCCCTGAGGAGCAGCGTGGCAGGAAACCTAGGTGGGCGGCGCTGCTTTTCCCGGTCGATCGGTTCTGGATACGAGGGCACCTCTCGTGCTCAGATGGAAATAATATAACGAAGCGGTATGACTTATCCGTGGCAGCGTGGGTAATTTTGCCAAGAAGTTCGTTTTCAACGCGATTGAAGTAGGGGTAGACCTGCTTTGGAAATTACACTAGAGGAATCAGCTGCTTCTGTGGAATCTGTGGTGGAAAAAAACCGTTTGGTTAGCTTTTAGATTTTCCAAAGTAGAAGCAGGTTCGAGAAGCTGAACCAAACGCAGCCTAAGTCACATATCTGAAAAACGTTAAAAGGGTCACACAACTGAACAAGTGGGTGCAATTTGGTCACAAACACGACACGTCATCCCGTTTTGGACAGGAACCTTTTAGAAACCCTTCGGATATTATTAGCAGGGAACGTTTTGCAAAAAAATCCATCTTCTTCCCCGCACCTCCATCTCCAACTCCGGCAGCCCCCACCGCCGGCGCATCCCGAGCAAACCTCGTCGGCGTCCAGCGCGCGCAACTCCGTCTCTAGCCTGCACGCAGTGATCTCGTAGGTCCGGATGAGATGTCGCTACTCGTCTGGAACCGCGCCGGTCCCCCGCCGCGCGTTCTTGACGGTGCCGACTGGGTCCCTGGCGTACCGCCTCTTGTGGTCCGGGAGCTTGCCGAGCTCAGCGACCAACGCGGCGTCCGCGAACTGTATCGCCTCGGCATGGTAAGGTTGTTGGGCGAGCTGCAGCTGAGCGTACGACGACTTGCCAGCGGACACTCCGGCGAACAGGCTCGCGACGAACGTCTGCGCGTCCGCCGCCGACACCGGCGATTGGCGCGGAGAGCCGTTCTCCCCACCACGCTCTTGAAGAATGCGTCGAGGGAGTAGGCGGCGGCCACATTCCCAAAGAGCTTGAGCTTGCTAAGTGAGCTGATGGAGCTGTCCAGCGACTCGTCGTAGACATCGCTGGCCGCAGACACAGAGTACGCCACGCCTGACCGAGACGACGAGCGCTTGCGGCGGAGGAACCTCGTCAGCGGTGATATTTCCAAAAAGGCACAGTGCTTTCCTGTTCTAGCAACAACCCTCAGGATGCAAGTGGGCCGTCTGCAGATTATGCAGGACAAATCCGCGATGTCCGCCAATTAATTATGCAGGATAAGCAGTTTCCTGCCAACCAAATTAAACAGGCTCTGCAGGTATCGACTGGCTTGGCAGGATTGCCCGCATATGGTTTTCCTCTCTAAAATTCTACTGTGTCGAACGGCTGGAAACAACGATGCGTGTGGACGGGGACGTGATGCATCTCTTTGTGGACATGGTGTTGCCGTCGTACAGATGGAGCCTGTCGTCGGCGCCGGTGCAGGCGGTGAGCTGTCCTTGCCGCTCAGTGGTAGAAGGAAGTCGGCGCCGCTGGTCATGGGGTCGCACGAGGAAGCGGGCACGGATCCTGAGGCACCAGACGAAGTGGTCGCAGCGCGGGAGCCGCAGAGGCGGATGAAGGCGGCGTCGGAGGAGACGAGGCGGTGACCGGCGCCCGGATCGCCAGGGGGCGGCGGCTGGGCGTCAAGGCGGCGCACGCCTCGCTGGTGCGGGGCGCGTAGTCTGCTGGCATGGGCTGGGCGTCGCGCTCGACCTAGCCACTCTCCAGAGTTCAGACATCCGCCCCGCCCTACTCTGTGCAGGCTCCGAGTCGCCGATCGCAGCGCCGGACTGTACGGGGAGGCGCAGGCATGGGTGGGCACACGTGGGTGACGACAAGGGCAGCGCCGGACTGTACGCGCAGGCGGCGATGAGTGAAACTGGGTGGCGGCGGCCGCCGGACTGGGATGACTTTGCGTTCTGCTTTGTGCGCTGTTGGAGCAGAAGAACTGAAGAAGGCTACGCGGGCCAAGCAGGCCGCCGCAGGACTTGTCCGGGAAGCCTGCATATTTGTCGCACTATGCCCGCTAACGCCTGATACGTCCATTTCGCATCACTATTTTATAGCATAATTTACTGTTATTCAATGATATATTTCATATTAAGAGGAGTTACTTATGTTATTTTGTCTTATTTTGCATGTTTGATGATCATTGGATAATTAACTGCCGGAGTCAGATTTCAGCTGGAAAAAGCAACGTCAAGGCACTATATTTCTGGAGCACTAAAAATATTTCCGAGAAGACAGATGTTCCTATTTTATCAGAAGATGGACTAAGCCAAAAGGGGAGGCTGAGATGGGCCAGGAGGGGCCCACACCACCCCTGGGCGCGGGGCCCACCTTGGCCGCGCCCTGGCCAGGTGTGGTGCCCCTGGCCCACCTCAGGCGCTCCCCCTTCGCGTACTTCATCCCCCAGAAACCCTAAGACACGGGGAGTCCGTGAGAAAATATTCCGCCGCCTCCACGAGGCGGAAACCACAGAGAGAGAAAAAGCTCTCCGGCAGGGAGAAATCTGCCGGGGAAATTCCTTCCCGGAGGGGGAGATCATCGCCATCCTCATCGTCATCGCGCTGGACTTCATCGGGATCATCATCATCATCTCCACCGCCATCACCACCATCACCGCTGCACCATCTCGTTCCGCTGTAACATCTAGGGCTATACTTTGTTTAGTTCATAGGGGAAACTCTCCCGGTGTTAATTACTCCTTGTGGTTGATGCTATTGAGTTTTATCGGTGAATTAAAGTATATGTTCAGATCGTTATCCATCATTATATCACCTCTGATCATGATCCATATGATGTCTCGTGAGTAGTTCGATTAGTTCTTGAGGACATGGGAGAAGTCACGCTGTTAGTAGTGGAATTATGTTGAGTAATATTTAATGGTTTGATATTTAAGTTGTGGTGCTATTCTTCTAGTGGTGTCGTGTGAACGTCGACTACATGACACTTCACCTTTATGGGCCTAGAGGAGTGCATTGTGTATTTGGTTGCTAATTGTGGGGTTGCCGGAGTGACAGAAACCTAAACCCCCGTTAGTATACCGGTGCACAAGGGAGCGTAGGATCTCAGAGTTTAAGGCTGTGGTTAGATTTATCTTAATTACTTTCTTGTAACTGCGGATGCTTGCAAGAGGTATAATCACAAGTATGTATTAGTCCAAGTAAGGGCGGTGCATTAGCATAGGTTCACCCACACAACACTTATCAAAACAATGAAGATTAATCAACTATGTGAAGCGAAAGCACTTGACTAGAATCCCGTGTGTCCTCAAGAACATTTTGTCATCATAAGTAAACCAACCGGCTTGTCCTTTGCTCTAAAAAGGATTGGGCCACTCTGCAATTATTATTACTGTCTTTTACTTACTGCATTTTATTTACCTGCTATATCAAAAACCCCTAAAAACTTGTCTGCTAGCATTTACAGTGAAACCTTTACCGAAACTCCTTGTCAGCACCTTCTGCTCCTCGTTGGGTTCGACACTCTTATTTATCGAAAGTACTACGATACACCCCCTATACTTGTGGGTCATCAAGACTATTTTCTGGCGCCGTTGCCGGGGAGTGAAGCGCTATTGGTAAGTGGAATTGGTAAGGAAACTTTTACTGTAGGTGCTATTTTTATTTCTGCTTGCTACTTTATTTTATCATGGAGAGATCTCCATTTGAATCCCTGTTTGGAAATACTACTACCACTGCTAAGGTAGTAGAAGAGGAACCACCTGATCAAGTAATTCCATTTAAAATACCTATGAAAATTGTTGAACGAGTTACGAATAACCGCTATGCAGGAGATGGAACTGTCCCTCCTGGGGATCATTTGCTATTTATTCATGAATTATGCGAGTTGTTCAAGTGTGCAGGTATTTCAATGGAAGAGGTCAAGAAGAAATTGTTTTCTATATCGTTGACTGGTAAAGCTGCAAAATGGTATAGGATGCTGAAAAATGGGCGTTCTATTGGCTGGGAGGAGATTGTGCCTCTCTTTTATTCTAAATTTTATCCTCCTAGTGAAATTCATCAAGATCGGAATCATATATATAATTTTTGGCCTCATGATGGAGAAAGTATTGCCCAAGCGTGGGGGAGATTGAAATCATTAATGCTCAAATGCCCCATTCATGAGCTTCCTGGTAATGTTGTTATTGATAACTTCTATGCAAGGCTTTCTCTTCAAGATAAAACTCTATTGGATACCTCTTGTGCTGGATCATTTACGCGTAATAAAGAGGAAGTTAAATGGGACCTTCTTGATCGGATTGAGGAAAATACTGAAGGATGGGAGAACGACAAAGGTAGAGAATCAGGTATAAAGCATGATTACGAATGCATTAAAACTTTTATGAATACTGATAATTTTCGTAATCTCTATGATATGTATGGTCTTGATTCTCAAGTTATTGCAAACTGTTACAAGGCTTTTGCCTCTTATCTTGATGTTCCTAAAGAAAGTTGCAATAAGTATCATTTGCCTTACAAAGATAATACTAATTCTGCCAATATTAAAAACATTGAAGTTCATACAGTTGATCGTATCTTGCCAGAACCTTATATTGAGAAACCACCTTTTCCTGTTAAAATTAGGGAACATTCTATCATAGCTAGTGTGGTTAATAAAAGTGCAAAGAAAGCTTTAGAACCTGCTGAACAAATAGCGGTAGAACCCACAATAGCAATAGTAAAGGATTTGGTAACTGAAAATGTAGAAGGAGGACATATTATCTTTTGTGAAGATGCCTCTAATATTGTTTCACATCCCGTAGAGCTAGGAAAACAAGTGTTCCTGTGCTTTCAGTCAAAATAGGAGAACATTGCTATTATGGTTTATGTGATATTGGTGCAAGTTCTAGCGCTATTCCTTTTGATCTTTATAAAGAAATTATGCATGAAATTGGTCCTTGCGAACTTGAGGAGATTGATGTGGTTATTCAGCTTGCTAATAGAGAAACTATCTCCCAATTGGTATTGTGAGAGATGTTGAAGTTTTATGTGGTAAGACTAAATACCCTGCTGATTTTCTAGTACTTGGTTCTGTTGCTAGTAAAGCGTCCCATTATTTTTGGTAGGCCTTTCTTGAATACATGTGGTGCCATTATAGATTGTAAGAAAGAGAAAATTTACACTAAATTTAATGGAGAATCTTATGAGTTTAATTTCTCTAAGTTTGGTAAACAACTTTATGAAACTGAATTACCTAATGAGAATTTTCAAGTTGAACAACTTGCTTCTATTGCTGTTGCTCCTAACAATGCCTTGCAGCAATTCATGGAGGAACACGAAAGTGAAGTATTTATGGAGGAGAGGAATGAGATTGACAATGCCTTTCTTCGTCAACCACCAATACTTAAGCATAATTTGCCTGTGGAAGATTTGGGTACCTCAGCGCCTCCTAAGGAAGATCCTGTCTTCGATTTAAAACCGTTACCTGATAATCTTAAGTATGTTTATCTTGATGAAAGGAAAGTATATCCTGCTATTATTAGTTCTAAACTTTCAGGTAATGAAGAAGCAAGGTTATTAGAAGTACTAAAGAAACATCGAGGAGCTATGGGATACACTTTGGATGATTTAAAGGGGATTTCTCCTACTATATGTCAACATGCCATCAACATTGAACCCGATGCAAAACCTGTTGTTGAGCATCAGCGTCGCTTGATCCCTAAGATGAAAGAAGTGGTAAGAAATGAGGTATTAAAACTTCTTGATGCTGGTATAATTTATCCTATTGCTGATAGTAGATGGGTAAGTCCTGTGCATTGTGTCCCTAAGAAAGGAGGAGTTACTGTTGTACCAAATGAAAATGATGAACTTATTCCTCAAAGAGTAGTAGTTGGGATATAGGATGTGCATTGATTTTAGAAAGGTCAATAAAGTAACTAAGAAAGATCATTATCCTTTGCCTTTTATTGATCAAATGTTAGAAAGGTTGTCTAAGAAAACCATTTTTGTTTCCTTGATGGTTATTCTGGATTCTCACAAATTGCTGTTAAAGCACAAGATCAAGAGAAAACACTTTTACTTGTCCTTATGGAACTTATGCTTATAGACGTATGCCTTTTGGTTTGTGTAATGCTCCTGCTACGTTCCAAAGATGCATGTCTGCTATTTTTCATGGTTTTTGTGAAGAAATTGTGGAAGTATTCATGGACGATTTTTCCGTCTACGGAACTTCCTTTGATAATTGCTTGCACAATCTTGATAAAGTTTTGCAGAGATGTGAGGAGACAAATCTTGTTCTTAATTGGGAGAAATGTCATTTCATGGTTAATGAAGGAATTGTCCTAGGGCACAAAATTTCTGAAAGAGGTATTGAAGTGGACAGAGCTAAAGTTGAAGCAATCGAGAAAATGCCCTGTCCAAGGGATGTGAAAGGTATCCGTAGTATTCTCGGTCATGCCGGTTTTTATAGGAGGTTTATTAAAGATTTCTCTAAAATTTCAAAACCCCTCACTAATCTTCTTCAAAAAGATGTACCTTTTGTTTTTGATGATGATTGCAAGGAAGCTTTTGAAACTCTAAAAAAGGCTTTAATCACAGCTCCTGTTGTTCAACCTCCTGATTGGACTTTACCTTTTGAAATAATGTGTGATGCTAGTGATTTTGCTGTAGGAGCTGTTCTTGGACAGCGGGTAGACAAGAAGTTAAATGTTATTCATTATGCTAGTAAAACACTTGATGCCGCTCAAAAGAATTATGCTACTACTGAAAAGGAATTTTTAGCAGTTGTTTTTGCTTGTGATAAATTTAGACCTTATATTGTTGATTCAAAAGTTACTATTCACACTGATCATGCTGCTATTAGATACCTTATGGAAAAGAAAGATGCTAAGCCTAGGTCATAAGATGGGTACTTTACTGCAAGAATTTGATTTACATATCGTAGATAGGAAAGGTGCTGAAAATCCTGTTGCTGATAATTTGTCTAGATTAGAAAACATTTCAGATGATCCTATACCTGTTAATGATAGTTTTCCAAATGAACAATTGGCTGCGATAAAGGTAAGCTCACGCGAAAGTCCTTGGTATGCTGATTATGCTAATTTTATTGTTGCCAAGTATTTGCCTCCGACCTTTACAGCTCAGCAAAGAAGAAAGTTCTTTTATGATTTGAGGCATTATTTTTGGGATGACCCACATTTGTATAAAGAAGGAGTAGATGGCATTATGCGAAGATGTGTTCCTGAGTATGAACAGAAAGAAATATTGAGCAAATGCCATGGAAGTGCTTATGGAGGACATCACGCTGGAGATAGAACTGCGCAAAAGGTTCTACAATCAGGTTTTTATTGGCCTACCCTTTTTAGAGATGCTAGAAAATTTGTTTTATCATGTGATGAATGTCAAAGAGTAGGTAACATTAGTAGACGTAATGAAATGCCTATGAATTATTCTCTTGTTATTGAACCTTTCGACTGTTGGGGATTTGACTTTATGGGTCCTTTTCCTTCCTCAAATGGTTATACTCATATACTTGTTGCTGTTGATTATGTTACTAAATGGGTAGAAGCTATACCAACTTCTAGTGCTGATGGTGAGACATCATTAAAAATGCTTAAAGATATTATCTTCCCTAGGTTTGGTGTGCCTAGATATCTCATGACTGATGGGGTTCTCATTTTATTCATGGTGCTTTTAGAAAAACTTAGCTAAGTATGATGTTAATCATAGAATTGCTTCACCATATCATCCCCAAACAAGTGGTCAAGTAGAATTGTCAAATAGAGAGATTAAGTCTATTTTGCAAAAGACTGTTAATAAATCTAGAAAAAATTGGTCTAAAAAGCTTAACGATGCTTTGTGGGCTTATAGAACTGCTTATAAAAATCCTATGGGAATGTCTCCTTACAAAATGGTTTATGGAAAAGCTTGTCATTTGCCTTTAGAATTAGAACATAAAGCCTATTGGGCGGTGAAAGAACTTAATAGAGACTTTAAACTTGCCGGTAAAAAGAGATTGCTTAATTTGAATTCTTTAGATGAATGGAGAAATGCAGCTTATGAAAATGCTAGGCTCTTTAAAGAGAAAGTTAAGCAATGGCATGATAGAAGAATTCTTAAGAGAGAATTTAACGTAGGTGAAAAAGTTTTATTGTATAGGTCTCGTCTCAGATTTTTTGCAGGAAAATTACTTTCAAAATGGGAAGGACCTTATATCATTGAGGAGGTCTATCGCTCAGGTGCGATTAAAATCAATTCACTAGATGGGGACAGACCACAAGTGGTTAATGGTCAAAGACTCAAGCATTACATTTCTGGAGATTCTTATAATGAAGATGTTGATTTATCAAAGTGGTAACTCCAGAGGATTTTATAAAAAGTCAAATTCAGACAACTGCAAAAGCTGATTTGGAATAGGTAACAGTTTCGGTAAGAAAAAGTTCGCGATTTACTTTTCAACTAAATATTTGTTGTTTTTACATAATATGGAAAATTATGAGTCGGAAAAGGGTAGGAAACGGTGCCCGAGGGCACCACACCACCCCTGGGCGCGGGCCCCACCCTGGCCGCGCCGTGGGTGCGTGTGGGCACCTCGGAGCCCGTCTCCGACCCCGTTTCGTCCTGTACCTTCCTTTTGTCGTAAAACTTTTTGCTATATAATCACCCGGATCTCCCGAGGTCCGTATATCGTGTTTTCGTCGAGTTTTGTTTCGAGCTGTTTTCTGCCAGGAACTATTTCGGATTTAGAGCGCCATGGTCTTCTCCAACGACAACGAGAGCAAGGAGGCGTGGAGGACATCATGGACCAGAGGATCGAGGAGGAGGTCAAGAGCGAAACCGATGATGAAGTAGAGGAAGACTCAACTCCACGTCCTCGCGCTACTATTGCAAGCATCGGGGTGACTGCCAACCCTTTCAATCCTGTGAAGAACCTGAACATGGGTGGTGAGGCATCGCGTCATGCCTTTGCACCCAAGACACTCGCCTCAAACTCCAGTAACCCTTTCCATACCCTCATCCATAAGTATCAATTTGAGAGAGTTCCGGAGATGGAGTTGCCTACTTGTTGGGATATAGATCGATCTAACAATGCAGGAAAAGAAAGCCCTAAGTCCAGTGAGAAGTGGGGAAACAATTCCAAGAGCTGGGATCACCTTCTGACCAGTTCATGAACCGCATCGAACACAATTCGGAGATGATCCGCATCCTCACATACAAGATAGATGAATTGAAGGATTTGGTCGAGAAGCTCATTAGGGAGTCGCCACCAAGAGATCAAGCCTAAATCGTCAAGGGGTAATGGCACTCCCTTGGCTTGTTCCAAGCTTGGGGGAGTGCCCAGTATCATCTTTATCCTTTC
Source organism: Poa pratensis (assembly GCA_947311845.1). Taxonomy (NCBI): domain Eukaryota; kingdom Viridiplantae; phylum Streptophyta; class Magnoliopsida; order Poales; family Poaceae; genus Poa; species Poa pratensis. Next base: position 26,671,636 of record CAMZMU010000049.1, on the reverse strand, counting down.
GTTTTTATAATTTCGTGGTCATATCATGAGTAGAGAAGTTATCTTATAAGATGGTTTGCGATGTGGAGTGTCAATCCTTTAGTTATCCATGTATCCGTTGGTTTGAGTGTGTCTTTGTTCAGAATATTAATGAGAAGTTCCACCTTTACTTTCGGTACATTTTATTTTAGCCTGCAATCTTCTTTATGTGCTGATCTTGCCATTAGTATTGACGCCACTTTTGGGTACATTAAGTAAATTATATTAGTTGTGGCAAACTTAGTATTGGTCATTAGTAGCAATACCATGAAAACTTAAGTAGAAGGAGGGAATTACATGCAAAAATATTATCCCTTTATCTTTCTTTCTTGCTAGCCAATAAGATTAGTATTCTTTGAGTTAAAACATTTGTGCTTACAGGGAAGATAGCATGGTTGCTTCTATTACATATATATTTGTGTGTATCCCCCAACTTTTATGCTTGCTACATGACCTTGCTAGCCTTAACCACCGTACTGAGAGGGAATGCTTCTCGTGCATCCAAATCCTTGAACCAAACCCATGCCATTTGTGTCCACCATAACTTCCTATATGTGGTATTTCTTTGCCACTCCAAGTAAATTTTTCATGTGCTACCTTTAAATTATTCAAAATGTTATTATTCCCTTTTGTGTCAATGTTTACTAGCTCATGAGGAAGTAGTGTGGTTATCCTTTATTCTACTTGTCAAACAGACTTTACACCTGGACTAGTGGCATATACATCCGCTTATCCAATAACTTGCAAAAAGAGCTGGCAACGGGATGCCCAGTCCCAATTAATTACAACTTTAACGCTTAATTCTCTTCACACTTTTGCCCTGAATTATCAGTAAGCATTGACAAACAGTGAAATATCTGCGTGTGTAAACCAAAGAGAAAGAGGGATGATCTGCCTTGCTGGTAGAAATAACGTCCTTCATGGGAGCCGCTCTTAAAAGTCTGTTTGACAGGGAGAATACTGTTTTCACCCGCTACCATTCGTTGACAATTAACAAACACCCCAAAACTTAATTTTTGCTCTCTATATGATTTCAAAAACTTAAAAGCTCTAGCACATGACTTAATCCCTGCTTCCCTCTGCGAAGGGCCTTTCTTTTACTTTTCATGTTGAGTCAGTACACCTATTTCCTTCTTCCTTGAGCAAGCATTTGAGTTGTTGTGATTCAACCATATATATCATTAATATTGTCAATCATGTTCTTTATCCTTTCTTGTCTTAGCACAAAGACTTTTGCCTCTAAGAATATAGCTTTGCAAGTTATCAATGACTGTAAAGAAGGTGTGATAATTGAGTGTGGAAGTTCTGCAATATAAGCTCTAATATAAAGACTCCTTTCGAAAGATAAGTATTGATTGCTTATTGTTCTATGACCAAGAATGAAGTGTGCCATTACTAATCTATAATTTCCTTCGTGTATTTTTATTGTGGTTGTTTCACTACTCATGTTCAAGTTAGGTTATATGAAGAGTAGTTGCTGTTTAAAATGAGTGTGTTGTTTAGTAATTACTGATGCTTCTTGTCCGTATTCTTTATTATCGACGCTTCACTCCATAAACTTTTGTTCTAGTTTACTGAGCTCAGCTTTCGCTTGGGGACAAGCGAGGTCTAAGCTTGGGGGGGTTGATACGTCCATTTCATCACTATTTTATAGCATAATTTACTGTTATTCAATGATATATTTCATATTAAGAGGAGTTACTTATGTTATTTTGTCTTATTTTGCATGTTTGATGATCATTGGATAATTAACTGCCGGAGTCAGATTTCAGCTGGAAAAAGCAACGTCAAGGCACTATATTTCTGGAGCACTAAAAATATTTCCGAGAAGACAGATGTTCCTATTTTATCAGAAGATGGACTAAGCCAAAAGGGGAGGCTGAGATGGGCCAGGAGGGGCCCACACCACCCCTGGGCGCGGGGCCCACCTTGGCCGCGCCCTGGCCAGGTGTGGTGCCCCTGGCCCACCTCAGGCGCTCCCCCTTCGCGTACTTCATCCCCCAGAAACCCTAAGACACGGGGAGTCCGTGAAAAATATTCCGCCGCCTCCACGAGGCGGAAACCACAGAGAGAGAAAAAGCTCTCCGGCAGGGAGAAATCTGCCGGGGAAATTCCTTCCCGGAGGGGGAGATCATCGCCATCCTCATCGTCATCGCGCTGGACTTCATCGGGATCATCATCATCATCATCATCTCCACCGCCATCACCACCATCACCGCTGCACCATCTCGTTCCGCTGTAACATCTAGGGCTATACTTTGTTTAGTTCATAGGGGAAACTCTCCCGGTGTTAATTACTCCTTGTGGTTGATGCTATTGAGTTTTATCGGTGAATTAAAGTATATGTTCAGATCGTTATCCATCATTATATCACCTCTGATCATGATCCATATGATGTCTCGTGAGTAGTTCGATTAGTTCTTGAGGACATGGGAGAAGTCACGCTGTTAGTAGTGGAATTATGTTGAGTAATATTTAATGGTTTGATATTTAAGTTGTGGTGCTATTCTTCTAGTGGTGTCGTGTGAACGTCGACTACATGACACTTCACCTTTATGGGCCTAGAGGAGCATTGTGTATTTGGTTGCTAATTGTGGGGTTGCCGGAGTTTAAGGCTGTGGTTAGATTTATCTTAATTACTTCTTGTAACTGCGGATGCTTGCAAGAGGTATAATCACAAGTATGTATTAGTCCAAGTAAGGGCGGTGCATTAGCATAGGTTCACCCACACAACACTTATCAAAACAATGAAGATTAATCAACTATGTGAAGCGAAAGCACTTGACTAGAATCCCGTGTGTTCTCAAGAACATTTTGTCATCATAAGTAAACCAACCGGCTTGTCCTTTGCTCTAAAAAAGATTGGGCCACTTGCTGCAATTATTATTACTGTCTTTTACTTACTCGCATTTTATTTACCTGCTATATCAAAAACACCTAAAAACTTGTCTGCTAGCATTTACAGTGAAACCTTTACCGAAAATCCTTGTCAGCACCTTCTGCTCCTCGTTGGGTTCGACACTCTTATTTATCGAAAGTACTACGATACACCCCCTATACTTGTGGGTCATCAACGCCACAAAGCGTTATTTCGCGGCGTGGCTGACGCGGGCCTGTGGACGCCTGCGTCCACCTGCATCCTGAAACAACCCTTCCCTAAAGTTCCAACCAGCCAGCCAACCAACCAGCTAGCTACCGATCGGTAGAACCCACAGTTTCGTATTGGGTTTAAACCCAGAGTTACATGTTGGGTTTAAATAAGTTCAAGTGGAAAATGTAATGGGTGCAGTTTTGGTTGGGCTGAAAATGATGTTAAGTGGGTTCAGTTGGGGCTAGGCTGACACGGAAATGTGTACGGGTATGGTTGAAGTTTGGTTGAGGTATGAGACCATTCTCAGATTTAGCCAAGATCCTCGAGGATGGCCTCAAATGCATGGGTATCTTGTCAAGTAGGTCGAATAAAGGTGACCACGTCGTCCACAAAGATAGAGGTGCGGTGATCCAACCCTCCCCTCGCTAGCATGATATCACTCCTACTACGTGGCCCTAGGGATAGTGCATCGCAAGGATATAGAACATGGGGGCAATTCCCCTGCCTCCCAGGTGTATCGTTTACCATCGCCCTGTGCTAGCCGTAGAGGCCAGGTCGCAAACCCACGCAAACGAATGTAGTGCAATTTAAACCTCAATTAGATAGGACCCATCGATGGTATTGAAGGGTTTTACGATGTCTAATCTGAGCATCACTGATTCCCACTTCGCTCCATCGAGCTTCCTCGCGATCTTATGCACAATTATGAAGTTGTTGTGCAGACAACGCCCCCACTATGCTCAGAAAGTCGAAGGTCTAGCGAATTCACCAAAACCTTTTCTGCAAGCTTAGGTAGCTTATTAGTTAGACTAACCGGTCAAAGTCTCGAACTTCCACCACTTCGGGCTTCTTCAAGAGCAAAGAGACTACGGCTTGGTGAACAAGCCAAAATCCTTAGGGTGTGTTCGGTTTTGGGATGGGGTGGAACGGAATGGAACCGTTCCGCACCCAGAGCCCGTTCCTGCGTTCGGTTGCAAACTGGAATGGAATGAAGTGGTTCCTCGAAATGGAATATTCCCCCTAGATTCGGAATACACCGGTCCGGCCGATTCGGCCGGACGAGGTGGAACGGCCGGCTAATCATCCAGTTTAGGATCAAGTTTAGCAATAATTAATCAAGTTTAGCAATAATTAATCAAGATTAGAAATAATTAATCAAGTTTTGGAATAATTAATCTAGTTTAGGAATAATTAATCGAGTTTAGCAATAATTCCATTCTCACTCCATTCCATTCCATCCTCACCCCCTTCCAAAACCGAACACAGAAATAGAACGATTCCGTGACAATTTTTTTGTCCAAACCGAACACAAGAATGAAACGGTTCCATAACATGGTTCCATTCCATTCCTTCAGATTCTCAAACCAAACACATCCTTCAAGTCCATATTGTGGATCGCCGCAAACACCGCCATCAAGGCATGCTTGATTATATGTCAATAAGCGACATATAAGAGTCCAGAGAAACCGTCCGGCCGGTCCCGACGCCTTGTCCATTGCTTGCGACTTGATAGCATGCCAGGTCTCCTCAATGAAAGACTCCTCAAGATGCCCCCTCTTGAATATATCATGGAATTTGCATAGTCATGTATTCTCCTACATGACAGCAAAATGTAGAAACTCGGTCAACATATAGTTTCTTATGAGGTTAGAGTAGGCTCCATGGATATAGTCATTTTGTCCATAGACAAGGTTTATAATCTTAGAAATGAAACAATGTCTACATGCAACATTTCTAATGATTAAAACCTTGTAAAATCCCTCCAAATCAAAGAGACCTTTGTGACACTCGCAGGGCCATCACCGTGACACTTGACCTTAGCGTCTGAGACATGTGTTGTCTAGAATAAATAGAACTAACGCATTATCAAAGCATATTGGACATGTGTTAGTAATTATTTCAATTTGGCAATCAAAACTAAAGGTGTTTGACTGGACCGAAATTTGAAAGACCTGAGAGAAACTAGGGTTAAAGCACAAATATCTTTGGATCGGCAGTGTTGCAACCAGGGTCAACTATCATTAGCAGCCATGGACAAAGTCAAACAAGCACCAGTAGAAATCAAATAGGCAGATTGCAAGAACGCAAATTATTCAAGCATGCACGTAGAAAGGCATGTAGCAAACATGCAGTGTTCTATATGGTCGCGCCAATAACGATAAAACCACACAAAAGCGATGGAATCCATGGCGCATGCGGCACACAAATGCTAACTAGCTCGGGTTGTCGGACCGAAGAGCTTCAGCATAAGGAAGTCCATGACACCAGGGGCCAGCAGAGCTACCCGAGCCTGTAGAGCCCACTGTCATTGACGAAGTGGCCATCCATGTAGAGGGCGGCATTAGGTGGGTGGTAGCCATCCATCATCACGAACTGCAGCTCGTCTGACGGCTTCCAGTGGCGCTTCCTCTGGTTGATGAACCAGTTGTTGATCTGCTTCAGGTCGAGGCCCGTCGACTCGGCCAGCATCACCTTCTGGCTCTCCTGTTAGATGATGCAAATGGTTTAGTTGGGAAACTAGATGGCAACTTTGTAAATCCCTATTCTCGGTGCTGCACATGATCATAGCATATAAGAAGTGACAGGCAAACAGAAACTTCCTGCATAATGGTGCATATAAGATTCTACAACACAAAGAATGCTTTCACTGAAAAGACAAGTTCTAAAAAAATCTCAGAATATGGGAACGCGGGAAGATTTGTATACCGAGGGGTAAGGCCATTTGTAGTGCATCTCCCACCAGTTGAGGAGCTGCTGGCGAGCATCCTTGGGAAGTTTCCCTTTCTTCTTCTTCTTTGACAGCTCTTGCTTGAGGGAGCTCAGATACCCACTGTACTTCTTCAGCAAATGGTGCTTGAGCTCTTGGTCCACACCATGGGCATCAATCTCAGGAAGCTCTGTCTCTCCTCCACTGCCTTCTTGATCTTCCTCAGAAGAGCCTTAATTTACACATATGAAATGAAATGTTAGTAATGTAAGATACAAACTATGTCTCACTTCAACACAGTGAGATCAATGTATATTTTAGGCACAGGATTAAGAAATATGTAACAAGGCATGGAGCCAGAGTGATAGTTGCACATAATACTGGACTTAAGAGATAAAATATACAGTTTGGAATGAAAAGAGATGACATCACAGATTTAGTGAATAATCAACTAGCTACTGAAGATGTGAAAAGTGAAATAAACAGGAACGTCTTGGGGAAGCAAGTTAGAATTTTATCTGTAAGAAAATATCCGGTAGAAACCAGTAAAAGCCATGCAAAAGAATATAAGTTTCAGAAAAACCATACAAATACATTATGTTTAGGAGGTGAGTTATAATAAACATGTAAGATTTAAGCTTAAAACAAAAAATCTGGGTGGTGTGGAAAACCAAATTTATAGATGAATAGTAGCAACCAGTACATGCTACTACTCATTGCTGAATCTGTTTTTCACAAATATTTTGAATTAATGTGAGTTTGAACTTAGAATTCATGTTTCTAGAACAAGCTCCTAACATACTTCTTTGAGAATTTTTTAAAACTTAAATTTGGTGAGTTTTCACAATAACGTGGTCTCCTTTAGATACTTTGTCTTTACCGTATACCATATATTTTACTTAACAATGGTAAACTTATTTTGCATGAAGATGAGATAAGCATGTGTCAATAACTAAATACATATGTACTGTTGTCTAACGTGTGTTGTGGATTAATCTAAAAAAATATGGATTTGCATCTTAGATTTAAGAAAATAAGCTCATAAGTCTTTAAGTTCAACAGATAAATTTGGAACAGAGAACCATCACATACAATGCTAGTTTATTTATAAAAACATTTACAAGTGTCATTCATAAGAGTTGCACAACAACTCCATTTTGATCTAATAGTTTAAATTTGTTCTAACTTTTCAATCATTTTTTAACAAAAGTAGTTTATAATGGATTGCTAAATATGACTTGACATTCTAACCATTAAGCATCATGTAGACCGCACTAAAATAATTATTTTTCATCTTAAATTTTACAAAATAAATTCATAAGTCGAAGTTCAACAAATAGGGCTGGAAGAGAGGACCACCACATACAAATTTTAAGAAATTGTTTCATTAAAAAGCATCTTAAAGTGTAACTCATAAGATTTGCGCATTTGAATCTATGAACTAAATAAATATAAATGTTCAAGTTTATTCCAATTCTTTGATAATTTTAGGATAAATCTAATTTATAACGGTTTGTTTTATGTGAGTTGATATTCGAACTATCTAGCGTCATATGGACAGCACTAAACATATATATATTCATCTTAAATTAAGAAAAAAATGAAGTCACAAATAGAGTTGGAAGAGAGGACCACGGCATATAGAGCTAGTTTCTTTATCAAAATATTACAAAGTGTGATGCACATAAAGAAGCAAAAAAGTTCAGTTTTTTCTTCCTTTTCAACAATTTTATTTGTGCTAAAGCATCAGTTATGCTGAAATAATTAGTGGATTAGAACAGGTCGGTCGAATATATGCTACTTACTATAAATTTTCCTAAATGGAGTATTTGCCTCTCAGTGATAGATTACTTGGTAAAAATGTAGGTCGTTATTAGAACAATGGGCCACCTCTTCATAAATTACTTCCAACTCATATGGAGATTCACTATCCATACATTTTGCATTCAAAGTTGTGTGTGAGGGGTGACGTTCTCATTACATAGAACTTGCATGTGTCTCGCAATCTTCACTACTCCCTTCGTCCTTAAGTTTGACTAAATATATATAAGAAAATATGAACAATTACAACATTTTATAAATACATTATGAAAATATATCTTGTGGTGAATCTATTTATATTGATTTGGTATTATAAATCTTCATATATTTGTATATATTTTCAGTCAAACTTAAAATATGTTGACTTTTTTATTCAATTTATACATCACATATTTGTATATAGGAGTACTTTTTATAATAAATAAAACATGTTGTCTAATACATTTAGTGCAAAGAGAGTACATGTGCATACGTCACCTTATAATGAGGTGGCAGCATTGTTTCTAGTGTCATTTATTTTCAGATTTCGATATGTTGGCGCATGGGATATCACTTGTGCTAGGTAAGTTTTGTTTAGCACAATGTTTACGTTCAGAGACAGTCAATGTCTGATGTGCATGGTACTATACTGGACTAATTAGGAACTTAGGATACATGACTAAGAGAAAGCATGTTTAATTGCTAAAAAGAAATGGAAGAATCATTATTCTTTCAAAAATGCTAAAAATATCCATGTACGGAAAAGATCCAAAGCGAGCTTAAAATCATGGATGTACACTATTAGCTTTTACGCTCATATTAGACTATTAGTTACTAATCAGTTCGCACAAAGAAAGCTATTTCTATCAGTGCATTTCAGAGGTTCTTTCATTTACAAAAAAATGTCTTTAATAAACATGTGCCCCTTCATATGGAGCAGTCATATTCCTGCATAGGAACAAAAGTATACAGTAAGAGAGTTAGAGAGTATTGATCATAACTTATGGCAGAAAGTGCTAATAATACTTTTGAAAGTAACATCGGATTGCTCCCTGGAGTAGAACTAGGATATAGTATTACTTCGATTATTACTCAACGGAACAACATAACTGATCTATGTGAAAGATCTCTAGGCAAGCCGCCCTGGCATAAACTTATTATTGCAGAAAGTATTATAGAATAACTCATCATTTCTACCAAACTGGAAGGACAAACATCTAGCAACTCATACATGCATTATGAAAGAAATGAAGAGAGTGGAGTATAAGTGGACGTGATGTACAGAACTTGGGCATGGTATTGCATGTAGTGGGAAAGCACGAAACTTCTTAAGCTAAGAACAGAATCAAACTATGGATTTGCGAGTTGGCAACCTCAGGCTTAGTTACACAAATATTAACTTCGGGATTAAACATGAGATCTAGAAAACACAGGAATCATCAGATGCAGATGACTGCAAGAACGATTTGATAATGATGACATGCAGATGAAAGTATCAAATCGTCAAGTCATGCATGTATTCTTCCAGCTGCATTGTCTTTTCCAGTGACGTTCCAATGCAAACTCAGACAGGTTCTTTACGCATTTGTTATCTTTTGGTTGCTTTTTACCACCAGGCAAGTTTCAGTATCTCTTTTGGCCTTACCTCAAGACAAACGGAAACTCGTGATATCTGTGTCCCCTGCTTTTGCATGCCTTGAAAGAAATGCATGCAACGAAGAATCTTGGAGTACAGGTGCAACATCAATCAGAAAAAAGCATTGTTGTTTTCTGATCAACTCTAACTATGTATTTTTTGAACAAAACTTGCATTTATTATTAACAAGATGTAGTGGCTTACTTAGGACAGCATTTTGGGCTTGTTTGGTGAGTTATTCATTTACCTCGTAATAATATAGAAGTAATAAGTTAAGTTTCTCTTGGAAAAAACTGAAAAGAAAAGGAGAACATATGTTGAGGTGTAGTCTACCAAGAAGTGTAGGACAAAGAACAATTGAACTGGAGAAGAAATGTGAGTTGACGTCTGAAAAATGCAGACGGGGTTGAACTTGGACTTGCCTCGGAAAGCATCCAATGTATCTTGACCGCCATTATTTATGAGAGAGAATGCTGTCACAAAATACAGCAACATATCCAGTACTAGTACTCTAGCTATACTGGTACTCTAGATCATATAGCGTGGATATAATATTGGCCAAATAGTTGTGCATAGATTGCTGGAGATCTCACATCAAATAATGGGTCTGCTTAACTGTTTCTATGGTTCTCGAGGCACACGGACCAGTCTGTCAGTCAATGCCACTGCACTGGTCAGAACACACAAAGAACTAAAGCCAGCCTCATATGCTATTTACTCATCTGTCTACCTATGCATCTATGTGAAATGTATGTTTGATCACTTCATTATTTTTTCGCCAGAGAGTATGAGGGTTCTCAGAAATCTTAAGGTACTATTGCTCTACCACATCAGAGATGGCAGCTAGCAAGTTGCATCCCTGCACGACATGCTCCAATAATGAAGAGATCGTGTGGCGCCAATGCAGGTGCAGCCCTGACCCAAGTAAGTGAAAACTACTGAGAGCACTGAACAGCTGTGTAGTACTAGCAGTACTAGTCACTATGGCCTTGTGATAGGTGATTAGAAAGGCCCCTGCTGGCATAGCATCGTCGTCGTCTCGACACACCTGAGATGTGTGTGCATCACATTTTAAAATGAGCAAAGACTGTGAGCACATCTGGCCCTGTATCTGGAAGACCGCAGCCCAGAACAAGAGATTCTAGGACAAGAGGTAACTACATGGATTTCTTGAGGGAGGGGAGAAAGATGACAAGAATGTTGTTCTGGCTTGCGTGACACATGGGGGATGAGATGAGATGAGCCTGCTTTCTCTCCCCTCTCCCATTAACACAACATGTGTGTGCATGTACTTGCTCCACTGACATACGGCAGTGAGACTCCTCGGCCTTGCACTGTTGGGTTGCACAGTGCCACCTCCGGCCCTTCCCCAAAACCCTAGAAGAAGAAGGCTGGGTTTCCGTCATGGAAAAGATGGCTGAAGCAAGAACCACTCAGAGTCACATGCACATGTTCCTCCCGAAAGGGAATCGACCATATATTCTAAGGAGACCACACCAGCTCATGGATCTAGCTAGAAGAACTAACAAAATTTCTGCAGTTGGTGGTTACTGGGAAAGATAAGGATAAGAACGTACGAATTAACAAAAAAACTCAGATGTAGCTCAGCCCTGATGATCTGCATGTGTGAGGGGAGGACTTTCTATTCCTTTCCAGCAGAAGAAAGGATCCATGGATGCCCAGGTAGAAGAATCTCACATATATATGCTCCTTCAGGAATAGAAAGAGCGGGCCAAGCGGGGGAAAGAATCTTTGGTGGAAAACCCTGATCAGGAATGCCGCGACACTAGAACATCAAGAGCACAGACAAGCAAGCAGCCCATTCGTGCGCACAGTTTTGCACATGCATGCACAATCATAAGATGGACAAGAAAACGATAGCTATGGATATATTTTTTTCGTTCAAGGGGCAAAAAAATCACATTTTTTATGGTACTATGCAACCAATAAATAAGAGGGGACAAAAAGAAAAAGAAGAGATGGGAGATCACGGTCGAACACATGCAGGAATAGCGATAGCTAGTAAGCAAGAGGTATGTACTATGGATGGATTCTGCACCGATTGGTTTCATTACCGGAGGAAAAGATATTGCGCAGCGATCTGCCGGAGATGGAGAGGGAGTTGATCTGCGTTTCCACCCTCCTCAGGAACTCCATCGCCTCCTGCAGCGGCCGAGTTAGCTCCTCCCGGTACTTCACCAGCATCTCATGGTACGCCTCCTGGATCACAAACACGAGCACAACAACGAACGAATAAGCACAGGCCAAAGAACACCCAATTAATAAAAATGTTTGTTTCAAGATCGGCCAGCGAGCTCACCATGAACTGATCCAGCTCCGGCTCCGTCGCGGTGCCGACGCCGCGGATCGCGGTGCGCTGCCGCAGCTCCAGGTCCTGCGCCACCGCCGTCAGCCTCGCTGACACCTCCGGCGGCGCTCCCACCTACAAACAACCGCGCATGGCAGCTCAGCAGAAGTACACCACTTACGAATAATAAACACCACTTGATGCACTGTATGAGAAGGCAAGAGAGCATGCATGTTTCATGTTTGACATGAGATGTAGAAGAGAAACTTCTTGTGCAGAAGCAGAAGCAGCAGTGCTACTGTTAGGTTTACTAGTAGCACTAGAACTATGACTTGCCTTTTGGCAGTCGAGGTAGGCGGCGAGGAGGGAGGAGTAGTGGGGGTGGGAGATGATCTTGGCCTTGATGGCCTCGACGTCCGCGGTGTAGGACGACGACGACGACGGCTCTTTGGCCGCCTTGGCGCACGCCTCCAGAAGGCTGCCGTTGGCCAGCTGCAGCACCGGGTTGCCGCCGCCGTGGTTTCCACCGGACGGCGCCGTGTTCAAGGAGAGTGGGCTGTGCGCCAGATAGCCGCCAGACGGCTGCTGCGGCGGCGGTGCGACGACGGCGCTGAGCGGTGAAGACCCCCATGGGAGCTGGTTGTGGTGGTGCTGGTGGCCGTGGCCGCTGGCTCCAAGCCCGAAGTGCTGGGCGATGTCCTCCATGGGAGAGAAGGAAGGGGTTGTTATCTCCAGTGATGTCGTGGTGCAGCGATCAAGCTCTCCCGGCCACACTCTCCCCGAACTCCTGCGCAAAAGGAGACGGATTGAGGTTGAGGTGAAGTTCTTGGGCGGAGAGAAAGAGGAAAAGGGTTTAGGGAAGGAGAAGGGTACCTGCCTTGCCTTGCCTTGAGCTAGCCTTTTCTCCCGCAATCTCTCTCTTAAGTTATCATTAGAGAGGAGATGGGGAGGGAGAGGAAAAGCTGGGAGGCCAATACAGTACACATCTGCCTTTGGAGAGAGACAGTGTAGTGTAGGGTGGGGCTTTCTTTTTCAGGTCAAATCAGAGGCTTGGAGTGGCTTTGTAGGGAATTTCTGTAGCTCGCCAGTGGAGACGAAGCTGGATTTGTTTTCCTTTCTTTCCGCGGAGAAGGATTTGCTTCTGAAAACAAATGGGCACAGCTACGGCCGTAGATCTTTGCCGTCGTGCTCCAGCCAGGAATCCAGGATACGCTATACAAAGAACCCTTAATAGCATCTCCACCAATTACCGATAGACCTGGAAACTACAATTTGCAGGACAAACAACAATTTGCAACTAGAGCATCTCCAGCCGCACCCACCAATGTGGTCTTTTGGGGCGCTGGACACGGTGAGATTACGTCAATGAGCTTGCAAGCATGTGACTAGGTCACGAGGATGTAATATCACAGACGAGTAAAGATAGTATTGTCAGGTAACGGGACTAAGCTCGGTATCATGATGCCGGAGATCGAGTTTCGGACAAACTAAGTATCGCCAGGCAAAAGGTATGAGACTTGACGTCTAAGATTCAAACGACAAAGATATTCGTGGACACATAGGGACTATCATGGATTGTATCCAGATCCCATTGATAGTGATTGATCGGAGAACGGGTCTCGATCATGTTTGGAGTGATCCCGAACCGTACGGTGGCACACTTAAGGGTAGGCGACGTTTTTATAAGATTGGATATCGAAGAGAAAATAGAGAAGGGTTCCGGAATGGTTCCGGGACATATCCGACGAAGTTCGGGGGCCGACGAAATGGTTTTCGGAGCCGGAATAAATTAGATAATATGTATTTAATATTAATTAGTGTAATTAATAGTTAAATATTTTTATTTTTTATTTTCGAATTTTTAAAGGCAGCCCACCTTAAATGGGTCTCTCCCATGGGGAGAAGGCCCATGGGGGGGAATCCCCCCCTTGAAGGAGGCGCTCCAAGGAAGGAGGCCTAGGTGGGGCCCACCTAGGTCCGGCGGCTCCCCTTGACCAGCCGCACCATGGGGTTTTGCAGCCCTCCTCCTCCTTTAAATAAGGATGCCCCTTGCCTTGGAAATTTGCACCATCCTCTCTCTTTCTCTCCTACCTCAAGCGTGGTTCCGCAAATGGAGCTGCGTACGGGTTTGAGAGAGTTCTCTTCACCATACGCACACCGCCGTGTTGCTGGGTTCAAGTCTTTCGCTTCCGCTGCTCGTCTGGGTCGGAGCCCGGAGGTCGTCGTCTGCACCATACGTGTGTAGAGCTATGAGGTGCTGCACGTGTGGCACTTGGTGGAGTTCGTCTTCACCACCTTGAGGTCGGCGCCGCCGTCGTCTTCGCCGCCCGTCTTCATCACGCGTCGTCATCGAAACAGATCTTTTGATTGTCGACGCTTACGGTCTACAAGGGTATGTACATCGTTCTCTCCGTTAATTTATATCTGCATAGTAATAGATCCTGACTATTTTGGTTATCGTTGTTAGGAAAAATTTTGTTTTCTGCACACGATTTCCTACAGTAATTCCTCTAGATATGTCATATAGTACAAGAGTAAGTCAATACTACTCCCTCCGTTCAATAATATAAGGCACACTGGACCCATCAATTTCAATTTTCTTGATTCAAATATATCTAAACTTATTTTGTAGTACTCGCTATGTTTTTAAATATAAGATGTTTTAGTTTCTAATGTTGTCTAGATGCGGACAAAAATGAGTCAACATACACCAATAAAATATGTCTAGATACATTTATATACATTTGAATGTGGACAAAGCGTAAAACATATTATCTTTAAAAAACAGAGGGAGCACGTATGCAATCAAAATTGAAATATATCCGGTGTATCTTATACTGTATTAGTGAACGGAGGGACCAGTAGGGATTAATTTTTTAATGGGGCCCGAAGCTGGATAAATCAGTATCCGTGAGTATATGAGTATCACTCATCTGTTGATCTGAGCGCCCACACCGTTAGAAATTTCACGTCCTCTCACGCTTACATTCCCCGAGATCGTGCTTGGAGATTTTATTCCTCGTGACCCGTCGGCCGTCACCATTGTGTTCCAGAGCCGAAATTGTACTTGGCTGCAAATGAGGAGCTACACATTTACAGCTGACATAGCTAAAGAACACGGGTCATCGAGCAGTGCATGCAAATCAAGAAACGGATCTAGCTAGCTCGAGAAATCTACAAGGAATACCTCAATTCTCGCGCTCCGAACCGCATGCAAGCGGTGATGTACTACGTAGTATCTCATAGCCTGAGATCACGATCTCACTGGATCCCTCATTATACGCAGGTACTGCAGAAGACTGAGAGGGTATGGGCACTGAGCAGTGATATATTTCGCGCCCGAAAAGCCGGAGGAGAGAGACAGAGCGTGTAGAGCGGAGGGGACAGAATATAACGTCGGGTGTCGCGAGGGTGCTTTTAGTGGAGCTGCCATTAGATCACTGGTCGAGCTTTAGGTTTTCTAGCTCCATGGGCGTTGCGTTGGAGGAGCAGTCTAGCCGTAGCCCGTGGGCAGGCAGGCACCCGTCGCGCGCATGTGGGCTCAGCTCAGGGGCAGGGCCTCGTGGTCTCGCGGAGAAGATGGGCCCGCCTCCGAGCTTTTCTACCAGTGCACTACTGTTTACTGCTAGTCGTAATCATCTTCTCTCTCTCATACCCTCCGCTCGCGCACTCCCTCTCGTACTAGTACACGTCTGATAGACTGATAGTATCAGTGTGCATCTTGTTCTATGATGTCTCCTTTGGGGTGCTAGGTTAGTGGAGCTCCACGCTGTACGCACGCAGGCTTTGCCCTTGCTCCTCCCGATCTGTTCAAAGATAACGTAAACTAGCTTGTCTGAGTCTTTTCTTTCCGAGCCTGCGTGCTCGTGTGTTGGTGCCGTTTCACGGCTTGTACGAACTTTGTTGGTTACTTTGGCTTCATTAATTTAAAGCCGGGCTCATCTTGAGCCTAGGGTCTTACAAATGATACAGGGGTAAGCTTACAGTTTCTGTGCTCCTACCATGCATATGTAAGTTAGGAATAGCAGCTAAGTCAGCCCTGCGACTGCGAGGAAACAGCTGAATATCTTTGTTTATACAAGAGCAGCAAAATTGAACATACCATCTGCATTATCGAACAGGATTCTCAGAACACGGGACATATGATTGACGTGATATTTCCTTTCATAGCACTGAAGAATTGGAGAGAGATTTGCATCAAAGAGTTTTTTATAACAGGGATTCGCTTACAAAGAAAAATATTAAAGGTTTAGTGTTTAAAACTTCCAAAATCGAGTACGAATGAAATATCAGGAAAAAATCCTATGGACACGATTCCTACTAATCAAACCATCTCCATATACAAAACTATCATTAGGACCGAACAAATCTTATGAAATTCTTTTAAATCAAAGAAGTTCTGAAATGTCATCATTTTTTCGGATGTTCTATATCTTACCTGGCAACTAGTTTTGGTTGATCCCTTACAATTTCTTTTATACATAACAGCTGAGATCTAACGTTAGGTGTGTCATTCCCAAATCATCGTTGTGCCACCACCCTTCCCAAATTTTGATGTTGTTGTCCCGCTCGCCGCCTATGCCCCTGTTATCACGTGCAGTGTGACATGTACGCGTAGGCTTCACGAAGTTTCTAGATCTGACACGGCCCTACTCGTGCAACGAAGATGAAAACCTAACCTAATTAATAACTAACCCTAAATATCTGCCTTGTGTTTGCCGCTTCTCCACCATCATTTCGTTATAAAAAGACGTGCCACAAAAATATGGAGAGTAAGAAAGGGAGATAAAAAATTGACAACAACATTCCAAATGTGCCCCAATCTAAAATAAGGAGATGTGAGTAAGCACATTTAACTATTTTCCTTTTTTTTTTTTTTGCAAAAAGGACCCTGTCATTAAAAGAAAAATTGAACAGTACAAAGCACCTCAACAACAATGAAAATTACAACAAAATCTTTGAGATGCCCTTCGTCTTCAACCTCCAGACCGGGTCAACGGCGCGCTGCCGCTCCTCCCTCAGCCGCCCTGCATTGTTGTTTGCGGACGGGAAGTCACCGAACGGATCTAGAAAATCACATCCGTCTGAAAGACGAAGAAGAAGGAAACCGTCGATGAAGCTCTTTGAGGATCTGGAGATCCCCACAATTATAAGAAATCCTCGAGAACCACACCGCTCCACCAAGCTTCTCGACGTCGCCGCCAAGATGGATTAAAGCCTGGGAGACTTTATTGAACGAGGCGCCGCCGTCACCATCTGAGCGCCGCCCCAACAAACCTTGACCCTAACACCAGAAAACTTTTGTGTGCCTTTGAAAAAGAAATTTAGAGAATAACGCCTCCTATCCATGTGGAGGATTCCTCTTTGAGAGTGCATCACGCGTCCTCCTATGGTTGAGAAAAGAGAGCCATCGATACCTTATCTCCTCCGTCGAACCCTTCATCGACTTGTTCATTTTCCAATTGTTTTCTCTCCTTTATCGAATCTCTCGCTCAAACCACCACGTCGGCAACGTCCCACCGACCCATTTCACCCATGCCTCGCCGACCCGCGCCTCCCACGTGTCCAGCCACCGTTCCTCTATTGTGCGACACCAGCTTCCGCTTCCAGTTGGTGTCGAGGATGCTGCCAGTGCCGGACTGTGATGTTGCTAGCCCATGGGAGGTGGTAGTGCTTCCGGAATTGAGATGGGTGATGTGAGCGGTGCAGCGAGTCGGCGATGCTAGAAGTGGTAGGAGTTTTGAGCGACGGGGCGGTGGGGCGAGAGATCGAAACCATGGCAGAAGCTTCGACCGGCGAAAGGGGTGTCGTGATCGACGACGACGTTTCTGGGAACACTATGCTAGTGCTACTATGAGGAGCAACACCGGCAACCAGAGCTTCTCTGGGCGGCCGATGCTGCATATAAAGAGCGGCGATGCTACAGTAGGTCTAGATGGTGCTAAATCGACCAACCACGTTGCTACCATCCGTGGTGGAGTTGCTTCCATCAGTGGGCAGCGATGCTATCATCGGTCGACGTCGGTGCTACCCTAGGTCGAGACCGGTGATGCAAGGAACAAGCGGAAGTGGCGCCAGCCGAAAACGAGATGCTACCTGCGGTGCGCGATTTTTTTTGGGTGATTGGGACATCACGTGGAATTTTTTTGCGGCGCTCGGTGGAAGAGGTGCTGTGAACTAAGTGTGTGTTTGGTTTTGGAATAGAGTGGAATGGAATGGAACCGTTCCGCACCCAGGACTGATTCTAGTATTTGGTTGTGCAGGTGGAATGGAACCAAGTGGTTCCTCCGAAGGGAACATACCTCTTAGATTTGGAATACACTGGTTCCACCAAATCGGTCAAACGTGGTGCAACTCACGCTAAGCAGGCAAGCAAGCTAGCTCCAATCTATATCAAAATTTTGCAGCCCACTCTCGTATGTGTCCCTGTCTAGTCTTATTTTGACCCGAAAAAACAAATTTTAGGCAGCAAATCGTGAATATCTTAGCAGTACGGTGATGTATGGTGCTGGTGCTGCCTAATTTTTTCAGTTTGTTTTGTTGATGAAATCCATGACACATGAGCAAGAGAATGGATAAAAGGAATAAAATATACTTGTTTTGATTGTGTATGTATATTTGTAAACTGTAATTGCTGAAAATATTAATAAATTGATGCTGAAATTTTGATTAGTGTGGTGCTACAAATACACATTTCAATGGTAAGCTCACCATTCCTATGAAAGAGGTGAGCTGAACCCAATTCTACTCCTAATTTTGCCAACCAAACACAAAACAAAACCATTTTATTACACTTTTTTGGTCCTAACTGAACACAAGAATGGAACAGTTCCATTCCATTGCACTTCATCTGAAAAGCAAACACACCCTAAGAGTTTTTTCTTCAATGAAGCAATTGCGGCTAGGGAGGCGGTGATCATAGGAGATTATACCATGACGCTCAGCACGCCCGCACTAGTACAAACAACCATTTAGTTAGTCCACATCCGGCGGTGCACGACCACGCCCTAAATCGGCTGCATAAATAATACTCACTCCGATTCATATTAATTATCGTTGTGATACATCCGATTTAGCGACCATTTATATCGAAGGGAGTCACGGTTCGAACATGCAGTTTTTATTTTCGTCATGACAGTTGTGTATGAATTGTAGAGGGCGGTGCTCGGCAGAGTACTCCGGTAGAGCTGTAAAAACTGGATGGTACGTAGAGAGGGTCAGAGTAGGGCAGAATAACTGGGGTTCTCACTTGGACTGGACCTAGCAAGCTGCATGGGGCGTCGACTGACTGCGCCTGACCCTTTCCTGCTGGTTTGTTGTATCACCTTGGGAAGGCAACGACCGCAGTTTTAAATAACCCGGAGATGGTTCCTTCCCCATGCAATGCAGTGCAAGCCCCATGCCATGCCATGGTCAACAAACGCATCTGCTACGAGCTTCTTGTCATGGATTGCTTTTGGACTTGCGGCTGGCTACCAGGCGCGCGCGTGCAGCAAGATCGACGAGGATCTGCAATAGCTGCGTGCGAGCTTGCTGGATCCCTCCTCTACGGTTATTACTTTTTGTTTGTTGGAATTTTTTTTTTTTTTTTGCAATTTTTCCACCACATATATTCAACACATACCACATACAACGTACACGGTAGGAAATACAAGTACAAAATACGTAGGGGAAACGGACCAAAGATCGAAGAACACGCCGTCGCCGGCGTCGGAGTCGAAGGCGGCCAACCACCACCTCGCCGCTGTCAGGGAGAGCTTTTTCCCTATCGAAGACGCTGCCTTGACTCTCCGCCGCGCCGCGCCGGAGTTGTTGACGATGAACGGCCGGGGCAGCGCCCCCTTGACCCTTCCACACCGCTTGCCGCAGCCGCCGTCGAATCCACCGCCGGAAGACGACGCAGAGCTCGATCCGTCCGCCGCCAGATCCACCACCACCTCGGATCTGACAGAGAGAAGAGGATCACGAGCGCCGCGCCGGGCCTCGAGATCCAGCCAGTCCAGCGCGCAGACGGGGAGCTCCGAAGACCTCCACCACCGGAGAAGAACGCGCCGGCTCCAAAACCACCCGCCCGCAGCACCACCTCCTCCAGAGCGCCGCCGGCGAGCCTCCCAACCTACCCTCCCGTATTTACATGCCGGAGCCGGGATCCCCACCCTCCCGCCGCCGGAGCGGCCGGCGGAGGGGAGGAATCCCACGGCTCGCGGCGCGCACGGTGGATCGCCGGGCTTGCTCCAAAAATCGCCTCTCTCCTCTTGCTACAGTGGTGGGGAGGGGATAACGCTGTTGACGTGTTTGTATGTGTACAGGTTTTTGTTTGTTGGAATTTGACTGATCACTATACGGCGGTGCAGTGCAGTGTGAAGTGAAGTCTGGTGTGCTAGCTACCATGGATTTCGTAACCAGTGTACAGCGCATTGCAGCTATACGGCGGTGCAGTGCAGTGTGAAGTGAAGTCTGGTGTGCTAGCTACCATGGATTTCGTAACCAGTGTACAGCGCATTGCAGAATCCTCAAGATTTTATAGATCGGTCCATATATAGGCTTGATAATTAACTGGAGAGATTTCTCCCATGGATAAAATGGAACGGAAATACGGAGCACGTAGTATAGGCTTACACGCTAACCACCTTGTAGGCCACTAGTGCGACCTACTGGCCTGATTAGGTGCTCATCTGCACCATATCCAGACAACATTAGTCCGCGTCGAACAGCATAAGCCGTCGTGCTTACTCCACCACTGAATTAGTGTGTTTGTGCAAGTGCAATTATTCAAACGTCCTCTTGTTCATGTATGGTTGACGGGATAGATTATCGGCTAGAATATACGTATTATTTCATGATCCATCGGTCCGTGAATGCATGTATGGGCATGGCCGCATGCAATGACGGGTTAGTGGGAAACATTGCTCTGTCTATGACGCCTACATGGGCGCGTGGCGACTAGTTAATCATGACTTAAACCATGGAGATTACATGGGGCCTGCTTTGCAGTCTGATCAGCTAGCTTTGGATGCCTTGCTACCGAATCCCTTGCGAGCTAAAAAAATATATTCCACTTTATTTCAGGATCCATAATGTCCTGTATACAGTAGTGGTAGGACCTAAGGGCATCTCGACTCAGCCACCCAGAGCCCAAAATAGCTCCGTTTTGGGCAAATAGCGTCGTTTTGCTCCTAGTCGCCCCCCTCCCAGGAGCCCAATTAGCGTTGTTTGGGCCCTTTTTAGCGCCGGCGCTCCCAGGCCGACCCAGGCCGCTGGGGGCGGCGCCAAGGCGAAAGCGCGAAACCAACGTGGGCCCGTCGTGTCGGCGACTAGGCGAAAATAGCGCGCGAAAGAAAAAGAAAACCGCCGCTGTTCTTCGTCGTCCCCTCGGCTCCCGTGCCGGTCAAAGGCTGCCACGTCGTCGACGCGTCCGCTCGCATGGCACTGATGGCCACGCGCCGGAGTAATGGCGCGCCTGCTGCCTAACATCTGGCCTCCGCAGCCGTGTATTTAATCTCGCCCCCGCCGTGCACAGAACACAACTCTCCTTCTCTCTCGCCTATCCCACTCGAAATCACAGATCCCCGACGATGGCTGAAAGGTTCCCCAGCCATGGCGCGGCCGCCAACGGCTTCGGCCGCCGGTACCTCCACGATTGGGAGGCGCGCATGCTGTACGAGGCGGGCTACCCGGCATCGCCCGACATGCGCGTTCCCGACGCGTGGAGGCTGAGCGCAGGCGGCGTCCCGGTGCCGCCGGCGCTGGAAGGCGTCGAGATGGTGGACGAGATCCAGCTCGTCCTCGCCGGCCTCATTGACGAGCAGCGGGAGGACCCTCGCTGGGACCCGGCGAACCTCCAGTTCTGGACGGAGTACTTCCGCGAGCGACACCGCCGGGAGCTGGCCGACACGGGCAACAACGGCACCGTCTCCAGCCGTAACAACGACGGCGGTCGGAGGCTCTGGTGGGGTGCGCTTGGGCGCACCCTGACGTTCGTCCTCGAGCACATCCACGACGGGAACATGCCGCAGCTTACCATGTCGTCGCCGTCGATCTCCAGGCCGCGGCTCGTCGTGGATGCCGAGGAGGATGGGCGGCGGTTTCTCCTCCTCTTTGTCCGGCCGTCGCGCTCCTCGTCCTACAGCACGCCGCCGCTGCTGGCTCGGGTCAAGCCCGAGCCGGAGGACACGCCGCGAGGAAAGTCGAGCGGCAGCATCATACTCAACAGCGGCCGCCGCCTCCCTTCGCCGCCAAGGGGCCGCCTGCGCCTCGTGAGGCCAAAGAAGGAGCCCGGCACCGGCGCCGCGCTGAAGAAGCCCAAGCCCGAACCGGAGTGGAGCGCGCCGCGCGAGTACGTGCGCGCCGCCATCAAGCAGGAGGCACCGCGCGACGACGAGGAGTTCCCCGACCAGAAGATGGCCGAGAGGTTGTCCTTCGACGACGTCCTCCCGGCGGACATGGCGTTCGCTTGCGCTTGGTCCAAGGCCGAGCACGAGCGCGAGGAGATCGAGCGCCAGCGCCGCCTGCTCGAGGACGCCCAGGTGCAGGCCGCTCGCCGCCGCGCCCGCCCTTATCGCCGTTCGTCACGGCGTGATCGTCATCGACTCCGACGACGAGGACGGAGGCAGCCGCAACGACGATGAAGCAGGCCCCAGCCGCGCCCACGACGCGCCGCCAAGCGACGACGACGGCGACGACTACACGGTGTTCTACAACCAGCTAGACATGTAGAGCGCCGTCTTTTTATATAAATATTTTTATATTTTCTAGTCTACTATGTAATCGGCCTAAATTGTACGAATTTCGGCTATATACGAATGAAATTCGTCTAAATTAGCAAGTTTCGCCTAAATTTCAAAAAAAATTACATCTTCGGTTCGCCTCTTGGGTGCCAATGACTGGGAAACGCCACTCCCAGCGAGGCATATAGCGTCGTTGCTCCCCAAGCGGCCCAAAATAGCGCCGAACTTCGGCCTAGGGCCTCACGACTAGAGATGCCCTAATAATTGGATACTACCGGAGACACAGCAACAACCAACCTTGTCTTAGAGTAATTAACGGTCTATTATCAGTTAACTAGCGGTCTATTTCTACTTTCTAGTACGCGTACGTGGTGCTGCTAACTTTATTCACAAGTGTCGTGTGCGCCCCATGCAGGGTCTTAGAGTAATTGGTTAATTAGCTAAGTAAAAGCTAACTTTTGGAAGTCTTTAACTAACTGTCTTAGGATCTTACTATCAGATCAACAAAGGTACTAATCCTCGGACAAATATAAAAAAGAGCATTGCATTAGTGATGTGACCTAGAACTACTTATGTTATATCATCAAGCCCATTAGCGTGTTAAAAGTGTGCAGTCTGTTGAGTTGAATATAAATTAACTTACCCCAAACCTAAAAAATCAGCGCTATACTCTTTGACAAGTAAACACCATGGTTAGCATTAGACAACTGATAGTGAAGAGCAGCATAGATTAGTGTCACCCATATGTTACTAGTCTATGTCATTGTACCTCCAAAGTCCATGACTTTATATACTCCCCCGTCCCCATAAAAATGTACTTCTATTTTAACCAATTATATAGAAAATTATAGTAATATTTACTATATTACAAGGCGCCTTGAAACTTCAGCATCCGCTCCATCCCAGTCCCTGACGTCTTTTCCTTCTTGCGCTTCTTCACGGAGACAACGAGGTCGTCGATAGCCGCTACTGCCTGGTCTGAGAGGGGTTCATCGAATAGGGCCAGCCCTGGATGGCGCCTTGAAACTTAAGGTGGAGCCAAAAAGGAGGTTCTACATTTGCTTGTTGCTTCAGAATAGGAATTGGACATCCGATCGCCTCCCGAACACATCTGTTAATGAGTGGTGGAAGAAGACGTACGAGGAGCATTGCCCCGAGCGCCTCTCATTCCATGGTCTCCTGCTATGCGGCTATGTCGCGTGCCACCTTTGGAAAAGAGCACAACAGAAGAACCTTTAAGGGTAGATCACTGTATGCGCTTGAGGTTCTTGCTATTATCAGAGAGGATATATGTCCCTCTTGAGAGAGGCTTTTGGGAGTAGTGGCTTTTGTTGTGTCCAGTTTTTTTCCTCAGGCTTTCTTTTCTCTCTTTTCTCTGCTTAACCCTGCCTTGTAACCTCTCACACCTTCCTTTAATGCAATGGCCGAACTACTGCCCATTTGACCGTAAAAAAAATCTTGTTGTAGGTTGTGTGCAAACGCTCCATGGTAAGATCCACACACACTCTTCGTGGTACAATTCAAAGCTATGTAGAAGCGATAGAGTTGCGGCCGGTTGGCGAGTCAGAGTGTCTCAAGCCCGTGTAAGTAGAAACTGTACGCAAAGAAAATTCATACACGTCCTGACAAGCAACCCCACAGTACTACATTGTCCTGTGTCCCGGCCGGTCCAGTCACCCATTCCATCCGCAAGGAAATAAGGGGAAAACGTCGGTTCCGGTCAAGACGTATACGTACGTATGCCGTGACACAGTACTGTACAGATACGAGAGGAGACGGGGGATGGGATGTATGTCGACCGGCCGGGAGGGGAGGGGAATAAAGCTAGCTGGGTGTGGCGGGGACACGATGATGGCCAAGAATCTAAGCCAATATTATTTCGAAGTGACGCCTTGTCCGCGCGCGCACCTCATGTTTGCATGCTAAGAGCATCTCTAGCGGTCCCCGCAAATGGCCAACCCGCAAAACAGATTTGCAGTTCGCGTAACTCGCGGTTTTTTGCTCAGAACGCCGCGCGGCGGAGCAGAACCCGCAAAGCAGAACTCCGCCGCGCGGCGTTCTGGAATTGCATATGCAAAACAACAAGATAGGCAGAATATCATAAAAATGGAATGATAAATAAATTAGACCTAAATTATAAAGATTCATATTACAATAGTAGGATATTATGAATCCTCATCAATAATGTATTACAATAAAAGTTTGAATCACACGAATTAAACAATAATTCAATACAAGAAATGTTGTAAAATAAAAATATTGTTTGAATCAAACATGCTTCAAATGAATTTAACAAATTGCTACTGCCCATGCCGCTGCCAGGCGTGTTCAACTAGGTCTTTCTGCAGCTGGACGTGTGCGTCTGCATCCTCTATCTCACGGTAAGTCTGAAGAAAAGCTCTGATGCGATCTGGGTTTTTAGCAGGCTTCACGCGGCTACCAACATTGTCATAGGACAACTCCAAGTCCAAGTCCCTTTCATCCTCTATGATCATGTTGTGAAGAATCACACAACAAGTCATGATGTTTTTCAGAGTTTTCTTGTCCCAAAAACGAGCGGGGCCTCGAACAATGGCAAACCTAGATTGCAAGACACCAAATGCCCTCTCTATATCCTTTCGGCATGCCTCTTGAGCCCTTGCAAATTCAATTTTCTTGTTGCCTCTTGGATTTGAGATGGTCTTCACGAATGTAGTCCAACTTGGGTAAATACCATCGGCAAGATAGTACCCCTTTGTGTACTCATTCCCATTAACAGTGAAGTTGCAAGCCGGAGCATCACCTATAGCTAGCCTTCGTAGTAGATGAGACCGTTGCAACACATTGATATCATTCAATGTGCCCGGCAAACCAAAGAAGCAATGCCAAATCCATAGATCCTCGGACGCAACGGCCTCAAGCACAATTGTTGCATCACCTCCCCTGCCACAATATTGTCCATGCCATGCCTTTGGGCAGTTTTTCCAAGTCCAATGCATACAGTCTATACTACCTAGCATGCCCGGCCAACCTCGCGCCTCATTCATCGCCATCAGCTTCACCGTATCTTCTTCGTTTGGTGCCAGAAAATAAATCTTTCCATAGACTTTTATAATCGTTTTGGCGAACATACGAACGGACTCGATCGTAGTATCTTCACCAATACGAAGATACTCGTCGGCGTAGTCAGCCGGGACGCCATATGCAATGACTCTCATTGCGGCGGAGATCTTCTGATATGCGCTGAATCCCAACAAACCCGCGGCATTCCGTCGACGCGTAAAATAGCGACAATTCGCCTCGCAAGCTTCTACTATCTTCACGAAAAGAGAACGGCGCATACGATACCTTCTCCGGAAGATGTGAGCCGGGTACGTCGGTATTTCGGCGAAGTAATCCCGCATGAGCAGCTGGTTGCCGTAGAAGCGGTTCCGTGGTATGCAAAGGCGGCCAACCTTCGATCCTTGCCGCTGCTTCGCGTACCGGTCATCGAACTCCTTGACGGCGAGGACGGCGACCACCATTTGCTGCCGCCGGCTTTCAAACAGCGTCTCCACGTCGGAGTCGTCGGAGGAGGACGAATCGGACAACAAAAACTCCTCCTCCGGGCTCAACTCCATCTGAAACGGGTACCGCATATCACTACCGGAGTACTCCGTCCGAAAACACAAGAGAATCGAGCGGAGATGGACTCACCGACAGATCGGCGGCGGCGGCGCAGATTTGGCAGGAGAGGGTTCTCCACGGGCGGGGCGAGCCGGAAACCGGCGGTAGGGTACGTCCGCGGCGGGGTGGTGTCGCGTGCGACGGGCGCCTGCAGATGCGGCCGGGAAAAGGGTCGAATCGCTGGCGGCGGCGCTGGCGGCGAGATGGGGATGAGGCGCGTGGTGAAAAGTCCGTCCCGCCAACTGTTTTGACGCTATGCAGGCGCCCCTCGGTTCGGCGGTTAAATCTCCGAATTTGACGTTCCGAGGGGCGGATTCGCGGGGCCCCTCAAAAACTTTTGCGGGTCGGGGAGTTTTGAGGGTTCTGCTCTTTGCGTTTTTAAGGATTCGAAACCGCATCGGGCGGTTATTTTGCGGGTTTCGGCCATTTGCGGGTACTGCTAGAGATGCTCTAAGGGCACCTCCAACGGTCCTCCACATCCGGACAGCCAAAGCGGACCGATTCTGTCCGCTTTGGGTGGACCGCGGACAGATTTTGGGCCTCTGTCCCTTTTGGGGTGGAGGTGCCCCCAACGGCCGGCCGCATTTCTGTCCTGGGCCGGCACATTTTCACAAAGTTTGCAAGTTTTGGTTTAACAAATTGATAAAAACACACTGAAATATCGTTCTACAACAAAGTTCGAATAGAAAGAAATACGCTGAAATATCGTTTATTACAACAAAGTTCGAATAGAAAGAAAATTGAGCAGGAAACGCTACTGGTTTCCCAGATGAACCCACATGTGCTCTATCAAATCATTCTGGAGACGTTCATGTAGTGGCTTATCACGCATCTCTGCATACACGTCTGAAAACTGCTGGTCCGTCGCCAGTCCAGGTGTAGGCGCAACCAACTCGCCCTCAAATTCCCATCCTTGATCAAATAACCTCGCATCATCCCGTTCATTCTCGACAATCATGTTGTGCATGATCACGCAAGCAGTCATCACCTCCCACATGACCTCCTTGCTCCACGTTCTTGCGGGGTGTCGAACAATAGCAAACCGGGATTGGAGCACACCAAATGCTCGCTCCACATCCTTCCGGCAAGCTTCTTGTTGCTGAGCAAACTTACGAGCTTTCTCACTTTCTCGTATGCGAACGGTCTTCACAAATACGGGCCATGAAGGGTATATACCATCAGCAAGGTAGTACCCCTTGTCATATGCATTTCCATTCACCTCAAAGTTGATCACCGGTGCATCGCCCTCGGCCAGTCTGTCGAACACTGGTGACCGCTGAAGCACGTTGATATCGTTGTGAGATCCCGACATGCCAAAGAAGGAGTGCCAAATCCAAAGATCTTTAGATGCAACAGCCTCAAGTATGACTGTGCACTCTCCAACGTGTCCCTGGTACTGTCCTTGCCAAGCAAAAGGACAATTCTTCCACTCCCAATGCATACAGTCTATGCACCCAAGCATTACAGGGAAGCCTCTGCTCGAATTCATGTTCAGAAGACGGCAGTGTCTTCCATATTTGGCTCCCTCAAGTACTCGGGACCAAACACTTGAACTATAGCGTCACAGAACCTGTACATGGCTTCTACGCAAGTTGACTCGCTCATGCGCAAATATTCATCTACTAGATCACCGACTACTCCATATGCAAGCATCCGTATAGCTGCCGTGCACTTCTGATCAGAAGAGAAACCGTACATACCGGTAGCATCAGGTTTGGCCTCGAAGTAGCCATCATATGCCCTCACTCCTTCGAATAGACGAATGAACAGGGGCCTTGACATCCGAAAACGGCGACGAAACTTGTGATCCAGATATGTTGGCTTCACGGGATGGAAATAGTCCTTCCAAAGTTGGAAGTGACCTGTTTCCCCGTCACGATCCAATGTCGGAGCCCTTCCAACAACCGAGTCAACATGCCGAGGCCATTCCGCCTGGTTGAAGTTGTGGATGAGCGTGGCCGCGACCATCATGATGTCGGTATCATCGTCGGATTCCTCGTCCGACGTATCGATGAAGGTCTTGTAGAAGAACTCATCATCATTGTCCATCTAAGCAAAACAAACAAATTAGTATGGAATTCACATCAATTTTAGCAACAAAGATAGAGATTGAGTCTCACCTTTCGTCGAACACCTGCCTGGCGGTGGACTTCGCGGCCGCCTCTGGTGCAACGGCCGAACGTTCCGGGAAGCAGCGGTCACGGCGGACGACGGCGACGGCGGCGCAAGGCGGCCCTTGTCGCGGCTCGACGAGGCCGAATAGATTGGGGACGGCGGCGGCCGATGCGAACCAGGCGGCGGCCGATGCGATCCAGCAGCCGGCCGGTCGAGATTTGGAAGCAAGGGGGAGAAAGGGGACTCTGTCGCTGGCAAACGGGCTCGGCGCGGACAAGGAGGACCAAGGGCGGACCGGCTGGCTGTCCGTTTCTCCCCCAAACCTGGACCAAACTTGGGCCAGGTTTGGGGCCAGAAACCTATCCGCGGGGACAATTGTCCCTTTGCGCCGGGCCGTTGGAGCGGCCACTCTGTCCGGAAGGACAGATTCGGACAGGGCCCGTCCGGATGCGGAGGACCGTTGGAGGTGCCCTAACGTGCCCCCTAAAGTTCTCCACTCTTGGTGCCCTACACGCCTGCCTCCTCTCTCCCCTTCGTCCACCGCCATCGCTCAAGAACCCTACGGGGATCTACGGCGAGGTCGATGGATCGGAGTTATGTGGGCACAACCTCACCGTCTAGGAGGCTAAGTCCTTCCACAAGTACGACTTCTTCACCCCGCTAGACTATCGGCTATCGAAGAAGGGTGGGTCACAAGCCATGGCAGCCTCGCTGTGTCGCCCCTTCCCACCGGTCGAGAGCTCCAGCCGGAGATCATCCGGCTACACTATCGACACGCTAGTTTTTCATCAAAAGTGGCAATTTCATGTAACTTTCCTCTTTTTTTATGTATACCTGACCATGGGCCGGGACGGGTCGGGCCTAACAATGCCCGCGGTCAAAATCCCAGGCCCAGGTCCGCCTAGGCTCATCCTTCGGGCCTATATTTTAGGCCCAGGCCCACCCATTGGCTGCAAAATCCCATCGGACCCCCGGCTTCGGGCCGGGCTTCTTTCTTAAAATGTCAATATGTAAAGCCCAGGTCTAGGCCCATCTGACCTTCAGACTCAAATCTAAGGCCCAGGCCCACCCAGGCCCTGTATTTTCGGGCCGGTCCTGGGCGGGCTGGTCGGGTCGGTCCGGAGATGGCCAGATATAGTTTTATGATAGAATAGGTGATAGAAACGTGACCAATCCAAAAAGAGACCAAGTTCTCGCAAAAAATCGCATGGTTGCCTCGAAGTGAGATTTTTTGCACTAAGAGTTCAGAATTTTCATGCCGTATTGTTCTATTAGTGAAAGTGCCTCTTCAATGCTTTGCATTGGCCTTTAATATTTACACAACCCTTATATATCCATATTAGGACCCAGTCAAAAGGGAAAGGGTTTCATACCCTTCCTCGCGCGATTTTATGCGTCCCAATGTCTGGGACGGCCCGCAACATCTACAAGCTAGTTTTTCATCAAAAGTGATGGTGTAATCCAACTTCCCAAAGTTGGTTCGATTGCCTTGAAGTCGGAGTCTTTTTTATGAGAAACTGGTAATTGTGCTGCCATTTTAGGAATAGAGCAAACATGTATATAAGGGGGTGGCACGCTTTAGGAGGGTGTGGCAGAACATAAAAACCCACAAAAACGTCACAAATAACTAGCCTACATGTCGACATGAGGGAACCCCCAGATGCGAGAGCGGGTTGATTGTTTTTTTCCAAATCTTGACTGGCCATCCGTTAAAAAATAAAAATCCTACGGTTACATTCCATCTAAATATATTCTATAGTGCAGAGTAGAAAGCCAAGTAGCCACGCTTGATCTTTTTTTAGGGAAACAACATGACTCTGCTGCGAGCTTTATTGATCATCAAATAATAGTTGCATCGTTTATCCAAAATAAAGTTAGGGGTTCATCGACCCAATTGCAAGCACAATTATTCAAAAAGCAAAATCTAACTATTTCATGAGCTACCTGGTTTGTTTCCCTCAGACAGTGCTTAAATATAACATAACCTATAGAGAGACAATATATCCAGACAATCCTCAAAGAGAATGACGATTCGGTCCAGCACCTCGCCTCACCTGTGCGAGTTTCAATAGTTTTCATTCTAGGAAAACCCAATCTATCACCTAATCGTAAACCCTCCTTCATTTCCATTGCCTCTGCCATGACAGATGGCCACCGAAACAGCTATCTGTCGAGCGCGCGAGTGGTTGCGCGGTGCGCTCGCGCACGCAGCACGTGGGTGGGTCCCACCCACCCGTCTTCTCTCTCCCACGTTCATCCCCAAATTCTCGATCCCCAAATTCTAGATCTCCACGAGCCGGCGTCGGCGACGCCACGCCGACCGCCAGGGATGGCGCGAAGGAGAAGGCGTCCGACGAGACGTGAACGAGCCGGAGACGGGGCCGACGCGGCCAGCCGCGGCGGCGCCGGCGTAGGGTCGGAAGTAACTTAACGGTGGGTGCGGAGTCGCCGTCGCCGGAAAGAACGGTGGGGTTAGAGGATGGTTGGGGGCGGCGGACCGGCGGAGGAGGCGATTTGAGTAGGGCGGGCGGCCGCAGGCGACAGAGGCAGGCGGTTAGGCCGGCGACGGCGGCGAGCTCGTCTTCGGCGGCGAGGTCGAGCTCGTCTTCGGCGACGGCGGCGCCGGAACGGCCACGTGCGCTGGTCGAACGGCTACGTGCGCCTGTCCGAAACCGAGCGACGGCTCGCGCGCGCAAGCTAGCTAGCCCGATGGCCACGCTTGCAGAAGTATTTTCCCATCAATCCGCGCGGGAACCGCTAGACATTTTTTGACTTTTTTTTTAGAACCGACAAATTCTTGGATTTTTTTTTCAGGTTTTGTGCCGTGAAATCACACTGACGTCGACGGAGGACGTCGTGAGGCCATCCCCTCACAGTGAGCCGGCCCAACAGAGATCCCAACCGAGCGAGCGATAGCGAGAAAGGACCTATCTCATTGGGTCTGGATGCCTGAATTTTAAGCCATCCAGAACCAAAAGCCCAAAACCGAAGGCCCTGCAGCTGCGGCCCTGTCGCGGATCGCCTCCTTCCACTCCGGCAGCTTCTCCGGGAGAACTCCGGCGCCCCTGGCCTTTTTTCTGCTGCCCAGGGACCGCCACGACCGAATCCCCATCCCATGGGGGCTTCCGAGTCTCTCCTGGCCAGGCAGCCGCAGCAGCAGCCGCGACCGCAGTGGGCGGACGAGATCACGACGGTCTCCGACGGCCGGCGCGACGCCGCGGACGAAGACCCCCTCCTCCGCCGCATCCGCTCACTCACCATCGTAAGAGCAAATCTCCCTCGGTCTTTTTCTCCTCGCTGTGGCTTCTTCACTGCTAATTTTACCTCGTGATTGGGATTTTTAAGGCCCCGCCGCTGTTGAGCGGTCAGCCAGCAGCGGGCTCGGACACGGAGCCCAGCTTCACTGACATCCTTGTCCGGAAACCTTCTACTGCGTCCTCGCTGCCTCCGGTGAGTGAGTGCCATTATGCAATGGTAGGATTTTGTTGATGCAAACCTATGCTCGGAATTGGGCAGAAAATTAGTAGTGGCTCATCCATGTTTTGGTAATTGTTTGTAGGTAACATGAGTCCAAATCTGATGTTTGAGCTTTTCGCTATGTACCGTGAATGGCAAGAAGAGATGGCCAAGGAAATTAGTGGAAGACAGGTAGGTAGAAAATTGTTTTGTGATATTTAGATATTCATAACTTGGTTATTCAAGCTATGTTTGTAATTTGAATTGAAACTCTGTGACATGATAGATGAGATGCGTGTTTTGTTTATGTCCCCTCTTTATTATATGTTTCCAAAATGCCTAGGGCTTTCAATCAGGGACGGGTGCACCAGATATTATCCCCTTAGTGACAAGCCTAGATAAATGCGATGCTAATTACTTACACGTTAGGTCTTCTGATTGTCGATGCTGATTTTGCGTTCATCGTGATACTGAAAATACTGAGGTCATATGGATTAATGTGAAACATATTGTATTACTGCTTCAGCATCATGAATAAAATACTATTGGCATAATTGCTACTTCATTAGTAATGAATTATGAACAATTGCAATCCATGCACCATGTATCCTTTAGCTTCACTGTTCTGACGAATCATGGTTTATCACTCCCAATATTTCTATCACGCTTTAAACTGATGGTTTTGCTACTACCTTTTACTTGGGTTAAAAACTATTGGCATCGTACTGAGTTTGTAGTGTCTAGAGTGGATATCGAAGGGTGCTCTTTTGAAAGTACGATAGATGACTTAACTGATAAATTCAAGTTGATTGTGGTAAAAATATATTACTCAGAAGATAGCTGAAGAGATCTGGTGTTAGAATTGTGTAATTCATGTCTTCTATGTTTCTGTGTTGACTGTTTTATAGAGAGTTCTAATATATTTGCATATGTTGCAGGGAGAGTTAGAGAATAAGATAGAAACAGCGGATGCATTGGCTGTCAAGCTTCTCCAGCGGTTCAATTACTCTGTTACTTCTATGAGATCAACCTCTCATAATCTTGCTGAAGGTAACAAATGCTGTGTTTTATTAGATAGATAATAATCAACCTTCACCACATCAAATCTGTCTGAGATCTTGAGCACTACCTGTAATTTTGGAATGGCATGGAGATATTAGAACTGTAAATTGACATTGCTATACGAAACATTCGCAGTTCATCCACTGCAAGTGGAGGTTGGTGAATTGAAGGGCAGGTTAACTGAAGTAATAAGTAACTGCGACGCATTGTGCAAGAGGATCACTGCAGAAGGGCCAGAAAGTTTGCGAACGTCTGTTCAACCTTTCACCACTAGGAGAGTGGAGTTGGGCGGTGGGTCCCTTGACCCAAAACAAGATCCCTGAAGATAAGAATCGTTTTATTATCTGAACTGCTGGTGGCATAAAAGCAAGTAATTAGTTAGTACACGAGGATGCCCATTCAAACAACGTGCCTGGATCAGATTGTTGGTCTCCTTTTGTTGGACTTCAGTCTGTCGTGTTGTTGTGATGTGTATAGGTGCGCGGTGTGTATGCCCAGTTGTAATATCGTAAAGCATAGGTCATTATTAGTTCCTGGCTTTTGTATCGTTTCCTCTCTAATGAGAAACTGGCTTTCTGTCCTTGACTGCACTTTAAGTTCAGTTTTAATCGAAACTCCAATGTTCACCAGAAACGGCTTGAGGCTACTGAAATAACTGCTCATTCGCTCTTCATACAATTTTATCCATGTTATGATTGGTTCTGTTTCATATAATTTTTTGTTTTACAAGAAATGCAGGAGTTTTGTGTGTTCTGTGTAGTGCTCTGCTGGAACCAGGATATTTTTTTTTGGAAGAGTTTGATTTTTAAGAACAACGAATCATATTCCTAACTTTTAGATAGGCACAGTGTTGCATCATAGGAATTTCATAATATAGAAAAAAATGTATATGCTGTCTAAAATCCTAAACATGACCCTACCCTTAGAAGAAAAGCTTATGGAAGGGTCATCATATTATCTCACCCTTTGTCTCTAGTCAAGAGTTCTTATCCCAAAATTTCTGCATTTCGCCGTGCAGCATTCAAAGGCATCTACTCGACTCTCAAATTATGCTTCCAATTTGAATGGCAAATAGGAGTAATTGTGTTTACTGATGTGGAACCTTACACTTGATACTGTTTTCCAAGAAGTATTTTTACAATACCAATTCATGCTTTTGACCAATAATTAGTTTAAGTATTTTGTGGATTCTGTGACAATGGCTTTCGTTTTAAATGTGTTTTTTTTGTGATTGTGATTTTCTAACCATTAATAGTAAATTCGTGTACACAAAATTATATTCTAAAGTGGCGTACCCCCATGTACGGAAACGGAAGGACTACCAATTTGCGGAGTGCAGAAGGATTTGGAAAATAGCCTGGCTAATCAGATCGTGATCGTCGTGTGTGGGGAAGCTCATACATCCCTCCTTTAGCGTAAGTGGGAGCACTTCAAGCCAGAACGTATCCTGTGCAATGGACGAACTGGTCCACCCGGTGCACCCGACTCCGGTTGACCATCTAAAAGATTTTCAAATAATATGAAACAAAGTTTGGGCATTGACACAACATAAATATTCATCTAACAAATATTTTAGTCTAAATTTTAAACATAACATCAACATTTAAAATGACAAATTTGATATCAAAAGTGACAACATAACAAATTCAAAGCCCTTCATTTTGGCACTATTCATTGTATTATTTGTCTATTTTGTTTCTTTCTGTGTTTTGAATTTTGATTTGAAATTTGGTGACATGTTAGAAATGAGTATTACCTATGTCCAAACTTTTTTTTAGGAATTTTTGTAAACATTTTAATTGACTAATCAAAGTTGGGTGCACCAGGTGCATTAATTCGCTGGGTGCACACGATATGTTCTCGACTGCCAGCAGCAGGTGAGGTACATGCTAAGTGGGCCGACCAATGGCTGGTCCATAAAACATATGGTTTATATCTGATAAAAAATATTTTTGATTAAAAAACATAAAATATTACCAGAACTATTCAGTATACTTTCAAATAGAAAATATAGTAAAGTTCACTTTCATAGGTCAAAGAGAAATTGATTAATCTTGTATTCAAATGTGTTCATAACCAAGAACAAGTGTATTGCATAAACTATTCAATTGCTTTGGAGTATGCAACAATTATTCAATTGAAAATCACATGCTTTGGAGTATGTAAAACTATTCAATTGAATACTCAACATTTATGTATTTCATAAAAATTAATACATGGTTAAGAATAACAATGTTTGTGCATTTCAACGGGAAATGTTCGTGCCTTTGGAAAAAAAGACGAATATACAAAATACTTGATTAATGTTGTAAACTTGCCTTGTATCTTAGAAAATGTCCGTTTTAAAAAGGACAGTAAAAACAAAAATGGAAAGAAAATAATACAAAATGAGCCTACTAAATACATCTAGTCTTCATACGGCTCCGGGTAGAGGCACAACCCGTACATACATTTAAATGTCATATAAAAAGGTTGTAAAAATTTATTTCATAAATAATATATTAAAAATATATTTCAAGTGGACGAAATGTTTCACCTTCTATAATTTTTCCTTAAAGTCCAATATATATTTCCAAGTACATTAAATAAATATTCAAACTACTATAAAAATATTCATGTATAAATAACATACTTTATGGGAAATCTATATTGGCTTGTAGGTCTAGATGCACCCACTACTCAAAAAACATTTTTCAAAATGTCAAAAATTCCAAATATTTTTTTTGGATATACTAGATGACATTTTATGTTAGCACAAAATGTTTCACGAATAAATGACATTTTTTGTGGGCTGTGCAAAAAGGGCAAATTCGGAGTTTTCAAAATGCAGGCCATATATACCTGTTTTAATTTGTATTCCTTGAAGAATACGGATTTTTGGTGTACCAAATTGGTTTCAAAAAAATCTAAAAAAAAATTGGTTGTCGATTTTAGCTTGTTTCCCTAGTTGACTTTTGGGTTTAACTTTATTACAAAAATCATAGCGGATGGAAAATAACTGAAAAAAAATTCAGAATACTTTTTAATAATTCTATCAACTCTACGAGTGACATCCCCTGGTTCTTTTGAGTCATCTCGTTTTAACCGTTGCACATAGTTTCGGTCAAATTTAGAGCGTGTAGGTGCGCCCATGAACAGCAGGTATTTTCCCAAAGAAAATAAAGTGTTTATAAATAAATTAAGATAGTAAGCTACAAAAGGAAAAAAATGAAACAGAAAAAAATCTTGGAAGGCAAACAAATAGAATTAGAAAAGAAGGATACACACTTGCGGCGGCCCAAGTAGCATTTAGTAGTAGCAAAAAGCCCGTGAATATGCCAAAATGGCCTTGGGGCAGTCTAAAAGACAATGGCACAAACTCATCAACCGTGATAAATGCTTAGGCATATGGTTCTTTTCCAGAATATATTCTCTCTCAGGTTTGACAACTACAAAAGGTTGTTTAAAAAACCCAGTTAATTTCATGTTCGACTTTGTAGGCATGTTGTTAAGGTATATTTTTCTTGTTTCCGTGCCTTTCAAGCATGCTCCGTGAAGAGAGATAAACAAGGACAGTGGTGGAGCTTAGTGTAGACCAACAGGGGTCATGCCCCCCCCCCCCCCCCCCCCTTATTTTTTGCATTCACAGAAGAGGATGCTAGATTTTAGTAAGCTACAAAAGGGAAAATAAATAAATAAAGAAGACGAAACAGAAAAAAATCTTGGAAGGCAAACAAATTGAATTAGAAAAGAAGGATACACACTTGGGGCGGCCCAAGTAGAATTTAGTAATAGCAAAAGCCCGTGAAGCTGCCAAAATGGCCTCGGGCTGGTCTAAAAGACAATGGCGCAAACTCATCAACCCTGATAAATGCTTAGGCATATGGTTCTTTTCAAGAATATATTCTCTCTCAAGTTTGACAACTAGAAAAGGTTGTTTAAAAAAATCAGTTATTTTCATGTTCGACTTTGAAGGTATGTTGTTAATGTATATTTTTCTTGTTTCCGTGCCTTTTAAGCATGTTTTGTGAAGAGACCCCCCTCCCCCCCCCCCCCCCCCCCTCCCCCC
This sequence comes from Poa pratensis, assembly GCA_947311845.1. Classification (NCBI taxonomy): domain Eukaryota; kingdom Viridiplantae; phylum Streptophyta; class Magnoliopsida; order Poales; family Poaceae; genus Poa; species Poa pratensis. The sequence goes on along the minus strand of CAMZMU010000049.1, from coordinate 26,635,023 downwards.
CCACAAACCAGAGGATGCTAGATTTTAGGCATAGCCGGTACGTGTTTCAACAAGAGATTAGCCCTACTAATTTGTTTTCCCTTCAATTCATGGCCCCCTCTTGAATTTTTCTCAAGCTCCGCCACAAAACAAGACATGCACCCGAGTGGAGATAACCCATGGTCTATACATTGATAAAATGTATCCTCTCCGTTAAAAAATTATTGAAGTTCTAGGATTGTCTTAAGTCAAACTTATCTATATATGGCCAAACACTAGGGAAATGTGTCGATATCTACAGCGTCAAATCTATATTGTTTGTAAATATATGTATGATGAATCCAATAGAACTAAACTTGTGATCCCGAAGTGGATATATTTTCAACTTTGTGAAACTAAAAATAGTTTTGATTCAGGACAAATCTAGAATTTCACTTATTTGGAACGGAGGAAGTACGTCTGCTCCATCTAGATCATCACACGAGGATATATTCAATTCACTGACGCATAACCAACATCAACTATCTGCGTTATTATCGTGAGTCGTCCAAGGACATCGACATGCACCACACGCTTCGGCAAGGAAACTTTCAAATTTCATCTAACGAGCAAAGCAGACGGTCTATGTGCCACCCTTTGGACGGTCCATTGAATCAACTCATTCTCTTGCTGGTGGGTGACTCATAGCCTTTTTTTAGTTCTCAGTTATGTAGATCTTACAATATTTTTCACTGGCCGCTAAAGCATCCATAGGTTCAGCATAACAATCTTGTGGAAAATGCAATACCCCTTTTTGACATGCATGAGAGGTCCCTTTGCTCACCTTGGTTTTGTCGGCAAGAAAAAGTAGCACGCTCAAAGAGAAAAATACCATGTGAGCAACAGCTTCACTGAGCGAAATTTTCTTTGCCATGATTCTTGAGACGATGGCATGCAGCGCTACAAGTGTGTTTATGCTAATGTCGCCTTCCCTGGACCAAGTCATCGCCAAATCAGCAGGCCCACAACTCGACCCACACGAACCCCATGCTGTCGCCATACACTACAGTAGCTACGAACGTAGCGGTCGAGCACCTAGGCCGTCCCGTGCGCCCCATCCCGTCTCGCCGCTGAGTCGGCGCTGACTCCGGGCTGAGTTGGCAGTAGACGACCATCGTGTTCGGCGTCAGTGGTTAACGCCGGCCGTCAGTTTGGCGTGAACTGATTTTAGCTAGCACACGTACGGGAGAAGAAGTGTGCGTCTGTGCCACGGCTGAGCGTTGACAGACTGAATCCTAGTACGGACATCGGGTTGCACAAGTCGCCGACGACTCGACGTGCCTGCAGTACGGTGGTCGGTGGCCGCGCGCGCAGGCGTTTCGGTGTCCCGGGGCGCGCCGACCGTGCAGAACGCAGTTTACCGGCAGACCGGCCGGCCGGTGGCGCCGCGCTGCAACTGCCGTGCTGATCGCTCGACGATCTCCGCCCACATGGGGCTGCGCGCGCAGCGCAGGAGCCCCGCCATGTCCGGAACACGACGACGTGCCTCGGCCGGCCAGGGGCCATATTCAAACAAGGTGTTTTCCTTTTCGACTTGACTAACAAGGTGTTCATGGCGTGCGATCTCCTCTCCCCCGATCGAAGAACCAATATCTCAGCACCAGGATCCTGGCTGGGCCTGCAGGTGGGGTACACGATAGCTCGTGCCGACACGGCGGGGCCGTGCTGTCGCTCGCTCGCTGCATGTATGCATATATATGGGGCGAGATGGAACACCTGGAGATAAGCTAGGCTAGGCCTTGGACGCACACAAAGGTTTGGCGCGGGGACGATCTCGTCTACCTCACACTGATCACAAACTTTGTTTCTGCATGGCTACACTACACACAGGTTAAGCACCGCGCCCGGCCGCCATGCATGCAGGAAAGAACGAAAAGGAACCCGTTGGCATTGCAGCGTCAGGACTCAGGAGGAGGCAGCAGCATTCCTCAACACCCACAGGGTTGCCGGCCGCGTGTGATCATGCCAAAGTTTTGGAACCGGCAGCTAAGCTCTGCCTGCCTTTTGGGACGCCTTGCTTGACTGTTGGAGCCCGTGTGTCTGTTTTGCAAGGTAGACATGGGGCATGGGTGCTGATTAGTTTGTCTGTCTCGCGATCCTCGCGCGTGCTGTTTGCTCGCCATGCATGGTACTAATTCTTCAGATCTGATGGACGTCTTCTAGGACAACGTGTTATTGGGCTGTAATGTAATCATGATTCACAAGATTATTGGTACTTACGTACGACATGCTTGACGTTTGGAGGAAACAGAGCAAGCAAACAACCTCTGCTCATTTGTGATAACAAAATGGCCCCATTAAACGATGTGTCGCAAAGCATTACTCCCGTGATCTAGGTGAAGTTTCGAAGTTTCAGAACTGGTAGCCGTACGTCATGGCGTCAAACCAATGTACTCGCGCAGTCCTATCAATCTGGTTGAGCAAAATAACTCACGTTTCCCATGAAACAAAAAATAGCGTTTTTTTTCCAAACCTCAAAAGTAGGCACCTTTACAAAATGCACATAAATCTCATGTTAAAAATGGTATTGGTGAGGAGGTTCGTGGCAAATGTCCAACCATATAAGCTCTAGAGCTCAAAAAACAAACACGGGGAAAAGAAAACCAGAAATCCCCCGACCCCTCGCGCCGCACCCCCAGGCGGCGCTAGGGGAAACAAATCGCGCCGCCGGAGATCGCTCCCAGTCCGGCGCCTCTGTGCCGCTGCCGTCGCCGGCTTCGGCCGCGGCGGTGGCGGCGCTCCCCGCTGCCAAAAAATGGTGGACGGGGGTGGTCTTTCGCTTGGAGGTGGCGGACCGGCCCGGGTGGGGGGGGGGGGGGGGGCGGCCGGGGCTGGGATGCCGAGCCGGCGGGCTCGGCAAAGAGGATGGCCGGCGAGGACTTCTGGCGGAGGTGAGGCGCGGTGGGCGCCGTCGAAGCCGAGGGACTCGTCCGGGCGGCGCTCGCGCTCATGGTCCGGGCCTCGCTGGGCTCGATCTGGGCGAGCGGGCGGTGCAAGACGACGGCGGAGGTGGAGGCATCGAGGAGGTCTTCCGTGCGGGCGGAGGCGGAGGTGAAGGCGGCGGGTGTCATGCCCGACGCCGAGGAGGAAGAGGAAGGAGGTGGCACCGGCGCGGAGGCGGGGCGGCCGATGAGGTGCGGGCTGGTCACGGAGGCAAGCCGGGGCGGCGGCCCCGGACTTCTGGGTGATTCGAGGATCGGCCGTAGCAGGCATGGCGGCTGCCGTGGAGGGAGGTGTTGCGGCGGCATCAGCGTGTCATGGAACTAGGTGGTTAACAACATGGCCAGGATGCCATCCTGTGGCTCCCGAAGCTTTGCGGTCGGGTTGAACTCCGGGCGAAAGCTCGCACGGACTTCGGTCGGTGCCGACGACGACGGCGCCCTCAGGCGTCGTTCTCCTTCCTGATTGCGTCGTTGAGGAGCTTTTCGACCTTGACTAACGCGTGTGGTTCCAAGAGCTCCGGATGAAAATCTAAGCTCTTCGGGAACGGGCGGCGGTGACGATCTCGCCACTACCTTGTTGGAGGCGCCGCTTTGGAGCTCTTGGCCAGCGCGGTGCGACGGTTTCGCGGCGGATGTGCAGAATGGGCGTGTGGTCGAGGGTGGTGGATGTCGGGGCGGCGGCTCCGGGAGGTGGTGGTGTGTCGAGGCGGCGGCTTCGGACCCTGTTGCAGTGGCTGTCCTATGGGGCAGGTCCGTGACCTTGCACAGGCTTGGGTGACAACCTGGGGCTGCGAGGGCAGCAGGTTTGTCGACTCGGCTGGATCACCTCCGGGCGACGCGAAGGTTGATCTGGTTGTTACACCGGGGCGGCGGCCCCGGGGTTTGGCGCGACGTCGAGGTCTGCAGGCGGTCGTCTTTAGCGAGGGTAGCAAGGGCTACGAGACGGCTGATTTGTGCGGCGTTGTGGTTCGTGTGCTTTGGTGCCGAGTGGTGCACGTCGGGGCGGCGGCCCCGGGGTCGGTGGTGTGCTTTGTGGCGTTCGGTGGACTTGCGTCGTGTGGGCGACGGTCCCCTCGCTTGTGCGGTTTTTTGGCCTGTTTTCCTCATAAACAAGGTATCTGTATGGTTTTTGGACCCAGTTTCCCTTATAAACTGGGTCAATTCTTTCGATCTATTCGAGCAGTGGTACGACCACTTTGTCCTCAAAAAAAAAAACACATTCGTAAAAAATATTTTCATTTTGTCGGCATTGTCTACTGGTGTGTTTCTTTTTTCGAAGAACATTGTGCACAAGTTGCCCCCAGCACACATCCATGCTGCCAAAGGAGTAGGGTTTCCAGTCCCTATCCAAACCCTAGCTCTGTCCCCACGTGTTGATTGTTTGTCGGATCTGTGTCACCCATAAGAGTCTGTCTCTATATTTGTTCCTACGTGTTTATAAAAAGACTACTATCTCTAATTATCAGCCAAACAGAACATACGGCTGTTCCATCCTGAAGGATGGCAAACAGAGAGCAAATAATGCGGCCTGAAGTTGCTCCGACTCTGAGAGCGGATGACGGCATATCTAAACAAGTTATTATACCCCGGGCTTTTCACCTTAGTTGTTCGTTAGCTAGCTCTCCCACCCCGTTAAAAAAAAAAACTACAGTAGCTCCTACCATGACCATGAGACGCCAGGCTACCGAGGCGGTGAAACATTCTTTGTAGTTGCATCTTAACCGGGCGGAGTGACGACTAACGAGTTTCTCGTAGTTGTACAAAGATTCCGGGATTGCTGGCTTGTCCCTAGATCCCCGCGAGTCAAAGTTTTGTTGCTTTTAACTTATATAACGATTGCCGCAACCATATGGGTCGGTCGATTTGGCAGCGGGAGCTTTTAGCAACTGATTGCATTGGTTTCTTCATCTACCAACTGATGTTTTGCTTATTTATAAGTGATCGTCCTGAGATGATCGTCCAAAGATAGCATCCTAGAAAGTTATAAAATAATCACACTTTTAGGAAGATTTTACCAAGGAAAGGCATCTTTGGAATGAGATCAAACTCACATAGTCAAATGCACCGAATATTTTTTCAGGCATATTCACGCATGAACGCATACAAAGGTTACAAGAAAAAACAGAAAAACGCTCGCGCATATATTCCTACACATACGAACACATGCACAAACACACTATGTATTTCATAAAAATTAATACATGGTTAAGAATAACAATGTTTGTGCATTTCAACGGGAAATGTTCGTGCCTTTGGAAAAAAAGACGAATATACAAAATACTTGATTAATGTTGTAAACTTGCCTTGTATCTTAGAAAAATGTCCGTTTTAAAAAGGACAGCAAAAACAAAAATGGAAAGAAAATAATACAAAATGAGCCTACTAAATACATCTAGTCTTCATACGGCTCCGATAGAGGCACAACCCGTACATACGTTTAAATGTCATATAAAAAGGTTGTAAAAATTTATTTCATAAATAATATATTAAAAATATATTTCAAGTGGACGAAATGTTTCACCTTCTATAATTTTTCCTTAAAGTCCAATATATATTTCCAAGTACATTAAATAAATATTCAAACTACTATAAAAATATTCATGTATAAATAACATACTTTATGGGAAATCTATATCGGCTCGTAGGTCTAGATGCACCCACTACTCAAAAATCATTTTTCAAAATGTCAAAAATTCCAAATATTTTTTTGGATATACTAGATGATATTTTATGTTAGCACAAAATGTTTCACGAATAAATGACATTTTTTGTGGGCTGTGCAAAAAAGACAAATTCGGAGTTTTCGAAATGACTTTGTACGCGATTGTTTTTTGTCTTTTTTGCACAGGTCACAAAAATGTTTTTCTTTGCGAAACTTTTTGTGCCAACATAAAATGTCATTATGTACATCCAGAATTTTATTTGGAATTTTTTGACATTTTAGAAAAAAAGAAAAAATGTTTTACATAACGGGTACATCCGCACCTGTGACCCAAAACGCTATGTCCCTTTACTTTATGACTTACACAAAAGGAAATAGAGAGAGGATTTGCTATGCATGGGGATATCTACACAACCATGCGTTATACGGCAGATGCAGGCCATATATACCCATTTTAATTTGTATTCCTTGAAGAATACGGATTTTTGGTGTACAAAATTGGTTTCAAAAAACTCTGCGAGTGATATCCCCCGGTTCTTTTGAGTCATCTCTTTTTAACCGTTGCACATAGTTTCGGTCAAATTTAGAGCGTGTAGGTGCGCCCATGAACAGCAGGTATTTTCCCAAAGGAAATAAAGTGTTTATAAATAAATTAAGATAGTAAGCTACAAAAGGGAAAAAATGAAACAGAAAAAAATCTTGGAAGGCAAACAAATTGAATTAGAAAAGAAGGATACACACTTGGGGCGGCCCAAGTAGCATTTAGTAGTAGCAAAAAGCATGTGAATATGCCAAAATGGCCTTGGGCCAGTCTAAAAGACAATGGCACAAACTCATCAACCGTGATAAATGCTTAGGCATATGGTTCTTTTCCGGAATATATTTTCTCTCAGGTTTGACAACTACAAAAGGTTGTTTAAAAAACCCAGTTAATTTCATGTTCGACTTTGTAGGCATGTTGTTAAGGTATATTTTTCTTGTTTCCGTGCCTTTCAAGCATGCTCCGTGAAGAGAGATAAACAAGGACAGTGGTGGAGCTTAGTGTAGATCAACAGGGGTCATGCCCCCCCCCCCCCCCCCCCCTTATTTTTTGCATTCACAGAAGAGGATGCTAGATTTTAGTAAGCTACAAAAGGGAAAATAAATAAATAAATAAAGAAGATGAAACAGAAAAAAATCTTGGAAGGCAAACAAATTGAATTAGAAAAGAAGGATACACGCTTGGGGCGGCCCATGAAGATGCCAAAATGGCCTCGGGCTGGTCTAAAAGACAATGGCGCAAACTCATCAACCCTGATAAATGCTTAGGCATATGGTTCTTTTCAAGAATATATTCTCTCTCAGGTTTGACAACTAGAAAAGGTTGTTTAAAAAATCAGTTATTTTCGTGTTTGACTTTGAAGGTATGTTGTTAATGTATATTTTTCTTGTTTCCGTGCCTTTTAAGCATGTTTTGTGAAGCGATCCCCCCCCCCCCCCCCCCCCCCCAACCAGAGGATGCTAGACTTAAGGCATAGCCGGTACGTGTTTCAACAAGAGATTAGCCCCAACTTTCCTACTAATTTGTGAAACTAAAAATAGTTTTGATTCAGGACAAATCTAGAATTTCACTTATTTGGAACGGAGGAAGTACGTCTGCTCCATCTAGATCTTCACCGAGGATATATTCAATTCACCGACGCATAGCCAACATCAACTATCTGCGTTATTACCGTGAGTCATCCAAGGACATCGACATGCACCACACGCTTCGGCAAGGAAACTTTCAAATTTCATCTAACTAGCAAAGCAGACGGTCTATGTGCCACCCGTTGGACGGTCCATTGAATCAACTCATTCTCTTGTTGGTGGGTGACTCATAGCCTTTTTAGTTCTGAATTAAGTAGATCTTACAATATTTTCACTGGCCGCTAAAGCGTCAATAGGTTGAGGATAACAATCTTGTGGAAAATGCAATACCCCTTTTTGACATGCATGAGAGGTCCCTTTGCTCACCTTGGTTTTGTCGGCAAGAAAAAGTAGCACGCTCAAAGAGAAAAATACCATGTGTGCAACAGCCTCACTGAGCGAAATTTTCTTTGCCATGATTCTTGAGACGATGGCATGCAGCGCTACAAGTGTGTTTATGCTAATGTCGCCTTCCCTGGACCAAGTCATCGCCAAATCAGCAGGCCCACAACTCGACCCACACGAACCCCATGCCGTCGCCATACACTACTAGCTACGAACGTAAAGGTCGAGCATCTACGCGCTACGAGAGGCCGGTGCCTGCGATAGGCCGTCCCGTGCGCCCCCCATCCCGTCTCGCCGGTGAGTGGGCGCTGACTCCGGCCTGAGTTGGCAGTAGACGACCATCGTGTTCGGCGTCAGTGGTTAACGCCGGCCGTCAGTTTGGCGTGAACTGATTTTAGCTAGCACACGTACGGGAGAAGAAGTGTGCGTCTGTGCCACGGCTGAGCGTTGACAGACTTAATCGTCGTAGTACGGACATCGGGTTGCACAAGTCGCCGACGACTCGACGTGCCTGTACGGTGGTCGGTGGCCGCGCGCGCAGGCGTTTCGGTGTCCCGGGGCAAGCCGACCGTGCAGAACGCAGTTTACCGGCAGACCGGCCGGCCGGTGGCCACGCTGATCGCTCGACGATCTCCGCCCACATGGGGCTGCGCGCGCAGCGCAGGAGCCCCGCCATGTCCGGAACACGACGACGCGCGTGCCTCGGCCGGCCAGGGGCACGCACGCAGGACCATACTCAAACAAGGTGTTTTCCTTTTCGACTTGACTAACAAGGTGTTCATGGCGTGCGATCTCCTCTCCCCCGATCGAAGAACCAAAATCTCAGCACCAGGATCCTGGGCCGCGCTGTCGGCCGTGCTGTCGCTCGCTCTCTGCATGTATGCATATATATGGGGGCGAGATGGAACACCTGGAGATAAGCTAGGCTAGGCCTTGGACGCACACAAAGGTTTGGCGCGGGGACGATCTCGTCTACCTCACACTGATCACAAACTTTGTTTCTACATGGCTACACTACACTACACACAGGTTAAGCACCGCGCCCGCCATGCATGCAGGAAAGAACGAAAAGGAACCCGTTGGCATTGCAGCGTCAGGAGGAGGCAGCAGCATTCCTCAACACCCACAGGGTCGCTAAGCTCTGCCTGCCTTTTGGGACGCCTTGCTTGACTGTTGGAGCCCGTGTGTCTGTTTCGCAAGGTAGACATGGGGCATGGGTGCTGATTTGTTTGTCTGTCTCGCGATCCTCGCGCGTGCTGTTTGCTCGCCATGCTACTAATTCTTCAGATCTGATGGGTTTCTACTAGGACAACGTGGTATATATACATATTTGCACTAATGTGCCAGTGGCATGCAGCGCAAGTTTGAAGTCATCGACACATGGCTTGAATCTTTGACGTTTGTAGGAATCAAACTCTGCTCATTTGTGATAAGAAAAGAGGCAAGTGTCGCAAAGCATTACTAGTTATTTGTTGCTTTTATCCCGTGAGCTGGTTTTATCACGTGCTCGATGGATACGATGGTTCTTCCTTGCTAAAGGTGCGGTTCTACTCTTAGACGTGACGTTTCAAAGTTTCAGGACTGGTAGCCGTCATGGCGTCAAACCAGTGTACTCGCGCATGTTCCGCAGTCCTATCAATCTAGTTGAGCAAAATAACTCACGTTTCCCATGAAACAAAAAAGAGCGTTATTTTCCAAATAAACTTGGTACGATAAACCTCAAAAGTAGGCACCTTTACAAACTGCGCAAAAATCTCATGTTAAAAATGATATTTGTGTGGCAAATGTCCAAACATAAGCTGTAAAGCTAAAAAAACAAGCACATTCGTAAAAAAAATTCCATTTTGTCGGCATTGTCTACTGGTGTGTTTCTTTTTTTTCCAAGAACATTGTGCACAAGTTGCCCCCAGCACACATCCATGCTGCCAAAGGAGTAGGGTTTCCAGTACCTATCCAAACCCTAGCTCTGCCCCACGTGTTGATTGTTTGTCGGACCTGTGTCACCCATAAGAGTCTGTCTCTATATTTGTTCCTACGTGTTTATAAAAAGACTACTATCTCTAATTATCAGCCAAACAGAACATACGGCTGTTCCATCCTGAAGGATTGCAAACAGAGCAAATAATGCGGCCTGAGGTTGCCCCGAGAGAGGATGACGGAATATCTAAACAAGTTATTATACCCCGGTTTTTTTTTTTGAATGTACCCCGGGCTTTTCACCGTACTTGTTCGTTAGCTAGCTCTCCCACCCCGTTTAAAAAACAAAACAAAAAACTAGCTCCTACCATGGCCATGGGACGCCAGGTTACCAAGGCGGTGAAACATTCTTTGTAGACTGTAGTTGCATCTTCACCAGGCGGAGTGACGACTAACGAGTTTTTCGTATTAAGATTCCGCGATTGCTGGCTTGTCCCTAGTTCCCCCGCGAGTCAAAGTTTTGTTACTTTTAACTTATATAGCGATCGCCGCAACCATATGGGTCGGTCGATTTGACAGCGGGAGCTTTTAGCAACTGAATGCATTGGTTTGTTCATCTACCAACTGATGTTTTGCTTATTTACAAGTGATCGTCCAGAGATGATCGTCCAAAGATAGCATCATAGAAAGTTATAAATAATCACACTTCTAGGAAGATTTTATGAAGGAAAAGGCATCTTTGGAATGAGATCAAACTCACATAGTCACATGCACTGACGGTGTGTTTGGTTGTGTGCATCAATCATTTTTTACCTCAACATTGTTGCAGTCATATTCACGCATGAACGCATACAAAGGTTACAAGAAAAAAAAAGAAATAATCAGAAAAAACGCCCGCGCATACCTACACATACGAACACATGCACACAAACACACTATACTACAAGCAAAACCACACAAGGACCAAAGAGACAAAACCAACGGTGGGCACATTTTGCTAGAAGCCCCAACATATCAACGAAGAGCTCCGATCAGCCGAGACAAAACCTTGACACCTAAGGGCCATCAACAGGGTCAAAATTCAGCACATACTGAGTTTATGCCGCAGCAGCAAGTATGTCATGGGCGTGTCAAAGGGCGAGAAGCGTCCAAGACAAAATCAAAGGGCCAACCTAGAGAGCAGTGGCGGAGCTAGGACTACCAGCTAGTGATGTCAAAGCTTCAAAAAACCTGCAAAGATGTCAAGAAGTAGGATTTATGGGGTCAATTCTGGTGTATCCATAGTTGAACTTTCTTTGCTTATCAATTTTTTGTGTTGTCACCTGACCACACAATCATACAGCAGCTCCTCCACTGCCAGCGAGGTCGGGCCCCAAACATCAAGTGTGCCGCCAATATAGCCGAAGGGCCACACGCGACCGAGGCCACGACAGGACGACAATGTCATAACAGAGCCGAGTTCACACCACCGAAAACTTCACGACCCGTGCACACCAAACCACGTGTGGAGCCATGAGCAAATCAAAGGGCAGAGCATCGCTGAGGTCACACAGTGCACCACCGGTACCACCGAAGAGCAAAACACCCCGAGATCGCAACACCAGGGACACGACATCCGGCACGCTCAAAGGCACCCAATGGAGGACAAAATTACACCCGTAATAGGAATATACGGAAAAAGACGAGAACAGCCCACCCAAAACCACGACGCTCCTTGATAGGAGGACGCCGCAACAAAAACCTATAGTAGTTTGACTAGACAAAAGCTAAACCTACACTTGCGAGTATAAATTTTGGCAAGCGTCACACACATGTAGGGATGAAAACGTACGGAGCAGATACAGACAGAACTGGATGGTGCCACATTTGTTTTCAACTTTTTCCCGGAAGCGGAAACGAATACAGAAACCGCGGAAACAAAAACGGAAACAAATATTATCAGAAACAGATACAGACCGAATACGGTGTGGACACGGAACAGAAAGCAGATGTTTGCCGGAACCAATTGACCCCTTGAATAATGCTGGAAAACTCAAAGAATACCAACAACTTATCAATTTAATATGATAAATAAATTAAAGTATAATATAGTGTTTCTAAGTTATCAACTTTGGCAGAAAAAATACCTACTATCGTACCTAACCTTAGTGCAACACTAAAATGTCGGGAATGCCTCAAGAGGGAGATAATATGCAAGTATGTAGGGCCTAAACATGGTCACTTTTGTGGAGATCTTGAGTTGTGCCTCAGTGTTCCCACTAAAATTGTTAGGCCTGCTGCGTTCAGATAGCACTGCTTAGCAAAAAAAAAAAAAAGTTACGTATTACTGGAAACGTAATTTCTGTTTCCGTGGTCGTTCCGCCGGAATACACTGTTCTGTTTCCGCATAAAAGTTTCCGTTTTCATTTTACAAAATTCCTATTTCACTTCCGTATTTCCGTTCTATTTTCGTTTTTCCATGCAAAAGTCGGAAAATTTCCGCTCCGTTTTCATCCCTACATGCATGCTGCATACACAGTGATGTTGGTGTCCTACGATGACAAGTCAATGCGTATTTATGTTGCGCAAACTCGACACAGAAGTCGTCGGGGGTCCATGATGTTAGGATGACTCCAACGGGGTGACCCAAACGGACGCGCGTTTGGTCCGCGTTTTGTCCGTTTGGGTCGGCAAACGGACGCGCGTCCGACCCAGGTCCGCCCCTTTCTGGCCACTGCGCCCAACGACCCGACGCATCGCAAACAGACACATTTTTTTTTAGTTAACAGGTAATATATGGGACATTTTCATTCATATTTAGGGCAGGTGGGCCACAAACGGCCATCGAGTCCGTCCGGCCATGGTTTTTGATCAATTTGATCATTTATCAATCCATACAAAACAAGTATATAGGAAACAAAATAAGCCATACAATCCAAATGGTTCATCAAATACTTATGTATCTCTCCTCTCTCGAGCTTCACTAATTAGTACCGTATGAGCTGCTGAACATGATTACGGTCATCTATGTAATACCTTTGTGGTGGATCTTTTTATGAGTTAATATATGTTTGAGATTGCAATAGTTTTGTTTCAGTTATGAAAGTAGATGCATATTATGTACCCCGTTCTTGTGTACTTGTTATGATCAAGCATGTGTATGAGAGCGTGTGAGGGGGAACGTGTGTATTAGTTGGAATAACGGGGGTGGCTAGTGCGGTGAACGTGAGAGAAAGTTCCGCGATCCACTTGGGTGTTTTACCTTACTTTGTTGCCTCACTAGGATAAAGAAAAATACCTTGCTACCGAGATGTGGGTTTGACCATTACCACTACTCCATGACTAGATCTAGCATGTTCTTATTTTAACTTCATGTCATGATACTTAATGCTATGCTCTGATTTATCTTAATTACTAAGGTGTTATGATTTAGTTCGCATCTTGGTGGAGTATAAGAGAGATTAATAAACAAAAGATCTCTATGTTAGGACGTGATGCCCATATAATTAGTAACTTGTCATGAAACATTTTTGTTGCAATCTCATATGTCAATTCTAGTGTTCCATTATCTACCACTTTATTAAAGAGAGAGTACATTTGTGAAACCATGAACCCGGTCCATTTTTAATCATAAGAAACACCTTTCCAACAACTTTTATCCACTTTACATTTTCTGCCATTTAAAATCCGAAAATACAAAAACACTTTTATATCTTGCATTCACAATACAAAACCCAAAAAAATATCATCCATCATTGTTTCCACCATCCTCGCATATTTATTTATCATCATTGCATATTTATCTACTGCTTTGCATTCATTTTATTTTGATATCATTCTCACACCTTGTGCTTGACAACCACTTGGTGAGGTTGAGGGCCAAAACAATTTATTTTATTTGTAGGTTTTCAAGAGAATGATAAGAAGATAAATCTTTCACTACTGATTCCCTGAGAGTTCGATATTAAACTCGAGTCACCCCTCGTGGGGAAAACCGTCTTTCCTATACTATACACTCTGCACTTGGAGTCTCAACCTAACCCATATTCTTTTGACGCTGGTAACTACGTCAAGGGCCATCAACGAGGAGCACCGCACTCCGCGCCCGTGAAGCCGAGGCGCGCGCTCCGGAGCCTACTGTCGCGTCCGCCGAGGCCAGCTATGTTCCCGTTTATGCGGCGAGCTGAGGCCGCGGAGGATGCTGATGCATGTAAAATGCATACATAAACTTTGCATTATTTTTACTTATATTTCAGTCATATTTGCATCATATAAGGGTTATATCACTGTTTTATAATGATTTTGGGAATATTTGACATGTTTCCTATTTTTTATGGAATTAACCCTGCGCAGGCAGAAAACCCTATTTCTATATTTTAATGTTTCAGGGACCCAAACGACGTCCAAATGACCTGAAAATTTACGTGCATCATTTTTTGGAAGGAACAAAGCGTGGGAGCGAAGAAATCAAAGAAGAGGAGGCCCGAGGCCAAGATAGGTGGGCCCACGCGGCCCCTGTACCTGGCCGCATGGGGCCCTCCTTTTGGGACTCGGAGCTCCGTTGCCGTCGATCTTTCCTCCACCGACTCCGTTTTGACCTAAAAACGCCTATAAAAATAGTCCTCCGACGTTCTCTGGAAGGAGCGCCGCCGAAACACAGAAACCGCGAAACAGAGACCTGGAGCTGCAGATTGGAGGGGGAAAACTCCGGCGAGGCGCTGCCGGGGTGGTCTCTATCTTCTCCAGCGACTTCTCCACCGTCTCCATGATGAAGGGGGAGTAGTCCACCCCCTGGACCTTGGGTTTGTGGTGGTAACTTGATCCAATCTCTCTATATATGATCATTGTTGGAGTCCATATGATGTGCCTTGCATAAGTATGGATCTATCTATGTAATTCTTATGGTGGATATTGTGGTATGAGATGATTTGTTATACATTTACCGTTGTGTTGGAGTTTTTATGATTTGTCATACTTTGGAGATATTCTATGATGCATGTGATGGTTTGATTTATGCATAATGCCTTGTTTATCCTTGTCATGAGGTGATTGACACCACCAAGTGTGGATAGATGAGAGAGATGTGGTCATGCACACGAATTATGAATCATTGCACTAGTGTTTAGAATATTGTCCATTATGAAGTATGATGTATGTAGGTACGGGATGGCCGATGTGACACGGCATATGTATTGAGTGACGTGTGAAATACAACCCAACATCCTTTATCTGGGGGTAAAAAGGAAGAGTATGATGTGGGAGTGAGAGCAACCACGCTAGCCTTGCGAGGGTGACCTAGCAACACAAATGAGTATTTCTTTCAACTATGTGTTTTAGGACATATAGCCGTCATAAAAACTACCATCAAAACATGATCATTGTGTGTACTTTATCTATAACATGATAATCACCGTAGATGAGAGAGAGGATTAAGTGAACCCATGAACCCACGTCCATTGTTCCTATAAGAGAAAACCTTTGTCTTGTCCTCTTGCATTGAAGAGGATTGGGACACTTTTACATTCTTGTTTTGTTACGTTAAACTTCCATCCATTAAATCAACCATCTTGTTCTTTAAACTTGTTTAGTGCATAATCAACTAAAACTTGTGGCACTTTAGTTGTAGGGAATAGATAACTTTTCCTTCTTGCTCCTGCGGATCGATACCTTACTTCCACATTGTGAGGTGCTACAGTGATCCCCTGCTCTTGGGGTTATCAAGTACTTTCTGGCGCCGTTGCCGGGGAGCGTAGCGCTTAAGTTCCTATTCTTGTGTGCACTAGACTTTAGATTTATTTTTGTTTAATATCTGCAATCATCTAAGCTTGGGGATGTTCCTTTAAACTTGTTTGGTTGTGAGTTTCTCATTAGTTTTACTTTCAGTTTTATATATCAAAAACCCAAAAAAAAATAGAAAATGGAAAAGTGTAATGAAAACGCCATGATGGCTGCTGAATTTAGAAAATCAAATGAAGGGAAAAGATTAGGAAATTACATAGAGCTTCTAAATAAAATTGCTAGTGTGCTGCTTAAGTATCATAAGGAAGAAACTTGTTGCTCTGAATACTTTAGACACTTTGAATTCCAATGCCCTTCCAATAGAGAACATGTTATTGCAACTTATCATACATGGAATTATGCTCACTTAGGGATGGAAGAAGTAGAGCAATTTGTTATTTTTATGGCAGCCTATGAATTATACACCTTCATTGATGAACATGAAACCTGCCCTACAGCTTCTCAATTTAAAGTTTTTATTGCCAATATCCTTGATCTCTGCATACTTGAATTTAATGAAAATATCTATGTTGTTGACCCAAGGAAGAGAGCTGCCAAAGAAAGCTCTAATATTTTGCAGGAAGAAGATGACAAAAGCTTAAGCTTGGGGATGCCCGTGCAACCCCAAGAGGATGATGAAAACATAAGCTTGGAACAGGAAGTATGTGAAGAGGAGATTGAAATGGATGTGCTCCAACCTAAGCTTGGGAAGATTTGGATCTCCCAGCTTCATCATCAACAAATGATAGTAACACTCAAACTCAAAAATCTTTTGTTATTTATGAGAATCCATGTTATGATGAGTGTGAAACTGAAAATGCTATGGTTCTATATGATAACCCATGCTATTATGATGAAACTAAAAATGCTCCTTGCAAGCATGCTCCGTGAAGAGAGATAAACAAGAACAGTGGAGGAGCTTAGTGTAGACCAACAGGGGTCATCCCCCCCCCCCCCCCCCCCCCCCTTATTTTTTGCATTCACAGAAGAGGATGCTAGATTTTAGTAAGCTACAAAAGGGAAAATAAATAAATAAAGAAGACGAAACAGAAAAAAATCTTGGAAGGCAAACAAATTGAATTAGAAAAGAAGGATACACAGTTGGGGCGGCCCAAGTAGAATTTAGTAATAGCAAAAGCCCGTGAAGATGCCAAAATGGCCTCGTCTGGTCTAAAAGACAATGGCGCAAACTCATCAACCCTGATAAATGCTTAGGCATATGGTTCTTTTCAAGAATATATTCTCTCTCAGGTTTGACAACTAGAAAAGGTTGTTTAAAAAAATCAGTTATTTTCATGTTCGACTTTGAAGGTATGTTGTTAATGTATATTTTTCTTGTTTCCGTGCCTTTTAAGCATGTTTTGTGAAGAGAACCCCCCCCCCCCCCCCCCCCCCCCCCCCCCCCTTTCCTGCTAATTTGTTTTCCCTTCAATTCATGCCCCCCTCTTAAAATTTTCTCAAGCTCCGCCACAAAACAAGACATACACCCGAGTGGAGATAACCCACGGTCTATACATTGATAAAATGTATCCGCTCCGTTAAAATTTTATTGAAGTTCTAGGATTGTCTTAAGTCAAACATCTCTATATATGGCCAAACACAAGGGAAATGTGTCGATATCTACAGCGTCAACTCATTGAACGGTTTATGTGCCACCCGTTGGACGGTCCATTGAATCAACTCATTCTCTTGCTGGTGGGTGACTCATAGCCTTTTTTAGTTCTCAATTAAGTAGATCTTACAATATTTTCACTGGCCGCTAAAGCGTCAATAGGTTCAGCGTAACAATCTTGTGGAAAATGCAATACCCCTTTTTGACATGCATGAGAGGTCCCTTTGCTCACCTTGGTTTTGTCGGCAAGAAAAAGTAGCACGCTCAAAGAGAAAAATACCATGTGAGCAACAGCTTCACTGAGCGAAATTTTGTTTGCCATGATTCTTGAGACGATGGCACGC
The DNA here is from genome assembly GCA_947311845.1 of Poa pratensis. Classification (NCBI taxonomy): domain Eukaryota; kingdom Viridiplantae; phylum Streptophyta; class Magnoliopsida; order Poales; family Poaceae; genus Poa; species Poa pratensis. The sequence continues at coordinate 26,617,758 of CAMZMU010000049.1, read as the reverse complement.
AGCGCTACAAGTGTGTTTATGCTAATGTCGCCTTCCCTGGACCAAGTCATCGCCAAATCAGCAGGCCCACAACTCGACCCACACGAACCCCATGCCGTCGCCATACACTACTAGCTACGAACGTAGCGGTCGAGCACCTACGCGCTCCGAGAGGCCGGTGCCTGCGATAGGCCGTCCCGTGCGCCCCAACCCGTCTCGCCGCTGAGTCGGCGCTGACTCCGGCCTGAGTTGGCAGTAGACGAGCATCGTGTTCGGCGTCAGTGGTTAACGCCGGCCGTCAGTTTGGCGTGAACTGATTTCAGCACACGTACGGGAGAAGAAGTGTGCGTCTGTGCCACGGCTGAGCGTTGACAGACTGAATCCTAGTACGGACATCGGGTTGCACAAGTCGCCGACGACTCGACATGCCTGCAGTACGGTGGTCGGTGGCCGCGCGCGCAGGCGTTTCGGTGTCCCGGGGCGCGCCGACCGTGCAGAACGCAGTTTACCGGCAGACCGGCCGGCCGGTGGCCACGCTGATCGCTCGACGATCTCCGCCCACATGGGGCTGCGCAGCGCAGGAGTCCGCCATGTCCGGAACACGACGACGCGCGTGCCTCGGCCGGCCAGGGGCACGCACGCAGGACCATACTCAAACAAGGTGTTTTCCTTTTCGACTTGACTAACAAGGTGTTCATGGCGTGCGATCTCCTCTCCCCCGATCGAAGAACCAAAATCTCAGCACCAGGATCCTGGGCCGCGCTGTCGGCCGTGCTGTCGCTCGCTCTCTGCATGTATGCATATATGGGGGCGAGATGGAACACCTGGAGATAAGCTAGGCTAGGCCTTGGACGCACACAAAGGTTTGGCGCGGGGACGATCTCGTCTACCTCACACTGATCACAAACTTTGTTTCTACATGGCTACACTACACACAGGTTAAACACCGAGCCCGCCATGCATGCAGGAAAGAACGAAAAGGAACCACTTGGCATTGCAGCGTCAGGAGGAGGCAGCAGCATTCCTCAACACCCACAGGGTTGCCGGCCGTGTGTGATCATGCCAAAGTTTTGGAGCCGGCAGCTAAGCTCTGCCTGCCTTTTGGGACGCCTTGCTTGACTGTTGGAGCCCGTGTGTCTGTTTCGCAAGGTAGACATGGGGCATGGGTGCTGATTTGTTTGTCTGTCTCGCGATCCTCGCGCGTGCTGTTTGCTCGCCATGCATGGTACTAATTCTTCAGATCTGATGGACGTCTTCTAGGACAACGTGGTTATTGGGCTGTAATGTAATCATGATTCACAAGATTATTGGTACTTACGTACGACACGCTTGACGTTTGGAGGAAACAGAGCAAGCAAACAACATCTGCTCATTTGTGATAACAAAATGGCCCCATTAGACGATGTGTCGCAAAGCATTACTCCCGTGATCTACTCTTAGAGGTCAAGTTTCAGAACTGGTGGCCGTACGTCATGGCGTCAAACCAGTGTACTCGCGCATGTTGCGCAGTCCTATCAGTCTAGTTGAGCAAAATAACTCACGTTTCCCATGAAACAAAAAAGAGCGTTATTTTCCAAATAAACTTGGTACGATAAACCTCAAAAGTAGGCACCTTTACAAACTGTGCAAAAATCTCATGTTAAAAATGGTATTTGTGTGGCAAATGTCCAAACATAAGCTGTAAAGCTCAAAAAACAAGCACATTCGTAAAAAATATTTCCATTTTGTCGGCATTGTCTACTGGTGTGTTTCTTTTTTTCAAAGAACATTGTGCACAAGTTGCCCCCAGCACACATCCATGCTGCCAAAGGAGTAGGGTTTCCAGTACCTATCCAAACCCTAGCTCTGCCCCACGTGTTGATTGTTTGTCGGACCTGTGTCACCCATAAGAGTCTGTCTCTGTGTCTATATTTGTTCCTACGTGTTTATAAAAAGACTACTCTCTCTAATTATCAGCGATACAGAACATACGGCTGTTCCATCCTGAAGGATGGCAAACAGAGCAAATAATGCGGCCTGAAGTTGCTCCGACTCCGAGAGAGGATGACGGCATATCTAAACAAGTTATTACACCTCAGGCTTTTCACCGTAGCTAGCTCTCCCACCCCGTTCAAAAACAAAACAAAAAACTAGCTCCTACCATGGCCATGAGATGCCAAGCTACCGAGGCGCTGAAACATTCTTTTTTTTTTTTTTTTTGTAGTTGCATCTTAACCGGTCGGAGTGACGACTAACGAGTTTCTCGTACAAAGATTCCGGGATTGCTGGCTTGTCTCTCGATCCCCACGAGTCAAAGTTTTGTTGCTTTTAACTTATATATAGCGATCGCCGCAACCATATGGGTCGGTCGATTTGACTGCGGGAGCTTTTAGCAACTGATTGCATTGGTTTCTTCATCTACCAACTGATGTTTTGCTTATTTATAAGTGATCGTCCAGAGATGATCTTCCAAAGATAGCATCCTAGAAAGTTATAAAATAATCGCACTTTTAGGAAGATTTTACGAAGGAAAAGGCATCTTTCGAATGAGATCAAACTCAGATAGTCACACATGCACCGACGGTGTGTTTGGTTGCGTGCATCAATCTTTTTTTACCTGAATATTTTTTCAGTCATATTCACGCATGAACACATACAAAGGTTACAAGAAAAAAGAAATAATCATATAAACGCCCGCGCATACCTACACATACGAACACATGCACAAACGCACTATACTGAAACTCGCTCCTCGTCAAGTCGTTGTCGTTATCAAGGCCGTCTTCGTGCTCCACCTCCTCGACGTCCAGCAGCAACACCTGTTGATCCAGCTCGGTGAGGCATGGCAAGAGCTGCTGCATCTCCCCGTCATCCTCGTCATCGTCACTGGAAAATCCCCCGTCGCACGGCGCGTCGTCAGGTGCATACGTGGAGGCTGCTACGCTTGGAAACCTCCTCGTTGCCGATACTGATGACGACGCTGACGACGATGCTGCTGCTGACGCTGGTGGTACTGCTCCCTCATCAGGCACCGTGATACGCTGTGTTGCGGATCTGTTCAGCAGGCCGGCTGTGCCGCTGCTGCCCACGCCTACTCCGCCAATGCCATGTGCCCCTGCGGCCCTACCCACCCCCGACCGTCGCAGCAGCAGGCTCGCGACGAAGCCACAACTCCCAGCGGTCGACAAAGCGCAGTATGTCCTCCACAAGAAAATGGGGCTCGACTTTGGAGAAATGCCCCTGGTGAAGGCTACGAAGGAATTCGCGAACATCTGCAAGTCTCGTCCGTTCTCTGCTTCGGAAATCGATGGGTTGAATACCCTCTTCAGGCTGAAATTGCCGTCCATGACGGCACTCGACGAAGCTTTGATTGGCCTGGCTGGCCCAGGGGGATGTGACTTCCCGCCACCGGCGGCGCTGGACGTCTCCGTCTGATCTGCTTCCTGGTCCCAGACCGCGCCACCTAGTCGCATTTTGAAGAAATGACGATTTATCTTTCCGAGAGACTGGACGGAGTAGGATGATCTGGATTATCGTGGGGATATTTTTCTTTCGTTTAGTAGGCCCCGACCTGTGTGGCTCTTTTTATTTTGGCTTCGGTCGTATCATGTTTGCTTCTCCTATATCAATATAAAAGGCAAAGCTTTTGCCTTGTTTCGAAAAAAAAAACGCACTATACTACAAGCAAAACCACGCAGGGACCAAAAGAGATAAAACCAACGGTGGGCACCTTTTGTTAGAAGCCCCAACATAGCAGACGAAGAGCTCCGATCAGCCGAGACAAAACCTTGACACCTAAGGGCCATCGGAAGGATAAAATAATGCAGCACATACCGAGTTTATGCCGCAAAACCAAGTATGTCATGGGTGTGTCAAAGGGCAACAAGCGGACAAGACAAATTTGAAGGGCCAACCCAGCGAGGTCGGACCCCAAGCATCAGTGTGCCGACAATGTAGCCGAAGGGCCACACGCGACCGAGGCCACGACACGACGACAATGTCACCGGCGAAATCGAAAGGCATAACATAGCCGAGTTCACACCACTGAAAACTTCACGACGCGCGCACACCACACCATGTGTGGAGCATGAGCAAATCGAAGGGCAGAGCATCGCCGAGGTCACACCATCCACCACCGGTACCACCCAAGGGCAACACACCCCGAGATCGCACCACCACGGACACTACACCCGGCACACTCAAAGGCCCCAATAGAGGACAACATTACACCCGAATCAGGAATATACGGAAGAAGACGAGAACAACCCACCCCAAACCACGACTCTCCTTGATAGGAGGACGCCGCAACAAAAACCTATAGTAGTTTGACTAGACAAAAGCAAAACCTACACTTGCGAGTATAAATTTTGGCAAGCGTCACACACATGTAGGGATGAAAACGTACGGAGCGGATACAGACGAAACTGGGTGGTGCCACATTTGTTTTTAACTTTTTCCCGGAAGCGGAAACGAATACAGAAACCCCGGAAATAAAAACAGGAACAAATATTATCAGAAACAGATACAGACCGAATATGATGCGGACACGGAACAGAAAGCAGATGTTTGCCGGAACCAATCGACCCCTTGAATAATGCAGGAAAACTCAAAGAATACCAACAACTTATCAATTTAAGACGATAAAATAAATTAAAGTATAAGATAGTTTTTCTAAGTTATCAACTTTGGCAGAAAAAATACCTACTATCGTCCCTAACCTTAGTTGCAACACTGAAATGCCGAACCGGGAATGCCTCGAGAGGGAGATAATATGCAAATACGTAGGACCTAAACATGGTCACTTTTGTAGAGATCTTGAGTTGTGCCTCAGTGTTCCGACTAAAATTGTTAGGCCTGCTGCATTCAGATAGAACGGCGTAGCAAAAAAAAGAAAGTTACGCATTACTGGAAACGGAATTTCTGTTTCCCTGGTCGTTCCGCCGGAATACGTTCTGTTTTCGCATAAAAGTTTCCGTTTCCATTTTACAAAATTCCGATTTCACTTACGTATTTCCGTTCTATTTTCGTTTTTCCACGCAAAAGTCGGAAAATTTCCGTTCCGTTTTCATCCGTACATGCATGCTGCATACACAGTGATGTGGTGTCCTACGATGACAGGTCATTGCGTATTTATGTTGCGCAAACTCGACACAGAGGTCGTCGGGGGTCCATGATGTTATGTCCATCGACGATCCAACGCCACACGGCACGATCGAGCATGCCTCCAATAATTGAAACGGAAAATACACACATGATGACATGACTGAACAGCGCGCGACCTACACATCCCGGTGCATCGACAGGTGGGCGTCAAAAGGCCGGGATTGCCAAATCCGGAACGGTCCGAGCCCCAGCTCCGGTCACGTCCGGCGACCGGCCGGCGGTGGGGGCAGAGGAGGAGAAGAGAAGAGTGTCACGCTCTCCACTCGAAGATCGATCCATGGATGATGTGCAAGCCTGAACCTACCGCGGCCGCGCATAAACTAGTTGCCAGATGATCGATCGACTGAAAACAATGCACGGCCAACTATAGATTAGGAGAAAAGCGCGTACGTGGTACCGAAGAAGATGATATCAGTGCTGCCTGGATAGACTAGTTTTTAGAAGCAGATGGGTAGGTAGGTGGCGTGCGAATAGAACGCGGGGTGGGAAGCTTCGAAATATGACGGAAAGCGAAGCGGATCGTGGCCCATATCGGCGTGTGTTCTATCCCAACAAAGCCGGTCGAGACAGGGATGGATGGATCCTAGTCCCTGTCGTCTCCTCCGCAGGACTCGATCAACGCCGACATGAACCCTAAACCTGCCGTGATTACCCCACGACAGTTTCCCTTATAAACTGGGTCAATTCTTTCGATCTATTCGAGCAGTTGTACGACCACTTTGTCCTCAAAAAAAAAAAACACACATTCGTAAAAAATATTTTCATTTTGTCGGCATAGTCTACTGGTGTGTTTCTTTTTTTCGAAGAACATTGTGCACAAGTTGCCCCCAGCACACATCCATGCTGCCAAAGGAGTAGGGTTTCCAGTACCTATCCAAACCCTAGCTCTGTCCCCACGTGTTGATTGTTTGTCGGATCTGTGTCACCCATAAGAGTCTGTCTCTATATTTGTTCCTACGTGTTTATAAAAAGACTACTATCTCTAATTATCAGCCAAACAGAACATACGGCTGTTCCATCCTGAAGGATGGCAAACAGAGAGCAAATAATGCGGCCTGAAGTTGCTCCGACTCTGAGAGAGGATGACGGCATATCTAAACAAGTTATTATACCCCGGACTTTTCACCTTAGTTGTTCGTTAGCAAGCTCTCCCACCCCGTTAAAAAAAAACTACAGTAGCTCCTACCATGACCATGAGACGCCAGGCTACCGAGGCGGTGAAACATTCTTTGTAGTTGCATCTTAACCGGGCGGAGTGATGACTAACGAGTTTCTCGTACCAAGATTCCGGGATTGCTGGCTTGTCCCTAGATCCCCGCGAGTCAAAGTTTTGTTGCTTTTAACTTATATAACGATTGCCGCAACCATATGGGTCGGTCGATTTGACTGCGGGAGCTTTTAGCAACTGATTGCATTGGTTTCTTCATCTACCAACTGATGTTTTGCTTATTTATAAGTGATCGTCCTGAGATGATCGTCCAAAGATAGCATCCTAGAAAGTTATAAAATAATCACACTTTTAGGAAGATTTTACGAAGGAAAGGCATCTTTGGAATGAGATCAAACTCACATAGTCAAATGCACCGAATATTTTTTCAGGCATATTCACGCATGAACGCATACAAAGGTTACAAGAAAAAACAGAAAAAACGCTCGCGCATATATACCTACACATACGAACACATGCACAAACACACTATGTATTTCATAAAAATTAATACATGGTTAAGAATAACAATGTTTGTGCATTTCAACGGGAAATGTTCGTGCCTTTGGAAAAAAAGACGAATATACAAAATACTTGATTAATGTTGTAAACTTGCCTTGTATCTTAGAAAAATGTCCGTTTTAAAAAGGACAGTAAAAACAAAAATGGAAAGAAAATAATACAAAATGAGCCTACTAAATACATCTAGTCTTCATACGGCTCCGGATAGAGGCACAACCCGTACATACATTTAAATGTCATATAAAAAGGTTGTAAAATTTTATTTCATAAATAATATATTAAAAATATTTTCAAGTGGACGAAATGTTTCACCTTCTATAATTTTTCCTTAAAGTCCAATATATATTTCCAAGTACATTAAATAAATATTCAAACTACTATAAAAATATTCATGTATAAATAACATACTTTATGGGAAATCTATATCGGCTAGTAGGTCTAGATGCACCCACTACTCAAAAAACATTTTTCAAAATGTCAAAAATTCCAAATATTTTTGTGGATATACTAGATGATATTTTATGTTAGCACAAAATGTTTCACGAATAAATGACATTTTTTGTGGGCTGTGCAAAAAAGACAAATTCGGAGTTTTCGAAATGACTTTGTACGCGATTGTTTTTTATCTTTTTTGCACAGGTCACAAAAATGTTTTTTCTTTGCGAAACTTTTTGTGCCAACATAAAATGTCATTATGTACATCCAGAATTTTATTTGGAATTTTTTGACATTTTAGAAAAAAAGAAAAAATGTTTTACATAACGGGTACATCCGCACCTGTGACCCAAAACGCTATGTCCCTTTACTTTATGACTTACACAAAAGGAAATAGAGAGAGGATTTGCTATGCATGGGGATATCTACACAACCATGCGTTATACGGCAGATGCAGGCCATATATACCCATTTTAATTTGTATTCCTTGAAGAATACGGATTTTTGGTGTACAAAATTGGTTTCAAAAAACTCTGCGAGTGATATCCCCCGGTTCTTTTGAGTCATCTCTTTTTACCGTTGCACATAGTTTCGGTCAAATTTAGAGCGTGTAGGTGCGCCCATGAACAGCAGGTATTTTCCCAAAGGAAATAAAGTGTTTATAAATAAATTAAGATAGTAAGCTCCAAAAGGGAAAAAATGAAACAGAAAAAAATCTTGGAAGGCAAACAAATTGAATTAGAAAAGAAGGATACACACTTGGGGCGGCCCAAGTAGCATTTAGTAGTAGCAAAAAGCATGTGAATATGCCAAAATGGCCTTGGGCCAGTCTAAAAGACAATGGCACAAACTCATCAACCGTGATAAATGCTTAGGCATATGGTTCTTTTCCGGAATATATTTTCTCTCAGGTTTGACAACTACAAAAGGTTGTTTAAAAAACCCAGTTAATTTCATGTTCGACTTTGTAGGCATGTTGTTAAGGTATATTTTTCTTGTTTCCGTGCCTTTCAAGCATGCTCCGTGAAGAGAGATAAACAAGGACAGTGGTGGAGCTTAGTGTAGACCAACAGGGGTCATGCCCCCCCCCCCCCCCCCCCCCCACCACCACTCGCCCCCTTATTTTTTGCATTCACAGAAGAGGATGCTAGATTTTAGTAAGCTACAAAAGGGAAAATAAATAAATAAAGAAGACGAAACAGAAAAAAATCTTGGAAGGCAAACAAATTGAATTAGAAAAGAAGGATACACACTTGGGGCGGCCCAAGTAGAATTTAGTAATAGCAAAAGCCCGTGAAGATGCCAAAATGGCCTCGGGCTGGTCTAAAAGACAATGGCGCAAACTCATCAACCCTGATAAATGCTTAAGCATATGGTTCTTTTCAAGAATATATTCTCTCTCAGGTTTGACAACTAGAAAAGGTTGTTTAAAAAAATCAGTTATTTTCATGTTCGACTTTGAAGGTATGTTGTTAATGTATATTTTTCTTGTTTCCGTGCCTTTTAAGCATGTTTTGTGAAGAGACCCCCCCCCAACCCAACGGTCTACACATTGATAAAATGTATCCGCTCCGTTAAAAATTTATTGAAGTTCTAGGATTGTCTTAAGTCAAACTTGTCTATATATGGCCAAACACTAGCGAAATGTGTCGATATCTGCAGCGTCAAATCTATATTGTTTGTAAATATATGTATGATGTATCCAATAGAACTAAACTTGTGATCCCGAAGTGGATATATTTTCAATTTTGTGAAATTAAAAACAGTTTTGATTCTGGACAAATCTAGAATTTCACTTATTTGGAACGGAGGAAGTACGTCTGCTCCATCTAGATCTTCACCGAGGATATATTCAATTCACCGACGCATAACCAACATCAACTATCTGCGTAGTCGTCCAAGGACATCGACATGCACCACACGCTTCGGCAAGGAAACTTTCAAATTTCATCTAACTAGCAAAGCAGACGGTCTATGTGCCACCCGTTGGACGGTCCATTGAATCAACTCATTCTCTTGCTGGTGGGTGACTCATAGCCTTTTTTAGTTCTCAATTAAGTAGATCTTACAATATTTTCACTGGCCGCTAAAGCGTCAATAGGTTGAGGATAACAATGTTGTGGAAAATGCAATACCCCTTTTTGACATGCATGAGAGGTCCCTTTGCTCACCTTGGTTTTGTCGGCAAGAAAAAGTAGCACGCTCAAAGAGAAAAATACCATGTGAGCAACAGCTTCACTGAGCGAAATTTTGTTTGCCATATGATTCTTGAGACGATGGCATGCAGCGCTACAAGTGTGTTTATGCTAATGTCGCCTTCCCTGGACCAAGTCATCGCCAAATCAGCAGGCCCACAACTCGACCCACACGAACCCCATGCCGTCGCCATACACTACTAGCTGCGAACGTAGCGGTCGAGCACCTACGCGCTACGACTACGAGAGTCCGGTGCCTGCGATAGGCCGTCCCGTGCGCCCCATCCCGTCTCGCCGCTGAGTCGGCGCTGACTCCGGGCTGAGTTGGCAGTAGACGACCATCGTGTTCGGCGTCAGTGGTTAACGCCGGCCGTCAGTTTGGCGTGAACTGATTTTAGCTAGCACACGTACGGGAGAAGAAGTGTGCGTCTGTGCCACGGCTGAGCGTTGACAGACTGAATCCTAGTACGGACATCGGGTTGCACAAGTCGCCGACGACTCGACGTGCCTGCAGTACGGTGGTCGGTGGCCGCGCGCGCAGGCGTTTCGGTGTCCCGGGGCGCGCCGACCGTGCAGAACGCAGTTTACCGGCAGACCGGCCGGCCGGTGGCGCCGCGCTGCAACTGCCGTGCTGATCGCTCGACGATCTCCGCCCACATGGGGCTGCGCGCGCAGCGCAGGAGCCCCGCCATGTCCGGAACACGACGACGTGCCTCGGCCGGCCAGGGGCCATATTCAAACAAGGTGTTTTCCTTTTCGACTTGACTAACAAGGTGTTCATGGCGTGCGATCTCCTCTCCCCCGATCGAAGAACCAATATCTCAGCACCAGGATCCTGGGCTGGGCCTGCAGGTGGTGGGTACACGATAGCTCGTGCCGACACGGCGGGGCCGTGCTGTCGCTCGCTCGCTGCATGTATGCATATATATGGGGGCGAGATGGAACACCTGGAGATAAGCTAGGCTAGGCCTTGGACGCACACAAAGGTTTGGCGCGGGGACGATCTCGTCTACCTCACACTGATCACAAACTTTGTTTCTACATGGCTACACTACACACAGGTTAAGCACCGCGCCATCCGCCATGCATGCAGGAAAGAACGAAAAGGAACCCGTTGGCATTGCAGCGTCAGGAGGAGGCAGCAGCATTTCTCAACAACCACAGGGCCGGTTGCCTGCCTTTTGGGACGCCTTGCTTGACTGTTGGAGCCCGTGTGTCTGTTTCGCAAGGTAGACATGGGGCATGGGTGCTGATTTGTTTGTCTGTCTCGCGATCCTCGCGCGTGCTGTTTGCTCGCCATGCTACTAATTCTTCAGATCTGATGGGTTTCTACTAGGACAACGTGGTATATATATATACATATTTGCACCAATGAGCCAGTGGCATGCAGCGCAAGTTTGAAGTCATCGACACATGGCTTGAATCTTTGACGTTTGTAGGAATCAAACTCTGCTCTGTGATAAGAAAAGAGGCAAGTGTCGCAAATTAAAGCATTACTAGTTATTTGTTGCTTTTATCCCGTGAGCTGGTTTTATCACGTGCTCGATGGATACGATGGTTCTTCCTTGCTAAAGGTGCGGTTCTACTCTTAGACGTGACGTTTCAAAGTTTCAGAACTGGTAGCCGTACGTCATGGCGTCAAACCAGTGTACTCGCGCATGTTGCCCAGTCCTATCAGTCTAGTTGAGCAAAATAACTCACGTTTCCCATGAAACAAAAAAGAGCGTTATTTTCCAAATAAACTTGGTACGATAAACCTCAAAGTAGGCACCTTTACAAACTGCGCAAAAATCTCACGTTAAAAATGGTATTTGTGTGGCAAATGTCCAAACATAAGCTGTAAAGCTCAAAAAACAAGCACATTGGTAAAAAATATTTCCATCTTGTCGGCATTGTCTACTGGTGTGTTTCTTTTTTTCGAAGAACATTGTGCACAAGTTGCCCCCAGCACACATCCATGCTGCCAAAGGAGTAGGGTTTCCAGTACCTATCCAAACCCTAGCTCTGCCCCACGTGTTGATTGTTTGTCGGACCTGTGTCACCCATAAGAGTCTGTCTCTATATTTGTTCCTACGTGTTTATAAAAAGACTACTATCTCTAATTATCAGCCAAACAGAACATACGGCTGTTCCATCCTGAAGGATGGCAAACAGAGCAAATAATGCGGCCTGAAGTTGCCCCGAGAGAGGATGACGGAATATCTAAACAAGTTATTATACCTCAGGCTTTTCACCGTAGTTGTTCGTTAGCTAGCTCTCCCACCCCGTTCAAAAACAAAACAAAAAACTAGCTCCTACCATGGCCATGAGATGCCAAGCTACCGAGGCGCTGAAACATTCTTTGTAGTTGCATCTTAACCGGTCGGAGTGACGACTAACGAGTTTCTCGTTCAAAGATTCCGGGATTGCTGGCTTGTCTCTCGATCCCCACGAGTCAAAGTTTTGTTGCTTTTAACTTATATATAGCGATTGCCGCAACCATATGGGTCGGTCGATTTTGACTGCGGGAGCTTTTAGCAACTGATTGCATTGGTTTCTTCATCTACCAACTGATGTTTTGCTTATTTATAAGTGATCGTCCAGTTTATAAGTGATCGTCCAGAGATGATCTTCCAAAGATAGCATCCTAGAAAGTTATAAAATAATCGCACTTTTAGGAAGATTTTACGAAGGAAAAGGCATCTTTCGAATGAGATCAAACTCAGATAGTCACACATGCACGGATGCACCGACGGTGTGTTTGGTTGCGTGCATCAATCTTTTTTTACCTGAATATTTTTTCAGTCATATTCACGCATGAACACATACAAAGGTTACAAGAAAAAAGAAATAATCATATAAACGCCCGCGCATACCTACACATACGAACACATGCACAAACGCACTATATATACTACAAGCAAAACCACGCAGGGACCAAAAGAGATAAAACCAACGGTGGGCACCTTTTGTTAGAAGCCCCAACATAGCAGACGAAGAGCTCCGATCAGCCGAGACTAAACCTTGACACCTAAGGGCCATCGTCAGGATAAAATAATGCAGCACATACGGAGTTTATGCCACAAAACCAAGTATGTCATGGGTGTGTCAAAGGGCAACAAGCGGACAAGACAAAATCGAAGGGACAACCCAGCGAGGTCGGACCCCAAGCATCAGTGTGCCGGCAATGTAGCCGAAGGGCCACACGCGACCGAGGCCACGATACGACGACAATGTCACCGGCGAAATCGAAAGGCATAACATAGCCGAGTTCACACCACCGAAAACTTCACGACGCGCGCACACCACACCATCTGTGGAGTATGAGCAAATCGAAGGGCAGAGCATCGCGGAGGTCACACCATCCACCACCGGTACCACCCAAGGGCAACACACCCCGAGATCGCACCACCACGGACACTACACCCGGCACACTCAAAGGCCCCAATGGAGGACAACATTACACCCGAATCAGGAATATACGAAAGAAGACAAGAACAACTCACCCCAAACCACGACTCTCCTTGATAGGAGGACGCCGCAACAAAAACCTATAGTAGTTTGACTAGACAAAAGCAAAACCTACACCTGCGAGTATAAATTTTGGCAAGCGTCACACACATGTAGGGATGAAAACGTACGGATCGGATACAGACGAAACTGGGTGGTGCCACATTTGTTTTCAACTTTTTCCCGGAAGCGGAAACGAATACAGAAACCCCGGAAATAAAAACAGGAACACATATTATCAGAAACAGATACATACCGAATATGATGCGGACACGGAACAGAAAACAGATGTTTGCCGGAACCAATCGACCCCTTGAATAATGCAGGAAAACTCAAAGAATACCAACAACTTATCAATTTAAGACGATAAAATAAATTAAAGTATAAGATAGTGTTTCTAAGTTATCAACTTTGGCAGAAAAAATACCTACTATCATCCCTAACCTTAGTGCAACACTGAAATGCCGAACCGGGAATGCCTCGAGAGGGAGATAATATGCAAGTACGTAGGGCCTAAACATGGTCACTTTTGTGGAGATCTTGAGTTGTGCCTCAGTATTCCCACTAAAATTGTTAGGCCTGCTGCATTCAGATAGCACTGCGTAGCAAAAAAAGAAAGTTACGCATTACTGGAAACGGAATTTCTATTTCCGTGGTCCGCCGGAATACGCTGTTCTGTTTCCGCATAATAGTTTCCTTTTCCATTTTACAAAATTCCGATTTCACTTACGTATTTCCGTTCTATTTTTGTTTTTCCACGCAAAAGTCGGAAAATTTCCGCTCCGTTTTCATCCCTACATGCATGCTGCATACACAGTGATGTGGTGTCCTACGATGACAAGTCAATGCGTATTTATGTTGCTCAACCTCGACACAGAAGTCGTCGGGGGTCCATGATGTTATGTCCATCGCGTCGTTGCTGTTCTCCTTCTTCCTGATTTCTATTCCAATCTTTAGATCTGCTCCATCCCATCCCGTTCCCTAGTTTTTCCTGCCCGTTTTTCCCTCTCTGCATCCCCACCCACCTCTCACGGAAGCCCCAAGTTTGACCGCTGTTGTAAGTGTGGTTTTTCTTCCTCTCTGCTCTTCAACCAGCTTTCCTTCTCCAACACATATCTCGGGCTACCTGGAGGCGGCGACGGTGTAGGAGGTGCCCCTGCCGGCGGCGCTGTTCCCCAAGGATGGCGCTCGGGCGCCTTGGTCTGTTTTCCGTAGAGATGGAGGACTTGAAGACGCGGGCGAAGCAAATTGTTCGGAAATCGCAGGATCCAGCAAGATGCCTGCAGCTAATGCGTTCTAGAGTGGCGGCTTTCGTCGGATCAGGTGACATGGGAGCTGCCAGCAACACAGAGGCCGGGGCGAAGGGTTGTCAAGTGGTTCTCGGGCCGGAATCTTCGATTGTGGCTGAGGAGCCCTCTGTTGAAAAGGAGGTGGTCGATGAAGATTGCAGTGGATCAAAGAAATTAGTGCACAGATCGGATGCGCTCTTGTTTAAATCGGATGACTTCAGTATAAATACCGTGGCAGCCATGTTGGTAGAATCTACGGTAGGTGATGTCCATGATCTGAGTACTTGTATCTGTAAGACACGTGAGGTTCTTGTCCGGAGCACTTGTCTGTTGCAGACGGAAATCAGTGGTGCGGTGAGGCAGATAATGCAACATATGTCTGCCTTTACGTTTGATCCTGGTGTCCTGTTGTATGTTGGAGATGGAGTAGTCAAAGAGCAAACACAACCAATTCTAAATGTGAAAGTGGGAAGCAAGAGGGAGGGAGAACCGATGGAGGTGGATGGAGAGGAGAGCGGTGGGTTGAAGAAGGTTAAGGGTGGTGATGAAATTTGCAATTTTAAAGTGGCGGGGCTGTCGGAACAGCTCCGCGAGACCCAATGAGGCTAGTAGCTTGGAACGGCCGGGGTTTGGGGAATGGCCCGGCCGTTGATGGCCTTCTGGATATCCAGAAGGAGGTGGACCCCGATGTGTTCTTTGTGTCAGAAACGAAGTTGGATAAAAAAAGGTTGGAGTGGATTAGATGTAAGTTGGGGATGACACATATGCTGGTGAAGGATAGTGTGGGGCAAAGTGGAGGGTTGGTTCTGTTTTGGAAAGATGGTATCAATGTCCATCTACTGGGTATGCCGTCTAAATATCATATAGACACTGAAATTACAGAAGAGGATGGCTACCAATGGAGGTTTACATGCTTTTATGGGGAACCGAAAACGGATGAAAGAGAAAAATCTTGGAGGTTGCTGCGAGTTCTAAAGAATCACAGTTCAAAGCCATGGCTGTGTGCAGGTGATTTCAATGAGATCCTGTATGACTGGGAGAAGGAAGGAGGAGTCCCTAGACCCCAGATTTGTATGGACAGATTTCGCATGGCGTTGGAGGACTGTAATCTTATGGACTTGGGGTTTAAGGGTGATGTCTTCACATGGAGGAACCATAGCCAAGATGCTGCACGCTATATCAGGGAAAGACTTGACCGAGCGGTGGCGTGCCCGGCGTGGTGTGCTCGTTTTCCGTTATTTATGGTCAGGCTTGGTGAACCAAGGCGATCGGATCACCGACCCTTGTTTATCGATACGACAGGGAACAAAGGTGCAGAAGGGAGGCTGGTGGGGGTGTGGTCTCTCGCTTTGAGGCTAGATGGGTGGATGAGGAGGAGTGTGAGGAGAGGGTGCGCCAAGCGTGGGAGTCAGCGGTGGGAGTACAGGGAAAAGATGTAAAAGGAGGGCTTCAAGAAGTGTTGAGTGACCTGGTGGGATGGAGTAGAGAAGTGCTAGGTGATCTGGATAATCGTATAAAAAAATTGAAGAAGGAGTTGGAGAGATGTAGGAGAGGGAGTTTATCTCAGGAGCTTGTCAGGAAGGAGGAGGTCTTGAGGTTTAAGCTGAGTAGATTGGAGGATCAAAAGGCGACTTACTGGAAGCAGAGAGCCCACGTGTCATGGATGAAGGATGGAGATCGTAATACAAAGTTTTTCCATTCGGTGGCCTCTTCTAGAAAGAAGAAAAATAAAATAAAGGAGCTAAGAAGGGAGGATGGGGTGGTTGTGACGGAGGAGAAGGCGTTAGAGGAGATAGCTACTAATTATTTTATAAATTTGTTCTCTTCTCATGCAGGTACACGGTCGGCCGAGCTTCTGGAACAAATTGAACCTAGAGTAACGCCGGCGATGAACGAATCTTTATTGGAAGAGTTCAAGGAGGAAGTGAGGGCTGCGCTTGATAGTATTGGGGACCTAAAGGCCCCTGGTTTGGATGGCATGCCTGCGTTGTTCTACAAGAAATATTGGGATGTGGTGGGCAAGAATATTGTGGAAGAGGTTTTACAAGTGCTGAATGGAAGGGATATGCCTGAGGGTTGGAATGAGACATGCGTGGTGTTAATACCTAAGGTGACAGACCCACAAAGTATGAAGGATTTGAGACCTATAGCTTATGTAACGTGGTTTACAAGCTAGTCTCCAAGGTGTTGGCGAATAGGCTCAAGCTCATTCTTCCGGAGATTATTGCACCAAATCAGAGCGCCTTTGTGCCGGGTAGGCTTATTACAGATAACATTCTACTAGCATATGAGTGTACACACTATATGCAGAACAAGAGAGGAGGAAAGCAAGGTTTTGCAGCGGTTAAACTTGACATGAGTAAAGCATATGATAGAGTGGAATGGCGGTTTTTGGAGGATATGATGAGAAAGATGGGCTTCCAGGAAGAGTGGATAAAGAGGATTATGTTATGTGTTACCTGGGTCAGCTATAGGATAAAAGTGAACAACTCCTATTCTGATTTTATTGTCCCGAAGAGGGGGCTGCGGCAGGGCGACCCACTTTCGCCATATCTGTTTCTTATATGTGGGGAGGCTTTTCGTGTCTGTTAAACAGGGCTGAGGAGGATGGCAGACTACAGGGAGTAAAAATATGTGAAGCAGCCCCGAGTTTTAATCATCTTCTGTTCGCAGATGATTCGTTGGTTCTTATGAAAGCCTCTGATGAGAACGCAACCCATCTGCGGAATATTTTATCACTGTATGAAGATTGCTCGGGGCAAACAGTGAATTATGTCAAGTCTGCGGCCATGTTTAGCCTGAATACAAAAATCAGGTCAAGCGGAGAATGATGGACCGTTGCACATCAACACGGAAGCTCGAAACGAAAATACCTAGGACTACCGGCTTATGTTGGCAGGTCTAGGTTGGGTGCCTTTGCATATCTGAAGGGAAGAGTGTGGGCAAAACTCCAAGGTTGGGATGAAAGGCTGCTGTCAAGGGCGGCAAAAGATGTGCTAATTAAAGCCTGTGCACAGGCGATTCCTACATTTGCCATGTCCTGCTTTGATATCACAAAAACCTTATGTGACCAAATGAGTGCGATGGTAAACCGGTTTTGGTGGGCTCAACAAAAAGATGAACGCAAAATTCATTGGATTAGTTGGGAGAAAATGGCGAACCGAAGAAAGAAGGAGGGCTGGGATTTCGTGATTTACACCTCTTTAATCTTGCTATGCTGGCCCGGCAAGCGTGGAGGATCCTTACATGTCCTGAATCTTTGTGTGCCCGTGTGTTAAAGGCCAAGTATTTCCCTAATACTTCCATCCTCGAAGCTGTCAGTATTCGCAATATGTCCTATACATGGAGAAGCATTATGCGTGGTGTCGAGGTGATCGGGAGGGTATTATTTGGCGTATTGGTAACGGAGCATCAGTGAACATATGGGAAGACAAGTGGCTGAATAGAGAAGGTACTAGGAAACCGATAACTCCCCGCGGACATAATCTAATCACGAGGGTGGAGGAGTTGATAAATCCTGTCACTGGAAGATGGGATGAACAATTGATCCAGGATGTTTTTGTGAGGAAGATGCAGCGGTGATACGGGCGATACCGTTAAGAGATGATATGGAAGACTTCCCTGCTTGGCATCACGATGCAAAAGGACTCTTCTCCGTCAGATCTGCATATAAGATGCTAGCCTGTCAGACAACTCCAGGGCCGGATGGAGCTACAGTCTCGGGATCGAGGGCAGATGTCAGAGATTTCGATTGGAAGCTCCTGTGGTCTCAAGAATGCGCCCCCAAAACCAAACAATTTCTATGGCGTCTTGCCCATAATAGTCTGCCATGGAAAAGAAACTTCACGAGAAGAGGGATGGAGATAGACACGCTATGCCCGATGTGTGCCAGAATGGACGAAGACGAGGGGCACATTTTCCTTCACTGCAAACAGGTTAAGTTGTTATGGAGGAACCTGGACATGGAAGAGACTAGACTGAAGCTTTGTTCCTGCTTAACCGCAAAAGATATGCTCATGACTATCTTTCAAATGGAAGATAAGCAACGCCTGCTGATTATTGCGATGCTATGGCAATGGTGGTCAGCTAGAAACAAGAAGAATGCAAAAGATGGGTCACGGACAGTTGAGGAAGTGGCTTTCCAGGCAAGGAGATGGGCTTTGGAATTCACCGAGTTCTATGCTAAGAAGCAGCACTCAATGCAAATTAACCGGTCAGAACAGAAGTGGCAGCCTCCTCCTGAAGATATGCTGAAAGTAAATGTTGATGGAGCTTTTTCTGAGAACCCTCGTAACGGAGGATGGGGCTTTGTGATCCGTGACAGAGATGGAAAGGTTGTAGGATCGGGAGCTGGACCTATGATGCATCCAGGGAGTGCTATCCATGCTGAAGTGGAGGCGTGCATCCAAGGTATTACTGCTGCTATGAACTGGGGTATGACGTGCATAGTGGTTGAGTCTGATTGCCAGGAGCTAGTTCACACACTGAACAAATTGGAGTATGATCGATCGCCTGTTGGAGTGCTGGTGAGGGATGCCAAGATGCTGGCTAGACTAAACTTTACCTCAATTTCGTTTATTTTCGGTCGTCGTGACTGTAATAAAGTAGCGCATGCGATGGCGGCGCTGGGGGCGTCAGGTAGAGCTGGTAATGGTCTTCTTTGGCCTGAAGCTGTCCCAAATGATGTAAGTGTATTTGTGGAAGCCGATCTGGCTTTGCTTGTGGGTTAATAGTAGATTATATGTATTCAAAAAAAAAAAAAAAAAGACGATCCAACGCCACACGGCACGAGCATGCCTCCAATAATTGAAACGGAAAATACACACATGATGACATGACTGAACAGCGCGCGACCTACACATCCCGGTGCCTCGAGTACATCCTGGTGCATCGACAGGTGGGCGTCAAAAGGCCGGGATTGCCAAATCCGGAACGGTCACGTCCGGCGACCGGCCGGCGGTGGGGGCAGAGGAGGAGAAGAGAAGAGTGTCACGCTCTCCACTCGCAGATCGATCCATGGATGATGTGCAAGCCTGAACCTACCGCGGCCGCGCATAAACTACTAGTAGCCAGATGATCGATCGACTGAAAACAATGCACGGCCAACCATAGATTAGGAGAAAAGCGCGTACGTGGTGCCGAAGAAGATGATATCAGTGCTGCCTGGATAGACTAGTTTTTAGAAGCAGCTGGGTAGGTAGGTGGCGTGCGATCGATCGATGCGAAGCGAATAGAACGCGGGGTGGGAAGCTTCGAAATATGGCGGAAAGCGAAGCGGATCGCGGCCCATATCGGCGTGTGTTCCATCCCAACAAAGCCGGTCGAGACAGTGATGGATCGATCCTAGTCCCTGTCGTCTCCTCCGCAGGACTCGATCAACGCCGACATGAACATATGCGGAGTTAACTTACTGTTAATTACGCCCTACTAACCCATGCTTAACCAATTGCTAACCTTTTCGTTATGCTTTACTCCAGGCTTCCGACACAGCACGCCGCAGACTGCACTCGTACAATAATTGCGGACTGTTGAACAAAGCTAATCTCTGTAGTAAACCGTACTACAGTCCATGCATTATATGAGGGTAGTCACTCGGGCAGGCCTACACGAGTACGCATCACCTTATCGGCTTGTCCCTCCTGTCCTGTGGAAAGTCATTCGTTCCTTCTCTCCATCAGAAACCATTGCAGGTACAGTATATACCAACGTTCTACCATTGGCCCGGCAGCCCAACGTACCGCACTCATCGACCATGACAGTTACTGAAAATAGCAACTCAACTCAGATAAGGAGGGGCACGTGATCGATCGTGATGTTGAGCGGCAGCTGGTGGATCTAGTGGTGCCGATAATTGGCGCAGTTCCCCAGGATAAGGGATGCGACTGGATCGATCCATCCAGCAGTCACCACAGTAGTTGGAACTGGAAGGAGTAGAACAAGCTCCACTGCCACGGGTGTCATGCATATATCGTCTGGCAGTAAAAAGATTAATTTGCTTTGTTAAGAAGAAAATGTTGCCGGATTTTGAAGTTTATTCTTAGTGCACTATAAGTACAACCACCTTTATATTCATAGCCGGGGTGCAACTCTACATGTTTTGCATCGACTTGACGCTACATGCTAATTAAGTTTAATACAAATGTCCCTTACTAGAAAAAAATGGGTGCAACCACCTTTACTAACCAGCCAAGCAATGTTGGTTCTCTACCGAAATATGTTATCACTTAGGCGATATAATCGTCAAATTGACTTGTATGTGGCTGGGGCCGTTGTGGAAGCCGGAGCAGCGGGTCCGAAAAGTCATTGTCTTGTGCATGGCGGCGACTCCAAACACTTAGATGGCAGAACCGTTGACCAGCGCCGATTACTCCTTTTTTATGTTAAAGAGTGGCATTCTATGTTCAACATCTCGATTGAAGTATGGAGGTAAGAACAAATAGAATAATGATGAATGAAAAAAAGAGAAAAATCATTTAACTGGATAAGGGGCGGATTTAGCCAAGTGATCGAAGTCTTCCTCCGCAACCTCGACGTCGTCGGAACCAAGCCTAACCAAACCTCAATGCTCACTGGTACTTTGACGTCACTATAGGTAGGTCTCAGTGGTCCTGAGTTCGGGCACGAGCCCCGGGGATCGGTGTGAGTTGTTTAGATTGGTTTCTCAGTTGGTGCTCGGCGTGGAAGTCAGACGACAACAATTTTAGAACTCGTCTGGTGTTGTAGCTAGGGTGTAGGTTTGAGATTCTTATGTGGTGGATGCTAATGCGCAGCCTCGGGCGATCAATAATTACATTTTCTTACGAGTGAATTCAACTTTTTACCCCCCCCCCCCCCCCCCCACACCAATTATGAAATTCTTCTAGATTACTCATTTAGAAACGTTGGACCATCTTTAATGATACATGTCTGTTGGAATATGTTTGAGGTCATGACTGAGATTCGACAATATGAGGACCAATATGAGGAATGAAATGTATTGCAAGTGTGGAAATGATCGTCGAGTTTAACGCACCTATGTAACCTGCTAATCATATCTAACAAAACATTCAGAATGCTAAAATGGGGGTGAAACCATATTTCAAATTTGCTACATGGGGTATTTCGATAGAATTTTCAATAAAGAAGGTAATATGTGTCACACATGCAAAATTTTAAGGCTTAAAAAGTTTGTTCACTATTTTTTTAATGAAAATGTGAAGCTCCCATCAGTTGCTCGAACATTCTTCACAAAAGCAAGACAATTATTGAAAAATCATTTTATAGTTTTTTATGAAATACTGAAACCGACATTTTTAAGATTCCAAAACATCTGAAAAATCATAAGTGTTGACAGTGACTTATTCTTTGGTCCCTCAAAATCTCAGCACAAAATAGTTTTTATTCCAGCCTAAAAAAGACAAATCCTAATAAATCTAAATATTTTTAAGTTTGCATAGTTTAATACCCTAGAAGTCATATTTACACAACTCAAAATACTGAATATTTCACATAGGGTTATTGCATACGGGTAGAAGTTATTGTTATCTACAATTCTTTTTTGAAACCTTATACTGTGGGGGAGCCCCCCACAGCCTCACTCACTTTATTATAAAGAAAAAGAGTATTTACAAACTATTTACATACTATGTACAGGGAACTTACGATGTACAGGTAGCTTATTGTAAAGTGTCAAGCCATGATGACAAAGAAATAAAAACCGAATCCTTCACCCTCACTTTAAGCAGGGTGATCTCATGAAAGAAACAGGACTTCCAGCCTCGAAATGTAGGTCTAATGTTCTTGAAAACCCAACCATTGCGTTGCTTCCATAGGGCATCGTTATCTACAATTAGGATTCCTTTTTATGTCATTCTGAAACTTAGAAGTGCCTTTTTAATTTTTCAGAAAAAGGCTACCTTCTCCCAAACGGCGCACTCGACAATTCTCGCGTACTCACGATCAAGTAATTTAAGGAAGTACTTGGCTGGCACGTTAGAGGCGTCGGGAATTTCTTTTCAGTTCCACAAGTAGAAGAGCGTAGAACAAAGTGTAGTGGGAAGACCCGTAGGCTTAGAGTATCTCCAGCTAGTCCCCTATTCTGCCACGTCTGACTGAAAGGGTAGACCCACTCTTGAGACTGACCGGCGCCATTGTTCAGCATTCATGGCAGACCGGCCGGCGCTCCACCCTAGGAGCCCCTCTCAACCTTTATTTATCCGACCGACCAAACCTATCCGCAACACTCCTCCCCTCTCCGTCTGTGCTGCAACGTTCTTACATCCTCCCCTCCAATACCCTTTCTCATCCACCAGCGTCGAGACCATGCCTCGCCGGCTGCCAACGACCTACGCTAAGCTGATCCCAAAGCGCCGCGTGGAGATCCAAGCGGAGTTCCGCGCCCGCTCCCGTGTTGCAATGGGAACCATGTAGAGGTTCTTGCCCGTCTCGATCAAGACGAAGTACGCGATGGAGATGTGCGCCCTCCATGGCGGTACGGTGATACGTCTCAAACGTATCTATAATTTTTGATGTTCCATGCTTGTTTTATAACAATGCCACATGTGTTTATTATGTTTTTTATATCATTTTGGCATATTTTATTGGACTAACCTATTAACCCAGTGCCCACTGCCAGTTTCTGTTTATCATGTTTGTGCATTGCAGAAAAGGTCCAAAATTCAAAGTGCTCAGAAATCCGAAATAATTACAGAAATTCTTTTTCACCGGAAGACCCCGGGAGACAGAAGGAGAGCTGTAGGAGGAGCCCACAGCTCCCAGACGACCCCCAGGCGCGGTCCGGGGTCAACCACGCCTGGGGCCCACCTAGACACCTCGTCCACCACCTCGCGTCGCCTCTTCTCCATAAATATCTCCGTGACCTAAAAGTCACGGAGGCTGAAGGGTTTCTCCAGAAAAGTTACAGAGCTCCGCCGCCACCCAAAACCCTAATTCGGGGGTCAAAAGTTTCTGTTCCGGCACCCTGCCGGGACGGGGATTGACGCCCGGATCCTTCTCCTTCAACGCCGTCACCTTCATGATGCTCCGTGAGTAGTTCCCCCATGGACTACGGGTTCTAGCAGTAGCTAGTTGGTACTCTCTCTCCCATGTTCTTCAATACAATGATCTCATGAGCTGTCTTACATGATTGAGATCCATCTGATGTAATCGGTGTTGTGTTTGTTGGGATCCGATGAATTGTTACATTATGATCAGTCTATATATGATGTTTGTGAATTATTGTTGCTGCAATCTTGTTGTGTTCATTGATTGTCACTAGTGCACGAGTGGCATGATCTTAGATTTAAAGTATAATTATTACTTTAGATTGTATCTACAAGTTGTTGCACCTGTTGTTGTCCAGAACCCGAGGCCCCAAAGTGACAACAGTTGGGACAACCGGAGGGGATGGCTGTGACTTGAGGATCACATGTTTTCACCAAGTGTTATTGCTTTGCTCCGGTGCTCTATTAAAAGGAGTACCTTAATTACCATTTAGGTTCCATGATTGGCCCCATTGAAACGGGATGGTTGGACAAAAGATGTCATGCAAGTTTCTTGTTTCAAACACGTATGATTATATATGGAAAACATCCCTACGTATGATTTATAAACTAGATGTCTATCATGAGTTAGTTGCAATTTTGTGAATTATCCAACTGTAATTTGTTTACCCAACACTTGTCCTATTTGTTTGGAGATTACCTCTAGTGAATGGTAGGAACCCCGTCCATATTTAGCCACCAAGTATCTCCACGTGTGTTGTCATCATAATACCATATTAAACTCAAACACACAATTAGATCGATAATTGCGTTCTCATCAATACCAAAACTAATTAAGAGATGATATATGCTCTTTCACAATGTCGGCTGACACGTCTGAACGTATCCGTGGATATTTGTGAGATAAATTTGTACATTGTGCCTCTAAGTTGTGGCCCTACCGGTTTCATTTCTTTGGTTTGCGCGGCGTCATGTCGAGGTTGACCATTGCAGCGCGCGGACCACACGGCCTTCAACTGCAAATCTGCTGCGTGGCGCGCGCGTCCGAATGTCCACTAGAGCTCGGTTTATTTAAGAAGGCGGTGACCGGCGCCGTTAGCTCGTGGTAGCATGTGGGCGACGCCGCGCGCCGGCCCTAGTTAATGACACCATATCATCATTAGCAGCAGAGATCGGGCGTAGACTGATTTAGCAACATGGAGGGGTACTTTGCAGCTGACGACATTGAAAACGCCGCTGTCCAAGTGGTTCGATCCGGTTTGACTTCACGTGAGAGCGACCCCATCTACTACGAGTACAGTATGCAAGTGGCGACCAAATGGGACATAATAGTAATACAGTGTGATCTCTTTTATTGACCAATAATAACAGGCAACATAATACAGTAGTACAAGGAACAACTGCAGAACTCCGAAGAATTCCGCAGTCAAAAATACACGATCAGATACCGATGGATGGATCGATCGGCGCCTAGCTCCTCCCCTACCCCGGAATGTAAATAGAACACTCCTCGGGCACCTCGATCGGGTGCTCCGAGGAAAAATGGTGGTATGCAGCAAAGGTTACAAGAAAAATAATGGAAGGAATATGCTACTAGCTAATGTGGCAGTACAGCTATGTACTAATGGCCATGGCCGTAAGCTGGCTCTATGGTGTGTTCCGCGGTAGTATAATGCGCGCTGCAGTAATAGTTTTTTAACACTAGATCGACGTAGCGGTTGTCTACCGCTCGGCCTTCCGGTCGGCGGAGAGGGGGTTGAGCCGGAGAGTCCACTTCTTGTTCATGGCGAGCGGGCAGCTCATGCTCCTGGCGGGGGCGGCGGCCGCGCGCCGCAGTGCGCCGACCCCGGCGCCCTTGCTGCTGGTCTCGACGAACGTCCTGAGGCGCTGCATGGCGACGTCGAGCGTCTTGGCGGACATGTTGGCGAAGCAGACGCGGAACCACCCGGGCTCGCTGCAGTGGCACGACGACCCCGGCGAGATGTTGAGCCCGACCTCGAACACCACCTTCTTCCACAGCGACATCTCCCCTTCGAACGACCGGCTGTGCATCAGGTGGCTCATGTCCACCCAGCAGAAGAGCCCCGCGTCGCTCTCCAGGCACCGAATGCCGATCGCCTTGAGCCCGTCCACGAGCTGGTCGTGCCGCTCCTTGATCCGCCTCTTGTTCTCGGCCAGGTACCTGCGGGTGAAGTCCTTGTCGCCCAGGAGCGCGGCGAGGAGGTACTGCGTCTGGGAGGAGATGAGCCCGAAGCTGGACATCTTGGTCGCCGCGGAGACGACGGCCTGGTTGGCGGAGTAAATGGCGCCCACGCGGAACCCCGGGAGGCCGAGGTCCTTGGACAGGCTGTACACGACGTGCACGCGGTCCTCCAGCGGCGCGTAGTCGGCAGCGCGCGGGGTGCGTGCGGCCAGGACCTCGAGGACGCTGACGAAGCCCGGCTCGGAGAAGGCCGTGCCGGAGTAGATCTCATCGCTGACGAGGTGGATGCCCTTGGCGGCGACGAACTCGACGATCATCTCGAGGTCGGCGCGGGGGACGGCCGTGCGAGAGGGTTGGAGGGGTTGGTGATGAGCACGCCCTTGACACGCAGGCGGCGCTTCTGTGCGCGGCGGTAGGCGTCGTCCAGCGCGGCGCGCGTCACCCGGAAGCCATTGGCGCTCGTGCAGTGCACCGGTACGATCTCGGCTCCGGTGCGCCACTTGAGGTCGCGGTCGAATCTGCATGAGCAAGCGTCACTCGGTTAGCCATGTGTTGTTCAATCGTTACGATGGAAACATGCACGTCGCACATGGAACAGGTACATGTGCACTGCAGGTGAAAAAATGCCGTGGAGTCCCAGGATGTCAGAGAGGAAGTGCATACCCTGGGTAGTACGGGGTGGGGATGAGGAAGGCGTCGCCCTGGTCGGCGAGGCAGAACATGAGCGCCTCGTTAGCCGAGGTCGCGCCGGCGGTGAGCACGATGTTGCTGGGGTCGAACGCCACCTTGTATCCTCTCTGCTCTGACATGAACCTCGCCAATGCCTGTGCAAAGTAACGTGGGTAAGTCTTTGACCGTACTAATCAATCAATATACTCGCGCGCGCGCGCGCGCCTAGAGAAGTAGAAATGTAACTTACATTCTTGAAGGCCGGGAGGCCGTGGTAGTCCTGGAAGAGCGCGAGCTCGCGGAAGACGGAGGCGCCTCCTCGCTGGAGCCCGAGCGCGTCAGGGTTCTTCTCCAGCCAGTCCTCCACCAAGTCGAACGACAGCTGGTTCTCGGCGAGGCCCATCTGGATGATGCCGCTGGGGTTGGCGACGGCGTCGAAGGGGTTCTTCTCGTACTCCTCCCATCCCAGGAAGTAGGACGAGTCCTGGCCGTGGCCGTTGCATCCGGCCTTCTTGGACAACAGCGACGGCTCGTCGGCGACCTTGTTCACCATTTTCGGTCAACTAACACTGCGAGCGCGCGCGCGTGCTTGTTTGTTTGAAATTGGGTGCTAGCTGGAGGCGACGTCAGAAGGTGTGATCGAGTGTCAATAAGACTGAGAGCTGGGAGAGCAACTAGCAGCCAAGAGGAGTGAAGAGGTAGCTGATGTCTAGCTTGGTGTCTCCCAAGGTTGGGAGAAGGAGCATATATATAGGGGCCGGTGACTGAGCTCAGCTGCAGGTGGAGTGTGGGGGCAGAGAGGGTCATTTTCCCGCTTTGTTAAGTAAAATCGCGTCGAAGAAGCGGCGTTAGCAGGGAGTTGATAGTGGGGAGGACGGCGGGTTAACATCAGAACAGCAAGGACTTAGATAGGCCTTGCAGTTGGCAGCAAGCGTGTGTGTTGTTGCTAAGTGGCTCCATCCTCGTAAGCCATCCGCGGTTTGCCTGGTGCAGTAGACAGAGAGCCGAGGTTCCCCTAACAGTAACAGTGGTAGTTGTATCCCTTCTCTGAGTCTCTCCAATCTTCATACCGAAATATCTTTTTTTTTACTGATTTTATTTTTAACTAGCTTGAGTAGATGCTTGTCTCCAGCATATGGGCTCCACGCTCGCGACGTGTGTTGGGTGCCTGGTCTCTGATTACTGACATCAGTGAGATTAATTGCATCACGCGCTACAATTCACGTCCCGTCTCTAGCCTCACTTCCCTGTTTTTTTTTGTGAAATGCATTTTTTGTCAAAAGGAAATAAACCGACATAAGTTTTTGAATTAGTCTGATCTCGAGATGATGTAGACAAGCTAGCCGATTGTTCGAAAAAGGAGACATGATCAACTAGGAGAAATTGTAAGAGAATGATGCACGAAAATGACAGTATCGCGGCAGGGTTGTTCTTGCTTACACCTTCTGGATTTGGCTTTAGGTATCAAACTAGTTGTACGTGCTTGGTGTGCAAACTAGAGTGCACTTTAGTTTCACCCAATCAGGGTATGCCACGTAGTTGGGTAGATACATAACGGATTTCGCCTGATCTCGACTTTGAGCTGTGGGGACATAGCTGAGTTAAATATCAGATTTCGCCTATTTAGTTGTTAAAGGTCTGTAACAACAATATTATGAAGAGTAATACTGTTGGCTTTCTCACATAATTAAATGTGTTTCGTGTTGGGCAAAGTTGGAAACTTTTCTGACCAGTGAGCTATCAAACCTAAATCTCAAATATCGGCCATGAGTGGGATCTCGACTGCAGCAATGCTACACCGGGTATTTCAAGTTAGCGTACACAATATTCGTTCGTACATACCAGTTTTTGGTATGGTATCGGTTCTTAGAGTTAGAAAATTTTGAAAATAATGAAAGAAGCGACACTAGAAAGTCTTGACTTGGTGATACAAATGTTGTTGAGATGCTCGAATGTTACACTAGTACAGAACGACACATTGCAAACGGGCCAAAAACCCCATCGAAAACGGAAAAAGGGTCTGTGTCCCCGCCCCCGTGACTGATGTGGAGGCTGTCGTGGGTTTCTCACGTCAGATGTCATGGATGACTTCGTAGGTGTGGGATTGCGCGAGTCAATCGTCTCCGAGCTTAGGATCGTAGGAACAAAGATCAACACAGATTTACCCAGGTTCGGCCCCTCAATGTGAGGTAAAGACCTACTTCCTGCCTACCCTAGATTGGTATTGATATGATATATGAGGTGTTACAATGGAGGCGATCCGATCTCGGTACTCGCCGTATGAACTAGGGTTTGAGGGCTTGACCCTAGCTAAGTCCTGCGAGTTCTCTTTATATACATAGAGACTCGTCAGGTTACAAAGGAAACTTCCTCCACAAGGAATATATCGACTGAAACCTACTTGGAGACCAATTAGTCTTCACACCTTTCAGGATATGTCTTCTAGATTCTTCTCCTTGTGGCGGTGCGATATTGGGCTTGCTTTCATGTAGGCTTATGTTCGTGCGAGTAAAACAAGTCGCACTTATCAATATGGGCCGGGTTATTCCACAAAGTATTCCCCGACATTAGCCCCCAAGTTCAGTTTGGACTTCAGATGAAGGCTTCTTTGTCTTGATGGACTACTGAACCGCACACATGGATGTCCCAGCTGAACTCCAGTTTTTGTATCGCCATTTGCGACTTATAACCCTTTTGGCGGCTCAGGGCGCGACTTATCTGGCCGTGCCTGTTGGTTTCCAGATCTGAACGTCCTCTGTGTCTGGGCTATTTAGTTCGGCCCATCGGCCTTCCTGGCGCTCCGCTTCGAGACTTGGGTTACGCCTCTGCTACTCTTCTCCGCCGCCTTTGCTTCGCTTCTTGCGCTCGCAATCTTCTGGCGGAAATCTTCATCGATTGGAAAAAAATGCCTCGCCGTAGTTGCAATTGGGAAGGCTCGTGGATCGACGAGGTATTTCTGGAGTCTTTGGCCACCCGCGGCCTTCTTCCACCGAAAGATCAATGCGAATGGCGTGCCCCTGGCGAGGAGGTAATCCCTGAACCGCAGCCGGGAGAGGTAGTGATTTTTGTGGAACACGTCGAGCGCGGGTTCAAGCCCCCAGGCTCTCTCTTCTTCCGCTCCCTGATGCAGCGGCTGGGTCTTCGCCTTCATGACATCGGTCCCAATTCAATGTTGCAAGTGAGTAACTTCCATGTTCTTTGCGAAGATTATTTGGGTGCCCCTCCTTCAATAGATTTCTGGCTTGCCCTCTTTGGCTGTAATAGTCAAAGAGAAGCGACAGATGCTCCTTTCCTCCAATGCGGCGCCATATCTTTCCAACGCCGTAAGGGTAGCATTTTCCCAAAGCTAGCCCTTGCTAATAAAATTAAGGGTTGGCAGAGAACATTCTTTTACTGCAAAGACACTTCTCCCGAGGGCGAAATTCGCCTTCCCCTTGGTCGCCACTTCCCTTCGAGGCTACCCCTGCTTTGTCTTCCAAGCCCGATCCTTCTTCGTTATCATCCATCGAGATCCTCTTGGACAAGGTGAGGGCGCTGACGCTCCATGGCCTTACCGGATTGGATCTCATATCTTGCTGGACCAAATGGCGAATTCAGCCCGTGAGCCGCCGTCTGCGACTTATGGTGGATTTCACCTGTCATGCGGATGATGTTGATCGTACTTGCCCTGAAGATTGGGACAAAGGGGAATGGATAAACTTCATTCGCCGAGTGACTGACGAGGATATTAACTCGTATGATAACGTCGGTCTTGCTCCTTTCTGGGCTGAGCACAAGCCTTTTGTGGTAATTCTTCTTGTAACTTTTTCCTTCTAAGATTCTACCTTCAAAGTTGATTATTTCTGACCTTAGCTCTCTTTCAGATCGATCCCCATTTCTGGACTCTCCCGTCAGAGGAGGCCGACTCAAGCCAAGAAGCTGCTGCCGAATCATCAGAACAAGTCGCTGCTCCTGAGAGGAAACGATTATGCATGGCACTGCTTCTGAGCCTGGGGGTAGCGCATCTGAAGAGGAGCAACAAATGGCCGATGCTCTTCTGTCCACAGCTCCGGGCACATCTTTCCTGGAACTTCCTGAAGTACCTCGCAGGTCCTCCAAGCGCTTTTTATCCGAGAGCTCGGAAGACCCCTCGCAACCTGAGAAACGTCGCAAGGCCTTGGCGCTGCTTGTAGAAATAAAAACTGCCAAATCCTTGAAGCTTGCTGAGCCTGATAGTGTGTCCTTTCCTCCGAGCCTGTTGCGAAGAATTGCTTCTCGATAAGTTCGGGTATTTGCTTGCGACATTCTCTTTTCTTTGTACTCATGTGTCTCCGTGAAGAATTGTTAATCACCACTGTTTTTCTGTTCTGTAGGCTCAGATCTGCAAGATTTATCTTCTCCTTCCCTGGTTGCCTGATGAAGAGCATCCGTATTGCCTCTGGGTATGGTTTGCCTCCCTTTTATGGCTGTGACACTGCTACTTTAGCCTATAATCCGTCAATATCTTGCAGGGCCACGATTGAAGGGGATACAAAGTCCGCCTCTTTCGCTGCTCTCTCTCAACCAACCATGAGCGAAGATGACGTTGCTGACGAAAACATGGGGACCAGCGATGGCGCGACTCATCTGAAGCCTTCCTTGGAGGAGGGTATTGCTGATGCGGCTCCTGCCATGGTTCCAGTCGCGGCGCCATCTGCGACTCCTGATGTTATAAGGGTGCCAATTGAAGTTAGAGCTCCGGTTTCTGAAGCGGCTGATCACCCAGGCGCTAATAGTTCCAAATCAATTGCGGATGCCATAGTTGCAGCTGGAGATAGGCACGCCGCTTTACTGCGCGACCTGGTTGAGCAATTTTCTTCAAGTCGCCAGGTACGCATACCGTAGCCCCCAAGGATCAAGACCTTGTGTCAGTTAACGGGGTGTTGATTCTTTTTCTTCTCCAAGTTTTGAGCCCCCAAGCGCCTTTATGAATTGCTATGTTTTTTCTCTGTTTGTTTACAGCTTGAGCTTTCCTCGCTTGATGCCTCTGGCTCGATGAAAGGCAAGGGCACGTCCTTAGGTCAGCCTGAAATAATGCGATCTGCCTTGGAGCAACATAACGAGATCATTAGAAGCCAGGCACAAGAAATAAAGGTACTCAAAGGTCATCTTGACTCCTGTGAAGAGCAATTTAAAGAGCTCGAAGCAGATTCCGGCAGCGGCTCATGGAGAAGGATGAGGTCATAAAATCCTTGCGAGAGGGCTGAGTCTTAAATCTGAATTGATTGATCGACTGAAAGGAGACCATGCGAGGGAACTCGCCGTGCGAGATGAAAAATATAACTCGCTGCTCAAGGCTTTTGAGGGTTTTGGATCTGTTGTTAAATCAGCCATCCTGCAACTTGCCGGTTCATCCTTAGTCCTTTGTCTCTTGATCATGCATATTTGGGTGACCACCATGAGTTGCTGATTTGGATCTTATCTTGCTTTTTTGACGCAGGGCCTGGTGCTCCAGTGTGCCGCTCCAATTTGAAGGACCAGCTGGAATATCTTCTGGATTTTAGCCAGCGCCTCCTAAGGTGACCAAGGAAGTTATGACAAAAATCTCCCCTACAACTGATGCTCCAGTCATGTGAGCATGGCTGAACAGACTGTTCAAGGCTCCCCATTATGTCTCTGATTGGAAGGGGTCCTCTGCTCGCGCCGGAGCTGCTCATGTATTGACATTACTCCGGGCATATTATCCAGAAATAGAGTTGGCAAGATTGCTCGCCATGACCGGGCGAAGCGCGGATGATACTGATCTTCCAATGAGTGAGTATTTCGACATCTGGAAGGGGATGCGTGGGTACGCCACACTGTTTGTTAAGAACTTAGACTTGGGCTCTTATCTTGGGAGATTCAATCCTGATGGCAGCAAAGTTGCGAAGGAAAAATCCACTGGGGCTGATTCATCCCGGGCTTCTAATCCATGTCGGGACCTGGTGGTCCTTCTACTTCGTCTGGTGGTGCCCTGGTTATAAGGACACCTGCCGCTTCAACCCCAAGACAAGCCGCGCAGACTTCTGTTCCTGCGACTCGGAGCAGAAATAAATAGTAATGTGGGACGTGCCCGTTAGTTTGTAAAACATTTGTGTACTATAAACAGTACTTTTGTGACCTATAAGCAGGTTCTTTTATGATATTTCCATTAAGTAGACGCTCGCGTGGCTCAGTATTTCCTAGGAACATGTGTGTTCAGGGTCGAGAAAGGCCATGATAGACATTCAGACTCGATTGACGCCACACCCCAGTACTTTGGCCGCATAATGCAAGACGCTTCTAACTTAAGGATAAGTGCCACTCGTTTGGCAAAGGTTGAGGTAGCGAGCTGTGCTCGCTGTGCTTGTAAAAAGCCCTCAAGGGTTAGTGATGTATGAAATTCAAAAGACTCAGCGACTCAATGATAGTTGAGGCGAAACGACGAACCCTTGAATGTCAAGGACGCCGGCTTTATTTCATAATCACTTAATTTCTTACAGGGTGTGACAAAGGCGATGCAGACCCTTTAATGCGAGTTTTCTGTTCCTCGCAGGCCATGCATACTTGATACTCATCGCACTTGGTTGCGAATTGATACTCCTGACGGAGTGGGGTTGAACCTGATTGGTTCATGTTTGAGTCGCTAAGAGCGACTCGGGTCGAGCATGATAGCTCCGATGTGTTTTCATGTCAAAGTAAGGAGCAAATCCTTTGGAAGATTAGTCGCACTGGGTTGCGACTTATATTGGTTTGCGTCTGTGCTGTAGGGTCTCACAATAACTGGACCTCTTTGACTGGGGTTGTTGATTGAGATTGGATCTATGCATATGCGCCATCTCTTGTCTTCTTTTTGTATCAAAGCGATTTCTGAAACATTATCTTCCTGATTTGCGACTGCTTGGTTGGAATTTACCATCTGGTGAGTGCATCCCGTGTCCGCCTCCGTGGCGTCCCCAATGCGATTCGTTTTGGGCTGCGAAGGCTCATCTGTGGCCTGTAACCGTGTGAGGAGTTGGCGATGCAAGCTTCTTCTGCGATTATTGAGCCTGCTTCCTCGCATTCTAGTGCTCTTTGCTGTCTCCATGTACCGTGATCACGCCGTTTGGTCCTGGTATTTTTAACTGCAGGTAGACGTAGCAGGGGCGGGCAGTGAATTTGACATAGGCTTCTCTCCCGAAGAGCGCATGGTATGGGCTTTTGACAGCTACAACCTCAAAGTCTAGGAGTTCTGTGCGGAAGTTTCGCTCAGTCCCAAAGCTGACTTCGAGGGTTATTTTTCCTATAGGTCGTGTAAGTACTCCTGGAATTATGCCTTGGATATCCTTCCTGGTTGGCTATAGCCGCCACTCGGGTATGTTCATTCGACGGAGCGTGTCTTGGTATAGGATGTTTACTCTTCCTCCTCCATCCATGAGGACTTTGTTCAGCCTGTATCCCGCGACTTGTGGTGCGACTACAAGGGCCAACTGTCCTGGATCTTTTACTTCTGGGGGATGATCGTCGCGGCTCCAAATGACCGATCGCTCCGTCCAGCGACGGCATCTTTCCGGCGTTGGGATTTGGTCACATCTCCGGTTGCTTCCACTTGTCTCCTTTTTCCCGCTGTTTGCACCTCCACGGTATGAAATTGCCCATATTTCTTCTAAATGAAGTGTTGGGCTTTTGGTGGGAGCTCGCCTTGTCCTTATGCTGCATTGATCCGCTGTGAGTTGCGACTGATGAATCACTTTCTTTCCACCGCCTGTAGTAATGGCACTGTGCCTTTGTGTGGCCGCGGGTTCCCATCTCTTCTGCAGTGCAAATTGCAGGGACTATCAAAGATCCCTTTGGCGCTATTGGGGAGTGATTCCTTGTCTCTTATTTGCTCCCTCAGTTGACACTTACGGTGTTCAGTTTGTGTTGTTTGCGCCTTTTCCTTTGTGATTTGTGATAAGCCGCCTGCCATCTTATCCGTCTTTGCATACTTATTGGCCGTTGCCAAAAGTTGGTCGAAACTATCGATCTTATGCCCTGCGCGGCTTAATTTGTGCACCAGCGGCTCGAATCTATAATTCTTCCTTATGACTTGTACTGCATACTGCAATGTTATATTTTTGGCGGAGCCAAGGATTTCTGCGACTCTTTTTATCCAATCGCTGCTTGATTCGTCCTCCTTCTGGATGCATTGCCTGAGGTTTTTCATGTCTTCCGTTTGGAATCTTTTGATGAACTTATCCTTCAGGTCTTCCCATGTATTTATTGACCTTGGCGGCAACCTTAGCAGCCAATCCCTGGCTTCTCCCTGTATTACCAAGTGAAAATAATTTGCGCGCACCTCCTGAGTTACATCAGTTCCTGTCATTTTTATTTCATAATCCTCTATCCATAGGGCGGGGTCTTGGTCGTTATGGTAGGTGGTGACTCGCTGCGACTCACCAAAGTTCGGAGGGAAACGAGTGAGCCGTATTTCCTCCCCAAAGCATGCTGGCCCTTTCAACGATATAGAAATAACCGAGGCACGCGGAGACAACGATGTATTCCCGAGTTTCTCCTTTTTAGGGGAGTACGTCTCGTTGGAGGGGTGTGAGTTTCAAACTCAAGACGCCACAAATGGCCTCACCCTATTCTCCGATGAACCTTGCCCAAAAGCTCGGTTCACCTTCCGCTATTAATTTAACTTTTGGGTGGAAATCGAGTCCCTTACAACAATCTTGAGGCACAACCCACAAAAGGATTGGGAGCTCCCAAGTGGCCACAAAAGGCCTCAACCGCCACAAAAGGCGTCTAGGGTCCAAAGACCCAAGAGTAACAAGCTCACGAACTTTCACTTCCACGAATCCTTGTGGAGAGCACAAACCGATGCACAAAAGCAATGGCAAGAACACAAGAAGTGCTCAAGTCCTTCACTCTCAAATCCCACCAAAAGCAACTAATGCTTATGGGGGGATAAGAGAGGAAGAACAAAGAAGAGAACCACACAAGAACTCCAAGATCTAGATCCACTAGGTTCTCCTCACTTAGAGGAGAGATGGATTGGTGGAAATATAGATCTAGATCTCCTCTCTCAAATCTCTCAAAGATATGCAAGAATCATGAGAGGAATTGAGAGAGAGGCAAGCTTTCCAAGGTCAACAATGGAGGTGAGAGAGGGGGAAATTTCGTGCTTGGAAGAGATAACCCTTTTAGGGAAGAAGGGGGCCTTTTTATAGGTCCCCAGAAAAAGAGCCGTTGCAGGAAACTTACACCGGAGACTCCGGTCCAGGAGGGCCGAAGACTCCGGCCTGGGCGGAGACTCCGGACCCCGAGGGGGCGGAGACTCCGGCCCCAACCGGAGACTCCGGGGTCACTCCGGACCAACTCCGGACCGAAGGCAGAGAGCGTCGACTTGTGGAGCACTTCGCTCCAAAACTTGATGGGCCGGAGACTCCGGTCCCTGAGCACCCCTGAGGCCGGAGACTCCGGCCTAGGCAAAACAGCAAAACCTGAAATGCAATAACTTTCTCGTTCGAACTCCAAATCAGGTGAAACCAATTTTGTTAGAAATATTAAGAACCATAAATAGAGTTAAGTTGCCACACATGGGAAGGTGTGGAACTTTCCTCACGGATAAACCGATAATATTTCCAACACGAAAACGCAACAAGTTTTCCCAACAAAAACCGTTTTTGAAGAACTTGGGCTTGTCATGAAGATCACGACAAGCACCAAAACCCAACTAGGAGAAAAATCAAATAAGAACCAAAAAAGATGATGATGCCAAGTATGCAAAGGTTTGAGCTCTCCACAAAGATGCGATCAAGTTACTCACTTGAGAGCCCCTCTTGATAGTACACCATCTATCCTATAACCTGGTCTCCCACTAACAACATGAGACCGGTAAAATAGAAACCCTATCAAGATCATACCTTTGCCTTGCGCATTCCACTTGAGCTAGATGATGACAATCTTGATCTCTTCAAGTGGACCACCTTTCTTAATTGCGCTTTGCTTGGTGAAGACTCGCAAATTGCTCCCCCATACACCAATATGGGAGAGCCTCTATAAGGGACATCTTCACTTGACCAATATCTCCAAAAGGGTGACAAGCTTCAAGCATAGGATTTTTTCGAGATGCTTCTCTTGAACTTGCACTTCAACTTCTTCTCTTAATATATATGATGACTTGGATATTGCCTTGGTCATCATTTTATCTTCTTCTTTCAAACTTGATACCAACACATGGTATTCAAGCATTGCCAATGGACAAGCCCTACAAGGACAGCTCAATGCAACCATTAGTCTATAGAGATTGTCATTAATTACCAAAACCACACATGAGGACTCATGCACTTTCAAACGGCCTGGCTTCGCGCGGTTCCAGTCACATTTTATTCACGGTGAGCAGGCGGTTCCAATCCCTTGTGAATTAAGCCGCATTGAACAGGCACGCTTCCAGTTTGCAACTGCAATTTCCCAATCACATCGCAAACAGATATCAATCAACAATCGTTGCCATAGAGATACGTATTGGAAACGGAGGTGAATTTATGACCGTTGCCAATAATATTGGTAACGAAGATCGAAAAGTCTCCGTAACCAATGTTGACGGACCAGCCGCGGCTCAATTCTGCCAGGCCTCGTCCGCAAAGCTAAAATCAGGATTCGATGTCGCCTAACTCGTGCCGTTTCCATAGAGGGGTATCCGATGTGTCGTTCTGTGCTAGTGTTATGCTTTATTTTTTTAACCTCTCGCACTTTTAATTAAAGTTTTCTTTGAAAATCTTCATGGTACTCCGGGCGAACAAGTCCTAGAAGAATTATAATGAACGCAAGTCAACTACTTTATCTTTTCTATTGATAGCTCTAGCCATACTGACCTAACAAGATTGCACAATAACCTTGCCTATACACTAGCTATGAAAAAAATAAGTGAAAAAAAAACGGTGGGCTATCTAGGCATTACGAGCTAATCTTCCCATTATTTTTTGTTTAAACATGTTGTTCTTTACGGTTTTTGTTTCTTGCTAGAGGAGGATCAAGTTTTAAGGTTGAATACTTCGATCAATAGATTTTAACCTCATTTTTATCATCATTTAAACTAGGTATTCAGAAATATTTCTTTGATTATCATTCCAACTTGCGTGCTAATCACTAATAATGCAAACCTATGCAAATCTCCTTGTTTTAGATATGGACGTATTCAAGCAAAAATTATGGCATAAATTAGTACTTAAGGAGAAAGGAAATTCCAAGCAAAGTGACAAGATCATGGGTCCCATGAGATCGACACAAGTCGGACCACTCGGATGAGAGTGGCCCACCACAAGGGTTCATGACCTAGGTGGGGCCCAAACGGACCGTCTTGGAGTACAAGATACACCAAGATTGCTGAATGCTGGACTTAGCGAGATACTCAGTGTAAAACGACTCAGATCGGATCTAGCATATCTAGTTAGGGTTTAGCGTAGGTGCACACATCTAAGGACCCATTCGGTACTCTGTAATCCTAATCCCCACCATATATAAGGGAATGGGGGCCGCCGTACGGGTCACGTTCATTCACAAGTGCCACGCACATCATCATCATCCACTTTCATCCACCCACCATAGGTGAGATCGAGATTTACATCAATATCATCGAGCATACGACATACAATACAAAGCCGCCACACAAAACGGGATTACGGTTTGTACCGAGTTTTGTGCACCAGGGCCCGAACATGTATACATCGTTGTCTCGATCTATGAGCGTGACCCCTCCGAAAACAAATTTACCGTTGGGAAATACCACGACAGCTGGTGCGCCAGGTAGGGGTGCGTGTTTTGAGCCATACATCGAGATGGCCAACATCAACATCAACAACGGTGACGTCACCCTCGACCTAGGTCAGGTGATCCAGTTCCGATCACTTGACTTCATCGCCGATAAATTCGGATCTCTCTCTGAAGCACTCGATCCCCATTTCCTCCGAGTTCTCGCCCACGGTCACCCCTCGCCGATCGATGATGGTGACTAACATGCTCTCCGAGGCAAAGCAGATCTACAACTACTTCATCAACCAGTCATGCCCATGGCACGTACCACAATCATGCCACCTCGTCAAGGAGACCCTCCTCCGCCCTGGAGGGTATGAGCCGAGCGCTTTCGAACCTTGCGCTCGACATGAGCCCTGAAGGGTGCCAGGCAATCCCAACTCCGTTCCCTGCGCCAAGCACGGCCCCACATCGTGGCACGCCGCGGAGGCCTGCAGGCCCCAGTTGGGCCCGCAATGAAGAAAGTGTTCAAGTCGTGCCGGGTGCACGGCCCACGTGCCAAACACACCTCGCTCGAGTGTCAACACCTCACCACGGTATTTATCTTGTAGATCTTGTTTTATTTGAAGGTTTGCAAACCATAAATCCACCCTATGAACTGCTTTGCATGTAATTTTATGAGCATTTTAATGAGCTCGAGTTCATAGACATATTTTTTCTACCCTTATGGAAGTGACCTAGCTAAGCCTCTAGGATTTTTTTCCGTGGTTATTGTGAAACGTCCTGTCAACTTTCTTCTCATTTATTTTCTAATTTCATAAGAATTAACATGCCGGACATCACATTTTACATTATTTTTATACAAAACTATGGAAATCATATATCAATCTATTTATTGAACACACATGCAATTAATTCACTGTCCTGTTGTAGTGCTAAGCCTCTAGGATTTTTTCTGCGGTTATTGTGAAACGTCCGGTCAACTTTCTTCTCATTTATTTTATAATTTCAAAAGATTTAACATTCCAGACATCACATTTTACATTATTTTGTACATAACTATGCAAATCATATATCAAGCTATTTGTTGAACACACATGCAATTAATTCACAACTAATAAATGTTTGTGTTGTGTCGCATGAATCCACCAAACTTCCACAATTTGGTCTTCCATAAGAGTATGTGCTATTAGTCCATATGACTATATGAGTGCACGGTCACCATGTATCTATGTATGTAGCTTTCCATGTTTTGAGATATGAAACTACCCCTCCTCTAAAAGACACAAATAAGGTGACACTCGCCGGGTTTGCCATAGCAAGCTCGCTGGTTTGAACTTTGAATGACGCACTATCCCGGATGCTACATAGTAATACTTCATAGACAACGATTTTTCTTAAGGATACGTCCAAGCAGACGTATCGGTTTCAAGAAGGAGAGGCCAAACGGCCGGTTACAACACGTTTAGCCACATGCGCCAAAAACGCCACTCCACCGCAGAAAAAAGGAAAAAAGATCACTCGCCAACCCTCCACCTATTTACGGGTCCTATGCTACCCCTGAACATCCTTGCTGCCCGCCACAGGTCAACCTCTGCCTCAACCATCCTGATCGCCGTCTGCACAGAAGGTCTGTGACCTTCGAAGACCACATTGTTCCTATGCCTCCATAGGCACCAGCATATCAGGATGATCGCCGTCCACAGGTCTCTCTCGTCGTTACCTCCCGAAACCTTGGAAGGTAGCCAATCCACAAGGCGATCATCCTGTGCCGGAACCCAGGCCTCTCTGCCCCACCTGCTCAGGAAAGAGTGCCGAACCTCTCGAGAGAGTACACATTCAAGAAGGAGGTGGTCTATGTCTTCCTCCTCTTGATCACACAACAGGCAGGAGGCTGGTCTCGACAACCCTCTACGCCCTAAGCGATCCGTAGTCCAACATATGTACTTCAGCGCCAGCCAGAGGAAGAACTTGCACTTGTTCAGAGCACGGGAGCACCAAATTTGTTGTGCCCCGGCCAACCCAATTTTGCCCTCAAAGAATGCTCTAGTAGGTCCACCGCGAGATTAAAAAGAAAAAAAGTGTCCAATCCCAGCGCCGGTACGACCATACGAAGGCGTAAATAGTATCTTGTTTAGTTAATGTAGCTTAATACAGCTAGCATCTTGTATTTTTTTTTAGTAAAGTGTCTGCATTTCCTTTTCAATAACCAGCTATACACCGGAGCACAGTAGTAGTAGTAGTAGTTTATTAATTTATGCATGTCATTACTCAACTAAATTAACAAAGTGACATGCGTGTACACCAAGGAGTTCTCCAAAACAAATCACCGCCAAATATCTTCTAATAAAGACAGGATTAGAGAGTCTTCGGAACACCGAAATTTTTGAATGCATATGGTTGATTAGAAAATTCCATATAGTACATCATATGTCTATGAATAGAAGGTCACTTGGTATTGTATTAAATCAAACATGTTAAAATTTGGCCAAGTTTATAGAAGAAGAAAAATCAAAATCCCAATACCAATGTGTAGATGTTGATATTTTTTTCTGTAAACTTGATCAAACTTAAACATACTTGACTTAAGACAAAAATAAGTGACCTTGTATTCATAAGCGAAGGTAGCACTACTGAATTTCGGCAGTTTATATAAAAAAACGAAAACCAGGTGTTAATACATCATATAATTTTTGCATCAATTTTAAATATGCCAACTACACTCAAGTGACCCTCGAGAACATGCCCTTTGTTTTGATTTTCAAATATTGCTTTTTTATGGTAGAACTATGAGATACACACTATGTAATTTATTACTGTATAATAATTTATCATGCGGGTAGTGTCAATTATGTCGGCAAAGGAATGGGGAACTCCTACAAAGATCATTTGTGTCAGTTAGAGCAAGTACAATAAGAGGATTATAACCCATTTACATGCCACTTTTAACAATGTGGAGGAGTACATGAAAATGTAGGGGAACGGGCTCTCATGTAAGAGTCCACCTCTACGGCAAATGAAATACGTGTAAAAAGAGAGATATAGATAAGATAGTATAAATTAATAGTCTAATGGTCAATCTTTGTCTACCTCGTGAGGCCAACAATTTGTCTACCTCGTGTGGCCAACAATTGGCTATACTATTAACCATGCTCTAAGTAAAACATATGAGAACAACTGACGATGCTCCCATTTTGAAAAAAAAACTGTTATCTGTACATTTCTTACCGAATATTTGTATTTAGTCTGATATTCCGTTGTGTGTTAAGTTACGTAAGGCTCGGCCGGTGAGCTCGTGGTCCCGGAGAGCTGCCTAATAGCGATCGGGCCGGTGGAGCCACAGATGGCGGCGCCTCCCCCCTGCAGATGCAGTGCGGGGCTCCACGCACGGCGAGCTGCCGGATTAATATGCTCGCGCCTACCGGAAGCTGACGGCCGGGTCAAAGATACGCGCGGCGTACGTCGTGGACACCAAGCCCGTACTACGTCGCGGGCAGGGCCCGGCGGCCGGCGGGCGGAGGCTTAAAGCATGAGACACTGACGGCGGCGGCGACGCCTCCTACACCCGTCCGTGTCGGTGCCGTCGTCGCCGGCGCTGTCGCAAACCCGGCGTCGTACGCGCTGTGGCGCGCACTGTTGCCGCGCTGGCTGAGACGAGGTGAGGTGAGACGGCGACGTGGTGCCACCGAGTCGTCTCCCACCTCAGAGATCATCGGTGACGCTGATTTGTGTTGTGCCGTGCGTGGCATCGCAACGCGTTCTTGCCCACGGACGGACGATCCAACGGATTTGCTTGGCTGGCCGGCGCGCGCTACCTTCCTCGGCTCCTTCCGCGAGCGGGGCCAGGGTGTGGGCAGCGTCTCCTTGCTGTCTCTCTTGCTAAATAAATGAAAACACAAATAAAACCCGGGCTACATAGTGCTCTTCCCTACAAAATGGTAAATTTAAAACGTTATTTTAAGACCTACAAATACGGAATAATTGCACATGTACATAGATACTAGAAGGGGTTAGCGCGCTTTGCTACGCCCTAGGGTATTAATTATTGCATTTATCAATACATTACATGTTGGTCTGAGTAAAAATTAGTGTCTCACACATTATAAGGTACAAATTTATACCATTTTTGGGCAAATATTGCACGTATTGGTCCAGCACCTGCAATATAAACTGTATAGTACAAAAGTTACAACTTTGGATTTGTTAATCTCTGAACGAGACGAGGTTGACAACTTGTATGTCGAGGCGGAGAGGTCATGCGAGGCGGGGCTAGTCGAGGTGTAGCCAGAGGCAGAGCTATCGTGCGTCGCTCATGCTTGTGCTTGCTGGGAAGGAAGAGGCACGGTGAGGAAGGAGAAGGGAGGAGGGCCGCTCGGGTGGCTTGTCGGCCGCAGCTACGGACGGGAGTCGATGGTGGCGCTTGCGGGAGGAGAGCGACGGCAGCCATCGAGGCCGAATTCCCCCCGATCTGTGGTGCCCTTGAGAAGTTGCGGTGAATTCGCGGTCGAATCGTTCAGTTGTGGCGGAGCTGTCGAATTCGAGACCAATTCAATGTGAGAAGAGGCGGTGGTGGTCACCGAGGAGAGGCGTGAGGGTGACATGAAATTTCCTATTGGCAGTTGTCGTGCGTCTGTTGGCCTTTTTATTTAATAGCGGCAACCCAAATGTTTTATATTTGCAGCATTTGGTGTTGTTCTTTTTTTGGATTAAAACATTTAACAGAATATACATCAAGGCTGCACGATTTTTGGGCCCAAATGACCTAATACATACGGGATGGTGGCCACACGCGGGAGGAGAGCGACGACATCCCTAGAGGACGAATCCCTCCGGGTTCGTGGTGCCCTTAAGCAGTGGTGGTGAATTCGCATCTGAATCGTCTAGGGTTGTGGCGGAGATAGTGAATTCGGGCCAAATCGATGGGAAAAGAGGCGGCGGTGGTCACTGGAGGAGAGGCGTGAGGGCGACATGAAACTTCCGATTGGCAGTTAGAGTTCACGCGTTGGCGTTTCTGTTTTATAGCAGCAGTCCAAGTGTTTTGTATCTGCACCACTTTGTGTTGTTCTTTTTTTTTGTCTAAAAAAATATTGGCAAAATTTACATCAAGGGTTGTTGTTGGAGTAAGATTTTTGGCTCTAAATGAGTAATAATAGTTATGGCCTAGAATAGGGCAGCTATTGAAAAAGATCGGAGAGTGAAGCGGCCATGCAGTTTCATGTGCGGTAGATAGAAAAGTCATCGTTAAGTTTTGTGTTCAGCTGAACGGGCAAATAATATTATACCTTAATCTGCTGGCATGAACGTGTAGAGAAGGAACCAATGGGAGGTTTGCCACGTAGTTCAACTAGTAGAGCAACCTGGGAGCTCTATTTCTAGGGAGCTTAGAGATTGGAGGGTTATACAACCTCTATTGGCTTATAATGCGGAACAAAGGGATTAGTATGTAAGTATAAATCTTCATCAACATACCTTTTCATATGTGGTGTACACACAAAAAAAACAAATATATAAATGTGGATCGAAATAGCATTATTTTTTAAAAGCACGGTTTTATATTATTGTGTAGCTTACAAATGGAAGCCACATTTCGTAAGTTTTTACAGATATGTAGAGCATATCTATACGTATCCATGAAGACAATAGTCTTAGCTTACTTTTAAGTATCGCTTCGGGGTTTTTTATTTTCTTCAAAACACTAGGTTTCATATAGCTCGAGAGCAAAATTGCCGCTCTTGGTTGTGTTGGTGCTAACTCGTGTTGTTTGGACTACGATTATTTGACACAAATGTCTTTTTTAACAACATTTAGTTCTAGCATGTGTAGAAACTTTCAAAAGTGGCCTCTCATGTGTAGTTGCTCCGAGTAAATATGTGTTGTTGTTTCCCCACATTTCAAGTACATTTCTTATGTTCTTGTTTGACAATTTCTACAGTTTTCTGTTGATAGATAAGTGTCAACCTAACGTATATATCCGCCAAATGGTATCCTATACTATTTATGTTTTGAAAACATCAGGATAATGGTACAAACCTCTTTATCCCAATTGCCCATCACCTCCTAGCTTAAGAGAGCACTCTCATGGTCCAATGCTAGAGCTACCATTATCCATCAGTTATAGGACACAACAAGGATTTTCACATGGATAAGATCACTGTTGTTTTCAATAACAACATTTTCAAGTAAGAGAAAATACTGGTGCATTACCATTGCCATATCCAGTGGCTAAGGACAAATCGGGGGTTTTCACCCCATGACTTGACCATGATAGCTTCAACAAAACCTCCAACGTCGTCATTGCAGATTGTCACCGTCGCTGAAATCCACAATGGGTTACAAAATCAATATAGTACCAAATGGTTGACCCCCATTGGCCAAAAATCCTTCATAATACGCCAAAGGGGAGACTTCCACGGTCTAAACTACGAGAACGGGATACAGAGAGGCATGGGGGATGTGGAATCAAACAAGGAAGTCCAGTTGTTTCTAGGAGAAGTGGACTGGTGAAAAACGCAAGTTTTCCTCGTCTTCACGTGGGGGTCAAAAGGGACTTGAATAATTGGACAGAAGTAACTCTGCCCATTGACTCACTTGCCCATAAGAGTAGCTGGTTCACCGTCCTAATAGGGTTGATATCGACGGTAGTAATCCTGTCACGTCCCTCTCAAAATTCAGAGGACAGTTGGCGTGGACCATTAACAAGAGGGAGTCAGCGCCTCTACCGCAGCAATTAAGTAGACGCAAGCCAATTATGGAACACTGATATTACGCGTCTAATCG
Organism: Poa pratensis; assembly: GCA_947311845.1. NCBI lineage: Eukaryota > Viridiplantae > Streptophyta > Magnoliopsida > Poales > Poaceae > Poa > Poa pratensis. Next base: position 26,573,179 of record CAMZMU010000049.1, on the reverse strand, counting down.
CCAAGTCAAGGGCATTTGGTTCATCATTCGTGGCTGTGCCTGTGGTACTACTAGCTTTGCAAGTTGCTGCTGCAGCCAGCACACTCTACATGATGGAGTCTATTTGGAGCTGTAAAAAGTCAGAGAAATGGAGGCTCGAATGTCGCAGGATAGTTACGTCTACGGCTGTCCGTTGAGTACGGTAATGCTACTGATTAGATCGAGTGAGAAAGCGATTGCAGTTGAAGGAGAAGTGAACTGCTAGAGCAATTTAACCTCGAGTCAGAGGATGCGTGCGGTATCTTGATAACTTCCGTATCGGGGCATCACTTGTTTGACAATGTTGAGGGGTCAACTCAACAGCTGGTAATTCCCTCGCCGACAACACGAAGCCGAAATAGATGGATGTACAGCTGTATAGTTCATGTTTGACAATCCGCCGAGGGTAGAGGCCGCGGCGATTTAGTAACGGCTGCAGTAATGATGCCGTGGAATTCCAAGGCCAATCTCCATCCCAGGAAAAGAGAAGGGGAGGATGAGCAGTGGCTCGGTGGTTGGCTGGCAGTGGCCAGTTCCAACCCGTCTGGGGTTCGAGTCCTACGGGACCGAATTTCCTGGATGCCTCACCCGAGCGACACTGTTCATGTGAACAGTGTTTCACGTGAACAGTGTTCGGCTCCTGCTTCTGGGCCATTTTCACCGTGGTTCGATCAGAGGTATTGTGGTGCACCCACCACCGCAGGGGTTTCCCGGTAGGTTTAGACTCACGGGGCCCAGAAGCCTAGTATAGTCTGGTTAGGTCTAGCTTGCGCACAGGTGGCGTGCGTGTGGTGTGAGTTGTGCGTGAGTTCAGATACTACAGCTGTACTGTGTAAGACCAGGAACTCTCAAAAAAAAAAAAAGGAAAAGAGAAGGGACAAAAGACAAATCCCAGCAACAGTGGACTGCTAGTAGTGGTAGTAGCAGCATGTAGTGGCCAAGCATAGCTTGTCTATTCGAAGCTGATATTTTCCAGGATGAACCATGGCATCGGCATGGGCAAGGCAAGTCACGCCCGTCCCCGTCAGGTCACTGTTAATACGTGTAGGGAGAGACCATCTGGAGAGTAGTAGAGTACAGAGCCACAGCGGTTGCGGTGAGTGTGAACTGAAGTGAGCGAAGATCTTGCCGATGTTTCCTATGTTGATCCTGGGGCGACCTCTCGGCCCTACATGCCCACTGCTGGGCCGCATGGGGGGGCCCCTCGTTTTCGACATGGTGTTGGCCGGCTGTCTTAACTTGGACGACCGACCACGACCACCATGCACGCCAACATGGCTCGTACCAACCAGGCAGACACAGTTTGTCTGAGTCAAAGCTGGCGTACCCGCCGTCGGATCGCACGGCGAGCCGGGGAAGAGGAAGGACACGGCGTCGCAGGCCGGCCGGACGGACGGACGCCGGAGGTCGGTCGGAGGAAGTTTCCGGCGAGCGCGGCAAGTGGGGCATGCAAGCGATCGTGGTGGCCCATGCGGGCCTGGGCGGCTGGGCGCGACATGGGCGCGGGCGTTATTTGGTCGGGCCCATCCGAGATTACGCAGGACCCATGATGTTTCAAGTACGACGGAGGACCTAGCTATGCGTCGTCGTCGACCACGGCGACGACATACGGGCGGGCTTGAATGCTGGATGGCAATGCGACGGTGCATGGGAGAATCTACGGAGCACGTACTACGAGCTGCGGCCGGCCGGGTCGCCGGTCGGTTAGGTTAATAAAGAGACGTACTACGCGGGGCCATATCTGGGGTCGGCATGGCCTCCCCATGGCAGCGAACAGCCCGACGTGGCGCTGCGTCCCCTGTCGCGCGCTCTGCCGCCGGGGAGGTATGGACCGGCCGGGGACAGCGGCTCTCGCCGGGTAGTGACAGCGCGCGGCCGTGTTGGCCCGGCCGTGGACAGGCTCAGCTGCAGGGTTCCCTCCGGCGTGTACATACCTACTGTTTCGCGTGTAGGCCGGCCTCCTGTGATCTGCCAAGACAACGTGTGTCTGTATTGCTGTTCCTGCATCATTCTGCATTTCTGCGACATGGTATATATATGCCCGGTTGTAAGAAATATGAGCAGCTGAATTTGTGGTCGTTCTTCTTATTTTAGACTCTTGTTGTACTTTGTGTGCCCTTGTTACAAGATTATTGGCAATCCTCAGGTTACTCCCAAGTCTGAACTCTGAAGCGGTTTCTCGAACAAACAGAAAGGAAAAGGCCGAACGGTTGGTGGCAACTGATTTACAGGCAACAGGCACTAGCTAAGTTTACACACGGCCTGGATGCGTCGCACCAAGTTTTCAAGCAGAAATGAGATAGACGGAATTGTTTTTTTTAGGGTGGGAGGTGGCAACAGCCCGGCCCATGAATCGAATTCACCGAGGATGTAATAAGGCCTACAATGCGTACACCCCAGAAACCCCACTTATTACCCAACCCATTTGGACAATCGTGAACACTTTGCGGCCCATAAATCATCCAACTTGCCTTTCTTCTTCTCGCGGGAATATTATCAGACTATTTTTCCTGACCAGCTCTAGTCTCTTTTAACTTTCAAAAAAAAAAACTCTAGTCTCTTTTTTTCTCGTCACTTCCCTTTTCTACCTACGTATCTACTCCTATTCTTTTATTCTAAAGCGTATAAGAAGACATTTGATTGAATATTAGATATTTTAAACTGTTTTTTAAGATTCGAATGTTAAATTGTTTTTAACTAAACGTCCAAATCATGATTCGTTTCACGTTTGTGTTACTCTTATCAAGATTTTCAAAGTTAGACCTCATTTTAATATGTTTGGACTATTTTTCTTTATGTGTTCTACCTTGAGTGCATGTGTGCACTATCGTAGGGTTGAATGTACCGCCTTTGTCATGTGTTTCACGACACTACGGTGGGATGTCTTGCTCAAGTGTATGTTTTATACATATTTCCACTTCAACTATGTTAGGATGTCACGCCTTAAGTTCATGTTTTGTCACGCATGTCGCGGCACTAGCTATGTTTTGGATGTCTTATCTTTTGTATTGTCCTTTGACGTGGGTGTACCCTTCGGTTGCTCCACCATGAGAATACCTGGTGCACGTACAAGCTAAGGCCACGGATAAGCCTGTCAGGAGTCCACGATCAAAGCCCACGAAGGGGCCCGAGAAGATGGCGTATGCCCCAAGATTAGTAAAACATAGGTCGGTAAAACATACCTTACCTGTAAACCTAGTCGGTTGCGAATCCCCGAGACCCAGCCTCCTATATAAAGGTTGGGAGGGCCGCCGATATAGGGCACGCAATACTCAGACCTCCAAACCCTAGCGAGATTGCCATCTCGCCGGGACATCATTGTACACCTCATATATCAATAACCAGACAAGCAGGAAGTAGGGTGTTACCCTCCGGGTGCCTGAACCTGGGTAAACCTTGCTTGTCAGCCGACGATACTACCAGCGCTACCACGTCTCTCCCCCTCAATCTCAACCCTAGGTACCGAACCATGGGATTTGATGTGTTAACACCACGTCAATTGGCGCCGTCTGTGGGAAAGAATAGCGTTGGATCCACGGTGTCGGCGGCTCCTTCAGCAAACGGCAACTCGCTGACTTCATCGACTTCACCAGCAAACGGCAACTCGCCGATACCATCGACTCCAGAAGCAAACGGCAATTCGCCGACTCCATCGATCATCACGCCGATGTACTTCGGCTCCATCGGATTCGACCCGCACTTGTCGATCGCTCGCCCGGTGTTCGCGAACCTCCACTCAGGTGCAGATCTGACTTTTGGCAACTTCAATTTCCATGTTAGTCGTTGGGGAACACATAATTTGACAGACCCGCGACGACTCGCGAGGATCGCGCCTGTATCTCCATCGACCGCATCTGCATCGACCATGGCTGCGTCGGCAACGCCTACATCGACTACATCTCCATCTTCACCGGCGACGCCATCGCCCGCGTCATCGTCGACTGCAAAATTCGCACCTTTTTCGTTCACCGGAGGCGCGTCTTTTTCGACTGCTTCGCCAAGATCTGTATCAGCATCTCTCGACTCACCAGGCGAAGCCAAGAAGGAGGTCGAGTCCGCCTTCCAGTACGACAGCGACGAACCGCGCATACAACTCGACGATTACTTCAACTCCGACAACTCCACCAACAACAGCAGCGATGACGACCGAGGCAAAATCTCGCATAACATCCCTTTCCGTGTTTGCATGGCTATTGGGGGCACCGGGACAGACCCCGAAACATATGAGGTTGCCGCTCGCCGTGAGGCACCAACATATCCCTGGACGGTAACAATGCCGGACGGAAGAACAACGCTCGTCATCACGGAGGAGATGGCGGCCAAAGCAAACAAGGCCATCGAGGAGTGCCTCATAATGCCCGACGACTCGACCTGCGAAGAGCTCGCGACATACCAGTACCTCATGTGGCAAGAAAACCTTCGATTGAAGAGCTACCGTGCAACACTCGACGAACGAAGAAGGCAGGCCAGTGTGTCGAGCGCGCGGCGAGCGGGACTGTCTATACACTCCACAGGACAGACAGACCCGAGGCATCGGTCCAGGACACGACGAATCTCTGAAAGAGACAGAGTGGACCTAGCCCGTAACTTGGACCTCCCGTTCATGACGCACGACGACGATGGGATCCCTATCCCTAAGACAGCCACGGGAGCTCTGCTCTCGGTGGCCACATATCTCAGAACTACACAACCACCCGCAGATGATCCCAACGTGGCCCTGCATCGGCAGCAGATCAAATTGCTCAATCTGGCCGCCGCAACCATGACACCAGGAGCTGAGACTGCGGGAGGACACACGCCGCATGGAGGAAGCAGAACCCGCCGCGCGGGAAGCCCACGACGAGACTTGCAGACTCGAGACGATCGCGACCGAGCCATCACCATCCATGAGGATAGGGACCGCAGACATCATGACGATGACAGGCAGAGCCGAGGACAACTCGACACTCGCCACCGCTAGGAAGGCGCGGATTTACGCGACGTCATAACTCAACGTCGAGTCAACAAAAGTCGGTCCAGAAGATCATCTCACTCCTCCAGCAGTGAATCATACTCTGATGACGAGTTCGAGCCTTGCGGATCTTTGTGTTTCAGTCGACGCATCCGTGAGTCTAGGATGCCCAAAGGGTTCAAGCTAACATCTGAAACACCCAAATTTGACGGTCGCCAAGAACCGTCATCCTGGCTTGAGGATTACAAGATCGCAGTCTCCTGTCAACGAGGCACAACAACAACGGCAATGCAACACATCCAGTTGATGCTTGTGGGTTCAGCTCGCGACTGGCTCAAAAGCTTGCCCCGTAGCAAATACGACTCATGGGATAGCTTCACGGAGGACTTCGTCAAAAACTTCGCCGCAACATGCGAACGTCCTGCGACATTCGAAGAACTGCGAGCGTGCAAGCAACGATCAGACGAGTCGCTACGATCATACATCCGGCGTTAGACCACCATACGCAACTCCGTGGGCAAGGTGTCGGAGGACAGAGCGATAGACGCTTTCACGCATGGCCTCGCCAGAGGAGACTTCCGCGAGGCACTCGGAAGGGAGAAGCCGAGCTCCATCGCCCAACTCATGAAGGTCGCCAATGAGTGGGCGGACGGAGAAGATTCGGTGCGAGACAAGGACCGCGAGTCACCGCGCCGTGACAACAATAGCTGGAGTCGCAGAGATAGCCGCGACAGCGATCGGAGGCGAAAGCGCAAATCTCATCACTACGATGACGCGGATGGAGCCGAACTGGTGGCGGCTGGATACGTCGACACTCGCGACGAGACCGTAACGGAGGTCGTCAGGACGACCGTAATGGGAGTCGACAGGACGACCGCAGGGAAAGCCGCGACTATGGTCAGCACAACGATGGGTACCGCAAGCGGGAGTGGCGGAAAACCCGCGATGACTTGCAAGATCAGCGGACACCCACAGAAGAAATAGAGAAAGAGTGCAGATTCCACATGTTCAAGGGTGAGGATGGAAAACTTCATTCAAGGCACCTGTTGAAGGACTGCAGAAAATTCACCAGACTGGCGACCGAGTACGCCCGCCGCTTCCACACCCCCCCCCCCCCCCCTGCAGCTGCAAACGGAGCTCCTCCAGCACTTCCTACACCCCCAGCAGCCGGGCACATGGCGGGTGCGGTGCATCATCAGCCACGCATAGAAGCTCCTGGCGTGGCAGGGGATCAATACCCTGCACCTCGCGGCCAGATGAACATGATACAGAAGGGACGCCCCTCCAACAGGGAGCAAAAACTCATAACTCGCCAAGTCAATTTGGCCACCATGGCTCCTCCTGCTGTGCCCGAGTACCTGAAGGGGTCAGAAACTAGCATCACATTCTCCCGCGATGATCACCCTCCGGCCGTTGTTCGTCCAGGGCACGCCGCTTTGGTACTCGACGCTCAAATCGGTGGCTTCGCCATGTCCAAAGTTTTCATGGACGGAGGAAGTGGAATCAACATCTTGTTTGCCGACACTCTTCGCAAAATGAACCACTCAACTGAAAATCTGGCAAAATCAGATAACACCTTCCATGACATCGTCCCGGGCAAAGCGGTCTACCCGCTCGGCACAGTACAATTCCCAGTAGTTTTCGGCGAGCCGGGAAACTTCAGGACAGAGAAGATCGACTTCGAAGTCGTCGACTGGAAGTCACAATATCACGCCATCCTTGGGTGCCCGACGTTCGCTCGGTTCATGGCGGTCCAGCACTACGCTTACCTTAAGCTGAAGATGCCGGGACCCAATGGTGTCATCACGGTGAGCGGAAACTTCCAGCGCTCGGACAGCTGCGACAGGGAGTTCAGCAAAATATCCGAGATGTTCGGCATGCAGGAGCAACTCGCAGATCTCTCTCTCTCACCAACGACCGCACACTCTTCCCTGAAGCCAAAAAATCGGCACCCGATAGCGCCTTCAACGCCACAAATGATACCAGATCTCATCAGGTGCACCCGACGGATCCGTCGAAGACGGTCAACGTGTCATCAAGTTTAACTCCCGCATAGGAAGGCGCGCTCGTCAACTTCCTCCGTGAGAACTGGAAAATCTTTGCCTGGTGTCCAGCCGACATGCCAGGTATTCACAGGGAATTTGCCGAGCACTCCCTTCAACTATTTCCAGACACTCGACCTGTGAAGCAGACGATGCGTCGATTCTCCGAACCAAAGCGTGAAGCCATCGGTCAGGAAGTCGACAGGTTACTCGCAGCTAAGTTTATTCGCGAGATCAAAAAACGGACTGGGTGGCAAATCCCGTCCTCGTACCAAAAAAGAACTCCGACATACTTCGTATGTGTGTCGACTTCACATCCCTGAACAAGTGTTGTCCCAAAGACCACTTCCCGTTGCCACGCATCGACCAGATCGTCGATTCGACTGCGGGCTACGCGCGTCTATCCTTCCTGGATGCCTACTCGGGCTACAACCAGATAAGCATGAAGGTCGAAGATGAGGACAAGACATGCTTCATTACGCCATACATCGTCTACTGCTACACCACAATGCCCTTCGGGCTAAAGAACGCGGGTGCCACGTACCAGCGCTACCACGTCTCCCCCCCTCAATCTCAACCCTAGGTACCGAACCATGGGATTTGATGTGTTAACACCACGTCATCCTTTGTGCATGTTTTTTCACGTCTTCCGCTGCACTGCGTTTTGGATGTCTTGTCTTTTATAGTGTCCTAAGTGCATATTTTGTCCTTCCTTCAACCGCACTCGTTAAAATGCCATGCCTTTGTCCTGCTTTGAGTGAACGTGTTTTGCCATGGCTTGAGTGAATGGTTGTCCTGTCTTATCTTGCCCTAAGTGTGTGTTCTGTAATACTTTTGGATGTCTTACTTTTAGTTTTGTTACATTGTATGATTTGTTTTTCATGGTTTCGACATACAAGCTTAGATGCCCTTGTTTTACATGCCTAAAACACGAGACAAGTGGAAACCATCAGAAAAACCAAAAAATACTTGTCCCCAATAAGATATTTAGAATAAGGGCAGGAAGCAATCTGAGAGGTCTTGGAAGAAAATAAGGTTTTCTCAATTCGTGAAAACAAATAATGATGCCGCTGGTGGGTTGCAACGGGTGCCTGCGTGGATTTACTGGCTGGGGGGCCATGACTCCTAGTTTGACCTGTAGCAGGGGACTCCCGATGACGACATAAGGCGCAACTTTCGTCTAGCACGTGACGTTGGCTCAGTGAGGGCGTGATGCGTTTGCTACTCCATAGAAGTCTCTACCTGTCGAGAAGTTGTTGGGAACCCCGAGAGGAAAGATGATGTGGTTGCAACAAGTTTGTCTCTCAATTATAAACCAAGGTTCATCAACTAGTTGGAGAAACAAAACACCAACCAAGCTAATGGTACGTGCACAAAAAAAACACAAAACAAACTTATCCCCAACATACATGAAGTTTGTCAAGCATCCCATTATGCTAGTTACAAGAATTAGACGTATGGTGTTGATGGAAGTGATTAAGGGAGTAATGACCAGCAAGAAAACAATATGAAAACATAGGTGTAAACAATATTAAAAGATGGACCAGGGGCCATACTTTCACTAGGCGCATCTCTCAAAAAATAAACATAGTATTGTTGGGTGAAAAGTTACAATGTCCATCGATTAAATTTTAGTTATCTTTACTTTCATGACTATGATCATCCATGGTCTTATTCATACATATAGGCATTACATTGAAAATATATAGACTATTACTGAGCCGCATCTATTACTAATACTTCACTTTGAAACCGCTTCTATGCTTGCATTTCTAAATATTAAGTTCAAATTGTTTTATCCTTAGTTTCAACAACACAATACAAAGTATTGACCCTTTATGTCACTGGGCGAACTATGCAAGGTTGAACCAACTATCATACGCAAACTCCATCTTGGAGATTTAAACGTATAATTTGGGCATAATAGACCGAATAACATGTAAGGCTACGAAACAATGCATCAAGTTAGATTTTTTTTTTGCGGGTCAAGTTAGAAATATGTATCAATGTAAATCATGAACAAATCTGAGGATATGTCTTATTCATACATATAGGCATTACATTATAAATATGTCTCCTGGGAAATCCTCGACGGAGCAGGGAGTAGAAAGCGTGCTGGCCTCGAGTCGAGCCCATACTTCTCTCTTCCGGCGATGCAAACAGTTTATTTGTTTAATAAAAACAATTTCAGATCCTTGCCATGTTCGTGCGGGGACCACCGCTGCCCACACCTTGCCCGCCCTGTTCGCTCGTTCAGCGAAACCGCAAAATTTCAAAACAACAAAAAAACTCCCGCCTGCGCGACGCGAAAAAGGGAAACAAATGGACTTCCCGCTGATTCCCCCAACATTTCGCGGAAACCGCGTCCTCCATCGAAGCGGCACGCCGCACGCCCCGCCTGCACGCACAATCCCTGCCAGTTCCAGTTGCCAAAATTGCAAGGGAGGGAGACGAGCGGGCGGCAAGCTGCCAAAATTTGGGCAAAAGACGCGACCGCGCCGCCCGTAGCGCAGCGCAGGCGGGGGAAAGCCAGACGAAAAGGCAGAGGCGCCCGCCGCCGGAAAACTCAAACGACGCCCCCAAATTCACGCTGCCGCCTCCTCGTCTCCTTCAAAACCAAACATCCATCCCCCGATTCCCCATCTCCCACCGCGCCATTGCCATTCCACAAACCACACCAATCTTGCACCGCCGTCGCCCTCCGCTCCCAAGTCGCCAATCTGCTAGCGGCTTCGTCGCAGCCATGCCATCCGCGGTCCTCGTCCGCCGCGCGCGCTCGCGCTCCCCGCCGGGGCGCTTCGACTCATCCCGCCGCACGCGCCCGCGGGTGGAGCAGGAGGAGCAGCCACCCTGCGACCACTGCGCGGCCGCCGACATGGCATCCGCGCTGCCGGACGACATGCTTCTCGAGGTCTTCAAGCATCTGCCGCCCCCGACGGGCGTCTTCCGCTGCGCCGCAGTCTCCCGGCGCTGGCGGCGCGTCCTCTCCCACGCCGCCCCCCTCCCCGCCCCGCCTCGCCACTTCGGCTTCTTCCGCAACTACGGCCCGTCCCCACTCCCCCCATTCATCCCCACCGCGGCGGGCGTCGCCCTCGACCTCCGCTTCCTACCGGTCTCCCCCACCTGCGGCGCCATCCTCGCCGACTGCCGCGGCCACCGCCTCCTGCTCCGCGAGCTCGGCGCCGGCTCCAAGACCCACCTCAAACTCCTCGTCGGCAACCCGCTCGACCGAACCTTCACGCGCCTCCCGCCCATCCCCATCGTCGGGCACAAGGTGTCCTGCTGCACCGTCATCCCAGGGGAAGGAGCCGGCGCCGAGTTCCGCGTCGCCGTGGTGCTCTTCAGCGAAACCACCCCCAACTTCTACGTCCTCATCTACTCTTCCGCCACCTCCGCATGGGAGGCCGCCACCGGCGCGCTGAAGCGGCCCCTGGTGCCCCACCACGGCCCGTCCGTCGTGGCCGGGGACGTCTTGTACCGGCTGGAGTGCGAGGACAAGTACATCATGGCCGTCAACACGGCCAGGATGACGCTCTCCGCGCTGCCGCTGCCTGACGCCGGGATGCTCCTGTACACGGGCAACAATTGGATCGGCAAGACGGAGGACGGCCGGCTGTGCTTCTTCGCGATCCGGGAGCCGCTGCTTCTGGTGAAATGGGTGCTTGAGGCGCCGGGGAAGTGGGCGTTGCAGGAGCCGGTGGCGTTGCGGCCGCTGATGAACCCGGCCGAGGTTGGGGACCTCCATGGCATGAAGCTGTCGGCGAAGATCGGGGATCAGATGCACGGATGCAAGCTCGTGAGTTTCGGTGGGTTCTGCGAGGGCACTGGGACACTGTTCTTCGTCATGGCTGACTGGGTGGTCTCGCTTGACCTCAAGACGTTGAAGATGGAGAGGCTATGGCGCAACGACGATGAGTCACGGCCCCTTGGCGATGTGTTTCCCTACGAGATGGTGGCGTGGCCGCCGGCGATCAAGGATTCTGTCAAGGCTCCGCTGATGAGCAATTAAGCATAGGGTGTGGCGCTGCGCGCTGATTACTGTAGAGTGTTTTGGTTGTGTCTGCGAGATTGAACTGCCATGTTGCTGTTTGGGTTTGTACTTTTGGATATGCTTGAAATACTGAATGCCAAAAAAGTATGATCTTTTTGTTTCAGTTAGCACTGCAGTAATAGTGTAATACCGATCATCAAATGAGTTCCTTGTAAAATCTGGGTTGCTTCAGTTAGCACTGCAGTAATACCTATCATCAAATGAGATGCTTGTAAATTCTTGTTGACTCATTTAGCACTGCAATAATACCTATCATCAAAGGATTGATTTGTTTTAAAAAAGTATTGCTTCTAAATTTCCAAGAAACGTTCGTATACAATTCAATACCATATGCTTGAAACCTTTCGTATACAATACTATGAAACATTGTACCTTTTTGTGTTAATGCTGAAGGTAAAGCAGGATCTCAAAGGGTGATATTGATACACGGCTCCTTGATACACTACTCCCTAATTTATCCTTTAAGCAGTAAAAATAATGTGCTAATTGTCGAGCAGCAGGCAGTGATGTTACAGGACCAGAGCTTCCCCATTTTCAACAACGGCCTTCTTCCTTGTCTGCCGTGCAAAAGATCAGACTGGACCCATAGCCTCATAGGCAAGATCTTACAGGATACCCCTAGGTTGCTTGTTGGGCCATGAACGATAAGACTGCAGTCATCTGTCAAAGTACACTGTACTATTGTAGTCGCATTGACTTCTTCGGTTCTTCCCATTACACGGACAGGCAAGTGTACTTCAATCTCTTCAGTTCTGCACAAGGACATTTCACTGCTCCAGGCTCCAGCACACCCTACAAGAGTTAAAAACACAACTGACATGACTATACAGCTTTGGAAATGAACAAGATGTGGACTACTGAGCCTATGTTTGTACTCCGTACTTAATATATACTACTAGTATGAATTTATAGCAGACGACATATCAACTCACCCTTGTGGTAATCACGTGCAACCCGGATATAGTCGGTGCACAAGATGAGAACGGTCTTCCAAGGAGATGAAAGTGCCTACTCATGGATATTGATGATAGTGGGAAGACAAATCAGGGCAAAGAGAGAAAATCCTTAAATGTTAAATCAAAAATTGAAAATAAAAACTAGTGCAGATTATACAGCAAAACATTGAAATGTCACTCATCCTATTTATCCACAACATGTTTCTGCTGCATGAATAATACGTCTTGTATAATTGCATATCGAAAAGCATGAAAATCACATGTTACTAACATAGTTTTCTTTTCAAACTGAGTCTTACGCCTCAATCTATTAATTAAGCATAATAGAGTTGCCAGGTTAATAACATCAGTAATACACTGGAAAAAGAAGGCACAGCATACCTACTGTTCTGCAGCCTTTTCGCTGTCCATAGAGCTAGGTCTCCATTTTCTATCAAAAGGCCCATAGCTTCTCTGCACAACTGTTTGCTGTCCGCTTAGTTTCCTATCAATCAACTGCAGCAACTCTTGCAATCCTGCCCCCGTCACAGCTGAAGTTTTCACATGACAAGTGGATTCTGGCTGTGTCAAAGTGCAACCGGTTGTACTTGTAGCTTCGGGGCCATTAGGCTCTTTCGGCACTAATTCAGAGTTCATTGCTTTCATATCGATAGGCTCAGCAAACGACTCTTCAGATGCCAATTTATCATCGCCATTTTCATCATTATTTTCTGATAAAGACTCTAAATCCAGTGTATCATCCAAGGAATCAAAAGACGATTGCTCTGATGGCACGTCATCTTCAGAAAATAAGTCTTCCTCCTCTTCACCTTCAGTGAGAAAGATCTCATCTTCAACCCCATCAGTTAGAGCAATATTATCCACAAGATCAATCTGAAAATTTCCCACTGAACAAAATATCACAATGCATACAAAAAGAAAGTTACCGGAACCATATGTAACTATCAAGTGTTAGAACCAACTCAAATCTCGATAGGCACCTTATTCCAAACTTCAATCATATTGTCGATCTTATCCTGTGAAACACCAATCTGCTGCAGTACTTGCAGAACAGTAGAACGATGCTCCGCAAGATCAGGTGCGCTGGAATCCAACACATGCTGCACCAATGCATACAAAGATAAATATAATTCCAAACCACTTCTGTTATTCTTCATGAAATAATTTGTATCTTACAGCTAATACAACCAAAGCAGAATTGACAGTACAAATGCACAACCAAAGCCTGGGATCATTGAATCTGATTGTGCTCGTGTGATCTCTGCCCTGACATCAACTGAGAGGGATCGGTCTGGACATTGGAGCTTGTTTCTGGAGGCAAAAGCTGAGCTAGGCGTTTTGGCTGAAGTCAAGTTGAGAAAGGTTGCCCGGGTGAGCAATAGAGTGGCCCATGATTTAGCACAATTAGGCAAGCGTGAGTGTGGTGTGAAGCATGGGGCAGTTCCTTCCTGCGCGTTGGACTCCCTAATGCATGATTGTAATGCCGTTACTGCCTAATTAATAAAGCTCACCCTTTAATTCAAAAAAAAAATGCACATGGCCAAGTAACAGTTGTTGATAGCATGCAAATAAAACATTTCACAAGGCACGTTCAATCTATGACTTTCGAGAACGGACTGAAAACAAGCTAACTCCACCTACCACTAGCATGTCTGCCTCGGCAACTTCTTCCAGAGTAGCATGAAATGCTTCCACTAGCTGCACAGGGAAAATAAAGAGGTTAATAACAGGTGAGGGGAAATAGGACCATATCATTTTTCCTTTTTAATTGGGAAGAGACTGACTGATGCAGAGCATGCCAAACAATAAGGAGATCAAAACCAATTGTTGCTGAAAGCTAGGTCCTAAGATAAATCAAAACAAGATTCCTATATGGAAGTTAGTGATAATGTCATGTGGGGCCAGTGCTATGGACGCCCAGAAGGAACCGGCGGCTGAGGCTTAGCATCCTTACGGCTTCTTTGCGAAGGTAAAATATTTACTTTCCATAGATCTGATTAGTTAATTTGTTAAATCAAGACAGAGTCCTTGTCAGCTAGGTAAGAAATAAAATCCTGCTTGTGGATCAATCGTCCCATAAAAGTGACTAGCGTGTAATCCAAGGCATCAAACCTCCCCCTTTCCCCGCACGGCACATCACCCCCTTCATGGTTATGCACTTAGGAGCCTAGTTCGGCACAGAGAAGGCTATGTAAGGTTTAGCAAAGGTCAGCCGGATGGACCATTTGTTGCTCTCTGAATCATGCTACCTGCTTAGCTATTCTGCCACAATCTGTAGCACATATAAATGATAAATCTTATGTGATATAGTCAGAACTGAATCTCCGCTTAAAATGCAACCACTAAAAAAAATTACCTGTACAGGCAAATCTGATATGAAGCCAACAGTATCACTGAGAAGTGCTTTTCTCCTGAATTGAGTTTTGGCAAATAAAAGGTTATGTGCTGAACATGCGCAAACTGCAGAACTTTACCAACATATTATAGCAGAATGAAAAGTTTCTATGTTACCCTGATGGAAGAATCACACTGCGTAATCGAGGATCTACTGTTGCAAATAATCTGCATGGAAAAGGGAAATAATTAGCCTTTGCACTACTGCTGTAAATTGAGTACAGGGTGAAGTTAATTTCAGTATACCTATCATCACTGTATAGTTCAGTTCCAGAAAGTGCACTCACTAGAGTAGATTTTCCCTATGAAAATAGCATCAACGAACTCAGATTGCGGATATGCATAGGTTGCAGAAGACACAAATATATTTTACATTTGAACAAGTTACCTAGTTTTATTCTGAAATATCACGCGACATAGATATCTAAGATGAAATTAATGAAAGAACTGTTACAGTAGATCCACATACAGCATTTGTATATCCGACGACTGCGACAGTTACAAGCTCTTGACCAAATGAGCCACCATGCCTCTTTCGACTTGAACGCTGTATCTCCCTAGTACGGCGCACGTCTTCAATTTGAGCTAACAAGCTTAGACGGCGTTCTTGGATTCTAGATGAGATGCCGAAATAAATGAGAAGTTGTTGCAAGAATGTAAGTGCAAATATGATACTGTCTATCTACTGTTAGGCACCTCCTGCGTTGTAGTTGAAGTTCTGTTTCACCAGCACCACTCATGAAGCCCCGTCCGCCACTTCCTCTCCTAAAGAACACAACAGTGATATGAGCATTGCATGCCAAGTGACACATGAAGAGAGATAAAGCAACGTTATAAAAAAAAGCCACAACATTAACAGAGTTTAAGAATTAATAATATGTTAAGATTACCACACAAGAAACAAAATTACAAAATGAAGGACGGCCTTTATACCCCATGTGAACCA
Source organism: Poa pratensis (assembly GCA_947311845.1). Lineage (NCBI taxonomy): Eukaryota > Viridiplantae > Streptophyta > Magnoliopsida > Poales > Poaceae > Poa > Poa pratensis. The sequence continues at coordinate 26,557,821 of CAMZMU010000049.1, read as the reverse complement.
CTAACCAGAGCATACCACTAACTGGACCACCACGGTAATCAGAAAGGAAAATGAATTTGCTCTAATTTATTTAATTCAATGATATTCATATTTTGCCACATGCCTTCAAAAATATACAAGGCTATCTATACTTTAAGAATTGCAATAAGTAATGATCGATGAAGAATTCACACACTTTAGTTATGTAGATTTAGAGGTTGGCCTATTTATGGAGTAGCAAATAAGACTCACATAGCCATCTTTTCACTCTGAAGGGCACATGGCACTATACAGACAAGCACATTTAAGGGCAAAAACATCTTTTCTACTAGTGCCACGTACAGAAAGAAAAAAAGTGCCTAACAATCTCCTGGAACTAGATTATTGGCACAAAAGGACTGTCGAAATCCAATGTGAATTTGGATCATTGTGTGCAATTTTTCGTTCTCGTCTCTATCGAAAAAATGGCTCCTCAATACTCCAAAGCAAGATTTGATCTCCAAAGTGATAAAACGCTACCAGTCTCCTGGAAGGAATTTCAGAATTTGCCCCTTTTCACATGCAGATAACTATAAAGTGCTTAAGTGCAATATAAGCGACCAAAATTTGACAAGTCGCGTGCTCAAAATCAACTGGTGAACGCGCATACCACTTGATACAGTAGCATCACACAGGAGAAAACATTCACAAGATTAGATTACAAAATAATTAATAACCACAGTTGCACACTTAGGTGTAATCAAAAGGAAACATACCCTCGAGCACTGACAACTTCAGCTTCCCCACTTGCACCAAAAGCTAGTCGTCCACCTGGGCCACGGACACGGACAAGCCTAGTCTTCATGTACATGAGAGCTGCTAACTCTGACTGTACAAAGCGAAAGACAAAGTTAAATAACTACATAAACATCAACATTAAGTTCTTCTCATTAATACAATACAAATAAAGATACTCTGTATAGACACTGACTAAAATGATATGACCGAAGTAACAGCATTCCAATGCACACCTGTAGCTTTGCTTCCTTCGTTTCAGCATGAGCATTGAATATCTCAATTATAAGCCCAACACGATCTAAAACTGGCTTTGCCCAGGCAACCTACGAACCAAAATATAAAAAAGGAACAAATAAATCATCAATAGATCATAAAGTCAGAACACACATTTCTTGGTAACTTCAAATAAGATTCAACTAAGCAGACTTACCTCCAAGTTCCTCTGTTGGACCCCAGAGAGGAGCGTATTGACAAAAACTGCATCTAATTCTTCCTGATAGGGTCAATGCAAATACCAGGTAAGTGAAAGAACAAATATGTCATCTCTTTAAGATTTGAAGGGGAGAAATTAAGAAAAATAAATGGTTCTTAAGATATAGAACACAATGTTTTAACACATATCCATGACAGTGATATTTTTTCATGTATAGAAACAACCATAAGCAAGTAAATAAAAAATATAGAAGGGAAAATAGTACATAGCACACTGCGTATGTATAATAGGCAAAAGAAACGTGCACCTTTTCGTCCAATGCCCTCAGGTAGCACTTGATATTATCCACAGTTCCAGGTCCAAAATACGTATCTGGCATGATGAGTTGTGAGATAAAATATACACTAGTAGTCCAAAACAAGCCGCACAGATGAGAAATACCTAAGTGGGCAGAAAACAATTTTCAAATGCTAGCAAAATTGGTTCAGGACGAGTTACAAAAACAAAACTATAAACCAATAATGGACAAAGTTAAGTGCACACCAAAATCTTTGTAACTCAAGTCTATGACCTCTTGCTTGCCAATCCAACTACAGCACACACATACTCTTGGCTGTGTATGTTAAGCTGGAAGGCATTTTTTTTGTAGTAACCATTGCACATTCAAAGGGGTTAGCACAAGCAGATCTCAGGTCAACAACCTAATGTCATAATAATGATAGTACTCAAGAAACGTCGTGTAACCTTGCTTTTGCAATGAGAATGAGACTTTGAACCCACAAGGCCACAACCTCAATCAGCCAATCTTTGTGCTCTGCCACTGGAGTTGCACTTACCTCATACCATATCTAACAGAGATCTAGCAGCTCCATGGAATGTGTTACATATACACTAATCTGAAGCAATTAGGGATAACTACAAGACACTCAAACCAACATTATCCCTATTTGATCAAGACTGGAATGACTAAGTGAAAACAATGCAGGCATGAGTCGTCAAGTGCAGCCTGTGCATATTGCCGGAGTGTAGCTTCAACAATGGTGGAAGAACAAGCAAAATGTGCTTCCTCCTATTCAGCAAAATAAAAGGTCCTTCCCCTCACCGACACACAATCCCATGTCACCTGATAAGCTAAATTTTACTAGCCTAACAGAGCATTTTATCATACATAGATTATGGCCACAATAAGCCACACAAACATGGAATGGAACGCGATTCTTAGAAACATCAATGCAGCTGTCAATTTGACCCACAAGTAAAAAGAGCACCCCACTGGAGCTAAGCAGTAAGCACCGAGAGGTGAGTTAGGTACCTGCGTGGTTGCGGCCGCGGGCGGCGGGGTTCTGGACGACGAGGTGCGGCGGCCCGGACTTGGCGGCGGACTGGGACTGGGACTGGCCGAAGCCGTCGCGGGCCTCCTCGAGGGAGCTGGCGAGGTTGAGCGCCTCGGCCAGCTTGGAGTCGAGGAGAGGGGCGGGGCGGAGGCGCGGCTGCACCACCAGCAGCCGCGGCGGGTGCGCGGGGTCGCGGGAGAGCACGAAGAGGCCGCGCATGAGGCCCTCGTCCTCGGGTTCGGGCGGCGGCGCGGTGGGGGACGAGCGCTTGCCGCGGCCGCTGGAGAGGGCGCGGAGCGGAGGAGAGGGCTGGCGGTGCAGGTGGGCGCCGAGGCGCGACATGGTGGCGCGGAGCATCGCGGTCGCGGGTGGCGCCGGCAGCGGCGGCGGGGGTCCGGGGATGTGGGGCCAGGTCCACCAGTCGGGCGCGGGTGACGAGAGAGTGCGCAGATTTTGCTTGTTTTAGCAAGTTTGATCGGATCCGATGGGAAGGAAGCACGTGGCGGTCGGCGAGGGGCGGAGGGAGTCGCCACGACGGTCGGGGTCGCACTCGCACTGGACACGGCCAGAGCGGCCATCGTGCACTGATGTGAAACGTGGAATGTGTCCATTTGTTTTTTACAGCGCTGTAGTTTGCGGTTTGTCCAATTATGGGCATGTTAGGTGAGGATTTTTTTTAAATAATATTATTTTAAACATTTATTTGAAAAGTAGCATGTTTTTTCAAAAATTTCGAAAAATAGCGCGCCGTCGGCATGGGCCGTGCCGAAACCACTGGTTTCGGCACGGCTAGTGCCGAAAGCAACTGAACAAAGGTAAGGTACCTACTCAGTAATTTTTTTATTAAAATGAAAGTTGCTCAACCGTATCATTTTTCATAATAATATATACATAAAATATAAGCACGTCGACGAGTAGGTTCCATTCCCGTGATCGGTTTCAAGTTTGGTCGACTCTAACTCCTTAATTTTGGATCCAAATTCGCAAAAACATTTGACGAATTTTGTCAAATTCGTCGTATTCAGTCGTCCGTTTGAATTTTCCTTTCACAAGTATGCAAATGTATATGTCCGTCAAAATAAAAAATTAAAACGTGAAAGTTGTTTGGAAGGGTGATATCCATCTACTTGTAAAACGAAAATTCAAACGGACCACTGCATGTGATGAATTTGACAAAATTGGTCAAATGTTTTTGCGAATTTGGATCCAAAATTAAGGAGTTAGAGTCGACCAAACTTGAAACCGATAACGGGAATGGAACCTACTCGTCGACGTGCTTATATTTTATGTATATATTATTATGAAAAATGATACGGTTGAGCAACTTTCATTTTAATCAAAAAATTACTGAGTACTCAGTTGCTTTCGGCACTAGCCATGCCGAAACCAGTGGTTTCGTCATGGGCCATGCCGAAACCTGGCTTTCGGCTCGGCCCATGCCGAAACCATTGGTTTCGGCACGGCCTATGCCGACAGCGCGCTATTTTCCAAATTTTTTTGAAAAAACGTGCTACTTTTCAAATAAATGTTTAAAATAATAAAAATTTTAAAAAAAAATCGTTAGGTGAGCTCGTATGAAAATTAGTAGACTTATGTGAAATGAAATCTTTTAATTTACAAGCGGTTTGGTTATTTAGGAGCCTCCGTGTTTGCGCCGACACGATACGTAAAACAACCTTGAGCCAGGCCCGGAGAAACGTCCAAATAGGCCGTTTACAGCCCAGGCGCACAACACGAGTCTTATATGACTATCTCATATCACATACATTATGATGCCACAATTAAATGTCATGCATACAAATCTCCCAACTCTAACTTACTTTTCCCCGGTGTTTGGTTGAGCTCTTCACGAGCCCGGCTCTGGTTGCAGGCTCTGGAGAAACACAAAAGTTTCATGAGTGACAACGTGAACCAACAAGCCCTATGTATCGTCACATTCACTCCTTCAGGTTTCGTTCGTCTCAAGCCATGTTTGTTTTGCACTCGCACTTCACCAAATATTACACCAGCCATATTTTTTAAGTCACTTGCCCTACCAATTTAGCCACTGCTGCGTTCGTGACATACTCTCTTTGCTTTTAATTTATTTTTAATTATAAGATGTTTTAGTTTTTTCTTATTCACATGTATCTATACTCATTTAGGTGTGTCCGTCCATTTATTTTATTCCGTGTGTAGCCCACGTTAGCATATCCAAAATATTTTATAATTAGGAACGGAGAGAGTGGAAGTGTGCAAACACAAGGGTAACCAAACATGTCCTAAATCTTTAAGAATCTCGTTGTTGTACCTCAGTTGTGGTTTTTTTCTTCTTCTGATGTACGAGGCTACTTTTCTATTAACTAATCGGAGTGAAACCTGTATATGAAAAACGAAACAATTGTACATAGCATGGTGAAATTCACTTTGGTACCCGAGCATACCTGCTCCATAGTATGTAGCTAATTCTTAGTCACCGTGGGGAATTGAGAAGCTTATGGGGGATCAAAAAAAATGTTGTCTTGAGACCAACATGTCTCGAGGCAGTCCAGGTGGTCTCTGGAGTAGCTAGTGAAGATCTTCTTGTTACATTTCTTCCATATGGCACATGAGGTGAGAATTATCAGCACCGACCACCATTCTTTCAGCTCGAGAGGGGTGTCCGAGAGAATAAGAATCCACCACTCATTTTAATATTGATAAGCGATAAGAAAGGTGCAACATGCAGTCTGGATTGAGCTCTCAAAGACCTCCAAACGTCGACGGTGAAGTAGTAGTGCAACATCATATGAGAACCAATCCCATGGTGAATTTTGCAGAGGGGGCACATGGGGTTGTGTGGGCCACCCACGCTTAGCAAGAGTTTGAGCTCCAAACACTTGCCTTGGGCAACGAGGCAACAAAAAATTGCCAATTGGTCGTGATTTGATGTCTCCATGGGTTGATCATGGGAGAGCGAATTAAGCCTTCAAAGTGAAAATCGATGTACATAATTTGCATTGTAAACTCCCAAATATGTCCATTTTTACGAGATAGTGTCCTGCGTCATAGGTTTTAGCATTACTAGTATTACCTACTTGACCTTGTAGTGGGCCCCGGCTGAAAGGATAAGGATGTCGCCTAAAGAGGGGGTGAATAGGTGATTTAAACCTTTTTTGGGTTTAGGTTTGATAATTGCAGAATAAAACTAGGTGTTTAAATTAACAAGCCAACAAGCTAAATATGCTAGGCTCACCTATGTGCACCAACAACTTATGCTAAGCAAGTCAAGCAACAAGGTGATAGCAATATAGAATACTTCAAGCACGAAGGCTATCACAATGTAAAGTGCATAAGTAAAGAGCTCGGGTATAGAAATAACCGAGGCACGCGGAGACGAGGATGTATTCCCGAGTTTCTCCTTTTTAGGGGAGTACGTCTCGTTGGAGAGGTGTGAGACCACCACAACAGGTTGGTCTCAACGCCACAACAGGCTCACCTTCTTCTTCGATGAACCGCACCACAAAAGATTGGTTCACCTTCAACTATCGGAATCTTTCAAGTCGGAATCCGGAGCCTTTACAACAACAATCCGGGGCACACACCCACAACTGAATTGGGGGCTCCCAAATGGCTACAAGTGACCACAAAAGGTCTCAACTACCACAATGGCGTCTAGGGTCCAATGACCCAAGATTAACAAGCTCACGAACTTTCACTTTAAGATTTTCATGAGGCTGATCCTGAGCTGCCATCCACGCACGAATACCCTCGTTTAAAAGAATATTTAGTTGATTTCGCAAGAAGCAACTTGAAAAGCACAAAGACTACATCTAAACAAACCTTACGTCTTCGTTCGGCTCCACGAATCCTCGTGGAGAGCACAAACCGATGCACAAAAGCAATGGAAAGAACACAAGAAGTGCTCAAGTCCTTCACTCCCAAATCCCACCAAAAGCAACTAATGCTTATGGGGGAGAAGAGAGGAAGAACAAAGAAGAACTCAACAAATGGAACTCCAAGATCTAGATCAAGAGACTTCCCCTCACTTAGAAGAGAGATTGATTGGTGGAATTGTAGATCTAGATCTCCTCTCTCTTTTCCCTCAAGAAGTAGCAAGAATCATTGGAGGGATTGAGAGATAGCAAGTTTTTGAAGGTCAACAATGGAGGTCAAAACTTGCAAGAAAGGTTGAGAAACCATTAGGGAAGAAGGCCCCTTAAATAGGTCAACCCAAGATCCAACCGTTGGGCGCAGAAACGCGCGGGGGCGGTACTACCGCTGGCCCCAGCGGTACTACCGCCCCCTGGGAAGAAAGAACACTAAAACAGGCTCCAGGTAGCGGTACTACCGCTCCCGATACCGCTGAAAACGGCCCTCGGGTGGCACCGGTGGTACCCCAGGCGGTACCGGGGCGGCACTGGAATATCAAACACCAAAACGGTAATAACTTTTGCATCCGGACTCCGTTTTCGATGATCTTTAGCTCGTTGGAATCGCAACAAAACATCATAGTCCAAAAAAGGAGGATAAAACTAAATAGGGAAAGGTAAGACCTCTCGATAAAATAACAATCGGTCAAACCTCCAATATCAAAAACGCAATAAGTTTTTCGTACGAAATCCGTTTTTGATGAACTAGAGCTTGGTATGGAGATGAACACAAGCTCTAAATCCTCACATGGATAAAAGCCATATAACAACCAAGAAAGATGATATGCCAAGTATGCAAATGTTTGAGCTCTCCACAAAGATGCGATCAAGTTACTCACTTGAGAGACCCTCTTGATAGTACGCCGTCTATCCTATAACCCGGTCTCCCACTAACACCATGAGACCGGTAAAATAGAAACCCTATCAAGATCATACCTTTGCCTTGCGCATTCCACTTGAGCTAGATGATGACGATCTTGATTCCCTCAAGTTGGAACACCTTTTTTTTGAATTTTACCATATATATTAAACCAGCAAAGAGTACACGATTACATCGATTACAAAAACAATACTAAAAGAGACGGGCAAATCTATGAGATCTTCAAGCCCTTTCTTCTTTCATGACACAATCTTGTACTTTTCTGAAGGCAGCCGTAGAACAACGCCGAATACACCAAACCACGGACCTGTGAATACCAACGAAGGTTCTCCCCTTTTAATTTTGAGCCGCAATGCCAAGGCTTTGTGCACGCACGCATCCATTAAATTAATCAAGCAACATCGGTAAGAGCACCACCACTGATATTTCAGGGACAAATAACCGAACCACTTTGTCGACATCGATGGGAGCCGAGAGAACGAATCACCATTGCCGAATACGTAGTAGCCGGGATAGATATTGCGAAGACAATCCTCCTCACGACAACCATAAGAAACAATCCAAGATTGATCTGGCGAAGCAAGATCTGAAGAACCATACCTAGACAAACTTAATCTTCCAAAGCCACCATTGACGTCGGGAAGGAGATCACGCCGTCAAACGAAGCGCGGAAGATCACTTATTGCAGATGAAGCCATCTCCATTGACGAAGAAGAAAACAACCAAAACCAAGCTCTAACATTAAGGACCTTTGTATAGCGCCATGCGCAGATCCGAGGTCCCCACCCCTCCTAGTGGCAGAGCGGCAACTAGAGGAGGCTAGGACCCGTCAATTCTTAGACGAAGGCGACGATGAAGATGCAAATGGCGTCGGCGGCGACGGCTAGGGTTGAAACCCTAGGCCGCCGCCTCTCTTTCTTTCTTTCTTTCTTTCTTTCCGTAAGCGTTAATAGAGGCGATTGGCTGGTTCGTTTTAGTTGGAACACCTTTCTTGATTGTGCTTGCTAGCACATGCTTAATGAAGACTTCTCCAAATACTCCACCATACTTCATTATGGGAGAGCCTTACTAAGCTCCGTCTTCATATATCCATTTGCACTTCATCTTCTTCTCTTGATATATATGATGGCTTGGAGATAAACATGAATGTTCACTCAATCTTCTTTTCCAAGCCACACTTGCAATGAGCTCAACTTTAGATGACCATTTTGTGGATCACACCTTGAATATTAATTTGGTCATCACTTTATCTTTTAGAGTCCAACACATGAACTCCAATCTTTTCCCACGGACAAGATCTATAAGGATATCTCAATGAAAACATTAGTCCATAGAGACTGTCATTAATTAGAAAACCACACATGAGGGCAAATGCACTTTCACCGGCTTCGACAGAGTGCTAGATTTGCCAATGTTTCTCAACTTGGCTTATGACACACATGCGGAAAAGTGTACAAAGTGTTGAAAAATAAAAACATGTCTAAAATTTCTTTAAATAGTCTAAATCAATTTAGGAGCTTAGTTCGTCTTATGGGGAGAAGGATACAACAACAACATTGTTACTCGCTCAATGTTTGTAAACTGCCACTTCATATATGGAGGAAGTTTGACTAATAATATAACCAACAAAATATGAGTTTTATGTAAAGCACATGCATATTGTTTCTATAAAATATGAATCATTCCAAATCCAACTTCTAAGGTTAGAATCACGATTAAACCACCTAACGAGTATACCCATGGGAAGGGGCGTCGCGGAGCCCTCTCCACATCGTCTCTGACCAACAAAACTGGTAGAGGAGAAGGGGTGAGGGAGCATTGGGGGGTCAGGAAGGGGGCTAAGGGAGGACTGAGGGGCGAAACCAAAAGATCATTCTAGAGACCCGCGGGCTCAAGGGAAACGAGAGGATTGAGGGACGAGACCAAAAGATCACTATGGAGACCCGTGACGTAATTACTGCTTCGGCTACCTTGGCCCATGATGTTCTTTCGTTGTGAGAGTTAGTTTATTTGCATATCGATTTTTGATGCTGCAACGGTATTTAATGTTTATGGGTAAGAACGTAATTTTATTTTAAAAATTCAAATCAAGTAAGATATGCTTAAAAAAATTGTCACTTACGCCCTCGATAGAGTAGATTGCTAAAACCACCGTTAATAATGCTTTGATTGTCGTTCTAGCTGTGGCTTGCCAAGTCAGGGGACATCAAAACTCCAGCTGCCACCGCTTCATCATTAAGATCCGTAGAAAGGCTTACCAAGCTTGTACATAATTCTTTACACGGGCAAGCAGGAAGTGCGTTACTAGACAATAGGTAAATATGTCGAGCTAGAATGACACAAGACGTTGGTCTCCTTTTTAAATTTGTAACAAGCTTTCCTTTCTCGATGCGTCCTATTTCCAATGTAGCTTCCCCATTTTCTTTCTCTTCTATTGCATTGTATTTGCTAGCCGTTAGTGTAGAAAAGGGAGGCGATGAAACGCTAAAGCACATAGTGAACTCACTCTGCCAATGCTCTCTATATAGATTCTTACACATGCGAGGTGTGAAAACCACACGAATGGTTGTTGGGTACATTTGTTACGAAACATTTCCTTCAGATTGAATGAAAGGTCTTCCTATATAATGGGTGCCTGAACAGGTGCATTTTTTGTGTGTTATGAGTCAATGAGCAAAAAAGTAATATGAGGGGAGCACTACTTGATTTGAAGTGATATAAGGCTAGTCATAGTTGAGAGTAACATAGACTAGTGTCATGCATATAATATGATCCTAGTGTCCCATAGTGGATAGTATCATAGTGCCACTAGGTAAGAACGTTCTTACAATCGAGATCAGGGCCAATGCAAAGGCCGATGCTGACTCACGTAAAGCACCACTGGACTCACACTTACTTTTTTTCGACAAAGGGAATATATTAACACCGAGAAGATATCAATTACACCCGAGCTCTGCAATAACATAATGAATAGAGCAAGTCCAAACATTAAGGATGCACACAACTGAAAAACAAAAGAAGAAAAAAAGGAAACAAAGACCCCGCCAAAACAAACAGAGACCCGCATTAGCAATTGTGATCAGGTTCTGGAGCCGTTAAAACTTGAACATCCCTGGAACACTCAGACTCCAGGATCACCGGCCAGCTTGGCAAGTTCATGAGGTGCTTCAATCCTTCTAGGCAGAGGCCAGGATAAATGCTCCTTGAGTCTCAAGGAGGCAGAAACTTCCATTCAGTTAGCAAGACAACGCCTAGATTTTTTTTTTTGAGATTTCAAGACAACGCCTAGATGATTCGTGACGACAACACCGACCGTGGCCTTCCTGATATGTGGGCCCCACCCCTGCACTGACATTATTCTTGGCCCACCCAGCCAAGGGAACCTGCCAACTGAAGTTTCTCACAACAAATAGAATATCTCTAGTACGGGAGACAAGTTGTTGCTATCTCTCGCGGCACCCATCAGCTTGAAAATGATCAAATTGCATTCATGTGCTTCTAACATCCATAGATATAATTGCACAAATCTGTTGATTTAGACATGGCCAAGGTGTCAAGATTGGGTTTAACAAGATGACGAAAGACACTGAGAATCGGAGTTCAGGAGGGCCTTCTGTGTAATTTTTCTGTTTACCTGGACTTTTCTGTAAGATCGCTTCAGTAATACAGTATCTTCTTCGCAAAAAAAAGAAAGACACTGAGAATCCTCCTCAGTTTTAGGAAATTATCATTTCGGCTTTAAGAAATAGATGTAAGTGTTCGACGCCACAAAGTATAAGCAGGCAAGAATCAGCTGTTAAGCTTAAAGCAAGGTAATTAAACATCAAGGTTTGATTTATTACAAACTTAAATGATGGTGCACATGTCATATTCAGTAATGCACAAAGAGATAAAATGTTGCATAGACCATGATTAAATGATGGTGCACATGTCATATTCAGTAATGCACAAAGAGATAAACTGTTGCATAGACCATGAATTATAAAAGGTCAAACACAGAATGTGCTTGTAGAGGTAAACAAAGAGTTCTCAGCGAGTGGATATGATAGCTACAGTGCAGAGGAGGCGGAAAAGAGGCGACCAGTAGCTTCGAGTTCTCGCCGGCGTTCTCCGCCGCTCCCCTCTGCCTCCGGTCGCCGTTCTGGCACCGTGAGGTGGGGGGAGCTCCGGGTGTCGTCTGCGAGTGTAGATAGGTCCTAGTTATTAGGTGTGTGTTCCTGGCGGCGGCGTCGTTGATGGGGGCGATGGCGTCGGTGTGGTTCTGGTCCTTCCCCTCCTCTCCCCGTTCCGGCCTCGGCGCCGGGGAGGCTGTGAAGGTGGTTCGTTCGGTGAGCTACTCCGTCCTTGCTTCTCTGGCCGGCCGTGGCGGCGAGGGGAGAAGCTGGTGGTTGGTGGTGATCCTCTTTTGGGGTTGGAGGTGGTTTTCTTCGACGGTTTTGCTCCGGCCGGCCGCGGTGGCGAGGGGAGCAGCCGTCTAGAGGTTGGGTGTTCATGGCGGTTGGTCTGGGTGTTGCCAAGTCGGCGGGAAGCTGGGTGGATTGGGGAAGTTGGTGCTTTGGCCGTGTTCGTTCATTGTTCTGGGTCTTCGTCGCGCAGCGGCGAGCGGTTCTGCGGTCGACTACATGAAGTGGAGGTGCTCTCTTTCCCGTGAATGGCGGTACGGCGGCTCCGGCGGCAGCTAGGTTCAGGGGAGCGCGGTGGTGGATCCGATTGTTATCCTTTCAGTTGGCTCAGGGTGCTCTGTGCTTTTTACAGGGTCCGTTTGTAATTTTCTTTTCTTTGTTGGACCTGGTTGTAATTTGTGCTGAGTTTTCTGTTTATATGTATCGGATCCTTTCCTCAAAAAAAAAAAGAATGTGCTTGTAGGAGGCAAATAGATAATGTGCACGTAGGAGGGAAAATGCCAAAATGGATAATGCGGTGTAAAATCAACTAACACGTAGAACGATCATGGTCAGGTAGCGAGTTATTACCATTTATGGGCAACATTGTCGTTGTTTTTTTTTTTTTTTTTTTTTTTTTGAGAACACAGTACAACACATACGCTCACAAATACACACGTACACTCACCCCTATGAACGCACGCACGTACACCCTACCCCTATGAGCACCTTTGAAGGACTGAGCCGGCTGATCTTGAGTTTGACGAAGTCACCGCAGGCGCCTCGCTGTTGACGGGCACGTCACCTACCACTGAAAGAATAGCGCCGGATAAACCTGGAATAAATCCAGGTAAATGCAAACGCCCATGCCAAGTCTAGGACTTGAACCTGGGTGGGCTGGTTCCACCACAGGGAACCCAACCATCAGAGTCAAGCTCCGTTTGCACATTGTCGTTGTTAAGTCATACACCCTACCGCTCCATGCCATTGTCATTTTTCCGCCTGTAACTGGGAATGGGAGGCCCACGGCGCCGTGGGCCGAACCCACTTATTTCTCTTTATCGAACACCCACGGGTAGGGAAAAAAAAAAGACGGACACCCACGGGTAATTCGCTACCGCCGCCACGCCGCCGTGGGGCTCCATGGCCATGTCGTCGCCACGCCCTGCCTCCATGGCGATGGCGGCGAGCCCTGCCTCCATGCCCGGAGAATTCGCTACCGCCGCCACTACCGCGCCGCCGCGCCGCTCCCCCGTTCCCCATGTTCGCTCCCTTTCTCCGGCCGTCGACGGCGGCGTCGTGGGGCAAGGCATCCAAGCGTCCGGCGATGTGGAGCAAGAACTGGTGGGCGGCGAGGTGCTCAGGTCGCCGGCTTCGTCCAAGAAGGAGCGGCTCAAGGTAATCCCCCCTCCTTCCTCTCACTCTCTCTCTGGATCGGACGGGACTGCATTTCCTTGCCCTTGCTGCAGTTAGTGTTAGATTGGAAGGATATCAAGCTGCAGTTAGCTGTTTTAGACAGCTGAGCACTTCAGGTTAATGGATTCGTGGTTCAGATATTAGCCACTATCTAGATGATTTATTATTTTGTGTATGTGTCAACATATTTGAATATATGACGGACACTGAACTTAAGGGGCCAAAACACCATTGTGCTTGTGCTTTGTATTTTCTTAGCAAGTTACTTGTTGTAATATGTGTCATAATTGCTGCTTGAGAGAGGATTTGCTAGTCATAGTGGTACGTGCGCACGGTGTAGTTGCCGTTGGATTCGCTTTTAGATCTGTGGTTCGGTGTTGAGCCCCGCCGGTGTGTCGTTGACCGCAGCACGTGCTTGGGTGTTTAGGCACACACCTTTGTCAGCCCGTGCATGCTAATTTGTGGCGGGAATGGTTGAGTTAGCGAGTGGCGCGCGTGCAGGTGCATGCTGTGCATGGCGCGCATTAGCTTTGGCGCCAAGAATTGCCACAAGTGGCGGGAAAAGACTAATTTGCGCGGGAACATGAAATAACGCAATTGCAAGGTCGTTTCATATGCATCTGCACAGGCGTTGGCTGTACTACTTATATAACACAGCTATGCTGTTATCCTGTATGAATTCTGGTGTTTCCATGGGCTGTTGTTTTCTACTGTAGTTGTTGTAATGACCCGTTGTATTCCAAATAACAATAAAATGTTGTTGTCCCGGTGTGTATTTTGCAAATAGCTAATTAGTGTTAACTCTCGCGATCCCATTTGTGCACTCGTTGTTTATCAATCGGAGATGGTCCTGATTGTCTGACTCATTTCGTGCTGATTTGCGTGTGGGTTAATTAAGAAAAGGATGGCATGTGCTGACTCAGTGCCTGCAGTATAACGTGAGTGCTGTACATCCTTTCTCGCCGTATAACGTGAGTGCGAATGGCGTCTGCTAGTCTTCTATAAAGAGATGACGCCGGGCAGTGCACTTGCGCAATGCGAGCCCTGAGAACCAACTTAAGTAGAACTCATTTCCGGCTGGCGATAGATGCAATTGTGCTATCTACAGCAAATTCAAACAGTACACTCAAACAGTAAATTCAAACAGCAAATTTCGTCTACAGTCCAAACCAATAATAGAGATTCTCTTGTATACTGTACACCGACGCCTTGTGTTGACTATGAATGACTAAGTCCCAGGAATTCAAACCAAAAAGAGGCGTCAGTGGGGCCTCGTTACTCAAGAACAAGACATGCATGCCGCACTGTTCATTGTCTTCCACCTTCGGCAGCTCATCGCTGAAGATGTCACGGACGTCGAAAACATGGCAGCTCCAGTTACAGATTAAAACAAAACGTGGACGATGGGAGGCTTCTATCATAACGGTACCAGGCATTGAAAAACATTTTTTTAACCTCAATCCTACTTATTCAAACTCTTGAACTTTGAATAAGACAACATCAGTGGGCTTCGACCTAAGCAAGCACATAGAGAAGTTCATCCGATAAAGCAAATGGGCAGCTACTCTGGGGAAATTAGGTCTTGTTCTACCTGTAAGGAGGTTCCTCATACGAGTGTGCTACGTCCAATGAAGTGGAGAGTGCGGAAGTCTGTTGTGATCATCCCATGCGCAAGCTTCGTGTTCAATTCTTGCTTCTAGAGTGGGCATGAATAATAATACATACATGGGTGTCCGTTCGGATGCAATGCGTGAGGACTCAGAACATGAGCTGAGAGCACATCCCATTTGAATTTTTGAATCGGGCTGTTTATATAGCTCTCTTATCCTTCATGTGGGGTCCAATGTTTGAATTCAAAAAATGTTAATCACTGACCATGTGCTGCAAAGCACGCTAACAAAGCTGGCATCTGGCAGGGGCGGGTGGTCACTACGCCTAAGCTTGTTTGACCGCATGGACATGTGTCGGCTGCTGCATGGGTGTGTAGGTACCACTATGACTAGCTGAAAGGATCGAGTAGGTTGACTAGAGGGGGGGGGGGGTGAATAGGCAACTACCAATTTTAATTTTCTTTTCAACAAGTTAAGGATTTGCTCAAATATAAGCTCTCTAGATATGCAACTAGGTGAACAATCCTATATGATGGGCAAGAAGCTAGCTAACAAGATATACTAAACAAGGTAAGCTAGCAATACAAGTAAAGGTATATATAAAAAGGATAAGCACACGGTGACACGGAGATGGTTCCCGAAGTTCACTTCCCAATGGAAGCTACGTCTTCGTTGGAGCGGTGCGGGGTCACAAGTGATCCCCGAATAGCCGTGATATGGCACACCGTATCTCCTCCACTATATGATGCCCTCGAGGTCGGCAACAAACCTTTACAAGGATGAGGCACACTCCACAACCGAATTGGAGGCTCCCGGCTAGTCCCCGCGGCTCCCAAAGCCACAAGAACGACCAACGACCGTCTAGGGTTCCAATAAACCCAAGATGCACAAGTTCCTCTAAGGAATGGATATGGAAATCAAATCGCTTTGGTGGAAGGGTAGATCTAGGTCAACTCTCACAAGTCCTAGAAGGACAAGGTGTTTGAGTGGCTAGGGAGAGAGATCTACCAAGTTTAAGCTTGCAACAATGGTGGGGAAGATATTTCTGGTCGTGGTACCCTCTCCAATGTAGGAGAAGGCCTTTATATACTGCCCCCAGATTCTAGCCGTTGCAGACAGGTAAATCGGATAATCCGATTCAAGTCAACATCGGATTATCCGATGGAATCGGATAATCCGATCAGACTATCATCGGATAATCCGAACAGCTTCAGTGTAAGATTTCTTCCAGTCCTTGGCAGAATTCCAGCGAAATCTTGATCATCGGATAATCCGATAATTTCCAACTCGGATAATCCGAACATCTTCAGTGTAGCATTTCTTCTAGTCCTTAGCAGAATTCCAGCGAAATCTTGATCATCGGATAATCCGATATTTCCAACTCGGATAATCCGAACATCTTCAGTGTAACATTTCTTCTAGTCCTTAGCAGAATTCCAGCGAAATCTTGATCATCGGATAATCCGATACTTTGCAACTCGGATAATCCGAACAACTTCAGTGTAGATTTCTTCTAGTCCTTAGCAGAATTCCAGCGAAATCTGCAAATCGGATAATCCGATACTTCAACATCGGATAATCCGATTACTTCAGCAACAAAACTGGCTCTTTTCAACTCCCTTTTTGGTTTCGATGCAAAGATGTTTTACACACTTAAAACCTGCATCACTTGATTCACATGTTAAATCGTCACTAGTGTTGTTGCCTAACACACAAAACACAAGGGATTAATAAATGTCCTTTCAATCTCCCCCTTTTTGGTGTTAGATGACAACACTAGGATTTGCAAGGAAAGCATAGTTATATATTATCTAGATTCCCGAGCTTAAGTCATGAGAAGCTCCCCCTGAATGTGTGCATATAATTAAATTGCATTGGAATACAAATGCAATACATATAGGAGGAGGACACTTCCAAATATTGAGGAAACTAGATGGAGACATATCAAAATAGGTTGAGTTTCGATAGTGGACTATACCTTGTGCATAATAGAGTAGAAATGAACCTTAGCACAAGAATACAACTCATAACCATATTAGAAATCCATATGTCTCATAACTTAAAGGTTCACACACATAAGTTCCACATGAAAACACAACACAAATAAGTTCACGAATAAGTTCGACATAAATGGACACAAGCGCAACAAGAATGGTAAAAGCATATGCTTGTGCCCGAAACCCATGCAAATCCCACACGGAGACCTAATAGAACTACTTCTCCCCCTTTGGCATCGAAACGCCAAAAAGGGAAAAGAGCGATGCTACGACCCAAGTAGATCACTCCGTCGCAGAGGCATCATCATCATCATGTCATCACTATCCTCTTCTGAAGACTCATAAGTACGGGCACGAGTGTAGGATGGCCGGGAAGGGCCGGCAGACGCTGTCTCTAGCAGATGAGACTCAAGCTGAGTCCATGGAAACTGAGAGCCCTCGTTCCACTGAGCAAAAGAGAGAGGAGCAGACTCTGGAGGATCATTTGGGAGGCGAGGAAGGTGCTTGAGAATGTTCTCCTGCCTAAGATAAGTGTCATATTGTCCCCTCCGGATGTCAGCATTCATGCACAGGATGTTCCGCTGGAACCAGTTGAGTTTCTTGGGCGGAGCAAAGGAAGGAACCGAAGACGGACGAGTGGCACCACGACGAGCATCACCCATGAAGGAACCACGGGCAGGAGCTGCAGCAGCAGAAGATGGAATGACCTCTTTCCTCTTCTGATAAACCTTCTTGTACGGATGGGGCTCCATATCATACCGGCTGAAGTTGTGGTTCTTCAGAGTGTCCTTGATGAGCATCATGATGTAAGGAGCATACGGAATAGTGAGCCCACTGACCAAGAGTCATACAACTCACGAAAGATAAAATGCATCACATCCACTGTAAAATCCTCTTCAGGGTTTTCATTCTCAACAATTTTCTTAGCAAGGCAAAGCAGATTTGCAAGAGGAGCAACTATATTGTCATTGTTACCTCCACTGGGAGCAATAGTTGAGCGGAAGATGATCGCAAGCTGGTCATAGAGGGGCAGGAGGCCCTTTTTTCACCAATAGTTGCACCAGCCCCATACATATCCTTCATTATGTTTTTGTTGAACTTCTCAACAGTGTGCATAGTGTAACCATTGGGAGGAAGGTTGCTCTGGTAGGGTGCATAGCCAAGAAGAGTAGACAACCGAGCAAAGGAGGATGTGCACTGAGTGCGACCCGTCATCCACTTCATGGTCTTTATGTGGTCAGTCTCGATCACCAAGGTGGAGAAAAACTGCAGAATCATTCCACATTGTAGGGGCATTGCTTTTCAATGAGTGAAACCAAGCCCATCTGTTCAATCACATCTGCAGCTTGAGCATAACTGGCCTTGGCCTTGATATCTCGCATTCTGTAGGGCTGCATCGGGCGAATAGGGTGGTTATAATGCTTATAGATGTCATTGTATATATATATCTGCTCCATGCACCAGAAGTTGGGATCTTCAATATCATCATCTCTTGGCATACTCGTATACCAGTTGGACTGACGGACTCGGGCATAGTCAATTGGGTTCATGGTCAAATAGTTGGGGCGAGTTTCCTTGAGCTTCTTGGTTCTATGAGCAACTTGCTTCTTCTTCATGGGTTGCTTGTCTTTTCTAGCATGTTTCTGTGGAGGACTACCCGAATCACGACTGCCGGAACCACCTGTGAGATAGAATAATAGATGGATAGCATAGATGAGTACACACAAGTCACAGAGCAAGGAATGGTACAATGTACACTAGAAGAGCATCCCTAAGTTGAGTCTACTAAGTCCTGGACAAATCAACATGTGGCTGAAAAATAGCACTGAGCAATTTCGGATAATCCGATTCAGTATGAATCGGATAATCCGACTGGTCGGAATATCCGGTTCAGACTGAATCGGAAAATCCGATCTGGATCTGGCAGCAACAAAGTGATTCAAGTCCTAGGTCTAGCAGTAGATCGACAATAAGGGGGGCTAGCCTAGTGTTCTAAGTACCAAGGGGAACCACAACCACCAGCCAAAACAACTTCTTCCAAAGATTTAGGTGAGGAACACCTAGGAGATGAGAGAGAAGAAGTTACCCTCGTCCATTGAGGAAAAAGCTTCGGTGAATGGGTTCCCGGGGAGGAGGAGCACCAAATCCGGCCAAATGCCGGAGTTGGGGCGGCCGGAGATGCCGGGGAGGTGCGGGGAGAGTAGGAGGCGGCGTTGGTGGAGAGAGGGGTCGGGGGTGGAGAAAATGCTCGAATGAGCCCTTCACCCCGACCCCTGTTCTATTTGGAGACAAACCGCCAAATCGGATAATCCGATTTTGACTTGGATCGGATATTCCGATAGTCGGATAATCCGAGCAAGTCAGAATCGGATAATCCGATTTTCAGGATTTCGTTAGAAATTCTGGCCTGCTAACCCTTTCTCCTCAGTTTCAAAATAGGACTTGTGTGCATAAGATGAAGTGTTTTTAGGAAGATAGGCTTGGGATAAGATTGTCAAACTGACATTGGTACTCCACACTCAAACTTGCAAAAATCGAACACGGAAATGCCAAGATGAGTGGGTTTCCCATAAAACCAACAATAGGACCAAAATTCCAAATGATTTTCAATTAAGACCGAAAAGAACCAACTCTTCATAAAGAAGAGGGCGGTGGCCAAGGCCACCATGTATGAGTTTGTGGTGTGACACCGCGAAGATGTATCTCGGGTTCACGGCCACTACTCGTCATTTAAGCTCACAATTCATGAAATGAAAATATAGAGACAAAATGAGTTCTTACTATCGGCATAATGGGGGAGGGATAGCCCAATGGATTAGGACCGCACTCCCCCTATGTCCATGCCTACATCTAAACCAAATAAGTATCGTCTAATATGGGTAGGTATGCAAGAAATCCACTAAATCCAATTGGATATGTCCACCACATTTAGTTCTCCTCTCAACTCCTTGAATCTTGCTTCACCAAGAGGCTTCGTGAACATATCGGCGAGTTGATGCTTGGTGTTGACATACTTGATTGCAATATCACCCTTCTCAACATGGTCTCGAATAAAATGATACCGAATCTCAATGTGCTTGGTCTTGCCATGAAGAACCGGGTTGTGTGCAATTTTAATAGCACTTTCATTGTCACATAAAAGAGGCACTTTGTCACAAATGACACCATAATCCTTTAAAGTTTGCCTCATCCATAATAATTGTGCACAACAACTACCGGCGGCGATGTATTCGGCTTCGGTGGATGACGAGGCCACACAATTTTGCTTCTTGGAAGACCAACTCACAAGGGACCTACCAAGGAATTGGCATGTACCCGAAGTTGATTTTCTATCCATTTTGCAACCCGCCCAATCCGCATCCGAATAACCAACAAGATCAAAGCTTGTACCATGGGGATACCAAAGACCATAGTTGGGAGTATCCAACAAATATCTTAGAATCCTTTTGACCGCGGTTTCATGACTTTCCCTAGGACTTGATTGGAATCTTGCACACATACCCACACTAAACATAATATCCGGTCTAGATGCACAAAGGTAAAGCAAGATCCAATCATAGAACGATAAAGCTTTTGATCAACTTCCTTACCATCCGGATCTAAGTGAAGATCCGCCTTGGAGTCCATGGGAAACTTATATGGCTTGGCATTGTTCATATCAAATTTCTTGAGCATGTCCTTAATATACTTGGCTTGACATAAGAATGTTCCTTCTCGAAATTGGTGGATTTCAAAGCCAAGAAAATAATTCAATTTTCCCATCATGGACATCTCAAATTCCTTGGTCATTAGCTTGCCAAATTGATCACTAAATTCACGGTTAGTGGAACCAAAGATAATATCATCAACATATATTTGGCATACGAAAAAATCTCCATTTACCCTTTTTGTAAAAAGAGTGGGATCTATTACCCCAATTTCAAAGCCACGGTCTACTAAGAACTCCTTGAGATGATCATACCAAGCACGTGGAGCTTGCTTGAGCCCATAAAGAGCCTTATGTAGTAAGTAGACGTGGTTAGGAAATTTAGGGTCTTCGAAACCCGGTGGTTGTTTAACATACACCAATTCATTTAGTGGACCATTTAGAAAGCACTTTTAACATCCATTTGATATAAGACAATATTATGAGTAGATGCATAAGCAATTAGTAAGCGAATGGATTCAAGTCTAGCAACGGGGGCATAGGTTTCACCGTAGTCGACTCCTTCGATTTGGGTGTAGCCTTGTGCAACCAATCTTGCTTTGTTGCGGATGACTTGACCATGTGAGTCTTGCTTGTTCTTAAATATCCACTTGGTTCCAATGACATTATGGAGGTGTCTTTGGGTTTTCAACTAATGACCATACTTTGTTGCGCTCGAAGTTGTTCAACTCTTCATGCATAGCCGCAACCCAATCCATATCTTCAAGAGCATCATATACCTTGAGAGGTTCTAAGCTAGACAAACAAGAGACATGACCACAAAAGTTAGATAATTGATTGCGTGTGGACACACCTCTACGGATACTCCCAAGGATATTTTCTTTGAAGTGTTGTTGGTAATCCAATTTTGATGCACGCCGGATGACCCGGCGTTCCAAGGCTTGACCAATTGTTTCACCAACACAAATATCTTCATCATTGCCTTTATCTTGCTCATGGTCAACCGAAGTGGAGTTCTTGGAGTTGTGGGTTCATTATGTTCTTGTTCACCACTAGAGTTGGGTGGGTCTTGACCATCTTCTTGATCAATATTTGAGGTGGATGGCTCAACTTGAGTAGAACTTGTTCCTTCTTCTTGAGTATCATCAATGGGTCCTTCAATAGGAATTAGTTCTCCAATCCCCATAGTTCTTATGGCTTGAGATGGAGCATCATCACCTACATCATCATGATCAATATGCTCCGCTTGGGAGCCATTATCCTCGACAAACTCCACGTTCATAGATTCTTCAACACACCCGGTGGATATGTTGTAGACCCTATAAGCATGAGACTTTGCGGCATATCCAACAAATATACCATCAAAAGATCTAGATTCAAATTTAGCAATTTTGCAACCTTTAATGTAAACATGGCATTTGCATCCAAAGACTCGAAAGTAAGATACATTTGGCTTTTTACCGGTGAGGAGTTCATATGGTGTCATGTCCTTGAGAGGACGGAAGAAGAGCCGGTTTGAGTAATGACAAGCGGTGTTGATGGCTTCGGCCCAAAAGTTGTATGGGGAATTAAATTCGGCCATCATAGTTCTTGCCATATCAATAAGAGTGCGGTTCTTCCTTTCGGCAACACCATTTTGTTGGGGAGTATATGCAGCGGAATATTGGTGTTGAATGCCCTCCCCACTTAGGAAATCATCCATAGTGTAATTCTTGAACTCCGTACCATTGTCACTTCTAATTGCCAAAATCTTGGAGTCATATTGGCGTTGAACTAGGGTTGCAAAGTCAATGAATATCTTTTGAGTTTCACTCTTCTTCTTGATGTAGAAAGTCCAACAATATCTTGAATAATCATCCACAATCACCAAACAATATTTCTTGCCACCAAGACTATCATATGTGGGAGGCCCAAAAAGATCCATATGAAGGAGCTCCAAAGGCCTCTTAGTGGAGATAATGGTCTTCTTGGGGTGATTCTTTTCATGCATCTTTCCGGCTATGCAAGCACTACAAGGACGATCTTTGGAAAAATTAACATCGGTTAGTCCTACCACGTGTCCACCCTTTACAAGAGTTTGTAAATTTCTCATACCGACATGGCCAAGTCGGCGATGCCAAAGCCACCCCTTGTCGCCTTTAGCCATTAAACATGTAGCGATTTGAGTGGTCTCTTTTGAGAAATCAACCACATACAAACCGTTTTCACGAAATCCAACAAAGGCGACATTGAGTGTTTGAGTGAAAAGGATGGTCACGTGGTATTTATTAAAAATAACGGTGTAACCGGCATTGCATAATTGACCAACGGAAAGTAAATTGTATGAAAGAGATTCAACAAGAAGGACCTTCTCAATGGATAACTCCGGAGTGATCACCACCTTACCAACTCCCACTACCTTGAGTCTTGCATTGTTGCCAACGGTGACGTGAGAGAATGAGAGTAGTTGTTTCAATAAGTCCTTTACTAGTTCTTTGCTTCCGGTCATATGGGATGAGCATCCACTATCAATGAGCCATGAAGATCCACCGGAAGAGAAACCCTACAAATAATCAAGTCTTTGATTTAGGTACCCATTTTGGAATGGGTCCTCTTTTGTTAGTCACAAGGGTCTTTGGAACCCAAATAGCATAGTGATAATCATCTCCATATGAAGAGCCAACATATTTAGCAAAAACACAACCATTTGTAGATTTCAAAAGAACATATGAGGGGTTGTATTTTCCCGCAAAGTTATTGTGAGTGGCATTGCCCCTAGTGACATTACCACTCCCAATAGAGTTGTCATTTGCTTTGGCTAACTCCCCCTCCTTCACAAAAACAATATCTTTGGAAGGGGGAGTCGCCTTCTTCTTCTTGTTGTTGACCTTCTTAGAGTTGGGTGTGAACCCAATTCCTTCTTTGCCAACCACTCCCTTTTGATTGCTCAAAAGATCATTGAGGTTCTTTTCCCCTTGGATACAAGTGGCTAGGCCCTTCTCAAGTTGGGCCTTCAACTTAGTGTTTTCCTCAATAAGAGATGCCTTGACACATAAAGGGTTAGTGGAACAAGCATTTGCATCTTTATCATTATGAGAAGTGGTGAAGCTAGCATAGATAAATTGAGCTTGTAGTTTGGCATATGACTCCTTGAGTGTAGTGAGCTCACTTGAGGTCACCTTGTGGGTTTCCCTAAGTTGCTCAAAACCCTCAAAGAGCTTGTCATGACTCTCTACAAGTTCCTCATTTTTACTTTTTAGATCAATAGCAATTTGAATAGAGGTTTCACGAGTTTTTTTTGCCTTGGAAAGATCCATGGCATGTGTCTCCTCAAGTTGCTCACGGAGCAATTGTTCCTCAACAAGTTGATCTTCTAGCTCACCAATTTTGTCGGCATGATCACATGCATGCCCTTCGAGCTCACAAATCCTAACATCCTTCTCATTAAGAAGATGCTTGGCTTCTCCATATTGATACATGAGGGCCTTGATGACCCACAAGTATAGGGGATCGCAACAGTCTTCGAGGGAAGTAAAACCCAAATTTATTGATTCGACACAAGGGGAGCCAAAGAATATTTATAAGCCTTGACAGATGATTTGTCAGTTCAGCTGCACCTGGAAGTAGACTTGCTCGACACAGTTTATCAGTAGCAACAGTTTTATGACAGTAGCAGTAGTGAAATAATAGCAGCAGTAAAATAAGACAGCAGTAATAATTGCAGTAGACAGCAGGATTAAAATACTGTAGGCATAGGGATGGATGAACGGGCGCTGCATGGATGATAATTCATGAAATAGTCATACATAGGGCAATTGCAGATAAATAATAATAAGGTATCCAAGTAATAATCAATCATAAGCATGTGTTCCGTATTTAGTCGTACGTGCTCGCAATGAGAAACTTGCACAACATCTTTTGTCCTACCAGCCCGTTTGCAGCGGGGCCTCAAGGGAAACTACTGGTAATTAAGGTGCTCCTTTTAATAAAGCACCGGAGCAAAGCATTAACACTCCGTGAACACATGTGATCCTCACGTCGCAACCATCCCCTCCGGTTATCCCAATTTCTGTCACTTTGGGGCCTCGGGTTCCGGACAGTGACGTGTGTATACAACTTATAGATATGATCCAAAACAATAATTATTCTCATGATTCAATAACATGTTCAGATCTGAGATCATGGCACTCGGGCCCTAAGTGACAAGCATTAAGCATAATAAGTTGCAACAATGACATAAAGTACTACCGATGGATACTAGGCACCAAGCCCTAACAAATCTCACAACTATTACATGAATGATCTCATCCAATCCCTACCATCCCCTCAGCCTACAGCGGGGAATTACTCACACATGGATGGGGGAGTCATGGATGGTCGATGGAGAGGTGGCGGTGATGATGATGGCGATGATCTCCTCCAATTCCCCGTCCCGGCAGGGTGCCAGAACGGAGTTTCTGATCCCCGAAATAGGGTTTTCGATGGCGGCGGAGCTCTGGAAGGTTTCTGGAAAAAGCGTCGATCCCCCGAAGTTTTTAGGTCAGAGGCTTTGTAGTCCGAAGGGGAGCGCTGGGGGCCACACAGGGGGGCCACACCACCCCTGGGCGCGGCAAGGGCCCACCCGCGCCCTGGGTGCGTGTGGTGCCCCTGTGCACCCTCCTCGCTTCGTCTTCTGGCTCCGTGGGTCTTCTGGAAAAATAGATTTATGGAATTTTTCTGGAATTTTCTGAAACTTTGACTTTCTGCACAAAAACGAGACACCAAGGCAATTCTGCTGAAAACAGCGTTAGTCCGTGTTAGTTGCATTCAAATCACACAAATTAGAGGAAAACAATAGCAAAAGTGTTCGGAAAAGTAGATACGTTTTGGACGTATCAACTCCCCCCAAGCTTAGCTTATTGCTTGTCCTCAAGCAATTCAGTTAACAACTGAGTGCGATAAAAGAAACTTTTACGAACACATTTGCTTCATATGATGTATACATGCCTACTATATGATCAATTACTTAGACAATTCATAATAGGAACCATGCAAATAATGACACCTAGTAGTTATGCAAATCATGAAAAGATACCAAAGTACTAAGAATGAATAACATAGCATATATCTATCCACAAGAATTGCAATGTTCGTAAAAAGATATGACAAAGTGGTATCTCGCTTGCCTTTGTTTGAAGGGCAAAACATAAATGCCAAGGCACCTCTGAAGTTCAAGTGAAGACTAGATATAAAAATATCAAAGATAAGAGTATCATAGTTATACCTCAATTAATCGTATCCTGGGACAAGCACATTACACTAAGAACGACAGTTATGCTCTCGAAGAGGTGCTCAAAGAAAGGATGGTGACTCAACATAAAAATAAAAGATTGGCCCTTCGCAGAGGGAAGCAGGGATTAACACGTGCTAGAGCTTTTTATTTTAAAAACAGAGGTAAAAATGTTTTGAGAGGTGTTTGTTAATTGTCAACGAATGGTAGCGGGTGAGAACAGTATTCTACCTGTCAAACGGACTTTTAAGAGCGGCTCCCATGAAGGACGTTATTTCTACCAGCAAGGCAGATCATCCCTCTTTCTCTTTGGTTTACACACATTCAGGTATTTCACTGTTTGTCATTGCTTACTGATGAATCAGGGCAAAAGTGTGAAGAGAATTAATTGGTTAAAGTTGTAATTAATTGGGACTGGGCACCCCGTTGCCAGCTCTTTTTGCAAGTTATTGGATAAGCGGATGTATATGCCACTAGTCCAGGTGTAAAAGTCCATTTGACAAATAGAATAAAGAATAACCACACTAATTCCTCATGAGCTAGTAAACATTGACACAAAAAGGGAAATATTTTGAAAGTTTTAAAGGTAGCACATGCAAATTTACTTGGAATGGCTTGAAATACCATGCATAGGAGTTTTTGGTGGACTCTTTGGGATAACTTGGTTTAAAGGATTTGGATGCACGAGCAGCATTCCCGCTCAGTACAAGTGAAGGCTAGCAATAGACTGGGAAGCGACAACCACGAGAGCGATAACGGTCATAATCATGCTTGCGACAAAATAAAATTAACGGAGGCATAAAATGATACTAAAACTCTGAGGCAAAATAGATCATCAAGGCTTAATTGACTTTATTTTTCAGTCATAACATGTGTGAGCATGTGCCAAGTCGAATCAAGTGAATTATTCAGAGGAGGATACCAGCCTGCCATACCGTTTTACGAATAGAACAATGCATGTAAATATCTATATGACATGTTATTCGCTATTAGCAATTTGGTACTGGTCATAAGAAGACATAAACTACTAAGTAATCATTAAATAACATAACCACTACCATGATAGCTAAGCATGTTCACATGAGTAGGCATATTTACAAAAATGAAAAACAAATAGAGTTCATACCAGCCTTTTACCACATCCGAATTGTCGTAAGTCGTCATTATTGCTTTTCACTTGTGTGGCTTGAATGATGTGAAATGATAACCAAGTCCAAGTGGAACCACGGAAATTTTTCGAACTCCTGAAACAACTATACAAAACGGCAGAAGAACAACAAATATTTTTGGGTTTTCGAATTTAAAGCAAGCATAGAAAGAAACAAGCAAACAAAGCAAAATCTTTTTGGATTTTTGAATAACAAACCAAAATGAAAAATAAAGTAAACTAGCACTACAAATTCAAAAGCAAGAGAAATAAAGGAAATATTTTTGGTCTTTTGGTGTTTTGCGAAAATGAAATGGACACAAGAAACAAAAGAAAAGAAACAAACTAAAACATGGATATACAAAGTACCGACATGATATGAATATGATAAAATGAGTGAACTTGTCGGCATACCTCCCCCCAAGCTTAGGCTTTTGGCCTAAGTGGGAGACAATCATCCCCATGGCTGCCAGCTTGGCGCGCCCTCAGTGTGTGACGAAGAGGGTTCCTCGTCCGAGTGAAAGCTCGAGGATGCACCACCGTAGTACACGGTGTAGTCCTCAGGGGGTGCCACGAAGGTCTCCTGTCGGTCCTCAGGGTAGTGCTGTAAATGGAAATCCGGTGCACCGAGGTGGTTGTCCAAATCCTCCCTCGAATATGATAGAGGACCCCTGAAAACACTGAACAAACTAGGCTGTGGAAGCCGGACCTCTAGCTCAGGTCCATTAGCAAAAACAACTCTATACATCAAATGTCCAGTAGATGAATTATTAGTAACAAAATCATGAAGTTTCATGGCGGCAAGATCAAGTCTTTCTGGAATCAACAATTCATCAGAAGGATCAGCAGGAAGACCAAGATCAGCTAAAACACGTGCAGCAATAATGCCTCCAAAATGGGACCTTTGGCGGCAAGGCGGCGAGCAATCAGGCACCAAGGTTGTAGGTTTTATTATTTTTAAGTGCATGAGCAAGAAAAGCTAGATGATAGCAAGAAATATTACTAGTGTTCTCTCTAGCAAGCACACTCGTGGCAAGATAATATGTGAAGTACCTGATGGCTGGAAATTGAATGTTCCTTATCTTACCGCGCTGCACTCTACGGAGATCATCATAGCTCAGCTCATGGTAAAGATCCCAACTCGCGCGGCTCTGCCTGATCTTTCTCGCTGTCCCAGATGGAGCAACACCTATGACCCTGCAAAATCTTTTCAAGTCCATGTTGCATGCACGATCATAAATCTTAAACTCAACAGTGGGGTTAAAAGTAGAGTTATTAAACTTAAAGCTTTCAACAAAAATCTTAGTGAGGTTAGCATATTGTGGCCTCTCATCCTGCATAAATTCCATCAAACCAACATTGTTAATCATCCTTATGAAGTCATCATAAATCCCTGCATCTCTCATAAAGTTAAAGCATGGAAAAATAGATGGATGAGGAACACCATCATCTTCCTCTTCACCGATTCTTGGTGCCAAAAGATCCTCATTGTATGATGGCCTAGGTGCACCTCTTGATCTTGAAGCCCTTGTTTGCCTTGAGGAGGATGGTGTTTGCCTTCAAAGATTTCTCCATAAGTGTGTTTATCCATCTTCCTTTTCTGAAATTTTAAACAAACCTCATAAAAAATAATTTTGGAGTGGTTAAATCAAGGAAACACTAGGGAGACTTACTAGGGACTAAACATGCATCAAAACTAGTTAATCTAAACAAGAACAAGCATGCAAGCTCTAATAACATGTCACCTACAGTACCAAAATGCTAAAGATATAAGCAACTAAACAAAATTCTATTTGGATAATCGGAGGAGTCACATACCGGAGAGCAATTGATCCAAATTTCAGCAGCAAAGATGGGCTGAGCAAGTAGATCGAAAAATTTCGAGCAAGAGCAGCAAGAACACGAGTTTGAGCAATGGTGGTGTGTATGGTCGGGAGAGAGAAAGGAGTGGGGAGAGATGAGTGAGAGGAGGGCCAGGTGGACCCCACACCAGGGCAGGGCGCGGCCTGCCCTCCACCGCGCCGTGGGGGCGTGTGGTGGCCTGGTGGGTCCCCCTGGTCATCCTCTGGTACTCCCACGTTCCTCTTTAAAAACTAGGACTTACAGAATATTTTTCATAATTTTTTGAAAACTTTTATTTCTGACATTTTCTGGGTACTTTAAACAATGAAAACTAGACAAAATGAATTTACATAAAGACCAAGCATTACTTAACTTTGCAAATTACAGTAGCAAAACAGTAGGTAAAACAAAAGTGAGAAAGAAAAATATGTTGTTTAGCAATTTTATGCATGTAAAACATATTTGTTAACAAGGTTGATCAAGTCTTGCCACCAAATACATTTTATATGACATAAAAGAATTAAACCACATTGAACAATCATGTTACCTTAAATGGTATAGCTATAGATCCAATCATAATATATCGAAGTTCTTCATGAGTTCATATATAGGGCAATCAATACTTCCCACTTTGATACTTTTAATATTGGTAATTGTATTAACTCCAAATATTTTGTCCAGCTTCTTGGGAAAATAAACAGTATGCTCTTTGTCATTAACATGGAAAGTCACTTTCCTTTGTTGCAATCAATAACAGCCCCTGCAGTATTAAGAAAAGGTCTTCCAAGAATAATAGACATATTATCATCTTCAGGCATTTCAAGCACAACAAAATCAGTTAATATCAAGCAATTATTAGTTACTTGAACAGGAACATCTTCACATATACCAACAGGAACAGCAGTAGATTTATCAGCCATTTGCAAAGATATATCAGTTGGTATCAATTTTTCCAAGTAAAGTCTCTTGTAAAGAGAAAAAGGCATAACACTCACCCCTGCACCTAAATCACATAAGGCAGTTCTAACATAGTTATTTTTGATTGAGCAAGGAATAGTTGGTATACCTGGATCTCCAAGCTTCTTTGGAACCTTACCATTGAAAGAATAATTAGCAAGCATGGTAGAAATCTCTTCATTAGGAATCTTTCTCTTGTTAGAGACAATATCTTTCATATACTTTGAATAGGGAGGTAACTTAATAGCATCAGTCAAAGGAATTTGCAAAAACAAAGGTTTCATCCATTCACAAAATTTGTTATAATGTTCTTCTTCCTTAGATTTAAGTTTCTTAGTAGGAAAAGGCATTTGTTTTTGCACCCAAGGTTCTCTTTCATTACCATGTTTCTTAGCAAGAAAATCTTCTTTAGTGTACTTTTTGTTTTTAGAATGCTTTTCAGGTTCCTCTTCACTTTCCTCTTTATCAGAAGCATCATTCTTATCTTTATCATTAGCATGTTCATTACCACTCTCAGTTTCAGCATCAGAGATAGATATACTATTTGGATTATTAACATGCTCATTGTCTTTAATAGGTTCAGGAGATTCCTCAACATGTTTATGTTTCTTCTTCTTCTTTTTCTTAGAAGGGTAGTAGTTTCATTAACTAGTTGAGAATCTTGCTCAATTCTTTTAGGATGTCCCTCAGGATATAAAGGATCCTGAGTGGAAGCACCACCTCTAGTTGCTATACCAAAAGCATGTTTATCATTTTCTCTAGAAGCATTACCTAACAAATCTTTTTGCACTTTAGTCAATTGCTCAATTTGAGTTTGAACCATATGAAAATGTTTAATGAGTATTTTAACATCATTAGAAGTTCTTTCCAAAACATCATGCAAATGATTAATGACATGAGAATTCTTTATGAAGCTATTTTCTATTCTCCAATTGAAATTGTTTTGCTTAACAATGAAATTATCAAACTCATCTAAGCATTGATCAGGAGGTTTAGAATAAGGGATATCTCTATCATCAAAGCGTTGGAGAGAGTGTACCTCAACTGTAGATGAGTGAGGAATTGGCTTACACAATTCTTCTATAGGTGGAAGATTTTTCACATCTCAGATTTAATACCTTTCTCCTTAAGAGATTTCTTGGCTTCTCTCATTTCTTCATCATTCAATTCAATCACTCCTCTTTTCCTCGGCGTAGGTACCGGAGTTGGTTCAGGCAGGGTCCAATCATCATGATTTTGGCTTATCTTAGCCAATAATTCCTCGGCTTCATCTGGAGTTCTTTTCCTGAAAACACAACCAGCACAACTATCCAGGTATGTCCTAGATTCAACAGTTAGTCCATTATAAAATATATCAAGAAGTTCATTTTTAGCTATTTGATGTCCAGGCCGAGCTCTAAGTAAAGAACAAAACCTTGCCCAAGATTCAGGCATTTTCTCTCCCTCATTTTGCTTAAAGTTAAAGATTTTCTGTAAAGCACATGTTGAGCACTAGCAGGAAAATATTTCTGAAAGAAAGCATTGACTAAACCCATCGGGCTCTCAATAGATCCAGGAGATAAATCATTAAACCAAGTTTAGCTTCATCTTTCAATGAGAAAGGGAAAATTTTAGTAACAAAGTAACTGCGTTTCTTAATATCATCAGAAAACAAACTACTCAGAGTAGAGAGAGTGTTCATATGTTCTACAGCACTTTCATTTTCAGTTCCTCGAAAAGGTTCTTTCTCAGCAATAGTTATAAAAGACAAGTCCACAGAGAAATCATAATCTTTATCTTTTATATTTATGGGAGATGTAGCAAATTTAGCATCAGGAGAAAGTTTATAGTTGACAGCACGTCTTTGAAGAAGATTTTTAATAGCATTAACATCTTTAGAGGTATCACAATTCATGCATTCATCAATAAAGTCATCATCAAGTTCAACATAAGTTTCCTCAAGATCATCACTAGTAGTTTCTCTTGTTTCAGGTGAATAAGCAGGTGTAACAGGAGTTTCATTAGGTGTTTCAGTATTTTCAAGTTGTTTAGATTTAGCAATTGTAGCATCTAGAAAAGGACCTAGTGAACCTCTTTCATCAAGCACAGTAGAAGCATCATCAAATTCATCAGAAACATTCTCAGATTCAGCAGAAGTAGCAGCACGTGAAGCATGTGCATGTGGTGGTGTGACAAGTTGACTTATAACAGACGGTGAATCAAGAGCAGCAGAAGTGTTCAGAGTTGTACCTCTCCTTGTAGTGGATGGCAATATACGAACCTTATCATCACGAGGTTTACCCATGATGAATGAATTGCAGCGAGCAGTATGACTCCCTGGTGAGCTTATAAATAGAGCTATGCTCCCCGGCAACGGCGCCAGAAAATAGTCTTGATGACCCACAAGTATAGGGGATCGCAACAGTCTTCGAGGGAAGTAAAACCCAAATTTATTGATTCGACACAAGGGGAGCCAAAGAATATTTATAAGCCTTGACAGATGATTTGTCAGTTCAGCTGCACCTGGAAGTAGACTTGCTCGACACAGTTTATCAGTAGCAACAGTTTTATGACAGTAGCAGTAGTGAAATAATAGCAGCAGTAAAATAAAGACAGCAGTAATAATTGCAGTAGACAGCAGGATTAAAATACTGTAGGCATAGGGATGGATGAACGGGCGCTGCATGGATGAGATAATTCATGAAATAGTCATACATAGGGCAATTGCAGATAAATAATAATAAGGTATCCAAGTAATAATCAATCATAAGCATGTGTTCCGTATTTAGTCGTACGTGCTCGCAATGAGAAACTTGCACAACATCTTTTGTCCTACCAGCCCGTTTGCAGCGGGCCTCAAGGGAAACTACTGGTAATTAAGGTGCTCCTTTTAATAAAGCACCGGAGCAAAGCATTAACACTCCGTGAACACATGTGATCCTCACGTCGCAACCATCCCCTCCGGTTATCCCAATTTCTGTCACTTTGGGGCCTCGGGTTCCGGACAGTGACGTGTGTATACAACTTATAGATATGATCCAAAACAATAATTATTCTCATGATTCAATAACATGTTCAGATCTGAGATCATGGCACTCGGGCCCTAAGTGACAAGCATTAAGCATAATAAGTTGCAACAATGACATAAAGTACTACCGATGGATACTAGGCACCAAGCCCTAACAAATCTCACAACTATTACATGAATGATCTCATCCAATCCCTACCATCCCCTCAGCCTACAGCGGGGAATTACTCACACATGGATGGGGGAGTCATGGATGGTCGATGGAGAGGTGGCGGTGATGATGATGGCGATGATCTCCTCCAATTCCCCGTCCCGGCAGGGTGCCAGAACGGAGTTTCTGATCCCCGAAATAGGGTTTTCGATGGCGGCGGAGCTCTGGAAGGTTTCTGGAAAAAGCGTCGATTCCCCCGAAGTTTTTAGGTCAGAGGCTTTGTAGTCCGAAGGGGAGCGCTGGGGGCCACACAGGGGGCCACACCACCCCTGGGCGCGGCAAGGGCCCACCCGCGCCCTGGGTGCGTGTGGTGCCCCTGTGCACCCTCCTCGCTTCGTCTTCTGGCTCCGTGGGTCTTCTGGAAAAATAGGATTTATGGAACTTTTTCTGGAATTTTCTGAAACTTTGACTTTCTGCACAAAAACGAGACACCAAGGCAATTCTGCTGAAAACAGCGTTAGTCCGTGTTAGTTGCATTCAAATCACACAAATTAGAGGAAGAACAATAGCAAAAGTGTTCGAAAAGTGGATACGTTTTGGACGTATCAGGCCTCAACCATTTTCTTGGTTGGACCTTGGAGCTTGCTAATGAAGATAGAAATTTTATCCTCTTCTTCAATTTTCCCTACATCCTCAACACAATCCAATAGTGATGGGTTAGAGGAGATAGTAATTTTTGGTGGGGAATTCACCTTTGTTTCCTTAGCCATGAGGCACATAGGCTTGGAGATCTTGTCGTCGTTTGGAGATGAGAAGAGGTTGGCCAATGATGGAGGAAGGGTGCCCATTGCAAGAGCCGCCATTCCTACTTCTTCACTTGGTTCTTTATCCTCCTCACCTCCGGACTCGTATTCCTCTTGATGGGATGCCACAAGAGCCTTTTGAGGTGATCTCTTCATGTAGGTAGGCTTGGGGTGGTACTTGTTCTTCTTTAGAATGAGTTGACCACCATTATCCTCTCTTCTTTCATAGGGGCAATCCTTCACAAGATGAGTGTCCTTTCCACAATTGAAGCACATTCTTTTTATTGGTGGAGGGTTGACGCTCTTGTTCTTCTTGTTCCAAAACCGGGTGGCGGCAAGTGCAAGAACTTCATTTAGCTCACCCTCCAAGTCTTCTTCACCTTCATAGACCGGGCTTTCTTCATATCTTGGATGGTCTACCACACGAGCCTTCAAAGCAAGAGTCTTTGGGCCACGGACTTGGTTGAAAGACTTGGATGTGGACTTCAGTGTATCATAGGTGACAAATTGAGCCAAGATGTCATTGGGAGTCATTGTTGTGTAATCCGCTCTTGCATGGAGGTTCATCACCATAGTTTCACTATATGGCATAATTGCTTGAAGGAACTTGGTCTTGACCCATTCATCATCCATATCCTTCTTTCCATTTTCCCTACATGTCACCACAAGCTTGTAGAGTCTTCGGTAAAGTTCGGTCGGAGTCTCTTCGTCTAGCATGATGAAGTTGTCAACTTGATGTTGAAGGACGGCCGCATTGGAGCGTTGAATGCCCTCATTTCCTTCATACACGGTTTCAAGATAGAGCCAAGCCTCATTGCAAGTTTTGAGATTCCGCACATGATCTTCATCATTTGCGGTCATAGCACTCTCAAGAATGTACTTGGCATTTGCATCAAGTTGCTCATCAATCTCTTCTTGCTTGGTCAAGTTGTTGGGATCAACTGGGTTGAAACCATGTAGAACCACCCTCCAAAGATGCACCGATGAGCTGCGAAAATAAGACTCCATAGATTTCTTCCAAGTGAAATAACGAGTATTATCAAGCTTAGGAGGGGGTCTACCAAGGTTGGTTATATGAGGTTGAGTGAGTGCAACTTGAGTGAGATAAGAGCTAGGTGGAGCAAAGTTAAGAGAAGGCTTCTCAAAAGGTTTATCATTTTTATCCTTGTCACTAGCTCCCTTAATAGGGCTAGCGGTTGATGAGGAGCCATTTTGATTAGATACCCGAATATACACCTCATCCACCATTTTGCCTTTCATGAACCCAAAAAGTTCAATCATGGACTTCATGGTGATTGGGGCATCACCCTCGGGAGGGATTATTCCCGCTTCGATTAGTTCTTTGTCAATTTGTTCTCTATCAAATTTTTCTTGTTCCTTAGCAAGTCTTAACTCCTCATCTTTGGCACGTTATGCATCCTCCGCACTAGCCATCCTCCTCTTTAGGCGATTAAGCCCTTAATAAAGAGACCTTGCTCTGATACCAATTGAAAGGATCGAGTAGGTTGACTAGAGGGGGGGGGGGGTGAATAGGCAACTACCAATTTTAATTTTCTTTTCAACAAGTTAAGGAATTGCTCAAATATAAGTTCTCTAGATATGCAACTAGGTGAACAATCCTATATGATGAGCAAGAAGCTAGCTAACAAGATATACTAAACAAGGTAAGCTAGCAATACAAGTAAAGGTATATATAAAAAAGATAAGCACACGGTGACACGGAGATGATTCCCGAAGTTCACTTCCCAATGGAAGCTACGTCTTCGTTGGAGCGGTGCGGGGTCACAAGTGATCCCCGAATAGCCGTGATATGGCACACCGTATCTCCTCCACTATATGATGCCCTCGAGGTCAACAAACCTTTACAAGGATGATGCACACTCCACAACCGAATTGGAGGCTCTCACCAATTCCCACGGCTTCCAAAGCCGCAAGAATCACAAGGCCAGGGCACGTCTCCACAACCGAATTGGAGGCTCCCGGCTAGTCCCCGCGGCTCCCAAAGCCACAAGAATGACCAACGACCGTCTAGGGTTCCAATGAACCCAAGATGCACAAGTTCCTCTAAGGAATGGATATGGAAATCAAATCGCTTTGGTGGAAGGGTAGATCTAGGTCAACTCTCCCAAGTCCTAGAAGGACAAGGTGTTTGAGTGGCTAGGGAGAGAGATCTACCAAGTTTAAGCTTGCAACAATGGTGGGGAAGATATTTCTGGTCGTGGTACCCTCTCCAATGTAGGAGAAGGCCTTTATATACTGCCCCCAGATTCTAGCCGTTGCAGACAGGTAAATCGGATAATCCGATCAGACTATCATCGGATAATCCGAACAGCTTCAGTGTAAGATTTCTTCCAGTCCTTGGCAGAATTCCAGCGAAATCTTGATCATCGGATAATCCGATAATTTCCAACTCGGATAATCCGAACATCTTCAGTGTAACATTTCTTCTAGTCCTTAGCAGAATTCCAGCGAAATCTTGATCATCGGATAATCCGATAATTTCCAGCTCGGATAATCCGAACATCTTCAGTGTAACATTTCTTCTAGTCCTTAGCAGAATTCCAGCGAAATCTTGATCATCGGATAATCCGATACTTTGCAACTCGGATAATCCGAACAACTTCAGTGTAAGATTTCTTCTAGTCCTTAGCAGAATTCCAGCGAAATCTGCAAATCGGATAATCCGATACTTCCAACATCGGATAATCCGATTATCTTCAGCAACAAAACTGGCTCTTTTCAAGTCCCTTTTTGGTTTCGATGCAAAGATGTTTTACACACTTAAAACCTGCACCACTTGATTCACATGTTAAATCGTCACTAGTGTTGTTGCCTAACACACAAAACACAAGGGATTAATAAATGTCCTTTCACTAGCAAGCTTCATTTGATTGCTGCTTTACTACTGAACCATGCAAGTTACTTGTTGTAATATGTGTCATAATTGCTGCTTTACTACTGAACCATGCAAGTTACTTGTTGTAACGTTTGCTCACAACTTTGTTAGCCAATAATTATTTGTTATTGTCCGCAGGCTGCAAGCACAAATTCACAAGAAAGATCTCAGCTTGCAGCAAAAGGCCACTTCCACATGCAAGTGGTTGCTTAAGAGCTAGCAAGGCTGCAAAAGTTATCAATGCCAAGGTAAGCACTTGTTCTTCTTAATTGCAGCCATCTTATTTAAAGTTTTAGGACCATGAGATGCTATGCTAATTTAGTCCTCTTATTGTAAATGCAGGTTGAGATGACACAACTGAAAGAGAAATCTAAAACTGGAGAAAGAAAAACAGCTCCAATCAAGTATAGGTCTCCTGGGATAAATACGACCACTAGTACTTCTGTAGCTGACCACACTTGGAAATTTCACACCTGTAGGCTCCATACGCTGATACGCATACCACGCAGGTTGACCTCGGTCATATGGAATGATGCTGATCCCATATACATTGATGGACTGTTAATGGAAGGAATGCGCAAACATTGCAAACAAGTCTTTCCAGCCTCAAAAGTCTCGGGTAGCAGCCAACTTGGTAGGCACTTGAAGGTATGTGATGTAAAACTTGCAATGGATGCAGTTCTAGAGCAAATTAGAACTTCTGATGAGATAGACCCGAATTGGAAGTTTGACCAAGAAACTGCAAGAGATCTGCTTGTTAATTTAGTTGTCATGCATGGACCGCCCTTCACCTTTGTTGAGTATGCTGGCTTTAGGAAATTCTGTGAATCATTGAATCCTTGGTTCCAGTCAGTTAGTAGACATTTGCAGGCTATTAGAGGTATTCTGCCATGCCACAAATGTCATTTCGGGCTCAAACTACCCAACCTCTAACCTGTATTTCTTAGAGATATGGAGTGCTAAAATTGTCTTGGAGGAAAAAGCAAACAACAAGAATGCCACGGTCAGAATCATGGTGAAAGAGATGCGAAACAAATTCGACAAGTACTTCAAAGAGTCATATTTGACAAATTGCATTCCAGTGATACTTGATCCAAGGTTCAAAATGGATCATGTTGAGTTTCGGTTGAGGAAATATTTCGGAGCTGATGTGGATAAGCACTTAAAACAAGTGAAGGAAGCAATTGAAGTCCTATTTGTGGAGTATGCTGCTAAATTTGAAGATAATGGTGTTGTCTTGGGAGAAGAAGGAAGCTGTGTTGATCAAGTAGTGCTGGCTGATAGTGCCCTGTCAGATTGGGATGAGCATATAAAGCTTAAAAAGGCTAAAAGTTGCAATGAGCTGCAGAGATACCTGGAAGAGGATTTCCATCCTCGTACAACAGATTTTGACATCTTAAATTGGTGGTCTGTGAACTCTGCAAGGTACCCCATACTTGGCACTATAGCCCGTGATGTGCTGGCTTTTCCTGCTTCATCTGTTGCCTCTGAATCCGCCTTTAGCATATGCGGCAGAGTAATTACTAATCATAGAAGTAGCCTATCTGCTGAAACCGTGGAGGCATTGATGTGTTTGGAGGACTGGATGAGACTCGCATGTAAGTACATACTACCTTATGGTTCCAGCAATATTGTCTATATAACGTCCTGGAAATATTCATCTTGTGGTCTTCTTGCTTTTTATTCTGTTTGTCATTTGATGGAATCCTATTTTTTTTCCAGAGATTCCAAGAAATTTCAGCAGGTGCACCTTTGCAGCCATCTATGGACACATTTTCTCTTGGGTATGTGGCAGTGTAACCTCTTCTCTTCTTACTTGTGTGGTTGTGCTTGTGTTGTTTATTCAGATGTGTCCATCGATTCATGTCCTGGTATTATTCATGGGCTGTCAAAAGTGATACTATTCATCATCCAATTGTTTTTTTGAGAAAACACAAAGGAGTCTTTGCGCTTTATTCATTGAAAAGATAGAGTTCATTACAGTCCTCCTAGGAGGTGAAGTTTATGCTAGAATTGAAATCAATGTACATCCCAGGTGGGTGGCAAGATGACTCGCAGGCCATGTGCACCGGCTCTTGCCCACTGCGTAGCTTCTTCCTTGATCTTGTCGACCAAAACATGGACTAGGGGCTGGGCACCTTCAAAAATGCAGTCGTTGCGTTGCTTCCAAACCATCCACGGTGTCAAGAGGGTGATGGAGGCAAGACCTTTTTGCAACTGCTTGGGGGTGTCCTGCTTGGCACGGATCCACCAGTCCATCCATGAGGGAGTGTTCCTGGTTCGGAGCAGCGACCGTCATCCTCAGCCAGGCAAGGATTTCGTGCCATGTTTGCCGCGTGAAGGGGCACTCCAGAAGGAGATGGTGCATCGTCTCAGGGGCTTGGTCACAGAGCGGACAGCGAGGCTGGTGTTGGAGGCCTCGACGAGCAAGTCGATCAGCGGTCCAGCACCTGTCCATGTTCGCAAACCAGTGGAAAAACTTCAATCGTGGCGGCGCTCATGTTTTCCAAATGAGCTTCCAGGAGAAGCACAACGTGGAGCCATGGAAGGTGGCGAGGTAGCAGGAGTTGGCAGTGTAGACGCCGTTGGCAGTCCAAAGCCAGATCAGCCGGTCCGGGTCCTCTGAGAGCTGAGTGTGTTCGATCGAGAGCCAAACTTGCAGCTATTGGCCTATCTCGTGTATGCCCAGCGTCCCTTGAATGTCTCGAGCCCAGGCGTGGTTCTGCAGTCCGTCGGCGACAGTCCTGACCTTGCGGCGGCGCTTGGGGATGCACAGGCATAGAGAGGGGGCGATCTCGCGTATGGATTTCCCGTTGATCCAGCGATCCTCCCAGAAGCGCGCATCCCTGCCGTTTCCAACGAGCATCTTGGTGGAAACGAAGAACAGGGCTCGTTCCTCTGCAGAAAACTGCAGGTCGAGGCGGTGCCAGGCGCGTCCGCTGTCGGTGCGCGTAAACCAAAGCCAGCACATCCGTAGGGCGATGCCTGCCCGCTCCAAGTCCTGGACGCCGAGGCCGCCATAGGAGATGGGGCGGCATACCCGGCGCCAATTGACATGGCAATGCCTGCCATTGGCCTCGGCGCGAGCGGCCCATAGGAAGCCACGCTGTATCTTCTCAATTTGGCGCAATGTCTTCTTCGGCGGTGCGTAGGCCAGGAGCTGGTGCACAGGTATGGCTCCGAGCACGGACTTCACCATGGCCAGCCGCCCAGCCTTGTCCATAAGGCCAGCCTTCCAAGTGGGCAGTCGCCCTGCGATTCCGTCGACGAGCGGCTGCAATTGAGCAGCAGTAGGTCGTCGCAACGTGAGTGGGATCCCAAGGTAGGTGATTGGGAGCTCAACGATGGGGCAGCCTAGCTGCGCCAAGACAGCAGATGCGTCGTCGTGGTCGCAATGGATTAGCGCGGCCGCGCTTTTGCCGTAGTTCACCATCAGGCCGGAGGCACGGCCAAATAGCTCCAGAATTGCCTTCGCGGCTGCAATGTCGTCGTTGGAGCAGTGGCAAAAGAGCACCACATCGTCCGCGTAAAGGGAGACATTGGAAACCGGTCGCGTCGGGTGCAGCTGCGCCATGATCCCAGCGGCGATCGCGTGCTTGATTAGCCGTCCCAGGACATCGACCGCGAGCACGAAGAGCTGTGGCGAGAGCGGGTCCCCTTGTCGAAGCCCACGGCGATGCCATATGGGAGGGCCGGGTTCACCATTGATTAGCACACGCGTGCTAGCGGAGGAGAGGAGGATTGCGAGCCACTCCAAGAATCTGTCGCCAAAACCATATTGTCGCAGCACCTCGAAGAGGAACGGTCAGGCCAGGGAGTCGAAGGCGCAGGCGAGGTCCAATTTGAGCAGGACTCGCGGGGCGCCTAGCTGGTGTAGAAGCCTGGCCGATTGCTTGACGAGGATAAAATTGTCGTGCAGGCTCTGTCCAGAGATGAATCGTTCTGGCTGCGGCTGACAAGGCTATCGAGCTTGGGGGCGAGGCGCAGCGAGAGGACTTTCGCGAAAATCTTAGCCACCAGGTTGATAAGGCTGATCGGGCGATAGTCGTTTAGCTGGCTCGCATCCGCACGCTTGGGCAGCAGCGTGATCAGCGCCTGATTGAGCCTACAGAAGCCTCGGCCGCGCATCTCGTAGAGTTGCTGAAAGACATCCACGAAATCTTGCCGCACGGTGCTCCAGCAGGCTCGCAGGAATTCTGCAGTAAAACCATCGGGCCCGGGAGCCTTGCGCGCAGGCAGGCGCTTGATTGCCTCCCAAATCTCATCAGCACTAAAAGGCGCGTCCAGGTCTTGCAGGTCTTGCGACTCGATCAGCTGTGGGAGATTGATCGTGCAATCGCGGTCGACGGCGTTGCCCAGGAGAGCATCATAGTGCGTGAAGGCAGCCTCCGCCATGTCCTCGTGCTCAGTGAGCACCTGCCCCTCCACCGTGAGACTGAAAATCCTGTTCTTCTGCCGGCGGAACGAGCACTGCCGGTGGAAGAACGAGGTGTTCGCGTCTCCGTCCTTCAGAAAGGCGATCCGGGCGCGTTGTCGGGCATAGGTGCGCTCCATGGAGGCTAGGCCAAGGTAGGTGACTTTCAGCTGCTTGCGGAGCAGATCCTCGTGCGGCGTCAGAACCCGGTCCTCCTGGGCCTTGTCGAAGCGCGAAATAAGTTCGCGCGATATGGCCATCTTCTGTCTAATGTTCCCGACAGATCGGGAGCTCCAGCTTGTGAGCTTTCGCGCCGTAGCTTGTAGGCGCAGCATCAGACGACGGAACGGGTCTGCATCATGGACTGAATTCCAAGCTGTCGTCACCGTGTCGTGAAATCCATCTAGGCGCAGCCAAAGATCCTCAAAATGGAAACGACCGACAGCGGCTGGCACTGGGCAGCAATCCAACAGCAAGGGGCTATGGTCGGCGATCACCGATGCGAGGCATCGAAGGTGGCAGCCACCATGGGCATCCTCCCAGTCCGAGGTGCAGAGCACCCTGTCGAGCCGCACAAGAGTGGGAGGGGAGCGCTCATTGGACCAGGTGTACCGGCGTCCATTAAGATAGACCTCCTTAAGAGCGAGATCATTGATCAATCGCCTGAACTTGCCCATCATGCGCCTGTTAAGGTTGCTATTGTTCTTGTCCTCATCATCCAATTGTCCATCTTGGTCAGAACAGGGATATAAATTCAGTTGTCAATTACGTAAGTATACTGTTGGAGCATATTGACGTGACATGGAAATGAAAAACTGCTAGCAAAAATTCCAGGAAGTAGCAAATAAGATATCACGCCTACTTGATCACCCTCACTATGTGTATTTTCATTCCAGAACTGTACAAAATGATGAATCCTAGGAGTTGAGAGCAATCCTAGTATTGCAATGATCTGTTTTAGGAGCTGACAATTGTGTAGATGATAAATGTTACTTGTGAAAGAGTAGGATCTTTCTTGTTATCACGTATTTACATTTTTATATTTAAACTATAGGTACAATCTTGAGGGCAACGAACATGAGTTCTGTATGAGAAAGCTCCAGAAGAAGAAAGAGACGGATGGTGTGGCAATCAAATTCTTCTGTTTAATCGTTGAACTTTGGTAGCTGTTGTGTTCATACTTGAAATGATCAAGATTACCTGGAGATACCTATGTTTGCATGTCTCTGATACTTGCTGTTTGGAGTTGCTGTTTGTATCTCTGTTTGCTTGAGATTATGATGTGTCGGTATTTCACCAAGTTTATGTTCTGGAATATGATTTCGAATTTTATATCACTCTGTTTGTTTGCTGTTTGGATCTGATGGTGCCAGTCGATGTACAAAAATGTATGGCAAAAATGGTGCTAGTTCTTCTAAGCTACGCCAGGTTTAAGATTAATGTCGAATTGGAACTGCATTTTTTGTTTCTGAACTATATATATTTGTTGTTTCTGAACTGCATTTGCTTGCGTGCATATACCAGTTCTTCTGAACTCAGTTTGCGTGTAAGAATGCCTTTTCTTGTGTACGTGACGAAGCTGTTATATGACTGAGGTCAACGAAGCCGGCTGCTCCTTTCTTTGTCTACTTGCCTAACGAAGGTAGGTTCTGAAGCTAACTTTTCCCTGCAACGAAACGGTACGAGCGAAGGAACGGGCGAGCGCGAGGCAATTGGCGGCGGCCTAGGGTTGAAACCCTAGGCCGCCGCCGCCGGTGACATCTGCAGCTTCATCGTCGTCGCCGGCAAAGATTCGACGGGTCCTCGCCTCCTCTAGGTGCCGTTCTGGCACTAGGAGGGGTGGGGACCTCGGACCTGCGCACGGCGCTCTTCTAAGGTCCTTAATGTTAGAGATTGGTTTTGGTCGTCATCTTCTTCGTTAATGGAGATGATATCGTCTGTAATAAGTGATCTTCCACGCTTCGTTCGACGGCGAGATACCCTTCCCGACGTCAATGGTGGCTTTGGAAGATTACGTCTGTCTAGATATGGTTCTTCAGATCTTGCTTCGCCAGATCAATCTTGGATTGTTTCTCATGGTTGCCGCGAGGAGGTTTGTCCTCGCAATATCTATCCCGGCTACTACGTCTTCGGCAATGGTGATTCGTTCTCTCGGCTCCCAACGACGTCGACAAAGTGGTTCGGTTATCTGTCCCTGGAATATCAGTGGTGGTGCTCTTGCCGATGTTGCTTGATTAATTTAATAGCTGCGTGCGTGCACAAAGCCTTGGCATTGCGGCTCAAAATTAAAAAGGGAGAACCTTCGGTGGTATTCACAGGTTTGTGGTTTGTTGGCTTCGGCGTTGTTTTACGGCTGCCTTCAGAAAAGTACAAGATTGTGTCATGGATGAAGAAAGGGCTTGAAGATCTCATAGATTTGCTAGTCTCTTTTAGTATTGTTTTTGTAATCGATATAATTGTGTACTCTTTGCTGGTTTAATATATGTAGAAAAATTCAAAAAAATGGTGGGTTCTGAAGCTGGCGAGTTGGTGGGTTTAATTGGGCGAAGTGAACGCCGGTTAGCATGAATGGGTTTAGATAGACAGATAGGGACATCCCAATTAAACTTTATGGGCACAGGTGGGGCGAAGGTGGGCCGCCGTGAGCGTTCCCATTTACAGGGTGAGTCATTTTGCCATGACACAGTATAAGAAAACAAACCATTAGTAAGTTCCACTTCCACATACCATTCGATGTAGATGATTGAATCTGTATAATCATACAGACCTCATACCAACCTTGTACTTGACTTTTTAGGATTTAGAATTTGCTCTGCCGCAAACCTACAACATCATACAAAATGCACTGAATACCATAATCGACAAAAATGATACTAGTTGTTAGTGCTAGAAGCAACAAAAATTATCTCCAATTTAGTAACATGTCAGTATGTCTGGTAGTGATAGGTGTTTAATCTCATATCCATTTCCCAGTTTGAAGGTTATTAAATGACTGAAGGTTGTGGGTATATGCATGCGATTTTAATCCTCTTCCTTGGCTATACTTTCAGAGTCCTACAAAGCAGAAAATAATATATACTCTAGTATCAACAACCACAATTACACGCAGAATAGCTCGTTAAACCACATTTTTTTTGCCAAACAGAGGGTATTTATCCTACATATGCAAAGAGCAGAGCATGGGAGAGATGTAATAGAATTAATCCGCACAAAGTATCATATCAGGTATACTATCAAAGTCAGCAGTCATGCCATCATTGTATAATTAATTTCTGAGAACATATAGATATACAAAATATCATGATCACCGTTTAATATACCAACAACTTGTAATTGACCACTCAACAAGCAACATTAATGTTAAGTTGGAACTAAAAATAAACTCTAAAATCCTGACGTAACTCAACGGAGGACAAATAAAATAGGGGACTATGATGGGTAGAAGGACCAAAGCTGTTAATTTAATCTTTTTATTTATTTATTATTTTTGGAAGTACGCCCTATGTTCCTAGATATAAGATATGCTATATTTTTCTACATTCACATGTACTATCGAGACTCGCATAGCCTCCTCCTCCTACCCCCCACCATGCATACTCTCCAGCCCTACCCTGCCGCCACTGTCGCCTAGGGCATACCCTTCCCCTACCTACCCCACC
Organism: Poa pratensis; assembly: GCA_947311845.1. Classification (NCBI taxonomy): domain Eukaryota; kingdom Viridiplantae; phylum Streptophyta; class Magnoliopsida; order Poales; family Poaceae; genus Poa; species Poa pratensis. The sequence goes on along the minus strand of CAMZMU010000049.1, from coordinate 26,513,353 downwards.
CCCACTGTCGCCCGGGGCATAGCTGCCCCACTTACCTCCACTCACGTGACCATCCTACCGAGCCCTGCGTCTATAAACCAGTCTAGCTCCTGTTGCGCAAGCAATGTGGGACTAAATAATATTCAGCTGTAGCACAACAACCGCCGCTTACCCGAGTGCACGCCGGCCGACGCCTTCCCATGACGAACACATAATTTAAATGTAAAATTCAAATCAACTGCTCTACAAGATACTTCAGAAAAAAAACATGGGTGCATAAGCTCTTAAAGACACTGGATTGTTGATACCACCAATAATGCTATCCTCGCAACTCTTGTTTTGTCCTCTTAAGTCCAGGGGTATTGAAACTCTAGTTGCTACCCCATCAACCTTTTGACTCGGAGCAAGTCTAAGCGTGTGAGTACACAATTTTCTGAACCAATAAGTTGGAGTGTCGAGCCAGAGCCAACCTACAACGTTTGGCTTCTTTTTAATTTTATAACAAACTTTCCTTTCTTGATGTCTCATATTCCCAAGTTAGATTCCACATTGTCTTTTTCTTCTCTCGCAAGGTGTTCGCTAACACTTAGTATCATAGAAATAAGAGGTGGTGAATTTCTAAAGCGTGGAGAGAACACAACGAACATCTCGGTGGTTATATATAGATTCGTGCGAGGTGTAAAAAACCACATGAGCGTTGTTGGGTACATTTATTGTAGAAAAATTTCATTCAAATTGCATAAAAGGTATTCAAAGATAATGGTTGCCTCCACTAGGACATAACATGTGCATTGATGTTTTATACCGGCTTCCGACTTGTCATATTCGTTTCAAGACAGTCCATGTAATTACGTCTTTAGTTGATTAATATGGGCAAATACAGTAATGTAATTAGCAGTATTAGGTGGGAATGTCTATTACATAGAAAAAAACTGATAAAAACAATGTACCTAGCTAAGGAAATGATACGAAAATGGACAGAAGCTTGGATGCCTTACATAATCTACCTAGCTAAGGAAATGATGCGAAAATTCATGTTTCAGGCTCAATGTCTTGATGGATTGTTCACTATGCCAATGTGGTGAGCCCGTGTAAGGAGCTTTACTTTATGTTATTGACTGCCCAGTTGAGTAATTTCTTGGTTCATCTTTGTGTTTTTTGCTTTCTAATTCCATGGATGCAAACATGGGGAAATAATAAGGCTGAAGAGCAGATTAAGAATTAACGTACTTCTTATTTTAAAATAATTTAAAAATAAATTAAAAGAAGAAACTCCTTCAGAATGGAGTTCCTCCTCTCTCCACTGGCACCCTTTTTTGTTGCATATATGCCGGTTGTGTTTTTAAAACGGTTAGTTTACATACGTGACCGATTTTTTTACAACCACCTAAAGTTTTTTTTACAAATCCCCCTAAAAGGCATAAAAAACATTAAAGGGCCTAGTAATTAGAATAATTAAAAAAATTAAGGGGCGATTTGCAAAAAACTGTCCGCCACGTATGCAAACTCACGGCCACCGCCACAGTGACAGAGTGACCAAAACGCCCTCACGTGGCAACTTTATGACCCATTTTTCATGTTCTGCAACATCGTGAGCAAACCGCACATTCTCGGCAAGTTCATGCATGTGCTAAACCTGCGTTTTGCTCCATCATTTATTGTTTGTCTCCAGCAATTAATATTTCCATGCTCCTAAATGGTGGTAGAATGAGAAGTAAACTAGAAAATATTGTAACTAATAGGACAAAGGTAGTATACGCATCTTTTGCAATGGAGAAAAATAAATATCTTTCCTACACACAGAAAAGTTGGTCTTCTTATTTGGTATTTTTTGACATTTTGAAAAATGTTTTTTGAGCGGTGAGTGCATGTAGATCTATGAGCCGATATGGATTTCCGTGATCTTCTGAGTTCTAGAGAGTCTTCAAAAAAAGAAGTTATAACCAAGAGAGAGGACGCATTGCGTGCACGTAGCTTTGGCATTGCGACGCAAAATTAAAATTATGGGAGAACCTTTATTGATATTCACAGGTTTGTGGTTTGGTATCTTTGTCATTACACGGCTGGCTTCAGAAAAGTACAAGATTGTGTCATGGAAGAAGAAAAAGTTTGAAGATCTCAAAGATTTGTTCGTTTCTGGTAGAATTTATTTTGTAATCGCTGTAGTCAGTTCATGTATCCATACCATGTACTATTTGCTACTTTAATATATGGTAAAAAAAAGAGAGTCTATCCGTGTATTGTGTCGAGGGTCTGGTCGCGTCTCCTGGATAAGTTGATCGGATAAAAGAGGATTAAGTCGAGATTGAGTTTGATGTTTATCCGAACATAGTTTCAGGAATTCCAGCCTCACTATAGCGATCCAAAACCCGATCGACGGATGGGAAATGGTGTAAAACAGAATCCAACGGACGGGAAGCCCTGCTCCCTGTGCGGCACACGGATTAGCACGGACCCGATGAATGATCGAACCCGTGTGCCGAAAGCCCGAAAGAACGGGATTCCGCTCCAATCCTACGCGTCGCCACGCCATCACTCGGCTTCGGCTTCGCGACCTGTTCGTCCTCCCCGGTCGTCTCTTCCCACCTCCCGCACCGCCCACGAATCCAACTCCGAATCCTCCTCCTCGCCGCCCCGCACCGAGGTCGCCGGTCGCCGCGACCGAGCAGGAACCGGGCGGAGCAGCTGACCGAATCGACAGGAGGAATTTGATCCCGGAAGCATGAGCCTGGCCTCCCACGCCCACCGGCATTGAGCTCGAATCGGGAGATAAGAATTCGCGGCCCAGAGGAGATGTCCTCGCCGCAGGAGGACGGCAAGTCCGCCGCTGGGAGGGAGAAGGAGGGGCGGCCTTCCAAGGCCTGGGGGATCCTCATCTTCGGCCTCGTCGGGGCCGCCAGCGCTACCCTCGCGGTGAGCACTCACCTTCCCCTGTTCACGTTCTAGCTCGGTAGATGTTTCTCGACTGCCTAGGCGATGTATGCACGTAATAGTCATGGTGTACGTGCGTAGTTGCTCGATTGCAGTCTGCTTTATTCACAACTCCACATCAACTGCTTCAAATGATCGTTTGCAAGTATTTATTTGCTCAGAGTAAAATGTACCGTAGTATATGATATTAGATTTCATTTGTTTGACATTTCTATTTCTTGTTACCTCTGTGCCAGGTTGCCCACGTTCGTAGAGGTGTCGATTGGTTCTACACACAGGTACCTCACTAAGTGTATTCGTGTCTTGGTTGTCCACAATCCTCGTTCTTCTTTGATGTGACCCTCCTAAACTAGTGGGAAACCACATTCCAGATCATCTGACGAGGGTTGTTAGCTTGTTTACTCAAATTGGAGTTGTAGCGTTGAGGAAACCCCCTAAATTTGTGTTTATATCTTGAAAAATACTATATCGCTTAGGTTGGTGTTTTTACGGGAAATAACAGAAGGATCCTTAGGTGGATGAAAGGGTCTGATACTCTGATGAGAACTGTAATCTCGCTCTCTCAGTTTGAATACAATTCGGTGCCATCCTATATTAAAGTAGACTATCCAGGAATTTCCACAGGAAGAAAAATACCATATTTTCCTGTATTGCCAGAATCCCATTGGTTCAGTTGTTAGTCCATTGTGAACTCTACATTGAAACCGTACGAAGAACCGACAGCAGTTGATGAATTTATCATCTTACACTCAGTGATATGCTTAGTTTTCGTTGCCTTTGTCTTCTAGGTTCTTACTTATATCCTCTATTTTTCTGCTGCTCTTCCTTCGAAAGCTGAATAAGGTGCAGACAACATCATCTTGGAGGAAGACAAGTCAAAACTCTAGCAGTGGAAGTTTCAGTGAGGACGCTAGGAGAAGGTATTATCAACGTATGCAGCAGGAATTTGAGGATGAACAGGAGAGAGTTGTGAGTTTACTGAACTCTATTGAACCTTTTCTTTATGAATATAGGCACTTAAAGTGTATAACTTTGAATTTTGGAAATTATACTCGTTATCTATATGTTGTTGTTATGCTTCAGAACATTGCCGGCAGTAAATGTAACACATATCCATGAGAAATTGCATTGTGCTAAATAGTGACTTCTTTGTCCTGACCTCAGTTTTAGTGTCTCAAACATTGCCTTGAGATTACTTTCTCTGTTTACTCCTTCAGTATGCTGACTTCTTGTTGGCTTCAATTTTGGCCAGCAAAGAATAAGGCACATGCAAAGTGTTTTCAACCGAGAGAGGAACAAATTCAGGAATAGTTATGAAAGTTGGAAGGAGAATGGCCCCCCAGGTGGCTATAATTACATCCCTCGGGATGACTGGTATTGGCAGACAGATACGTCTAACTCGGAACATAAAAATAAACGAACATATACTCCGGCGGGACCTAGGGCTTATCCTATGTCGCATCATTATGCAGTTCTTGGTCTTGACAGGTATTTCCATATTTGCTTAAACATCTAGCTGTACATTTCTGTTCGTCTTTTAATCTGCTTATGGCATGGTTATTGGTAATTCATGGTCATACCTTTGCGAGAGACCTTTTAGTTCCTTACACAGGGTTAAAAATGGAATGTGTGTTTACGACTTGTTATGCACTTGAACTCCACAAAGTAAAAATGCTAAGAGCCTCAGACTGTATCATTCAAGATTCATAAGAAGGGAGCTGAGGCATTTGGTTAGATTTGCAAGCTCTACATAGCATTTCATATGTTTCTCATCCATTTGACTTGATGACTTTTTTTTCAACCAAGCACCCCAACACTATCAATTCTGTGTGCTTGTTCTGGCTTATATGTCAATCAGATAATGAATCTTGTTGTTTCACCATTATGATGTGTTTGGGATTGAGTCCTTTGGTCACTTATTTGAAGAAAATAAGCATACCTACTTGGCTTTACTACAACAACAACAAAGCCTTTCATTCCAAGCAAGTTGGGGTAGGCTAGAGTTGAAACCCATAAGATCTCGAAACCAAGTCATGATTCTGGTACATGGATAGCTAACTTCCACACACCCCTGTCCATGGCTAGTTCTTTGGTGATGTTCCAATCCTTTAGATCTCTCTTAACAGACTCCTCCCATGTCAAGTTTGGTCTACCACGACCCCTCTTAACATTCACATCACGCTTTATCCGTCCACTATGCACTGGCGCTTCCGGAGGCCTGCGTTGTATATGCCCGAACCATCTTAGACGATGCTGGACAAGCTTCTCTTCAATCGGTGCTACCCCAACTCTCTCACGAATATCATTATTCCGGACCCGGTCCTTTCTTGTGTGGCCACATATCCATCTCAACATGCGCATCTCTGCTACACCTAACTGTTGGATACGTCGCCTCTTGGTTGGCCAACATTCCGCGTCATACAACATCGCAGGTCGAATCGGCGTCCTATAGAACCTGCCTTTTAGCTTTTGTGCCACTCTCCTGTGGCGCCACTTCATCCAACCTGTTTTGATTCGATGACTCACATCTTCATCGATATCACCATCCTTCTGGAGCATAGACCCCAAATATCGGAAGGTGTCTCTCTCAGGTACCACCTGTCCATCAAGGCTAACATCTTCCTCCTCGTGCCTAGTAGTACTGAAACTGCACCTCATGTACTCCGTTTTAGTTCTACTAAGCCTAAAACCTTTCGATTCTAGTCTAACTTTCTATTAATCCCCGCCCGCCTCCACTAGCACCACATCATCTGCAAAGAGCATACACCATGGGATATCTCCTTGTATATCCTTTGTGACCTCATCCATCACTAAAGTGAAAAGATCAGGGCTCAAAGCTGACCCCTGGTGCAGTCCTATTTTAATTGGAAAGTCATCGGTGTCGCCATCACTTGTTCGAACACTTGTCACAACATTATCATACATATCCTTAATGAGGGTAATGTACTTTGTTGGGACTTTGTGTTTCTCCAAGGCCCACCACATGACATTCCGTGGTATCTTATCATACGCCTTCTCCAAGTCAATGAACACCATATGAAGGTCCTTCTTTTGCTCCCTGTATCTCTGCATGAGTTGTCGTACCAAGAAGATGGCTTCCATGGTAGACCTCCCAGGCATGAAACCAAATTGATTTTTGGTCACGCTTGTCAATCTGCTTAAGCGATGCGCTTTAGTAATGCCATTTTTTACGAGTCTTTGGCTACATACCTCCTTGTAGTAGCAAGCTGTCAGGCTACATGATGAAGCATCTTGCAGCCATCCGACACTAAACTCGTGATAATTTTTTCATTTCTATGCTGTGCTCTGGAATCAGTTGCATCTACTCTTTACCAATTCCAGTAAAATATTTGTGTTCTTTCTCAAAATGAGGTTTCTAACATTGTTACTATATTAAGAAATAGCACTAGAATCGATTTGAAAAGCATATGTAGCACCGAACTTGTTTTTGTTGTTAAGAGTATGATGATGTTGTTATCCAGAGCTATACTATTATTTTTACAAGCTATGCTATTTTCTTTATAGGTCACGGGGGACACCATACACAGACGCGGAAGTAAAGGTATTGCAATCCTATCATCCTATTGTCCCTTTAGCCCTCTGTTCATTATGTGAACCTATCCCAGCTAACATGATCATCTTCTATATTGCGTCGATTTTGTTTTTCTTATGGTGATCATATATTGCTGATGAAATATCTAAGCCAACCTTAAGATCCTTAAGGAAGCTGTCACACCAAATTTATTTTTCTTTGGACAATGAGCAGTTTCCATGGGATTTACTTTAAGAACTTTGATGTTTGATTAAACTCTTGTTTTCATCAAGTGCATTGTCAAGAATTCAAGATTAGCGACCTTCACCACAAATCCAATTATCGTCAATTTTTTAGATTGCTCCCCCTACGATCGAAGCAATCAGTTAATATTTTAAATCTTTTCCAGTTACTTATAATGTATTTAGGTGCTTTCTGAGGGAAGCTGATTATGAGCATGATGACTAAAAAATCACCTGCTTCATGAAATATTGATTTTCCCTTCCCAACTACTTGTGTTCCAATTTTGGTTTCTCCCTCGCATTTCCTTATACCATTGTCTTTTACTGGACATTCCTAAACAGTTGTATTGCCTGTTTGTGATGGTAAATTTGTGAGAGGGTCGGTTTGAGAAATATTTGGTGGTTGCATTGGTGAATAGTTAAATCAAAAGAAAAATGAGCCATTCACAAAATTAAGATTGAAAGCATTCTTGTACCGGTAGTAGTAGGCTGGAAAAAATTGACAGGACACAATTATTTCTCTAGACCTCCACGCATCAAATTGTTAGGATTATTTGGGTAAAATGTTAGGACTTATGGTATGTGTGTCAGGCCTGACCAATGTGGTTTTGTTATCTGACTTTCGGACATTATCTGCAGAGTGCTTTTAGAACAAAAGCAATGGAGGTCCATCCTGATCAAAATCACGATAATAGAGGTTGTTAACTTCTTCCTTCATCTCTTCTCTTCGCGGATACCGCGTTTCTTCTTATGACATTCTTTGTGTTGTACTAGTTACTAATACCATGAAGGTTTTATCTGGTGCAGAGACGGCAGAAGAAGAGTTCAAGGAGGTTGTCAAATCTTACGAAGCAATAAAACAAGAGAGGAAAAATAATGCAAATTGATGCGTATATCTCTCTTGATTGGATCTTCCTGGAAAGAGTTTGGTCTCAGTTGTTTGCAGCCCTATATACGCAAATCACAACCCACGCCATCAGGTGGATGGCCAAGAGGAATCTCCTGCTGCTCTCGCCGGCGTGTAGGCAAGTTTTATCTGTGAGTTTGTCCATGGGAAGCACTCGTCCCTGATGTAGTAGACTAGGATATTGCCGACAGATGTACAAACGGCGTATTTCCGTTTGCATTGCTAGTGACTTGACCATAGACTGGGCAAGGAGCGAACATTTTTGTTGCCACCTGAGATGGGACTATGTGTTCCAGTGCTGTACACCTGATGGGTAGAGTTTAATTGCGTGGAAACTGAAGATCTGATCGAAATAAAAGGTATCACCGTATCAATACATAGTGGGGGTGTTTTTCATTCGGTTGAGCGGTTTCCGCCGCGTTGTAAACTTGTATATACTGAATTGCTATACAGCATCTTCATACAAATATAACCAGGGAGTTCGATTAAGTCGGTTGATGCTTGATACGACTGGTTCAGTCATGAAGGTGATACCCTAATCGTGATACGAATGCAGTTGTCCGGTGCTTGTTGTTGGAAAAAAAATATCAGTTTGTCAATTCCTGTGAGACGCCAAAGTTTTACAGCCCAGAATCATTGTGAGACATCGAGACTCGTCAAGCTTAAATGCAGCAACAAGCCAAGTAGCACAACAAGAGCATCTGCTCTTATCTTCGTTTGAGATGCGTAGAAAATTTGGAAGTATTCAAAAAAGTGTGTTATATACTTATAGACCATGCATACCTGCAAATTTCGTCAAAAATATGATCTTACGTGGCCTGTGCAATTTCCTCGTTCCATTTTGACTCTGAACTCCCGCGTACTGTACAGCGTCAGGTCAGTCACGCTGAACAAGGCCGAGATCCCCCAATGACACGGATGCAGCGCCTCCTGTCCGCGCCCCTCCGCCGCCGCCTCTCCACCGGCGCCACCTCCGACCACAGCCTCGCCTCCTCCGCGGAGCTCGCGCACCGCCTGCTCCGCCGCCACGGCTCCGACCCGCAGAGGCTCGCCTCCGCGCTGTCCGCGTCGGGCCTCGACGCCACCTCCCCGCGCCTGCTCGACGCCGTGCTCCGCCGCTGCGGCGCCGCCTCCTCCCTCGCGCTCCACTACTTCCACTGGTGCTCCCCGTCGCTCCCCTCCCCGCCTCTCCCCTCCTCCCTCGCGCTCCTCGCCAAGTACTTCTCGCGCTCCTCCGCCGCGCCCTGCCCGTCCCTCCTCGCGCCGCTCCCCTCCCACCTCCTCTCCTCGTCCATCCTCTCGCCCGTCCTCCGCCGCCTCACGCCGCCGCGAGTCCTGCCCTTCGCTCTCTCGCTCCTCTCCTCCCGCCCCGACCACGACCACCCCTCCCTCTTCCTCTCCCTCCTCGAGTCCCTCTCCAAGACCGGCCATGCCGCCGCCGCCGAGCGGCTCGTCGAGGAGCTCCAGCCCCGGCTCCCGCTCTCGCTCCGCCATACACCGCCCTGCTCTACGGGTGGTGCCGCCTCGGCAAGCTCGACGAGGCCAAGCACGTGCTCGCCCGCATGAAGGCCGCCGGGGTCGCCCCGGACGTCGTCGTCTTCAACACCCTGCTCGCCGGATTCGTCGCCGACGGCAGGTTCGAGGACGCGTTCGAGCTGGCAAGGGAGATGGAGCGCCGGAACTGCCCTCCCAACGCCGTCTCCTACACCACCCTCATGCAGGGGCTTGGGTCCAGGGGCAGGGTTGATGAGGTGATGCGGGTGTTTGTTGAAATGCGCAGGAAGGGATGCGCGCCGGATTCTGTCACGTACGGCACTCTGGTCAGTGCCTTCTGCAAGGCCGGCAGGTTATCCCAGGGGTATGAGTTCTTGGACGCCATGTCCAGGGACGCACTGCGGGTGGATCCTGCCGTGTATCTTGGGTTCTTTGTGGCACATGAGAAGAAGGAGCAGCTAGAGGAGTGCTTGGAGCTGATGGAGAGGATGAGGGAGTGCAGGTGCACACCAGACCTCAGTATCTACAATGTGGTGATCCGGCTGTCATGTAAGCTTGGAGAGACGAAGCAAGCCGTGGCATTGTGGAACGAGATGGAGAATAGCGGGCTCAGTCCTGGGGTCGACACATTCGCAATCATGGTGAACGGGCTTGTTGGGCAGGGCTCGCTGGTCGAGGCGTGCAATTATTTTAAGGACATGGTTGGGAGGGGGCTATTTTTTCGCACCGCAGTATGGAGTGCTGAAGGACCTCCTCAATGCGCTAGTCAGAGATGAGAAACTCGAGCTTGCAAAGGATGTTTGGGGTTGCATTTTGAGCAGAGGTTGTGAACTAAATGTGAGTGCATGGACAATCTGGATCCATGCACTGTACGCGAAGAAACATGTCAAGGAGGCCTGCTCTTATTGCTTGGACATGCTTGAGGCAGGGCTGATGCCGCAGCCTGACACATTCGCAAAGCTAATGAAGGGACTGAAAAAACTGTACAACAGACAGTTTGCTGCTGAAATCACTGAGAAAGTGAGGTTGATGGCGGAGGAGAGACATGTAAGCTTTAAAATGTATAAGAGGCGTGGGGTGAAGGATCTCGAGGAGAAGCCTAAGTCAAAGAAAAGGAGAGTGCAGAGGAAGAGCCGCGGAAGGCAGCATGTTCAGGATCAGTCTAGTGAACATGCTGACCTTTCGGACTCTGTTGATGACGAAGAATTTCCAAGCTGAGTTGAATTTTGAAGCACAAGAGGGTAATGAACTAATGTATATTCACTTGACTGAATTGTTCTTGGGACCGATTCTTTATGAAGCAACCAAAAAGGGAATATAGGTCTTGCTGAAAATGGAGTAGATTTTGCAGTATTTCCACTGGCAACTGATATTGATACATGGGCCAAGTAATTCTGATCCTATCTGAACTTCATCCGCCAGTATGTACTTCGGTACTCAAAACCTTTGAAGGGATATTTATATTGGGGCCTTTCAGTGCCAGTGCAAGAAAATAATAACTGAGCCCAGCCTGTCTAAGCTAGGGTGTATGCCTGAACTAGCTTGTTAACCTCCGGAAGATTGACCCAAAACAAGTTTTGAGCCGAGGTTGAAGATGCTAGGGATAAATGCAGCAGTTTGCAACTACACAAGTAACAAACCCCTACTCAATCACTCACAACCTTGGGAGTTAGTATTGTGATGTCACATGTTCAACTATCTTTTCACTTTTCATGCTTATCTATGAGCTGCTAGGAGGGTTTAGTTACTTACTTACTGTACGAAATATGCCTAAACCCACTTAAAAGTATGATGTTGGTAGTTGATACAGAATGCTTATGTTCACTGTGGTTGCCTAGGTGATACCTACTTATATCCTAACTATTATCTGAACAGATATTACTTCTGATATATTTTCCATTGAAATGTGTAAAACTATATAAATTAAAAAAAAACTCAGCAGTCACTTATGTGGAAGTAAATATTCTGATTCTGATTTGTGTCTATTACATGGTGCTATTGACATTTCATCAAGTTAGACCCCCGTAGTTTCCATGTCATTTTAGTTTGCATGCACAATATTGATTTTAACCAACTGGAGACTAGGCCTTTTGAGCTTAACTAGGGAAAGGTGTGCCATGCTCTGCAATACGCAGCTTTCATCAGCTGGTGCTTGGGTTTTGTGGTCTCAACTCCCATGCATGGAGATGGTTGGAATTTGAAGTAAATGGAATATGGTGTGATACAATATATTCGCATTTCCACATAGACGTATAAACATATTGTTTCCCTATAAGCTTAAAATTAAACACTGAACTATCGATATATGTATGTATACAGTATACACATCTCACCGAGATCGAACACTTCGCATGTTCCAAATTTCTACTCCCTCCGATCCTTTAACTCTCGTAAAAAACTAACTATGCACATACAACTCACTAGCACGCCTGGCGACATTTATTTCGGATCCGAGGGAGTATCTCTTATCAGTCTTAGCTCAGGTCCTCGTATCTAAACAACTTAAAAAGTACTACTTCCAACTTTCGTTTTTTTACTTTTCATGCTTATCTCTGAGCCGCTAAGAGGGTGAGTAACTAAAATCATCGCTAGTATATTTGCCTTGGGCTTCAATTCATCATTAGATGGGGTTGAGCTTTCCGTTGAAATTTGCATCATTAGGAATCGTAAAACCATAGGTGGGTGTCCTCTTTAGCGAGTGTGACTATGGAATTACATGCATGAAAAATCCAAGTTGTCTTAGGGGAGAGAGAGAGAATGCCACAAAACAAGCCTTATTCCAACAGTAAAACCGAAAAATAGTTTTTGGCAGTGAGCCCTACACACCGGACCGGAGGGAGCAGCTAGTATAATTTAGCGCTATTATGTACAGTATATATTTTGGAGAAACCTATATTTGATGATTTATTCAATGTGTATATTCTTGCACATTCATGGTATTATATAGAGATCATATGTTTTTTAATTCTAGTGATTTATATTATCTACTACACATAAATCAACACAAATACACATTCTCATGACTCCGAGGGTATTTCAGCAAATCCTCAGTTACGGCCAGACACCAAGTTAAAATGTCAAAGAGTAAAACTCAACATCATTCCCTTCTCTGCACAGCAGGCCACGGCAGCTTTGACAGCACATCCATCACAAACAAAGAGGCCCCAAGTCATGTAGGTGAGAAACAAACGTTAAGTGTTCCAAATACTTGAAAACTCAAATATTTCTAGGCCTCCCACGACGTTCAGTAAGCCCTTGTGTACTTCGCCACAGTATTTGATCTCCATAGAGAGCAAATCGACACCAACTACATAACCATCGAAGCAGTGACCAGTTGGTAAGAAAAAGTTAACCAGGTAAGGACATGAAGGATCAATAGTAGGATATGCAGGTACGAATTTCGGTAGCCCCCTTGAAGAATATGCTGTGCCCTCCCACAATTTAGCAAATTTCATCTCATAATCTTCGACCCAGTTCCCATCTCTCCAACTCCAAATCTTGACAGAATATTCACACTGCTGTGACTTGTCTCCAAAATCATGGAAAAGGTGGTTTTCCCTAAAGATATGGAAAAAATAATGGGTCATTTCGAGGAGGTCGAAAAAATCACTCGCTTACAAATGGACTCGTTCTGGCTATGTCTGGCACCCATTTCTAAGCAAGTGATTTTTTCGAATTTCGCGAGATGACCCCAGTTTTTTCTCCGGGACAGATAGACCAAATTAGACATGAATGCATTGTTATTTTGCATTTTGGCAATATTTTCATACTTTTTTAATTTTTCAATACAAAAATGCTGGGAATAATGGGAAACTGGTAATTCTGTGAATTTGGAGGTTGGATAGTGTCTCCTTAACTTCACTCCACACCTACATAGGAATATTATGATCAAATCCAACTTTTCGAGTGGTCCCAACGCATGCTCTCACAGATTCTTGACGAACCCTGATGATATGTCTGTCGTGCGTCATCTACCCTTTGGACCGGCGTCGACTGGGTAGACCAATTGGGTTTGCTCATTGACTGTGTAAGGGTAGGCCATAAAAGCACGTGAGAACCTAAAATGGAGTCTCAGTTATCGCAAAATTCGCTGCACGTGCCAGAATGCCCTTATTTCGGCACATTTGTTGAGCATAAAATTAATAATATGTTGGACTTGTCAAAAAACAAATCTACTTGTCAAGGATGCCTAATTTGGTCATACTATAATAGGAAAAAATAACGGGTCATTCCGATCAGGTCGAAAAAATCACTTGCTATAATTATCAAGTTTTTCATGAAAATGGATTAATCTATATTTCAATTTCATGTTGTTAATTTATTAGAATTAATTTTGAATGATTTGGTGTTCAATTTCAATGATTAGTGAGTAAAAGAAGATGGAAATCTTATGTGTATAGCTACCTGCGTTCTGTACGCTCAGCTCCATCCCTTTTCCTTAGCAATGTAGAAAACTCAAATATTATTTAATAAAATGCATAACATATCACAGCGATAAAGTTAGCACAGTGGCTTTGCTCCCTGTGTTGCGCTTGTGAGACCCAGGTTCAAGTACCTTTATGGCGAAGAAGTATCGTGCAATCTCGGCCGCTGATGTGTTTAGGGGTCGTACCGAAGCAGTTCTCAATAGGAGCACATGAATGGACGTATTTTCTTTCAAACTGGGATTTACCCGATTTCTATTGATCAAAACCAACAGAAACAATATTTAAGTCTTACAAGCTCAACGAAGCCTAAAGTGAATTTAAACGTCGGGGAAAACCCACTACGCAGAGCACCCGACTCGAGTGATGCATTATGGGGCAAAAGTCTTTTTGGACTTATTACAAGTTCTCGAACGTGTGAACGTACTTGTTGTCAGCTAGCAGCACTTTGACATATAGTGCCTTATTTTTTTGAGAACATAGTTTTAACCATTGACGCTTACACACATGCACACCACCACACGTACGCATACACTCACGCCACTTATGATCACCTATAGAAGAATGGAATTGGCGGAACTAGAAATTGACGAAGTCAGCACCATAGACACACACACACACTCACAACACCTATGAGCACCTATAGAAGATTGGAATTAGCGGAGCGAAATTGACAGAAGTCACTATGAGCACCTCGCTGTTGACGGGATCGTCTCCTCCCACTAAAAAAATAGCTGCATTAATGTGACACCAGAGTGTCAAATCAGGGGTTTGATCCCAGGGAGTACCACCACCTCCACTAACCACCCAAGCAATACTTGGTTCACATATATATAGTGCCTTATTTGATCATACCCAACGAAATGCAATGCACACTCTAGAAGCAGCGCATCCCCATACACGAGCCTAAGGCAGTTATGCCATGGCATACAAGCAGCCTACGAGGAGTGCCCGCAGATCATTCGGGTTTTTCAGCTGCCCTGCTTTTAAGAAGGAAAAAAAAAACACATGGATCAAGTTCTCCTTTAGCTAGTGCCTTGCTTCATACGGAATATATCAACCAATCGAAAAAAAATGGCCAATCTGCAGTTACCTGCTGCTAGCTTTTTCCGGTGCATTTGCTGCAGGAACGCGGAAGGCGAATATCTCCTCCACCCCAGATACTGTGGTTTCGGTATAGATAATTCGAATCCTCGTGCCTTGGAAATCCCCGAGTTTGTAGAAGGACATGAGCAGCCAAGTGAAGGTGATGAGCTCCCCTCCTCTGCTCAGCTGTGCTGCGTGCATCTCCGCCCCTGACTTGCCTGCAGCGTAAATAAGGAGCCTCGCCCACATGTAAACTAACTCCTGCAGTACTTCCTCGGTTGGCTGGAGATTGGTTTCAAAGAATTTGAGTAGTCCAATATCTTTGGGATCCTGAACACTCTCCAGCGTAGCTTCCGCGCTGGCATTGAGCGGCAGCATAGAAGGTTGGGTAGCCAAAAGGTATATCATGTAGCGGGATAGTTTCCGGCATACCTCCACCAGACCTAAAGGTACACCCACATGTGCAGCATTTGTCTCCCTATCCGGAGGACCAGAATTGTGATATTTACCCAAGAATTTCTCAGTCATAAAATGCAAATACACAAGAGCAAAACCAAAATCTGCAAGTAAAGTACTCTGCATTTGTCGCGACAAATTCGGCCATTCTCTCCTGCTCGTAATGGAGCCTTCATCCCTTAAGTAACTAATCTCCTTTGCAACATACTCCATAGTCATCTTATCCACATCCACGTTCTCAGTGTCTAACAGCTTGCTCATCCAAAATACTTTCTTCCTTTCAAGGCCAACCAAATCCACACACCATTTGACCATGATCATCACTCGTTGACTGAATGTTCTCACTTGGCCGCTGCCAGTCAACCAGCTTAATAAGATGTACTGTCCCATTGACTTTGGCCACAAATGCTTCTCCTCCGGCCATCCAATATCACTGGAAAAAATATACCAGGACAACCTGGCAAGCCTATCACACTTTTGAGCCTTCAGCCACGCCCATGTCCAGGGTGACATCACGGAAATAAACATTGCACATAACTCTAGGAAAAAGCCTCCGATAAAAAGTGAATAAGTGATCGCAATGTCAATTTTGTTATACCTCTGTTTGTCATTTGCATGGAAAAGTGCAAAAGCGACAACAGCAGACATCTGAGAGATGCATCTAAGTATGATGACACTCCTTGTTCTGACCACAAGAGCCTTAGTGTAGAGATCAGTATACATCACGCTAAGAACAATACTGATCATCTTGATCACCTTTTTGCTCGCTGGTGTCATTAGTAAGGGGGGGCTATCCGCTTTAGAAAGCAAGCTGTGTCCCGAAAAGATTTCATGGACAAGTGGCATTAAACGTAGAGCCATACATACAATGCTATCATAGCCATCACCAATGCCCTCTTCAATATCAGAACCCGGCAACTCTGCCTTCTTGTACCTATGTCCAGTTGAGCTCTCAAGGCTTTTAAAGCTCCCACACTTGAGAGACGATATTCTTTCCCCATACTTGATAATTCCAACAACAAACACAAATATACCAGACAATAGAAGCTCCACACTGTGTCTTCCAGTGGACTTCCAGAAAACATGTATAGCTAGAACAACTTGCACAACTAGATTCAGCAAATGCCTCAACCACAAGTTGTTGTCCTCCATGGCAAAGGCAGTAATGGTGTCCTGCCCACCAAGATGGACGAGGAGAAATGGTGCCCAAAAGAAAGCTAGTGGCTGTGTTTCCCCTGGTATGTGCCTTTCAACGGTGATATCTTCATGTCGTGAGACTAGGCCAAGGGTATAAACTGCTACAAAGTCTGCCCCGAGATAAGCTGCCCAAATGGAGAGCCTTAGGAACCCGCTAGTGCTATGCTGTCGAAGGCTCCCAGTAAGGAACAAGAAAATTTGTAGTGAGAAGCTGAGGAGCACAAGCAGCTGGATTTCCCACATATTGAATAGCTTGATCAAACTCTCCATTGCAGGCATGATAGTTTTTTTCTTGTCAGACCACCTGGTGGATAAGTTTTGTAAGTTAAAGAGTGAGTTTTGCAAGATAGCATAATCCTCCAAACTCAAATAGAAGTCCTTTCACCTTTTTGCATGCACAACAAGAAAATAGTCAATGTCTGCACTAGATGAAGGGTTTCTAGGAACCCTATGCTAATTCTTGGGCGGAGAAAAAAAATTCCTTCAATATTATGTAGCTCAAAATTCTTTTACATATTAGCCTCTAAGAAAAAAAAGGATACAAAAATTAAAACTCATCGTCAGATAGACTACCACACTGCAAATTTTTAACGGCTTCGGAAAAATACAATATGATTTTGATGCAATTTGAATGTTAGATTTCAGTCGGTACATTTAAAATTTAATACTAAATTATATTACAACATGGAAGAAATTTAAATATCTTCAGATGTATATTAACTAAGTTCAGTGATAGATATATTTTAGTGTATGTATGTTCGAATTCTGAACTCTGGTTAGATGCTGAATCAATCTAAAACAAGAAATACACGCAAAACGCACGAATATAAAAAGTTACATTTGAAATTAAAGTAAACTCGAAAACAAAATTAATTTTTTATTTGAAATGTAAGTAAAAGATATTTCTTTAAGAATATCAATCAAGAAAAAACATATTTCTTGTGTCAAGAAGATCACAATAATAACTAAAACACAGGAACGCGTCATTGTGGATGAGCTTGATTATGCCAGTCGATAAGCTGCAACCCTTGTGTCCTATGAAGCATGCATGAATTGGAAAAATGGCAGGTGCCTGATTAGATTACTTGGTCTCAGTCAATTTATTATGTATTGATCGTCTAGCACTGCTAATACGTTAGATCGATGGTTTGCAGCAAGGAGTTCAGTAAACGCTGGAAAATTTGGGAAAGTATCTGGAAAACATCAACGTGGAAGTTGTGTAAAAGCCACGGAGCACGAGAAGATGGAAGGCGCGGGCTAGGTGGGGCCGCCGCCTCTTTTATTCGCCCTCATGCGTACCTCTTCATATAGAAGCACTCATCGCCAAATCGTTTGTGCAAGGCATCAGGTTTTGGTGCAAAATCGACAAAATAACAACAAATCTTTTAGAAACTAAAGATCACGGTTCGGGGGAGGAGGAGGAGCACCAAACAAAATAGCATCCCTCCATGCTGTGGCACAACTACAAAGAAAAGCTCGGGCAGGCCAAGTTGATAAACAGAGCACATCGTCTGAAAACAAGGCACAATAAGCTTCATAAATCTCTCTGAAAACAAACTATCCCAGAACTTCTCTGTGTTGTAGATGATCTTCTTATGGAAGAGAGTGAGGCAAAGACACATCAAAAAATGAAAGAAAGGTGACAGGAACAGTAACAATCAAAATCATATGGCATCCAATGCACAAGCACCAATATAAATTGACCCTTGCCATCAGTTTACTCTATAAATAACTCTTATTTCTGGCACCTTAAATATCTGCCACAATATTGTGAAGATGTGAGACAAAATGGCGGAGAGCAAAATGGTATTGATGAATAGTACCAAGTTATGTGTATATTAACTTGAATTACATGCTCAATTCGAAAATTTGTTGCTTTTTGGCAGGATTAAACCTGGACGTGCATATGCATGGGAAGGGACAAAAAAATAAAGATGCTTGGTGTGAATGGATGCAAAAAAAAAATTACTCTGTTATCAATAGCTTACAGGAAAAAATACTGGTTTAATGTGAACCATAGATCTCAGCCTTATCATAGCAGTATACAAATCCTAATTAAGAAATTTCATCTTGCAAGATAGAATGTGTGAGGTGCATGTTAAACTAAAATCACAAGTTAAATTATTCTACGTAAGTTGTAAGGAACAAATAGCATCTCATGTTTTACCACTTGGGCATTTTGTCGAACACCAGTAATGCACATGCATATAGAAGTACATCTACTGAATTTCTAGAAACAATTAAAGTGTTCCGATTGATCCTAGAGAGCAATCAAAACAGTTCAGTTGCTATACAGAACGTAGCAGCATAGATGGTCACGCTCCATGCTAGAATCGAAGACTCGATGCGGCAACGGCTAGATTCCATCCATCAACAGAAAAAATAAACCACGGTGTGAGGTCTGAGCGTGGGCAGGCGGCCCTCTCGCCGGTCGCCGGTCGGCAGCAGCGCCCCGACCAGGAGATGCGCAAGAAAAGGATCATGAGGCAGTGGTGGGAGGCAAGTCAGTCGGCAGCAAGCAGCATAGGAGTGAGGTACCTGGCAGCGAAGGGAGAAGGTGCGTGGGAAGAAGAGCGCTGCACTGCGGCGGCCGGAGGAACATGGGCAGGGGGCGGCGCACGAACTTATCAAAATCTGGACTGAGGAGAAGGAAGGACGGGCCCTTGGAAAAGTGAGGCGGGAAGCGGCTGCGCCATTTTCTGGTGGTCGTCTCCGGCGATCGAATCCGAGCCCCAAGCTTCACATCAGCTCAGCGTGAGAGAATGATATGCGGGCAATTGCAGGAGGATTCGAGAAGAGGAGGAGGCAATGGGCGACGATGAGAGACGACCGGGCGGTCGAGGTGAGGCACGCGGGGCGGTGCGAGAGCCAACCGACTATGTGTGAACCGACCGAACGGATGGTTAAGATGGATGCATTGTTTAGTCAACAAATCACGAACGTCAAAACTAGTGGATCAAGGAGAGCTCACCAATCCTAGCTCGATTGTATGTTGTAGAGATATAGTTCCTAGACCCATCCCAACATGAGGGGCCTACAACTATAGTCGCTCCACTAGAGGCAAAAATCAATTGAGATTCATAATTGAATTTGTTATGAAACTTAAAAGGAATTTACTGAGAGCTAAAAATTGTAAGGACAATAATTTCCAATAAAATTAAACTCGGAAGTTAAATTTAGAAGATATAGATTCAGACTTGAAATCAAAATAAAATAACAAAAAATCGAAGTTCTTATTCAATAGAAGAGAGTAATCAAAATTATGTTATATCTCAAAATATTTTACAAGCATAACTAGAACATTGGAAGAGTAATCATTACCTACTTCCTCGTGAAGTCGAATTCTCCAGTCCTTGAATTATTTTCGATGATCTTGATTAAGCTTGCTGCAAAGCTGCCACTCTAAAGTTTCTGTTTCATTGGAAGTATGAGTGATGTGTTAGTGATTTATATAGCACACATCTTCGTCTCTAGAAACCTGTGTTTTTCACACTATTCAACAAGGTGACTTTTATTGCCAAGTATAAGCAGAAACCAGTCAGGAAGTGCATAAAAACAACAATAGAAGAGAAAACAAAGTGTACTGAAAACTAGTTCATGGAATTGAGATTGAAAAAAACCAAAATACTGGAAGATACCTTAAACCAGACAGACGCTTCCATTAGTTCAGCGAAATGCCAGAGCTTATGTGTTTTCTAACGAGCTCCTCCTCTCAGTTTTTTAAAACTGGTCCAGTGGAGACTATGATGTCAAGCGACATCACTAGAATCAGGTGTGCCGCTTGTGTTGTACTAGAATCACAGTCCACGGATTTTTAATTAAGACAGAAGCAACGTGAGGTACCTCCCAAGGAGCGTGAGAGCTTTAAGGCCTATGTCAATGCTAGTATCTTAGCGCGGTTTCATAGGCATTTTACTGACGTGGCATACTATTTAGTGAAGAAAGAGAGTGAGGTTGTATCTTAGCTAACATACAACCCTTACACGTGGCCATAGGCAAAAAATGGTTGTAATCCAATCATATGCATGCATGAGCCCCAAATCATTAAATGTAGATACAACACATAAGAAACAATACATTGGATTACTTGTATCTTAAATATTTATTACTCCTATAATATCGTGTTAAGAAACGATGCATTGGCACATGCCTAAAGTGGGCAGCTCTTGGTTTTTTCTCTCATCACCCTTACGCGCAAAAAAAAAAAAAAATCCTTTAATGTAGGGGAAGAGGTGTAACCGTGTAAAGGAGTACATTTCTTGGATAGAGAGCAAGAGTAAAGGGAGATGCTTTTCGTACGTACCCCATCGACCCCGTCATGATTCATGCATACGATGGGGAAATGCTTTTAACTGGTGTCCTTGTTGTGCTGTGATTCTCTTTTGCTTTTTTTCTTTTCTTTTCTTTGTGCCGGAGCAAGGAAGGAACCCGATATAATAAATGCGTATTATATGCAGGAAAAATGGCACTGTTGATGAAGATGTCATTTAAACATGCTCAGGCGAAACCAAGGTCGTGGACCATCTGCTCCTTCTGCTCTTTTACCTGGGCCGACCGCTCTTTATTAATACTAGATGACCCGTTGCGCCGACTGGCGCAAATGTCCGAGTTATCGCAAATTTATTGGCGTAAGAAAAACTTTGTAAATTAATCTTGAGATCACTGCCTTGCAAAGCAATATGTTCTACACGACCTGTTGGGCCAACTGGTGCAAATGTCCGAGTTAGGGCAAATTTACTGGCATAAAAAAGGATCATAAGCTATTCCTGGTATCACCACTTTGAAAATAAAAAAAGATTATCATAATTAATTAGGTACTAACACAACTCGAACGACAATAGTTTTTTTTACGATCCGGTGAAACACGCACCTTTTATAAAGGAGTAGTTTGTCCTAATCCACTTAAAGCCGAGTGGAAGTGGAAGCTCACACTTCCGGGCTGGGAAGAGGAAACAAAACCCCTTCTGTAGTTCAAGAAACAAGAAAAATAAAAACTCAGTGACTTTATATCTTTACACACTTATAGCAAATACAATCATGGACATTGAGAAACATAAAAAATATACATGAAAGGTGACGTCTCTTACCATAAACGTCCACTCTCTAAACAAATCGTGGGCCAAAAAATTGCAGTCAATAATGAATGCAATATGGCATGTTTATCTCAGATAAGAACACAAAGTAACCTTATATAAACCCAATGGACAGAGAGCATGTCTAGATCAGGCCAGCATAGCAGCTTTGACACAGGACACATGCGACAAAGACGCCATGATAAAACAACAGATTGGTAACTAAGATACCAAGACCTTGATGACAGACTACCGGCATAAAGAGGTTTCATATACCAAAATAAAATGTGAAACTTACATGAAAACAGGATTCAGACTTAATATTTTTTATCGTATACCACTAGTAGAAAATGGGCCTTCCGTCCGGAGCTTTAGTCCCGGCCGTGTTTGGGCCCGGGACTAATGTGAGTATTAGTCCCGGTTCCAACGGCTAGGACACCGCACGGCTCTAGTCCCGGGTCAAACGACACCTTTAGTCCCGGTTGGAGATACCAACCGGGACTAAAGGGGTTGCGGCAGGGTGGGGCCGGTGCGAGCGCTGGACTAAAGGTCTATCTTTAGCCAACCGGGACTAAATGCTTTCTCCTACATATCATCTTCCTACCCGAGCCATCTCCATTTTTCTCCTTTGTTTCCTCTCCCGAGTTCGAGTTCATCCCTATTTTTTTCCACGATTTGTCAAGATTGGCGGCGCCCCATCTATCCAAGGGTTCTAAAAGGCTAGCAACTTCATCCTTTCATCTGTCATTGCTAGTTTAGCTCATTTCATTGCTAGTGCTAGCTAGGTGTTTGATGAAATGACTAAGTTAGTTGCTTCTAATTCTAGGTTAGTTGTTAGTGTTAGGTTAGTTTCTGCTAGTGGTAAGTTATTAGTTGCTGCTGCTAGGTGCTAGAAGTTATCAAAAAATAAATTTAGAGGTTGATCATGAAGTACTAACTTAGTAGAAAAGATCCATGAAGGTAAATTGTAAATGGGATGAAGATTTGATAATTATGTGGGAATTTATTTGATTTATATGCAATTTGAGCTCAAATTAAAGGATGATTTGTGACTTTTAGTGTCGTCCCGTCCCTGTTCCCGTCCTCACCGCCGTCGATCGCCCGCGCCGTCTCGTCGCCGGCACCACCTTGGTGAGCCTCTTGTTCTTATCTTTTAAAAAAAAAATTCTTACTTGTATGATTTAGATAGTTACTTGTATAATTTTCTTACTTGTATGATTGTTTGTTATATATAGTGCCATGGTTTTGATATCCGTCCCCGTCGGCCCTCGTCTGGTCTATGATTCGGATGTGGTATATTATCTTTTATAACTATTTGTTTCATTTCGTGTTTATGACAATTATGCCGACCAACTTGACATAGATTTTTTTATCTAGGAGGTATGTGAACCGGAAATTCCAACCGACCCTCTTGTCGAGAAGTTAAATTTCGTTGAAAAAGAAAACGATGATTTGAAAGAAAAATTGAAAAGAATTGAAGAAGAGAAGATGAAATTGGAGTTGTATGTTGCCGATGTCGTCGATGATCACAAGATCAAGATGGATGCAATGCGCTTGAAGATTAGAAAGATTAGAAAATATGCCATTAATAAAGAGGCATGGTATCATTATGCTGCTGTATCAATTATTACCTTAGTTGCGATTTTGATCGCATTTGTTGTTGCATTTAAATGCTTTAGATAGTTGTATGTTGTTTTATGAGAACTATGTATGAACTTTATGTGTATATTTTTGCAATAATAATATTTGGTCACTACTCTATTTTGGTTTTAATGTGATGAACTTGTATTAATTTGGTCACTTCTCTATTCATGATGTAGTGTAATGGTTTTTGATATACTTATATAATGCAGATGAGCCGGCAATGGATGTACGATGACCGACGCTCTCCTGAGTTCATTAATGGCCTGCATTATTTTCTCGGGGTGGCTGAGGCAAACAAGCGGAATGGTTTTATGTGTTATCCATGTGATGTCTGTAAGAATACGAATGATTACTCTTCCTCAAAAATCCTTTACAGCCACCTGCTTCGGTCCGGTTTCATGTACGGCTATAATTGTTGGACCAAGCACGGAGAAAGAGGGGTTATAATGGAAGATAATGAAGAAGAAGAGGATGATGACAACTATCTTAGATTCCCGGAATACGGTGGTACTACAATGGGGGAAGCTGAAGAAGAGGCATCAGATGAGCCCGCTGATGATCTTGGTCGGGCCATTGTTGATGCACAGAGAAACTGCGAAAGTGAAAAGGAGAGGTTGAAGTTGGAGCGCATGTTAGAGGATCACAAAAAATTGTTGTACCCAAATTGCGAAGATGGCAATAAAAAGCTGGGTAGCACACTGGAATTGCTGCAATGGAATGCAGAGAATGGTGTATCTGACAAGTGATTTGAAAAGTTGCTGAAAATGATAAAGAAGATGCTTCCAAAGGATAACGAATTGCCCGCCAGTACGTACGAAGCAAAGAAGGTTGTCTGCCCTCTAGGATTAGAGGTGCAGAAGATACATGCATGCATTAATGACTGCATCCTCTACCGCGGTGAGCAGTACGAGAATTTGAATGCATGCCCGGTATGCGGTGCATTGCAGTATAAGATCAGCCGAGATGACCCTGGTGATGTTGAGGGCGAGCGCCCCAGGAAGAGGGTTCCGGCCAAGGTGATGTGGTATGCTCCTATAATACCACGGTTGAAACGTTTGTCCAGAAATAAAGAGCATGCCAAGTTGTTGCGATGGCACAAAGAAGACCGTAAGAAAGACGCGATGTTGAGACACCCCGCTGATGGGTCGCAGTGGAGAAAAATCGAGAGAGAGTTCCCGGACTTTGCAGATGACGCAAGGAACTTAAGGTTTGGTCTAAGTACAGATGGCATGAATCCTTTTTGGGGAGCAGACCTGAAGTCATAGCACCTGGCCTGTGACTCTATGTATCTATAACCTTCCTCCATGGTTGTGCATGAAGCGGAAGTTCATTATGATGTCAGTGCTCATCCAAGGCCCGAAGCAACCGGGCAACGACATTGAGGTTTACCTAAGGCCATTAGTTGAAGAACTTTTACAGTTGTGGAGTAAAGAAGGTGTACGTGTGTGGGATGAGCACAAACAGGAGGAATTTGACCTACGAGCGTTGCTGTTCGTAACCATCAATGATTGGTCTGCTCTTAGTAACCTTTCAGGACAGACAAACAAGGGATACGATGCATGCACGCACTGTTTAGGTGAGACTGAAAGTATATATTTGGATAAATGTAAGAATAATGTGTACCCGGGGCATCGTCGATTTCTTCCGATCAGGCATCCCTTAAGAAAGAAAGGCAAGCATTTCAAAGGTGAGGCAGATCACCGGAGGAAGCCTATCCACCGTACTGGTGATGATGTATTTGGTATGGTCAAGGATTTAAAAGTAATCTTTGGAAAGGGTCATGGCAGACAATCTGTTTCGAATGACGCTAACGGACACGCACCCATGTGGAAGAAGAAATCTATATTTTGGGAGCTACCGTATTGGAAAGTCCTAGAGGTCCGCTCTGCAATCAACGTGATGTGATAACCCACAAGTATAGGGGATCGCGTGTAGCCTTTTCGATAAGTAAGAGTGTCGAACCCAACGAGGAGCTAAAGGTAGGATAAGTATTCTCTCAAGTTCTATCAACCACTGATACAACTCTACGCACACTAAACGTTTGCATTATCTAGAAAATAAAACTACGGTAGCAATACGGGTATGAGAGGTAGTTTTGCAAGATAATAAATACAAGAAAGTAAATGTTAGTGCTGCAGCAATAAAATACACTAAGTAACCATATACTAACAGTACCATGAGTGTGGAAAAGTGGTGGTAATTGTGGTGGCTTTGTCCAAGATTAATTAGTGAAGGTACTTGGTTCATTGTCTTCGATGCAGTTTTCTATGTGGGAGAGGCTAAATATACATGCACTCCACTACTTGGGATTACAAGTACTATATGATTGGATTGTTAGCAAGCATCCGCAAATACTAACAATGCATTAAGGTTTCCCCAACCATAGCCTTAAGTTCAAGGTCCTCTTACTCCCATACGTGCAACTAATCGGTTCGCGTTCTCAGGTTTCTGTCACTCCGGCAGAACTTCCCCCGCTTCGTTACAAATACTACCAACCCTAGGGTGTTTGATCCATGCGCGCACAAATATAATGGACACCAAAGGACAGCACCATATAGACATACAACTCTAATGAACCTCATGCATTCAATTAAGCAATCAAAAGACAAATAAACTACGGAAACATGATGTAAATCATAGGATAAATATTATAGCATCAAACACCATGTTTACATAGGACGGTACAGAGGTTTGTGGGAGGATGAACCACTGAATACAAGGAGGAGATGGTGATGGAGATGGCGGTGAAGACGGCGGAGAGGGGCAGCGCGGCGGCGCAGGGCGGCGGCGGCGCCGGCGGTGCGGGGAACTCCTTTCCCCGCCGCCGGCAAGCTTGGGGAGCGCCGCCCCTTAGCCTCCCTCCTTCATGGCTTCTTGGGAGCCCTCCCCCATGGAGATGGGATCCATGGGGGAGGCAAAAACGTGGCTTTTGGTGGCTGAAATTCGTGGGTGGAGGAGTCCTCCACGAATTAGGTTTCCTCCCTTTATATATCTTCTCGGATTTCCGTCACCCCCTTTTAGGGTTCCACCAAAACGGGCCTACAGGCCGCGTCCGAACTCCGATTGGGCTGATCTCGGGCTTAAAATCTTCGTATGGAAAATTGTGACAACTTTCGTAACAGCCAGGTCTCCATATAACGTCATCTTCGAGGGTCAAACTGGCAATCTTCGTAAAAAGTTCTCAGACAGATTTCAGGAAAGTCCCAATTCGACTCCAACAAGGTTTCCTCTTGTATTCTTGATAATTTCTACACATCAAAGAGTAAAACAAGAACATTGTGCACTTTTGCAACTATTAGTAGGTTAGTCCAAATAAATAATAAACTTAATATAAAACAAGTGCTAAAAGCATAAAAATGGCATGAAACAATCAAAAATTATAGATACGTTTTGGACGTATCAACATCCCCAAGCTTAATTCCTGCTCGTCCTCGAGTAGGTAAATGATAACAAAATAATTTTTGATTGTAAATGCTATGATCAGGTCTTTAACAATTGCATGATGTATGGATAATAAAACTTAGCAATCATGTTTCCTAATGAAAAGTATCAACGAACTAAGAGCTTATAACATGAAATTTATAAACATCAACAAGATTGTAATGACCATAATAAAGCATGATAGAGTGGTATCTCGCTTGCCCTTAATTGTGGAGCAAAACATAAATGCCAAGGCACCTCTGAAGTTCAAGTGAAGACTAGATATAGAGATATCAAAGATAAAAGCATCATGGTTATACCTCAATTAATCGTATTCTGGGACAAGCACATTACACTAAGAACGACAGCTATGCTCTCGAAGAAGTGCTCAAAGAAAGGATGGTGACTCAACATAAAAATAAAAGATTGGCCCTTCGCAGAGGGAAGCAGGGATTAACACGTGCTAGAGCTTTTTGTTTTAAAAACAGAGGTAAAAATGTTTTGAGAGGTGTTTGTTAATTGTCAACGAATGGTAGCGGGTGAGAACAGTATTCTACCTGTCAAACGGACTTTTAAGAGCGGCTCCCATGAAGGACGTTATTTCTACCAGCAAGGCAGATCATCCCCTTTCTCTTTGGTTTACACACATTCAGGTATTTCACTGTTTGTCATTGCTTACTGATGAATCAGGGCAAAAGTGTGAAGAGAATTAATTGGTTAAAGTTGTAATTAATTGGGACTGGGCACCCCGTTGCCAGCTCTTTTTGCAAGTTATTGGATAAGCGGATGTATATGCCACTAGTCCAGGTGTAAAAGTCCATTTGACAAATAGAATAAAGAATAACCACACTAATTCCTCATGAGCTAGTAAACATTGACACAAAAAGAGAAATATTTTGAAGGTTTTAAAGGTAGCACATGCAAATTTACTTGGAATGGCTTGAAATACCATGCATAGGAATTTTTTGGTGGACTCTTTGGGATAACTTGGTTTTAAGGATTTGGATGCACGAGCAGCATTCCCGCTCAGTACAAGTGAAGGCTAGCAATAGACTGGGAAGCGACAACCACGAGAGCGATAACGGTCATAATCATGCTTGCGACAAAATAAAATTAACGGAGGCATAAAAACGATACTAAAACTCTGAGGCAAAATAGATCATCAAGGCTTAATTGACTTTTATTTTTCAGTCATAACATGTGTGAGCATGTGCCAAGTCGATTCAAGTGAATTATTCAGAGGAGGATACCACAATACCATACCATCTTATGAACAGGACAATGCATGTTGATATCAAAATAACATAATATGCACTATTAGCTAGTTGAGACTAACCATAAGAAAACATAAACTACTAAACAGTATTATTCACACATCATTTTTAAGTTTCAACAAGTAATCCATTAACCAAGTAAACATTGAAAACAGAGGATAAATAAAATATGTGACGATCCACTTATTAATGTAACTGGTGTTTGATGCTAAGATAAATAGATAATAAAATACAGCCGCTTCAAGTTTAGTTAAGTTCCTATGTTGCTCAAAAAACAAAGTTTAAAGGTTTGCAAACCGTGGGGTTATTGATGAAGAGGGATGCGGGGACATCCCCAAGCTTATGACTTTGGTAATTCTTCAATATTCCATAGTTTGGTGTTCCTTCATTCTCTGTGAAAAAACTTCAACACAAAAACTTTCCCATTCTTTTCTGCGGTTAGACATTAGTACAATAGATAATATTTCCCAAGTGCTACTATTAAACCAAATAAAATTTTGTTTTTAAGTTACAGAAAGGTTGCTTAAATGGCCAACTTATAAATGAAAGGTAAGAACCATTAAAAATCAAATGAAAACGAAAAGAGGCCACTCTTGCAACAAAAGTCAGAATCTGTCCAGAAAAACAGCAGCTGGAAAACGCAATTTTTAGGTGCACTTAAACATGCCCGAAATTTTAGCCAATTTTTGTACATGCAGAGGATTAGGTGCTACAACATCAGTAATTTTTTCGTGATTTTTAGAGCTTCCAGTAAAATATGAAAAATCGCGCAATAAGCAGTAGATACCGAAAACAGAAAATCACTTTTTACATATGTATCAACTAAGCTAAATGGATAAAACTTGGTACTTTATTTTTGATAAACTAAGAAACCAGAGGCTAAGCAAGACCTAAACATGCTAGCTACAGCAAGGAAAACTCTAAATAAAAATCAAAAGTAAAACCCAAATAAAATTAAAATAAAGAACCAAACAAAGAAGCAAAACAAAAGAAAATATTTTTGTTATTTTGAATTTATAAGTGAAAGTAAAGAAGCAATCGAAACCAAATAAGGAGCCTAATAAAACTAAAGAAGGTAAAACCAAGACATATAAAAGCAATTATAATACAAGTTAAGACAATACATATCATGTGGACGGGTAATATAGAGTATGAACGAGACAACCTCATGTTAGTTGATGAATAGGGGGATGACTCGGGCATCCCCAAGCTTAGATGATTGTATCTTCTTGAATATGTTCTTGGGATGCACCTACACATCCCCAAGCTTGAGCTCTTGCGTCTTCTTATTCATCTCATATCACCATATTGATTAGATCTTATAAGCTACATCCACATAAAACTTCACAAAACTCATTAGTAGGGTTAGTACTCATTAAATAAAATCCACTCATGTTCAAGCATTGACAAGTTTTATAATTTTTACTCAACATTAGCCACTGTATATACTAAGGTGTTCATGATTTCCGTTGTCCGTCGAAAAACTAATGAAACTAACAACACCAAGTACAATATTGAATAAACAAAGAAATCTGTCAAAACTGAACAGTCCGTAAAGATGGCATTCAACGAGATAGTTAAGTAGCTCAAATCGAAAAACTTTAGTCTAATGAAAGAAAGATAATAATCTCAGGTTTATGCACAAAAATTTCAAGTCAAAATACTATTCTGAGATTTATCACGATTTTATTTACAGAGAAGCACAAAATCTGTCTAAACAGAACAGTCAGTAAAGATCGAATTTTTCGACCTATCTACGTACCTTAAATCAGAAAAAGTTAGTCTAATGAAAGAAAGCTAATAAGCATCACTTTGCACTCAAGAAATTTCAGATCAAGATCACGTTCTGGTGATTTTAAACATTTAATACGGTGGAGCACAGAAAATCTGTTTCTGGACAGCAAAGTAAAACTATCAACTTTCAATTAACTAAAGACTATAATTAGCATTTTATTTTTATGTACAGAGGTATATACACAATATTTACAATATTTACATGTTTTTAATGAAAAGCTTCCATGGAAAGATTTGTTTTGGTTTCATAGGCATGAACACAAGTGTTCAAGGTCGACCCCCATTTAACCATTACTCATCTTTCCAATCACTTTTCTTTTTGAAAACGTTTTTAGATAACAACTACACCTAATTTTTTTTGTAATTCGCATTCCCTATCCATAGTAAGATAAAGAACAACTTAATACTGAAAATAAAAACTACTTAGAGATAAAGCAAACAAGTGCACACAAGAACATTAACCTACGCTATGGCTCCCCGGCAACGGCGCCAGAAAAGGTCTTGATAACCCACAAGTATAGGGGATCGCGTGTAGCCTTTTCGATAAGTAAGAGTGTCGAACCCAACGAGGAGCTAAAGGTAGGATAAGTATTCTCTCAAGTTCTATCAACCACTGATACAACTCTACGCACACTAAACGTTTGCATTATCTAGAAAATAAAACTACGGTAGCAATACGGGTATGAGAGGTAGTTTTGCAAGATAATAAATACAAGAAAGTAAATGTTAGTGCTGCAGCAATAAAATACACTAAGTAACCATATACTAACAGTACCATGAGTGTGGAAAAGTGGTGGTAATTGTGGTGGCTTTGTCCAAGATTAATTAGTGAAGGTACTTGGTTCATTGTCTTCGATGCAGTTTTCTATGTGGGAGAGGCTAAATATACATGCACTCCACTACTTGGGATTACAAGTACTATATGATTGGATTGTTAGAAGCATCCGCAAATACTAACAATGCATTAAGGTTTCCCCAACCATAGCCTTAAGTTCAAGGTCCTCTTACTCCCATACGTGCAACTAATCGGTTCGCGTTCTCAGGTTTCTGTCACTCCGGCAGAACTTCCCCCGCTTCGTTACAAATACTACCAACCCTAGGGTGTTTGATCCATGCGCGCACAAATAATGGACACCAAAGGACAGCACCATATAGACATACAACTCTAATGAACCTCATGCATTCAATTAAGCAATCAAAAGACAAATAAACTACGGAAACATGATGTAAATCATAGGATAAATATTATAGCATCAAACACCATGTTTACATAGGACGGTACAGAGGTTTGTGGGAGGATGAACCACTGAATACAAGGAGGAGATGGTGATGGAGATGGCGGTGAAGACGGCGGAGAGGGGCAGCGCGGCGGCGCAGGGCGGCGGCGGCGCCGGCGGTGCGGGGAACTCCTTTCCCCGCCGCCGGCAAGCTTGGGGAGCGCCGCCCCTTAGCCTCCCTCCTTCATGGCTTCTTGGGAGCCCTCCCCCATGGAGATGGGATCCATGGGGGAGGCAAAAACGTGGCTTTTGGTGGCTGAAATTCGTGGGTGGAGGAGTCCTCCACGAATTAGGTTTCCTCCCTTTATATATCTTCTCGGATTTCCGTCACCCCTTTTAGGGTTCCACCAAAACGGGCCTACAGGCCGCGTCCGAACTCCGATTGGGCTGATCTCGGGCTTAAAATCTTCGTATGGAAAATTGTGACAACTTTCGTAACAGCCAGGTCTCCATATAACGTCATCTTCGAGGGTCAAACTGGCAATCTTCGTAAAAAGTTCTCAGACAGATTTCAGGAAAGTCCCAATTCGACTCCAACAAGGTTTCCTCTTGTATTCTTGATAATTTCTACACATCAAAGAGTAAAACAAGAACATTGTGCACTTTTGCAACTATTAGTAGGTTAGTCCAAATAAATAATAAACTTAATATAAAACAAGTGCTAAAAGCATAAAAATGGCATGAAACAATCAAAAATTATAGATACGTTTTGGACGTATCATGATGCACGTGACGAAGAATCTTTGCGTGAACCTGCTAGCCTTCTTGGGCGTGTATGGAAAGACAAAAGATACACCGGAAGAATGGCAGGACCAGCAACGTATGAACGAACGAGACGGCCTGCATCCAGAGCAGTATCAAGGTCCTGTCAGCTACGCTCTTACCAAAGAAGAGAAGGAAATATTTTTTGAAATCCTGAGTAGTATCAAGGTCCCGTCTGGCTTCTCGTCTAATATAAAGGGAATAATAAATATGGCAGATAAAAAATTCCAAAACCTAAAGTCTCATGACTGCCACGTGCTTACGACGCAATTACTTCCGGTTGCATTGAGGGGGCTTCTACCGGAAAATGTTCGAGTACCCATTGTGAAGCTATGTGCATTCCTCAATGCAATTTCTCAGAAGGTAATCAATCCAGAAATTCTACAAAGGTTACAGAATGATGTGGTCCAATGTCTTGTCAGCTTCGAGTTGGTGTTCCCACCATCCTTCTTCAATATTATGACGCACCTCGTAGTTCACCTAGTCGAAGAGATTACCATTCTCGGTCCTGTATTTCTACACAATATGTTTCCCTTTGAGAGATTCATGGGAGTCTTAAAGAAATATGTTCATAACCATGCTAGGCCACAAGGAAGCATCTCCAAGGGCTATGGAACATAGGAGGTCATTGAGTTTTGTGTTGACTTTCTTCCTGACCTTAAGCCGATTGGTGTTCCTCAATCGCGGCATGAGGGGACACTGAGTGGAAAAGGCACGCTAGGAAAGAAAGCAATAATAAGTATGGACGAGCATTCTTTCACTCAAGCACACTACACAGTTATACAAAATTTCACCTTGGTGGCTCCGTATATCGAGGAACACATGAATATTGTACGCTCCAAAAACCCGGAGCAGTCTGACTACTGGATTAACATGAACACATGGCGACTTTCGGCGGTTGGTTGCAAACACATCTCATGAATAACACCACTGTTGGAGATCAGGTGTACTTGTTGGCCAGGTCACCATCTTCGACTATATTGACTTTCTAAGGGTGCGAGATAAATGGGAATACATTTTACACGATCGCCCAAGATAAAAAGAGCACCAACCAAAACAGTGGTGTCCGTTTTGATGCAACAAACAATAATGGGCAAAAGGACACATATTATGGTTACATAGAGCAGATATGGGAACTTGACTATGGACCTTCTTTTAAGGTCCCTTTGTTTTGGTGCAAATGGGTCAAGCTGACAGGAGGCGGGGTAAAGGTAGACTAGCAGTACGGAATAACAACAGTGGATCTCAACAATCCTGGGTACAGAGACGAACCATTCATCCTATCCAATGATGTGGCTCAGATTTTCTATGTGAAGGACATGTCTACCAAACCGAAAAAAATGAAAAGATAAGCAAGCAAATACATCATACGATGAGCCAAAGCGCCACATAGTTCTTTCAGGGAAAAGAAACATCGTGGGAGTGGAGGACAAGACAGACATGTCAGAAGACTATAATAAGTTTGATGAAATTCCGCCCTTCACAGTGAACACTGACCCAATCATCCTGTTAAATAATGAAGATTCTCCATGGTTACAGCGCAATCATAAGCAAGCGACATACGCGAAGAAAACGTTTTGTACCCCAACACGAGATGGGGATGTTGGTGATGTGTAATAATGTATTAAATCTTTTATTTAACCGTGTTCTGAAAACTCAGAAGAAAAATCTAAACACGGATTTTTGGTTCTGGTTCTATGAGACAGAGGACTCCATTTACAACCAAGTGCAACAAGAAACTAATTTGAGGATGTTTTCACTCAAAAATATTGAATGTTCCAAAAGTTGTTGAGGATGTTTTCAAATATAGATATGATTTTTACAAATTTTTAGAAACTAATTTGACTTGATTTGGACAATTAAATCAATAGATATAAAAGAAACCAGAAAATTTAGATATGATTTTTATAAATATTGGATGTTCCAAAAGTTGTTGAGGATGTTTTCAAATATAGATATGATTTTTACAAAATTTTAGAAACTAATTTGACTTGATTTGGACAATTAAATCAATAGATATAAAAGAAATCAGAAAATATAGATATGATTCTTATAAATATTGGATGTTCCAAAAGTTGTTGAGGATGTTTTCAAATTTAGATATGATTTTTACAAATTTTTAGAAACTAATTTGACTTGATTTGGACAATTAAATCAATAGATATAAAAGAAATCAGAAAATATAGATATGATTGTTATAAATATTGGATGTTCCAAAAATTGTTGAGGATGTTTTCAAATATAGATATGATTTTTACAAATTTTTAGAAACTAATTTGACTTGATTTGGACAATTAAATCAATAGATATAAAACAAATCAGAAAATATAGATATGATTTTTATAAATATTGGATGTTCCAAAAGTTGTTGAGGATGTTTTCAAAAATAGATATGATTTTTACAAAATTTTAGAAACTAATTTGACTTGATTTGGACAATTAAATCAATAGATATAAAAAAAATCAGAAAATATAGATATTATTGTTACAAATATTGGATGTTCCAAAAGTTGTTGAGAATGTTTTCAAATATATATATGATTTTTTTACAAATTTTTAGAAACTAATTTGACTTGATTTGGACAATTAAATCAACAGATATAAAAGAAATCAGAAAATAGAAAAAAGAAAAAAGGAACGACAACAAATAAAACTATTCAAAAGCCCGCTTCGCGCGCGCAAATTTCGCTAGCGGCCCAAAAAACCCACCAGCCGGGACTAAAGGTCCATCTTTAGTCCCGGTTCCATCCACTAACCGGGATTAAAGGTGCCTCTTAAGATCAAGATCTTTCTCTGGCAATTTACCCTCCAATGACCATATTAAGGCTCGTCAGGGTCCGTCAAATGGGCAGTGTGCCCTTTGTGACCCGCCCGAGGACGCCAACCACATTTTCTTTGGTTGTGTGCTACCACAATTTGTGTGGAGTGTGTTAGAATATGTGTATGACTAGGAATAGGAATTAGATGTCATCTTGTACTCCAAGTAATTGGCTTCTTGCCTCCCAAGTTTGTACCACTATATATACCCCATGAGGGTCAAACCAATACAACAACAAACAATTAGGGTTCTACAATTTTTACATGGTATCAGAGCGGTTAGTCTCACGACGCCGATCTTAGGGTTCTAAACACTTCCGCATCGCGCCGCCCCTGAGGAGATCAATCTCTCCTCGGAGGCGCGACATCCGGTTTCGATCAAAGATCAGATCGGTTCTTTAGATTAGGTTAGATCTAGTTTTCGAAATCCAAATTCCATTGTTTAGATCCAATTAGCCAAAATAAATTCCTAAATCTCACGAACTCAATCATCCGGCGGATACTGTGCAGAAATCGGCAGCAAAATCCATCAGTGCGAGCATACACGGCGGCATCGGAAACGCCGCGTCGCGTGGTCGCACCTGCCCTGGCGCCTCTCATCACGCGCAGCGGCCGGATATTCCAGCCCGCTCCATCAAGGAACATCGACATCAACACGTTAAGGAACTTCAGGCCGACAAGTTCTCCATCGCGCCATGCACTCCAATCCGACTCCGTCCTGCGTCCATGCACTAGGTGACAAGATGACAAGCACGAGGACATGCATGCATGCACCAGCAAAGCTACGCGAGCGAGGAAATTCAGGAGCATGGCCGATGGCCACGACGCGATCTCCACCAAGCCAATCCATCAACCTCCCGGGCGCCACGACACCGTCTACGTCGAGTTTTTTTCCCTACCGATCTGCACTGCATCGAGCCGAACTACACCAAAGCCGAACATCTACATCAAGTTGTACGACTCAACATCAAGATCATCGTCGAGTTCTACATCGCCAACACAATCATCGCCAAGGTCTACATCCACGTGGTCTTTTGCCGCCGGCGCATAAAAACCCGTCGCCGCCGCAGATCCTTGACGCCGCCGCACAATGACACAAAAACCCGCCGCCGCCGCAGATCCCTGCCGCCGCCGCACAATGACACAAAAACCCGCCGCCGCCACAGATCTCTGCCGCCGCCGCACAATGACACAAAAACCCGCCGCCGCCGCAGATACCTGGTGGCTCTAGGTTGACGAGGGAATATCTCCCCGGCAATAGTGCCAGAAACAATGCTTGTACGTCACACGTCAGTTGGGAACCCCAAGAGGAAGGTATGATGAGTGCTGCAGTAAGTTTTCCCTCAGTATGAAACCAAGGTTTAATCGAACCAGTAGGAAAACGAGGTTTGCTTCGAAGGTATTGGTGAAGGAGTGTAGTGCGGCGCAACACCAGGGATTCCGGTGCCAACGTGGAACCTGCACAACACAACCAAATTACTTTGTCCCAACTTAACAGTGAGGTTGTCAATCTCACCGGCTTGCTGAAAACAAAGGGTTAAACGTATCGAATAGAAAATGATGTTTGTTTGCATAAAACAGTAGAAAACAATGATTGCAGTGGATTGTATTTCGGATGTAAAAGAATGGACCGGGGTCCACAGTTCACTAGTGGTGTCTCTCTAATAAGATAACTAACATGCTGGGTAAACAAATTACAGCTGGGCAATTGACAATTGATAAGTGCATATAACATGCATGTGTGAGCTGTGGTGTCTACTATGAGATTCATTTGGGCATTACGACAAAGTACATAGACCGCTATCCAGCATGCATCTATGCCTAAATAGTCCACCTTCCGGTTAACATCCGTACCCCTTACAGTATTAAGTTGCAAGCAACAGACAATTGCATTAAGTAATGTGCGTAATGTAAACAATACATTCATCCTTGAATAAAGCATTGTTGTTTTACCCCTAGTGGCAACAACACATCTACAACCTTAGAACTTGCTGTCACTATCCCAGGTTAAATAGAGGTTGAACCCAACTATCATGCATAAATACCCCCTCTTGGAGTTACAAGTATTCACGTGGTCAAGGCTTCAACAAGTAACGGAGAGCATGCAAGATCACAAATGACATAGACATGATAATATAATATTCAGCTCCACATAGGTATCAATATAAGTCAGATCCCAGCAAACACAACATGTAGCATTACAATAAGATGATCTTGATCATGATAGGCAGCTCACAAGATCTAAACATGATGGCACAAGTGGAGAAGACAACCATCTAGCTACTGCTATGGACCCATAGTCCAAGGATGAACTACTCACGCATCACTCCGGAGGCGGGCATGGCGATGTAGAGCCCTCCGGTGATGATTCCCCTCTCCGGCAGGGTGCCGGGAAGAGATTCAGAACCCCCCGAGTTAGGGTTGACGACGGCGGCGGCAGCGAATATGTTCTGGATGAAAGGCTCGGTGTTTTAGGGTTTTCGCGTCTCGGGGAATAAATAGGCGAAGGGGCGATGTCGGCGGACCCCGAGGGGCCCAAACCACCAGGTGGCGAGGCAGGGGGCCCACCGCGCCTGGGTGTGGTTTGGCCACCTCGTGGCTCATCTTCGTCTCTCCTTCGGACTCCGTGTACGTGCTGGAAAAATAGGGACCTGGCCTTTTGTTTCGTGCAATTCCGAGAATATTTCCAGAAGTAACTTTCTGAAACCAAAAACAGCAGAAAACAGGGAACTGGCACTGTGGCATCTTGTTAATATGTTAGTCCCAGAAAATACATAAAAGTGATACGAAGTGTATATAAAACATGTAGCAAATGGTATAATATAAGCATGGAACAACAGAAATTATGGATACGTTGGAGACGTATCAATACCTGCCGCCGCCGCACAATGAACCAAAAACCCGCCGCCGCCGCAGATCCGTGCCGCCGCCGCACAAAACCAAAGACACTACGATCAAAACCGCGCAATTTTTTTTTGCGCCCTGGCGCTATCGGCTACCACGACTACAACAACATCGACCACGGCTACATCACGACCAGCTATCTCGACATCGACATCAAGGGCAACGTCTACAGCAACACATCGGCAACAACTCCAGTCAACAGCGTCCACGTCGTCACTTGCGTCCACGACACTCCCGCTGAGACTGCGGGAGGGAAGAGAGGAGACCATCCAGACGTAGTTGATGATGACGGAGGAGAGAAGACGACAAAAACGCAAGACTTCAAATCCAGTCGCAATCGTTCGTTTCACTCCCGTTACGACTGAGGGGGAATGTTAGAATATGTGTATGACTAGGAAAAGGAATTAGAGGTCATCTTGTACTCCAAGTAATTGGCTTCTTGCCTCCCAAGTTTGTACCACTATATATACCCCATGAGGGTCAAAACAATACAGCAACAAACAATTAGGGTTCTACAATTTCTACAGAGTGGCCTCAGAGAAGGCCTGGGCGTGAACTGGAACCCTAGCGGCTATGCTGAGGTGCTCGATCCAGATTCTGAATGGTTTCTCGGGAAGAACACGTAGAGTGCTACGTATTCTGTTTGCTGCGGTGTTTTGAGCGCTTTGGCTTATTCGTAACAAATTTACAATCGAAGCAAAGTTTCCTAAACAACCTAATGAATGCATCTTCAAATCTCTTATCATGTTTGCAGCTTTGGAGGCCCCTTCTCAAAGTCGAGGTCGCGCTGCTGCTGGACGAGCTGGTGGCCACGCTTATGGCCCTCTTCAACGCTACCCATGTTAACCCAGTGTCTCATCTATAGGGTGTAGCGCAGCTGCGTCTGCTGTTTGGGCAAGTGTGCCTTGTATCAAACTCTTACTGCTAGTTTGGGTTTAGCTCTCTGTCACCTAGCTTCGTCTAAGCTATGGCGTGACTAAGTTTTGTAAGCTTAACTTCGATGGTGTTTTGACGCTGAGCCTTGGGCTTTATTAATTTAAAGTTGGCCACGTGGTGCCTTAAGTCTAAAAAAAAGCTGTCTTGGACTGATTTTTTCTTCTGTTGAGCGAGAGGACTGTATTGCTCTGGTGCTGGAAGAATTATATGTGGGTGGAAGGATCCGGCACATCTAAACAAAACATGCCGTCTATAACACTCGTATTCGCCATCCAATTAGTCTACGGAAGAATCATCATATATACACTGTAGTCTCCATCCAAATTAAAATAATCTAGACAAATCCAAATTAAAACGCCATAGCGAATTAATATGCCTCCTATATTCGTTGAGCCAACATTGGTCTAGTCGAGAACAAGCTACCACGATATATATATGATGGAACTGTTTTCTTTCTTTTTATTATCAATAATCTAATGATATATTTTCTACGTATTTGTGTATATTCGTGTTCATACGAAATGTGTTGTCCAAGCTGAAACCAAATCCATTCGCCCGCAAATTTTTTTGTTTTGTCGTCTGGCACATTTTTAGGTCAATTCCACACGTTGATTAAAATCAGTATTATGAAAAAATAGTGATGTAATTCATTTATACTCAAGCTCAACTGAACTATAACATGTGAACATTTATACAAGTCAGGCTTCGACGATGTGCTGAATATATGGATGTGGTAAAACGTTGCAAAAGAAAGATTTATAATTAATTACCGTACATAAGCAAGAATTGAAAAAAATGGCAGGTACCTCATTAGATTACTTGGTCTCGGTCAACTGATTATGTATTGATTTATAATTAATTACCGTACTTAATCAAAAATGAACCACGTGACATTAAATATCATACCGCAGTAAGCTACAATATTATAAGTTTTAGTTCCATGCACCACCATAGCGGCTCTTAAAAAACAAGCGCTTTCAAGAAGAAAACGACACTGAACATGCTAGTACCTCAAAATGTGTGGAGATATAGCAACAACTTTTCTCATGATCTCAAAGTTTCGGACTACGCGAATGTGCAATCCCTGAAGCAACTAGTGGTACAGTCCCTGAAGCAATGGCAGAAGCTACACTGCATGCTTGCTAACATGCCATCTGGGATGTGTGTGCCTCCTAGCCCAGTGTTGGGAGTAGAGCTTTGACTCTGCACCGGCCAGGGTTCCAGTTCGGTGGATGCGGATATTTAGTCACCTTGGTTATTTCAGTGGATTCAATCCATCTCCTTAAAAAAAAGGCACTAGGGGCTAGTCCCTAGGCGGTCCTGTTTTGTTTTTCCTACATCTATGAAACATAGCTAGTGGCGGAGCCAGGAATTGAGACGAGGGGGGGCGAACAGTAAAACGTGTGCCACCGGCGAATTTTTTTTTTGACAACACATGTAATCCTTAATTTAGAAAGGGATCACAGCAGTAGGACGCATTCATAGCGAACTCCCCAACCACATACTACTAGTGAGGAACTGGTGACAAACAACAATTTCACCATGATGTGCTAGATATGTATATCACCAATGTTGGGGTTCATTGATCATGATGTATCCAACAACAACAACGGTAAAATTCAAGAATGAAATCAGACAGACAGTACCTCTGTAGAAGCCTCTCATCTGGTCATTGAGAGTCCCGTTGAAGTCCATCTTGAGCACGCCTTCGCCAAGAGGCAACTCCTTGGCAAACCCGAGCACCATATACCGTCCTCCTTGAAGAAGACCACCTCCGTGGGCGCCAGAGCCTGCGAGAATCGGGACCACCAGACAAGGATGAATGATGAGCTTGTCTGTGGCGTTGAGGTATCGACAGGGCAAAGCTTCGAGGGAGCTTACCTGGAAGCGGATGGAGGCGGTGTTGAGGGAGAGGTCGGCGGCGTTGAGCACGAGGAAGCGGGTGGACGCGGAGACGGCGACGTCGATGGCCACCGAGCCGGAGAAGGTGCAGGACTCCCAATCCGGCTCCACATCTCCGTCCATCGCCGGCGCCCGGCGGCAGCGCAGCTCGCGCGATTCAGGCGACCAATCTGGGCAGGACTGAATCTGGGCGAATGGTTGGCGATTGGGAGGGACAGGGAGATTGGGAATCGAGCAGGAGGAGCGAATGGCTGGGGATGTGTGAATCGAGTGGGAGGAGCGACGGGGGCAGCGCCGTGGTGGCAGATCGAGCAGAGAGCTGGGATTGGGGAATCGCAAGGAGCTGGGATTTTGGGAATCTTTCTCCACACTAGCGAGGGGACGGACCGAGCACGGGTCCTGGCCGAGACGGCGAGACGCACTCACGCACGCACGGGTCCTGGCCTAGACGCACTCACGCACACGGGGCCTGCCCTGCTCCAGTTTTTTTTCATTTTTATCCTCCCGTATTCTAAGCGTATACTAAGCGTAGACTACTACATACATATAGTAAAAAAATCACCTGAGCTGAGGGGGGCGGCCGCCCCACCTCGCCCCCCTGGTGGCGCCGCCCCTGAACATAGCTCACCAAAGTGTTTGGTGATTTTTTCTATATTGTACCAAGATCAAACTAGTAAGCAACCATATGAGCATCTCTAACAGAGCCCTTAAAAGGGCCAAACCCGTAAAGTCGCGGCCAAACCCGTAAAAGTCCGGCGACTTTACGGGTCGAGGCCGTTTTTTGGGCCATAGCAGAGCCCGTAAACGTCGGGCGGCCCGTAAACAGGATAAGGGCGCCCGTAGATGCGCACCGCCGACCGCTATTTATGCCGGGCGAGCCACATTTCACGGGTCGAAACCCTTCAATCCCCACCGCCGCCGACGAGCAATCCACCCAGCGCCGCCGCCGCCTCCGACGCTCGATTCAGAAGCCGCCGCCGCAGATCCACCACCGCCGCCACGCTAGGATGGCCCCGAAGAGGGAGAACTCGCCGCCGCTGCCGGGCGACGATAGATTCGGAGGTGACTACTCCGACGACCGGCGGAAGAAGGTGGTCCGCAACGACGACGCGTGGAAGCGGTGCTCGCGCAAGTGGACGAACAACCACTTGCCGGTGCCGTAGCCGCTCCGCTACCGCGCCGTGGAGGAGTTCGGCCGCCTCCGATGGGAGCGCGAGCAGGAGCGCCGCCAACGCGCGCGGCTCCTCAACGGCGGCGATGGAAGCTCCAGCGGCGGCGCGAGCAGCTCCACCGCGCCACCTGCTCTTCCTCCGCCGGAAGAGTACGCCGCCGCCGCCGCCTTCGGGTCCTCCGTGGCGGTGGAGGATTTCGTCCCGACGAGCTTCTTGAGTCCATCGTGGCTCAAGTGAAGCTCCGTTCCGTGGCGGAGGCGGCGGAGAAGGCGGCGCAGGTCGACCGCGAGGAGGAGATCGACGAGATCTTCCTTCACCAGGGGCTCGAGCAAGACCGCGTCGCCGCGGAGAAGAAGGCCTACTGGGAGGCCTACGCGGAGGACGTCGTCGACCTTGTCTCCGACGAGGACTGAAGCTCCAACGCCGCCGCGTCGACCTCGTCGCCGCCGCACCTGAGGCTCCGGTGAGCCGAATTTTGGTACTAGGGTAGGGCGGCGACGATTAGGATTAGTTTAGCTTTTGGATTAGTGTAGTTTTTATGTAAATTTCGTATGAATCGACGCTGAAGTCGTGTATGCAAGGAATCGAAGAAGAACAAATGTTTGTTCCCGCCAAAATAAAAAACTTTGTAGTTTCGTTTAAGGTTTCTGCTATGCGTCGCTCGTATCTGTGAGCAGAATTGCCAAAAAACGCGAACTGTAAAACTTGTTTGAGGTTCCGGTTTGAGGGCTCTGTTAGAGATGCTCTAAAAGTGGACTACCTGCTCGCGAGCTCGCTCCGGTGCTGCTCTACCCGGGCAGCACCGGGGCGCCCGACCTAGGTAGCCGCCAGCGGGCCTCCGCCCCAAGCCTTCCCTGCCGCGGTAGCGGCGGGCCCTCATCACAAAGGTGGTGGGGGATGCTAGAGGCGAGGAACATAAGGAGTAGTGGTGGACGTGCGGAGAAGGCCGGCCACGCGAGCAGCGGTGCGGCCGGCCGGCAAGCGGGCGTGGGTTTCCCATGGAGCGGCTGGACTACAAAGCACGGCAGCTGCGGATCGGCCGGCTCTGGTCTGCTGGCAGGCGAACGTCGCGAGTTTCTCCTCCCAGATCTGTCGGTTATGTGGCTGCTGTCGCGGGAAGATCTGCAGGCAGGCAGGGCGGCCGATGGTGTAGGCGGTGCTGTGGTTTGCTGCAGTATCGCTAGGCGACGAGGACGTCGGGGCAGCGGCAGGGCCGCTGCGGATCTGGGCCCGAGTGGGCCTACTGCCTGGGAGCTATGCTGAGGTCTGCCGACGGAGGTGGAAGATGAATGCCGGGGCGGCGGCCCCGGGTCGAGTGCGACGACGGTTGTTGCAGTGGCCTGGCAGGTTCAGGCGGGCGTCGTGGTGTTTCTCTGCAGTGTGAGGTGCTGCCTAGGAACGCCACTGGTTCTGACTGGTGCTTAGCGGCGGAGATCCACGGCGCAATATGCTTAGCTCCGGTCTGGATGTTTCTGATGTTCAGTTCCGCAAGTTCTTTGTGGCGGGAGAGAAGGATCCAGGCGAAAGCCTAGCCTCGACTCGGGTCAGAGCCGACGATGGTTGCGTCTTCGGACGTTGCTCCCCTCCTTGGAGGCGTCGTTGAGGAGCCTCTTTCCTCTCCCGGTGATAAGGGCTTGGCCTCTTTGCGTGAAAACCCAAGCTCTGGTTATCCAGAGCGGGCGACGGTGGCGTCTACGTCACTTCCCTCATGAGGGCGTCGTCTTGGAGAGTCGATGTGTTGCTGTTGTGTGGTGCTTCTCTTTCGTTTCAGGGACTGTGAAAGTCGGGGCGGCGGCCCCGGATGGTGGATGGGCGTCGAGGCAGTGGCCTCGAGAAACCATGGTGGGCATCGGCTTCATGGGGTGGGGCAGTTGCTTGGCTTGGCATGGGTGACAATCTTGTGTCTGCTTGTGCGACGAGGTTGTCGGCTCGGTTGACGCGTCTCAGCGTAGGCGGTTGGACTCTACGTCGGGGCAGAGGCCCCGGGTGTTGGTGTGGCGGTTGTGGTCTACAAGCAGTTTGTCTGTGCAGCATGGGCTACGGGCGGCTGGGCGTGCAGCGTTGCGGATCGTTCATGAGCGGTGGTATGTCGGGATGACGGTTCCGGAAGGTGGTGTTGGCGGTCCGCGCTGGGCGTGGCGGAGCAGCTGGATGTCGGGGCGGCGATCCCGAAAGTTTGCTAGTGTTGAGGGCATCGACCTCGTGTCGTGTGGGCAACGAGGTTGCTTTGGCGCAGTTCTCCTGGAGGTTCGACTCTTCACCTACGCTGGAGCGTCCTGTGCCTGCTCCACCCATAGTAGTCGCGGCGTCTTCTCTTCGGGATGGCGGGAGGTTGGCTTGTCTCCGTAACTGTGTTGTCCGTTGTTTCGTTGCTGTATTTGGGCTTGGCCCTAGGTGTGCTGGTGTTCGTGTGGGTTTGGCTCTTGTTGTTTCGGTTTTCGCCCGGTTTCCCATCAATTAACCGGGCACCTCCTTCTTATTTAATGGAAGAGACAAAGTTTTTGCCTTCGTTTTAAAAAAAAAAAACTAGTAAGCAAAACCAATCGATCTTTCTAGTGGAAGCCAATCCGGCTAATCCTCGACGTCTCAGTTTTGGAGTTGGCGGTAGCTGTCGCCTGTTGGTGGATTAACCCACTGCCTATGTTCACACTAATTAATTATTTCAGTTATATCTAAATTAGGCCGTGTGTCTCCGTTGACATGGAGTGCGAGAGTACTATGGCTTCCTTTTCCAGAAAGAAAATGGTTATATCTTAATTTGGCTACTCTTACTCGAGAGGTCTTCTCCGGTAACAACTCCTATCGGAGTAGCCTCCCGCTTGGCTAAACTATGAGATCCCCAGCAAAGCCATCCGTCATTGGTCCGGAATGACCAGGTGTTCGACCCCTTGCCTCATGAATTTACACATTATAGTTCCTAGACCCATCCCAACATGAGGGGCCTACAACTATAGTCGCTCGACTAGAGGCAAAAATCAATTGAGATTCATAATTGAATTTGTTATGAAACTTAAAAGGAATTTA
Organism: Poa pratensis; assembly: GCA_947311845.1. Taxonomy (NCBI): domain Eukaryota; kingdom Viridiplantae; phylum Streptophyta; class Magnoliopsida; order Poales; family Poaceae; genus Poa; species Poa pratensis. The sequence goes on along the minus strand of CAMZMU010000049.1, from coordinate 26,469,107 downwards.
TTGAGGGCTAAAAATTGTAAGGACAATAATTCCAATAAAATTAAACTCGGAAGTTAAATTTAGAAGATATAGATTCAGACTTGAAATCAAAATAAAATAACAGAAAATCGAAGTTCTTATTCAACAGAAGAGAGTAATCAAAATTATGTTATATCTCAAAATATTTTACAAGCATAACTAGAACATTGGAAGAGTAATCATTACCTACTTCCTCGTGAAGTCGAATTCTCCAGTCCTGAATTATTTTCGATGATCTTGATTAAGCTTGCTGCAAAGCTGCCACTCTAAAGTTTCTGTTTCCTTGGAAGTATGAGTGATGTGTTAGTGATTTATATAGCACACATCTTCGTCTCCAGAAACCTGTGTTTTTCACACTATTCAACAAGGTGACTTTTATTGCCAAGTATAAGCAGAAACCAGTCAGGAAGTGCATAAAAACAACAACAGAAGAGAAAACAAAGTGTACTGAAAACTAGTTCATGGAATTGAGATTGAAAAAAACCAAAATACTGGAAGATACCTTAACCAGACAGACGCTTCCTTTAGTTCAGCGAAATGCCAGAGCTTATGTGTTTTCTAACGAGCTCCTCCTCTCAGTTTTTTAAAACTGGTCCAGTGGAGACTATGATGTCAAGCGACATCACTAGAATCAGGTGTGCCGCTTGTGTTGTACTAGAATCACAGTCCACGGATTTTTAATTAAGACAGAAGCAACGTGAGGTACCTCCCAAGGAGCGTGAGAGCTTTAAAGTGGGCAGCTCTTGGTTTTTTCTCTCATCAGCCTTACCCGCAAAAAAAAAATCCTTTAATGTAGGGGAAGAGGTGTAACCGTGTAAAGGAGTACATTTCTTGGATAGAGAGCAAGAGTAAAGGGAGATGCTTTTCGTACGTACCCCATCGACCCCGTCATGATTCATGCATACGATGGGGAAATGCTTTTAACTGGTGTCCTTGTTGTGCTGTGATTCTCTTTTGCTTTTTTTTCTTTTCTTTGTGCCGGAGCAAGGAAGGAACCCGATATAATAAATGCGTATTATATGCAGGAAAAATGCCACTGATGATGAAGATGTCATTTAAACATGCTCAGGCGAAACCAAGGTCGTGGACCATCTGCTCCTTCTGCTCTTTGCCTGGGCCGACCGCTCTTTATTAATAGGGATTTTTAAATCTGTGCCCTGGTTCCTTAGCTTTGCTCACTTGTCCCCACGCTCAAAAACGTTGCCCACTTTTCCCCCAGTCTCTTGTCTGAAACCTTCACAAATGCCCAAACGGAGCATTTCCGTCGGGTCAACTCGTTTGACCGTTACATGGATGAGTTCCTGACAAGTGGGGCCAGTAAAAAACTGACATCTGGGCCCGCTTAAATTATTGACATGTCAATAGACCATTTTTTTGTCCAAAAAATGGCATGAACGCACGCCACCATGGCCTGCTCACCGCCGCCCTCCTCGTCCCTCGCCTTCCTCTTCCTCTCCCGCTCCCCACAGCGCGCGCACCTCGGCGCCCTCGACCTCCTCTTCCTCCTTGGCGCCCTCGACCTCCTCCTCCTCCCCGCTCCTCCCACGGCACCCACGAGGAGAAAGCCTGCTCGCCAAGTGATGGTCCCGAAGAGCAAGGCTTGATACCTGCAAAAGTAAACGGGATTAGGTTGAGACTCCAAGTGCAGAGTGTATAGTAAGTGGAAGACAGTTTTCCCCACGAGGGGTGACTCGAGGGTTTAATATCGAACTCTCGGGGAATCTGAAGTGGTAGATTTATCTTCTTATCCTTCTTTTGGTTACCTACAAAACAAGGTTAGATGTTTTGGTCCTCAACCTCACCTGTGGTTGTCAAGCACAAGGTGTAAGAATGATATCAGGATAGTTATGCAATGCAAACAAGAAATAAATATGCAATGATGGTGGATGCAATGATAAATGATATTTTTGGGTTTTTGAATGATGTATGCAAGATGAAAAGTATTTTTGTATTTTCGGATTTAATGATGGCTGAAAATAGAAAAGTGGTATATGGTGTTGGAAAGGTGTTTCTTATGATTAAAAATGGACTGGGGTTCATGGTTTCACAAATGCACTCTCTCTTTATAAAGTGGTAGACAATGGAACACACAAGTTAACATATGAGATTGCAACACAGGGTTTGATAACAAGTTACTTAGATATATGGGCATCACGTCCTAACATAGAGATCTTTTGGTTATTAACCTCTCTTATACTCCACCAAGATGCGAACTAAATCATAACACCTCAGTAATTAAGATAACTCAGAGTATAGCATTAAGTATCATGACATGAAGTGAAAATAAGAACATGCTAGATCTAGTCATGGAGTAGTGGCAATGGTCACGCCCACATCCCCGGTAGCATGGTATTTTAGTTTATCCCTAGTGAGGCAACAAAGTAAGGTAAAGATACCAAAGTGGATCGCAGAACTTTCTCTCACGTTCACTGCACTAGCCACCCCCCGTTACTCCAACTAATGCACACGTTCCCCCACACACGCTCTCATAAACATGCTTGATCAAAACAAGTAGACAAGAACGGGGTACATAATATGCATCTATACTCATAACTGAAACAAACATTGCAATCTCAAACATATATTAACTCATAAAGATCCACCACAAAGGTATTACAACGGTGACCGTAATCATGTTCAGCAGCTCATACGGTGCTAATTAGTGAAGCTCAAGAGAGGAGAGATACATAAGTTACTTCCACAAACCCATAGTCCAGAGGTGGACTACTCCCTCTTCATCATGGAGACGGTGGAGAAGTCGATGGAGAAGATGGAGACCACGCCGGCAGCGCCCCGCCGGAGTTTTCCCCCTCCAATCTGCAGCTCCTGATCTCCGTTTCGGTGTTTCTGTGTTTGTGCGGCGCTCCTTCCAGAGAACGTCGGGGGACCTTTTTTATAGGCGTTTTTAGGTCAAGACGATGTCGGTGGAGAAGATCGAGGCAACGGAGCCACGAGGCCCAAAGGGTGGGTCCCACGCGGCCACAGTACCTGGCCGCGTGGGCCCCTCGTTTGGCCCTCGGCCTCCGTTTGCTCGCTTCCTTCGCCCACAGGTCTTCTTCCTTCCAAATATTGACGCCCGTAAATTTCCAGGTGATTTCGTTGACGTTTGGGTCCCTGAAACATTAAAATAAGAAAACGGGGTTTTCTGCCTGTGCAGGGTTAATTCCATAAAAATAGGAAATATGAATATTCCCAAAATCATTATAAAACATTGATATAACCCTTATATGATGCAAATATGATTGGAATATAAGCAATTAAAGTGCAAAGTTCATGTATGCATTTTACATGCATCAACATCCCCAAGCTTAATCCATGCTCGTCCTCGAGTATGAAGATGATAAAACTAACATGGACTTTGCAATTTAATACTTAACAATGATATCAAAGATGATTACTATTGCTACATATAGTCAAATGATTCATTCTTCAAAGGAGTAGCAATATGCAAATAGTTTATGAAGTGATATCAAGTATTCAAGACAAGGATGTTCATTGATAGTTCACAAAGTGTAACATGGTAGCAAGTAATATGGAACACATGTATGCATAATGATAAGTAGAACATCCTACAATGGTCATAGAGTGTAGATGAAAATCTGAATATGATAGGTGTACACTTTGGAAAGATGTATATGTGAGTAGAGGTAAAGCATGCATAAGTTTCATCCAACTTCCAAACTCTTCTACTTAAGTTAATGATTGCAATAAGGTATTCATTGGTGTCAAGCTCTCATTGCCCCTATCATAGCATCTTGAATGATTAAGGTTAAAGTGAAAGCAAATATGAGTAGTGTGCTTGATAAAGAATGGGTTGAATGTCTCATGCCCCTTGAATACAAGTACTTACACCATGTGTTACTCAACTTGGGAAACAAAGCAAGTTCAATTAAATATCATTGTAAGCATAATAGTATCATCAAGAGCGTCAACTGGGGTACCTCTTGTCCCAAGATATGGAACAAGCCCATATCAAAATGACAAGACAAACAAACAAAATGAACAATCTCAACACCCTTTTTATTTACCATTTGGAATAGTTTTTTATTGCAAGGTGTATCACAGAAGGTTCACCATAGTATGTAAGTAAATTTCCACCATGAATGATGCATGGCTTAGATTAGCGGCCCAGGCGTCTCTCTAACCATTTACACAAACTCATTTAAACTCACTCTATTTCCACATTTATTTCAACATGATAAGCATCCATAGACAAAAGCACATGATATCAACTAAATGAGATGAAGAGCGTGTTGAAAGCTTGCCATGTGACAGCACATATGGGCTAACTTCCAACCCAAAACATTCATCAAGCCACAAACATCATAATCTTAATCACAATGGGTCAAGTTTTATTATGCAAATAAAAGAACATTGTGCATCAAGTTCGTGAGAGCTATATAACCAATTTTTCCATTGCAATCAATAACATAAACATTTTCATTCAGAGGTAAGATAACACAAACAACATGTTAAACATACTCGGAATAGCATAAAGCCAATAGGTAGATATGGTGGACTCACTGGAATAACTTTGGTTGAAGGTGTTGGAAACAAGTTTTTGCTTGTTGGAGTTTTTGGGCTAGCAAAAGGGAGAAAGTTGACCATCTAGATGCATGCATGAGTGTCCATAGAACTAACTAATCCATGTTAAACCAAGTAAATAACAATCAGCACCAAAACATGAATAAGTGATAGCTCTACAAAAAGAATTTGCAAACTATTACTCATAAACAAGCTCATGAATCATGCAACTATATGTATCATTAAAAATCAAGTCAAACATCCCTTTTCCCAATCTTATAAAAGCATCCAACATATTTCAACCCATATTTCCAGTAGCTCTCTCATATATAATTGATAGTGTGGTGGTCTCTCAAGACTCAAACAAAAAAACAAAAACGACGCTCCAAGTTTATGCGATAAAGTGTTTCGATCGAAAAACAGAAGTTGGACGTGTGCAAACCGAGAGTGTGTAGGTCCAGTGGGGTTGTCTTCACATCCCCAAGCTTATGGTCTTCACCATCCTTGGATAGCTCTTGGTGCATCTCCTCCAATCCCTGTGAAAAAACTTCAAAACACCGTTTCTCCCATCTCTTTTCTGTGGGGTGCATTAATAGTGATAAACAAATAGGTTCCTTGCTGCATATAATCCTTGAACAAAAATTCATATGAATGTCCAGAAAGTGTATAATGTTGTATGCCTACTCATAAACTCAATTGGATCAAAAAGATTCAACTTAAAAGCTCAAAGCATGCATCAAACAAAATGGGACAGAATCTGTCCAGAAAAACAGCAGCAGCAAAACGTATTTTTCTACCCTACCAAACTTTCTCGAAAAATTCCGAAAAAATTCATGCATACAGAGGATGAAAAGTTGCAACTACAGTTCAAATATGAGCTCATTCGGAGTTACAGAATAAGAATTAAAAATCATACCGTGCACTGACTTCGTGCAGGAATAAAATCTCCGAACGCTATAAGCAACTTTTTCAAACCAAAAAGGGTAAAACTTGGCACTTTATTAAAAACTCCAGAACCTAACTAAACAAATCTCTTGTTACAGCAAGAGGACACAAAGAAAAATCACACAAAAATAACCGGGTTGCCTCCCGCAAAGCGCTTTCTTTATAGCCATATAGCTAGGCTTCTTACTTGTTGTTTTATTGTGGACGAAGCTCATGAGGGAGCTTGAACTTTGGTGGTTCCCTCTTCCTTGGAAAGTGTTCCATGCACTTCTTGTGTGGAAACTGAAACTTTACATTCCCTTCCTTTGAATCAATGATAGCACCTGTGGTACGAAGAAAAGGTCTTCCAAGAATAATAGGACTAGAGGTTTTATTCCCCATGTCCATGATTAGAAAATCCACAGGCACAAAAGTCATATGTAACTCTACCATAACATCACTTACTTTTCCCAAAGCATGTTTAATAGAGTCATCAGCAAGTGCTAGTTCAATAGAGCATTTTTCAAGATTTTTCAATTCAAGCACTTCATATAGTTCTTTAGATAAAACAGAGACACTAGATCCTAGATCAAGTATGGCATGGTGTGTCTCTTTTCCAATAGTTACTAGTACCTTAGGTATCCACATATCCCCAAGCTTAGGTGGTATCATAGCCTCTTGGTTGTACCTAGCAATCTTTTCTTTCAAGACATGATTAGCAATATAAGAACCAAAACCTGCTTGGTTAGTGTTGATGGAAGGATCACTTGCAAATTTTTGTAAGATAGATATTAATTCATGCAAGCTACAATTTTCTAAGTCAAGCAAAGGATCCTTGACTTCATTAAGCATTTTAACTTCCTCAACTTCAACCTCTTTCATTACCCCAATAGATTCTTTAGCAACTCTCTCTTGCTCATGAATGTGTTCCCAAGACTTATTGATAACCTCTTGGCAATATTTTATTGTTTCCTCATGTTTTTGGGCTGTAATGATGCTCTTTAATGATGAGACTTCCTTAGTAAGCTGATCTACCCTTTCAAACAAAGCATCTTGTTTTTCAAACTTAGAGATAAATTCCTTATTAAGCTCTTTTTGGGTAGATATAAAAGATCTAATGGTGTTTTCCAAGTCACTAGAAACATTACCACTAGAAGCATATTTATTTGGCACATATGGGGGTTTATTATAAGAGTTATAATTGTTGTTACCATACCCATTATTACCATAGTTCCTAATGAAGTTGACATCAATATTTTCAGAATTGTTTCCAACTAGTTCTTGCAAAGGAACATTTTCAACACTAGGTTTATTAAGCAAAGCAAGAATAGTATCCATTTTAGATGACAAATCATTAGTTTCTTCAATAGAGTTCACTTTCTTAGAAGGATTAGGTGCCCTATCAGTATGCCATTGACTATAGTTTTGTAAAATGCTTTCCAATATATTTTTAGCTTCTACTATAGTCTTACTCATAAAAGCACCTCCAGCAGCAGAATCAAGTATGTTTCTAGACATGTAGTTTAAACCATTGTAGAAAGAGTGTAATATGGTCCATTCATTAACTCCATGTGAGGGACAAGTTCTAAGCATAAGTTTTATCCTATCCCAAGCCATAGCAACATGTTCATTTTCATTTTGCCTAAAAGAAAGGATGTTGTTTCTATTTTGCAAAATTTTAACAGGGGGATAATATTTCTTAATGAAAGCTTCTTTTAGATCATCCCAAGAATTAATACTACCAGATGGCAAGGAATGCAACCACTCTTTAGCTTTTCCTCTAAGTGAAAAAGGAAATAACTTCAGTTTTAGGATATCACTTTCCACATTTTTAAACTTTTGCATGTCACATATTTCAACAAAGTCATGAAGATGCATAGAGGCATCCTCCATAGCACTACCACCAAATTGTTCCCTAGTTATCAAGTTCAACAAACTAGGACTTACTTCATAACTCTCAGCATTTATCTTAGGTGTGGCAATAGCTCTCGTGATAAATTGATCATTAGGAGTGTTTGTGTAGTCACACAACTTAGTTCTTTCTCCCATTTTAGCAAGTTTTTTTTGGTATTTTTAATTTTTTATGCAAAACTGAAATAAATATGATATGATATGCAATGACACTAACAAAACAAATAAATTGCTTTGTAAGTAAAGATGGATAAGATGGTGCTCACGTAGGTGCAACCTCCCCAAGCTTAGGTGTTAGCACAAGTTGGTGACGTTGACTTTGTTGTGAGATGAATGCGATGATGCACACCCTTGGATAAATCTCTCAGCTACGATTCCCCGGCAACGGCGCCAGAAAACGTCTTGATGTCCCGAAGAGCAAGTTTGATACCTGCAAAATAAACGGGATTAGGTTGAGACTCCAAGTGCAGAGTGTATAGTAAGTGGAAGACAGTTTTCCCCACGAGGGGTGACTCGAGGGTTTAATATCGAACTCTCGGGGAATCTGAAGTGGTAGATTTATCTTCTTATCCTTCTTTTGGTTACCTACAAAACAAGGTTAGATGTTTTGGTCCTCAACCTCACCTGTGGTTGTCAAGCACAAGGTGTAAGAATGATATCAGGATAGTTATGCAATGCAAACAAGAAATAAATATGCAATGATGGTGGATGCAATGATAAATGATATTTTTGGGTTTTTGAATGATGTATGCAAGATGAAAAGTATTTTTGTATTTTCGGATTTAATGATGGCTGAAAATAGAAAAGTGGTATATGGTGTTGGAAAGGTGTTTCTTATGATTAAAAATGGACTGGGGTTCATGGTTTCACAAATGCACTCTCTCTTTATAAAGTGGTAGACAATGGAACACACAAGTTAACATATGAGATTGCAACACAGGGTTTGATAACAAGTTACTTAGATATATGGGCATCACGTCCTAACATAGAGATCTTTTGGTTATTAACCTCTCTTATACTCCACCAAGATGCGAACTAAATCATAACACCTCAGTAATTAAGATAACTCAGAGTATAGCATTAAGTATCATGACATGAAGTGAAAATAAGAACATGCTAGATCTAGTCATGGAGTAGTGGCAATGGTCACGCCCACATCCCCGGTAGCATGGTATTTTAGTTTATCCCTAGTGAGGCAACAAAGTAAGGTAAAGATACCAAAGTGGATCGCAGAACTTTCTCTCACGTTCACTGCACTAGCCACCCCCCGTTACTCCAACTAATGCACACGTTCCCCCACACACGCTCTCATAAACATGCTTGATCAAAACAAGTAGACAAGAACGGGGTACATAATATGCATCTATACTCATAACTGAAACAAACATTGCAATCTCAAACATATATTAACTCATAAAGATCCACCACAAAGGTATTACAACGGTGACCGTAATCATGTTCAGCAGCTCATACGGTGCTAATTAGTGAAGCTCAAGAGAGGAGAGATACATAAGTTACTTCCACAAACCCATAGTCCAGAGGTGGACTACTCCCTCTTCATCATGGAGACGGTGGAGAAGTCGATGGAGAAGATGGAGACCACGCCGGCAGCGCCCCGCCGGAGTTTTCCCCCTCCAATCTGCAGCTCCTGATCTCTGTTTCTGTGTTTGTGCGGCGCTCCTTCCAGAGAACGTCGGGGGACCTTTTTTATAGGCGTTTTTAGGTCAAGACGATGTCGGTGGAGAAAGATCGAAGGCAACGGAGCCACGAGGCCCAAATGGGTGGGTCCCACGCGGCTACAGTACCTGGCCGCGTGGGCCCCCCTCGTTTGGCCCTCGAGCCTCCGTTTGCTCTTCCTTCGCCCACAGGTCTTCTTCCTTCCAAATATTGACGCCCGTAAATTTCCAGGTGATTTCGTTGACGTTTGGGTCCCTGAAACATTAAAATAAGAAAACGGGGTTTTCTGCCTGTGCAGGGTTAATTCCATAAAAATAGGAAATAAATGAATATTCCCAAAAATCATTATAAAACATTGATATAACCCTTATATGATGCAAATATGATTGGAATATAAGCAATTAAAGTGCAAAGTTCATGTATGCATTTTACATGCATCACCAAGCCAGCGGCGGCGGCGGCCGTGGGGTCCATGGCGTTGGCCGCCGCCTCGCTCGTGCTCCCCACGCTTGCGGCCCTGTGCCCCTCCCCTCCTCGGTACGACGGTGCCCCCCCCTCCCCTCCTCGTGCTCCTCGGGGCGCAGCTCGCCGCGCACATTGATACGTCCATTTTGCATCACTATTTTATATCATAATTTGTCATTATCTATCCTTATATTTCATATTAATACATGATACTTATGTTATTTTGCCTTATTTTGCATGTTTGATGATTATTGGGAATTATCCTTCCGGAGTCAGGTTTCTGCTGGAAAAAGCGTCGTCAAGTCACATATCAGCGGAACTCCAAAAATCACGAAACCAATTCTGGGGGTCTTATAATGTCAGATGCCGGAGGCAGCCAAAAGGAGGCAGCCAGGTGGGCCAGGTGGGCCCCACGCCACACCTGGGCGCGGCTGGCCTGTGGGCCGCGCCCAGCTATGGCGTGGCCACCTGGGTCCACCCCCCAGGTTGCCTCTTCGCGTATATCTGCCTCCCGAAAACCTAAGCACGGGGGGTACGTCCACGAAATATTCCGCCGCCTCCACGGGACGGAAACCACCGAGAGAGAAAGAGCTCTCTGGCAGGGAGATCCTGCCGGGGAAATTCCCTCCCGGAGAGGGGAAATCATCGCCATCGTCATCGTCATCACGCTGGACTTCATCGGGATCATCATCACCACATCCACTGCGCCATCACCATCATCTCCACCGACTCCACATCCATCTTGCTGTAACATCTAGGGCTGTACCTTGTCTAGTTCATTGGGGAGACTCTCCCGGTGTTGATTACTCCTTGTTATTGATGCTATTGAGTTTGTTTGGTGGATTAGTGTTCATGTCCAGATTGTTATTCATTGCCATATCATCTCTGATCATGATCCATATGATGTCTTGTGAGTAGTTTGTAGTTCTTGAGGACATGGGGAAGTCATGTTGTTAGTAGTGAAATAATGCTGCGTTAATATTTAATGGTTTGATATTTAAGTTGTGGTGTCATTCTTCTAGTGGTGTCATGTGAACGTCGACTACATGACACTTCACCTTTATGGGCCTAGGGGAATGCATCGTGTACCTAGCTTGCTAGTTGAGGGGTTGCCGGAGTGACAGAAACCTGAACCCCCGTTAGTAAGATAGTGCACGAGGGAGCGTAGGGTCTCAGAGTTTAAAGCTGTGGTTAGATTTATCTTAATTACTTTTCTGCATTCGCGGATGCTTGCAGGGGGTATAATCACAAGTGCGTATTAGTCCTAGGAAGGGCGGTGCGTTAGCATAGATTCACCCACACAACACTTATCAAAACAATGAAGATTAACCAGTTGCACGAAGCGAAAGCACTTGACGAAATTCCCATGTGTCCTCAGGAACATTTGTCTCTTATAAGTAACACACTCGGCTTGTCCTTTGCACTCAAAAGGATTGGGCCACTCGCTGCATTTGTTGCCGCGCTCGTTTATTTACTTGCACTGTTTTTACCTGCTGTTTCGAATACTACTGAAAACCTGTCTGCTAGCTTTTACAGTGAATTCTTGATCAAAACTACTTGCCAGCACCTTCTGCTCCTCGTTGGGTTCGACACTCTTATTTATCGAAAGTACTGCGATACACCCCCTATACTTGTGGGTCATCAAGACTATTTTCTGGCGCCGTTGCCGGGGAGTGAAGCGCTATTGGTAAGGAAATTGGTAAGGAAATTATTTACTGTAATGACTGTTATGGAGTCAAATCCATTTGGTTCGCTGTTTGGGAGGACTACTACCACTGCTACGGTAGTAGATGATCCTCCATCTGCTGAGATTGTTCCATTTAAAATACCTACGAAAATTGTTGGACGTATTATGGATAACCGCTATGATGGAACTGTTCATCCTGGTAATCATTTGCTTTATATACATGAACTATGCGGTTTGTTCAAGTGTGCAGGTATTTCGATGGACATTATTAAAAGGAAATTATTTACTCTGTCGCTGGATGGCAGAGCTGCTGAATGGTATAGTCTGCTGAAGAATGGTCCTTCATTGAGCTGGGCTGAAATTGTCCCTCTCTTTTATTACAAGTTTTATCCTCCAAGTGAGATTCATAAGGATCGGAATTCTATATTCACTTTTTGGCCTTATGAGGGAGAAAGTATTGCCCAAGCTTGGGGGAGATTGAAATTATTAATGCTCAAATGCCCTGTTCATGGGATTCCAAGTAATATTGTCATCAATAACTTTTATGCAAGACTTTCCTATCATGATAAAGATTTATTGGACACTTCTTGTTCTTGGTCATTCACTCGTATGAAGGATGAAGATAAATGGGATCTTCTTGATCGTATCCAGGAAAATACTGAAGGATGGGAGAACGACAAAGGTAGGGAGTCAGGTATAAATTATGATTTCGAATGCATTAAATCCTTTATGGAGACTGATAGTTTTCGTAATTTTAATGCTACTTATGGTCTTGATTCTCAAGTTGTTGTTAATTACTTTAAGGCCTTTGCCTCGTATCTCGATATTCCTAGACAAGGTTGGGAAAAGTATCATGAACCTTATGAAGATAATGCTAATTTTGCTCTTGCTAAAAATGTTGAAGTTCAAACTGTTGATCGCATTATACCAGAACCCTATATTGAAAAAATACCTTTTCCTGTTAAAGTAAAAGAACACTCTATTTTGGCTAGTGTGGTTAGCAAAAGTGAACGTAAACCTAGGGAACCTGATGAGCAAATTAGTGTAGAACATGAAGTAGCTATGGTTAAGGAACTTGTAACTGAAAATGTAGAAGGAGGTCATATTGTGTTTTGTGAAGAAGCTTCTAACATGGTTACACATCCTAAAAGAGCTCGAAAGCCTAGTGTTCCTGTGCTTTCTGTTAAAATAGGTGAGCATTGTTATTATGGTCTCTGTGATATTGGTGCTAGTTCCAGCGCTATCCCTTATGCTCTCTACAAGGAAATCAGGAAGGAAATTGATCCTTGCGAATTGGAAGATATTGATGTGGTTATTCAGCTTGCTAATAGGGAAACTATCTGTCCAGTTGGCATTGTCAGAGATGTTGAAGTTTTATGTGGTAAGACTAAATACCCTGCTGATTTCTTAGTTCTCGGTTCTGCTGCTAGTGACTCTTGTCCTATTATTTTTGGTAGACCTTTCCTGAATACTTGTGGTGCTATTATTGACTGTCAAAAAGAGAAATTTTTACTAGATTCGATGGAGAGTCTTATGAGTTTAATTTTTCAAAATTTGCTAAGAATCATTATGAACCTGAAATGCCTAATGAGAACTTTCAAGTTGAACAGCTTGCTTCTATTGCTGTTGGTCCTAACAATGCTTTGCAGCAATTTTTGGAAGACCACGAAAGTGAAGTTTTTGCAGAAGAAAGAAGGGAGATTGACGACATCTTTCTGCGTCAACCTCAAATGCTTAGGCATGATTTACCTGTGGAGGACCTGGGAATTGCGCCCCCTCCTAAAGAAGACCCTGTTTTTGATCTTAAGCCTTTACCTGATAATCTTAAGTATGTTCATATTGATGATAAGAAAATATATCCTGTTATTATTAGTTCTAAACTTTCAGGAGATGAAGAAGCAAAATTATTGCAAGTTCTGAAGAAACATAGAGGCGCAATGGGCTATACTCTTGATGATTTAAAAGGGATTTCTCCTGCTATATGTCAGCATGCTATTAATATTGAGCCTGATGCCAAGCCTGTTGTTGAGCATCAACGTCGTTTAATTCCTAAGATGAAGGAAGTGGTAAGAAATGAGGTATTAAAACTTCTTGAAGCAGGTATAATTTATCCTATTGCTGATAGTAGATGGGTTAGTCCTGTTCATTGTGTTCCTAAGAAAGGAGGAATAACTGTTGTGCCTAATGAAAATGATGAGCTTATTCCTCAGAGAGTTGTAGTTGGTTATAGAATGTGCATTGATTTTCGTAAGGTCAATAAGGTTACTAAGAAAGATCATTATCCTTTGCCTTTTATTGATCAGATGTTAGAAAGGTTGTCTAAGAAAACTCATTTTTGTTTCCTTGATGGTTATTCTGGTTTTTCCCAAATAGCTGTTAGAAAGGAAGATCAGGAGAAAACCACTTTTACCTGTCCTTATGGTACTTATGCTTATAGACGTATGCCTTTTGGTTTATGTAATGCTCCTGCTACTTTTCAGAGATGCATGTCTGCTATTTTTCACGGTTTTTGTGAAGAAATTGTGGAAGTCTTCATGGACGATTTCTCCGTCTATGGAACTTCTTTTGATAACTGTTTGCACAATCTTGACAAAGTTTTGCAGAGATGTGAAGAAACCAATCTTGTTCTTAATTGGGAGAAATGCCATTTTATGGTTAATGAAGGCATTGTTCTTGGGCATAAAATTTCTGAAAGAGGTATTGAAGTTGATAGAGCTAAAGTGGAAGCAATTGAGAAAATGCCATGCCCCCGAGATGTGAAAGGTATTCGTAGTGTTCTTGGTCATGCTGGTTTTTATAGAAGGTTTATTAAAGATTTCTCTAAAATTTCAAAGCCACTTACCAATCTTCTTCAAAAGGATGTTCCATTTGTTTTTGATGACGAGTGTAAAGAGGCATTCGAAATTTTGAAGAAGGCTTTAATAACTGCTCCTATTGTTCAACCACCAGACTGGACTTTACCATTTGAAATTATGTGTGATGCTAGTGATTTTGCTGTAGGTGCTGTTTTAGGACAGCGAGTAGATAAAAAGTTAAATGTTATTCATTATGCTAGTAAGACTCTTGATGCAGCTCAAAAGAATTATGCTACTACTGAGAAGGAATTTTTAGCAGTAGTGTTTGCTTGTGATAAGTTTAGACCTTATATTGTTGATTCTAAGGTAACTATTCATACTGATCATGCTGCTATTAAATACCTTATGGATAAGAAGGATGCTAAGCCTAGACTTATTAGATGGGTTCTCCTGTTACAAGAGTTCGATTTGCATATTGTTGATAGAAAAGGTGCTGAAAATCCTGTTGCTGATAATCTGTCTAGATTAGAAAATATAATGCATGATCCTATTCCTGTTGATGACAATTTTCGAAATGAGCAGTTGGCTTCTATAAAGGTAAATTCGAATGATTGTCCCTGGTATGCTGATTATGCTAACTTTATTGTTGCCAAGTATTTGCCTCCAACTTTTACTTATCAGCAAAGGAGGAAATTCTTCTGTGACTTGAGGCATTATTTTTGGGATGACCCACATTTATATAGAGAAGGAGTTGATGGTATTATGAGAAGATGTGTTCCAGAGCATGAGCAGAAGGAAATATTGGATAAATGCCATGGTAGTGCTTATGGAGGACATCACGCCGGAGACAGAACTGCACAAAAGGTTCTACAATCAGGTTTTTATTGGCCTACTCTTTTTAAAGATGCAAGAAAATTTGTTTTGACCTGTGATCAATGTCAGAGAGTTGGGAATATTAGTAGACGTAATGAGATGCCTATGAATTATTCTCTTGTTATTGAACCTTTTGATTGTTGGGGATTTGACTTTATGGGTCCTTTTCCCGCTTCAGATGGTTATACTCATATTCTAGTTGCTGTTGATTATGTTACTAAGTGGGTAGAGGCTATACCAACCTCTAGTGCTGATGGTAAGACTTCCTTAAAAATGCTTAAGGATGTTATTTTCTCGAGGTTTGGTGTGCCTAGATATCTCATGACTGATGGTGGTTCACACTTTATTCATGGTGGTTTTAGAAAAACTCTTGCTAAATATGGTGTCAATCACAGAATTGCTTCACCGTATCATCCTCAAACTAGTGGTCAAGTAGAGTTATCAAATAGAGAAATTAAGTTGATTTTGCAAAAGACTGTCAATAGGTCTAGAAAGAATTGGGCTAGAAAGCTTAATGATGCTTTGTGGGCTTATAGAACAGCATATAAAAATCCTATGGGCATGTCTCCTTATAAAATGGTTTATGGAAAAGCTTGTCATTTACCTCTAGAATTAGAACACAAGGCCTATTGGGCAATCAAAGAGCTTAATAGAGATTTCAAATTAGCTGGTGAGAAAAGGTTGCTAGAGTTAAGCTCTCTAGATGAATGGAGAAGTGAAGCATATGAAAATGCTAAACTTTTCAAAGAGAAAGTTAAGAGATGGCATGACAAGAGAATTTTAAAAAGAGAATTTTGCATAGGTGATAAAGTTTTATTGTATAGGTCTCGTCTCAGATTTTTTGCAGGAAAATTACTCTCAAAATGGGAAGGACCTTACATTGTGGAAGAAGTTTATCGTTCTGGTGCAATAAAAATTAATTCACTTGACGGTGACAAACCTCAAGTTGTTAATGGGCAGAGACTTAAACATTATATTTCTGGAGAATCTTATAATGAAAATGTTGATATTATTCAAATGGTATCTCCGGAGGAATTTATTAAAACTCAGAAACAGGAAACTGCAGAGTCTGATTTGAAGTAGGTATGATTTCGGTAAGAAAAAGTCCGCGTTTTACTTCGAAACTTTTATATTAGTTATTTTATACAATTTTGGAAATATCAAGACGAATAAGTGCCGGAGGAGGTGCCCGAGGGCACCACGCCACAGCAGGGCGCGGGCCCCACCTGGGCCGCGCCCAGCTATGGCGTGGTCGCCTCGGAGACCCCCTCCGACTCCGCTTCGCCCTGTGCTTTCCTTTTCACGCGTTATTTTCTGCTATATATTTACCCGGATCTCCCGAGGTCCGTATCTCGTGTTTTCGTCGCGTTTGTTTTCGAGCTGTTTCTGCCAGGGTTGTAGAAGTCTAGAGCACCATGGTCGCCTCCAACAACCCTGACAAGGAGGGCCTGAAGAAAGATCTGAAAGACCAAGATGCTGAGGAGGAGAAGGAGAAGACTGAAGCTGTCGGTGAAGAAGAGGAAGATCCAAGTCCTATTCCCACCGCTACCGTTGCAAGCATCGGAGTGGTGCAGAACAAGCCCAGGGCCAGGCAGGGCGCGAGGATGAGCACTGGTGGGAGAGTTCCTCGTCGCTTCCTAGCTCCAAGAACACTTCCTTCAGATACCAAAAGGCCTTTTCACACTCTCATCCATAAGTATCCCTTTGAAAAAGTTCCAGAATCAGAATTGCCCAGTAGCTGGGATATGGATCGTTCTGACCATGCAGGAAAAGGGAGCTCCAAAGCTGAAGAGAAGTGGGGTAACAACTCCAAAAGCTGGGATTCACCCTCTGACAGGATGATGAACCGCATTGAGCAGAATTCAGAGCTTGTCCGCACCCTCATTGGTAGAGTTGATGAGTTAATGGAGCTTGCCGAGAAGCTCATTAGAGGGGCGCCACCACCATCACCGCCAAGGGAGTAATTCACCATGGGTAACAACACACTCCCAGCTTGTTTCAAGCTTGGGGGGGGGGTGTTTTCAGTATCACCATCTTTATCTTTATCTTTATCTTTATATTTTTGCTTAGTACCATGAGTAGAGAAGTTATCATATGAGATAGTTTGCAATGTGGAGTATCACTCCTTAGTTGGTTATCGTTGTATCCGTTGGTGTGAGGTTTATTGTGATGGAATATTAATGAGAAGCTTTATCTTTACTTTCTGCACACTTTATTTTAGCCAGCAAGTCCTTTGTCATATGCTGATCTTGTTACATTAGTATTGGCATCACTTTGGGTGCAGCAAGTAAATTTAGTTGGTTGTGGCAAACTTAGACTGGTCAGTAGTATCAATACTTTTTACACTTAAGTAGAAAAGAGGGAACTGGTTGCAATAACATTATCCCTATTGTTTTCCTCTTTGTTGGCCAATGAGTTTATTATTCTTGAATTAAAGTGTTTTGTGCCCACAAAGTAGATAGCATGGTTGTTCTATTAGATCTATAAGTGTTTGTCTCTCTCAATTCTTGTGCTTGCTACTAAACCTTGCTAGCCTAAAACCTTGTACTGAGAGGAGATACTTCTCGTGCATCCAAAACCCTGAACCAAAGCACTCCATTCGTGTCCACCATAACTACCTATCATGTAGTGTTCGCACTACTCCAAGTACATTTTCTCGTGTGCTACCTTTAACTATTCAAAACTATTATTATATCCCTTTTTGTGTCACTGTTCACCAAGCTCATAAGGACGTGGTAGCAGATGTGTCATCTTCCATGCTAACTGATTTACAAGGATTGGCAGCTTCATCTGCTTCTCCACCTTTTATTTTGCATTAAAAGAGCTGGTTAGTCCACCCTATAAATAAATAAATAAATAGACACTCCTCCACGGTGATTGTTGGTCGGCAACCGAGGATTCGGTCAAGCCATGGTTTGTGGAAAGAAATGGTTGGGAGGAGTGTCATCAATAAGTGCTTGTTACAAGTGCAGTTCTATAAACTCTCGGAACCGCTCTAAAAGTTAATTAGTATGGAAGATGACAAGGATTCTACCACTGATTTGTTGACCAATAGCATACACCTCTCAAAGCAATATTTTTACACTCTCTATGCCTTCGGGAACTAAAAAGCTCTAGCACACGTTTTAATCCCTGCTTCCCTCTGCGAAGGGCCTATCATTTATTTATTGTTGAGTCAGTAAACCTATTCCCTCTATCCCGAGCAAGCACTCGAATTGTTATAGATACAATCATTTATAGTTCATAATATTTCCTATCATGTTTTGTCTACTTTGCTTGAGCACATGAAGTTTTATCTTTGAGAATATGACTTTGACAGTTTTCTTTGGAATGTGAAAGGAACAGTGATGATTGAGCAACTCTATTTCTGCAATATAGCTCTAGTATAAAGACTCTTCTTGAAAGATAAGTTAGAATGTTGATTGTTCTCTGACCAAGAACACAGTTTGCCACATCCAATTGGTTTGCTTAATGTACCTTTATTTGTGGTTGTTCCATTACTTGTTCCAAGTTAAGTAGAATGTGTAGAGACTGCTGTTTAAAATGACTTGTTTAGCTGAGTAAATACTGATGCTTCTTGTCCGTATTCTTTATTATCGACACTTCACTCCATAAACATGTGGACTTGTTTACTGAGCTCAGTTTTCGCTTGGGGACAAGCGAGTCTAAGCTTGGGGGGAGTTGATACGTCCATTTTGCATCACTATTTTATATCATAATTTGTCATTATCTATCCTTATATTTCATATTAATACATGATACTTATGTTATTTTGCCTTATTTTGCATGTTTGATGATTATTGGGAATTATCCTTCCGGAGTCAGGTTTCTGCTGGAAAAAGCGTCGTCAAGTCACATATCAGCGGAACTCCAAAAATCACGAAACCAATTCTGGGGGTCTTATAATGTCAGATGCCGGAGGCAGCCAAAAGGAGGCAGCCAGGTGGGCCAGGTGGGCCCCACGCCACACCTGGGCGCGGCTGGCCTGTGGGCCGCGCCCAGCTATGGCGTGGCCACCTGGGTCCACCCCCCAGGTTGCCTCTTCGCGTATATCTGCCTCCCGAAAACCTAAGCACGGGGGGTACGTCCACGAAATATTCCGCCGCCTCCACGGGACGGAAACCACCGAGAGAGAAAGAGCTCTCTGGCAGGGAGATCCTGCCGGGGAAATTCCCTCCCGGAGAGGGGAAATCATCGCCATCGTCATCGTCATCACGCTGGACTTCATCGGGATCATCATCACCATCATCCACTGCGCCATCACCATCATCTCCACCGACTCCACATCCATCTTGCTGTAACATCTAGGGCTGTACCTTGTCTAGTTCATTGGGGAGACTCTCCCGGTGTTGATTACTCCTTGTTATTGATGCTATTGAGTTTGTTTGGTGGATTAGTGTTCATGTCCAGATTGTTATTCATTGCCATATCATCTCTGATCATGATCCATATGATGTCTTGTGAGTAGTTTGTAGTTCTTGAGGACATGGGGAAGTCATGTTGTTAGTAGTGAAATAATGCTGCGTTAATATTTAATGGTTTGATATTTAAGTTGTGGTGTCATTCTTCTAGTGGTGTCATGTGAACGTCGACTACATGACACTTCACCTTTATGGGCCTAGGGGAATGCATCGTGTACCTAGCTTGCTAGTTGAGGGGTTGCCGGAGTGACAGAAACCTGAACCCCCGTTAGTAAGATAGTGCACGAGGGAGCGTAGGGTCTCAGAGTTTAAAGCTGTGGTTAGATTTATCTTAATTACTTTTCTGCATTCGCGGATGCTTGCAGGGGGTATAATCACAAGTGCGTATTAGTCCTAGGAAGGGCGGTGCGTTAGCATAGATTCACCCACACAACACTTATCAAAACAATGAAGATTAACCAGTTGCACGAAGCGAAAGCACTTGACGAAATTCCCATGTGTCCTCAGGAACATTTGTCTCTTATAAGTAACACACTCGGCTTGTCCTTTGCACTCAAAAGGATTGGGCCACTCGCTGCATTTGTTGCCGCGCTCGTTTATTTACTTGCACTGTTTTTACCTGCTGTTTCGAATACTACTGAAAACCTGTCTGCTAGCTTTTACAGTGAATTCTTGATCAAAACTACTTGCCAGCACCTTCTGCTCCTCGTTGGGTTCGACACTCTTATTTATCGAAAGTACTGCGATACACCCCCTGTACTTGTGGGTCATCACACATCGCGGCCGCCGGGACTGTTGCGGCGGAGACGGCGGCGGTGGCGGCGAACCCAAGCCCCACCCGGAACAGGCTCGCGCTCGTGCGGTCCATGGCGCTGGCCGCCGCCTCGCTCGTGCTCCTTGCGCTCGCGGCCCTGTGCCTCTCCCCTCCTCGGGACGACGGTGCTGAGGACGCAGTCCAGTGCCCCCGATGCTCGCGCACGCCACCGACACCGAGGACGTTCGCCGCGAGGTGCAGACCATGAACCACCTTACGGGCCACCTCGCAGTCACAGAAGGCAGCGGAACCGACGACCGTCGTGGCCGTCAGTGAGCCCAGCAACACGGCGACAGTCGACGCGGTTGGGCGTTGCTGTTGTCGGATGGATGATGACAATGCGGTGGTGGCGGATGAGAACTGGGAGACGTGGAAGGGGAGGATGGGCGTGCTGGTGGTGGTCTCGACAACATCAGGCCTTGATGACTGATGTCGAACACCTTGGGGGCGTGATGGTCCGAAGAGCAAGGCTTGATACCTGCAAAAGTAAACAGGATTAGGTTGAGACTCCAAGTGCAGAGTGTATAGTAAGTGGAAGACAGTTTTCCCCACGAGGGGTGACTCGAGGGTTTAATATCGAACTCTCGGGGAATCTGAAGTGGTAGATTTATCTTCTTATCCTTCTTTTGGTTACCTACAAAACAAGGTTAAATGTTTTGATCCTCAACCTCACCTGTGGTTGTCAAGCACAAGGTGTAAGAATGATATCAGGATAGTTATGCAATGCAAACAAGAAATAAATATGCAATGATGGTGGATGCAATGGTAAATGATATTTTTGGGTTTTTGAATGATGTATGCAAGATGAAAAGTATTTTTGTATTTTCGGATTTAATGATGGCTGAAAATAGAAAAGTGGTATATGGTGTTGGAAAGATGTTTCTTATGATTAAAAATGGACTGGGGTTCATGGTTTCACAAATGCACTCTCTCTTTATAAAGTGGTAGACAATGGAACACATACAGTTAACATATGAGATTGCAACACAGGGTTTGATAACAAGTTACTTAGATATATGGGCATCACGTCCTAACATAGAGATCTTTTGTTTATTAACCTCTCTTATACTCCACCAAGATGCGAACTAAATCATAACACCTCAGTAATTAAGATAACTCAGAGTATAGCATTAAGTATCATGACATGAAGTGAAAATAAGAACATGCTAGATCTAGTCATGGAGTAGTGGCAATGGTCACGCCCACATCCCCGGTAGCATGGTATTTTAGTTTATCCCTAGTGAGGCAACAAAGTAAGGTAAAGATACCAAAGTGGATCGTAGAACTTTCTCTCATGTTCACTGCACTAGCCACCCCCCGTTACTCCAACTAATGCACACGTTCCCCCACACACGCTCTCATAAACATGCTTGATCAAAACAAGTAGACAAGAACGGGGTACATAATATGCATCTATACTCATAACTGAAACAAACATTGCAATCTCAAACATATATTAACTCATAAAGATCCACCACAAAGGTATTACAACGGTGACCGTAATCATGTTCAGCAGCTCATACGGTGCTAATTAGTGAAGCTCAAGAGAGGAGAGATACATAAGTTACTTCCACAAACCCATAGTCCAGAGATGGACTACTCCCTCTTCATCATGGAGACGGTGGAGAAGTCGATGGAGAAGATGGAGACCACGCCGGCAGCGCCCCGCCGGAGTTTTCCCCCTCCAATCTGCAGCTCCTGATCTCCGTTTCGGTGTTTCTGTGTTTGTGCGGCGCTCCTTCCAGAGAACGTCGGGGGACCTTTTTTATAGGCGTTTTTAGGTCAAGACGATGTCGGTGGAGAAAATATCGAAGGCAACGGAGCCACGAGGCCCAAATGGGTGGGTCCCACGCGGCTACAGTACCTGGCCGCGTGGGCCCCCCTCATTTGGCCCTCGAGCCTCCGTTTGCTCGCTTCCTTCGCCCACAGGTCTTCTTCCTTCCAAATATTGACGTCCGTAAATTTGCAGGTGATTTCGTTGACGTTTGGGTCCCTGAAACATTAAAATAAGAAAACGGGTTTTCTGCCTGTGCAGGGTTAATTCCATAAAAATAGGAAATAAATGAATATTCCCAAAAATCATTATAAAACATTGATATAACCCTTATATGATGCAAATATGATTGGAATATAAGCAATTAAAGTGCAAAGTTCATGTATGCATCAACATCCCCAAGCTTAATCCATGCTCGTCCTCGAGTATGAAGATGATAAAACTAACATGGACTTTGCAATTTAATACTTAACAATGAATATCAAAGATGATTACTATTGCTACATATAGTCAAAAGATTCATTCTTCAAAGGAGTAGCAATATGCAAATAGTTTATGAAGTGATATCAAGTATTCAAGACAAGTATGTTCATTGATAGTTCACAAAGTGTAACATGGTAGCAAGTAATATGGAACACATGTATGCATAATGATAAGTAGAACATCCTACAATGGTCATAGAGTGTAGATGAAAATCTGAATATGATAGGTGTACACTTTGGAAAGATGTATATGTGAGTAGAGGTAAAGCATGCATAAGTTTCATCCAACTTCCAAACTCTTCTACTTAAGTTAATGATTGCAATAAGGTATTCATTGGTGTCAAGCTCTCATTGCCCTATCATAGCATCTTGAATGATTAAGGTTAAAGTGAAAGCAAAAATGAGTAGTGTGCTTGATAAAGAATGGGTTGAATGTCTCATGCCCCTTGAATACAAGTAGTTACACCATGTGTTACTCAACTTGGGAAACAAAGCAAGTTCAATTAAATATCATTGTAAGCATAATAGTATCATCAAGAGCGTCAACTGGGGTACCTCTTGTCCCAAGATATGGAACAAGCCCATATCAAAATGACAAGACAAACAAACAAAATGAACAATCTCAACACCCTTTTTATTTACCATTTGGAATAGTTTTTATTGCAAGGTGTATCACAGAAGGTTCACCATAGTATGTAAGTAAATTTCCACCATGAATGATGCATGGCTTAGATTAGCGGCCCAGGCGTCTCTCTAACCATTTACACAAACTCATTTAAACTCACTCTATTTCCACATTTATTTCAACATGATAAGCATCCATAGACAAAAGCACATGATATAAACTAAATGAGATGAAGAGCGTGTTGAAAGCTTGCCATGTGACAGCACATATGGGCTAACTTCCAACCCAAAACATTCATCAAGCCACAAACATCATAATCTTAATCACAATGGGTCAAGTTTTATTATGCAAATAAAAGAACATTGTGCATCAAGTTCGTGAGAGCTATATAACCAATTTTTTTCATTGCAATCAATAACATAAACATTTTCATTCAGAGGTAAGATAACACAAACAACATGTTAAACATACTCGGAATAGCATAAAGCCAATAGGTAGATATGGTGGACTCACTGGAATAACTTTGGTTGAAGGTGTTGGAAACAAGTTTTTGCTTGTTGGAGTTTTTGGGCTAACAAAAGGGAGAAAGTTGACCATCTAGATGCATGCATGAGTGTCCATAGAACTAAGTAATCCATGTTAAACCAAGTAAAATACAATCAGCATCAAAACATGAATAAGTGATAGCTCTTGATAAAGAATTTGCAAACTATTACTCATAACAAGCTCATGAATCATGCAACTATATGTATCATTAAAAATCAAGTCAAACATCCTTTTTCCCAATCTTATAAAATCATCCAACATATTTCAACCCATATTTCCAGTAGCTCTCTCATATATAATGATAGTGTGGTGGTCTCTCAAGATTCAAACAAAAACAAAAACGACGCTCCAAGTTTATGCGATAAAGTGTTTCGATCGAAAAACAGGAGTTGGACGTGCGCAAACCGAGAGTGTGTAGGTCCAGCGGGGTTGTATTCACATCCCCAAGCTTATGGTATTCACCATACTTGGATAGCTCTTGGTGCATCTCCTCCAATCCCTGTGAAAAAACTTCAAAACACCGTTTCTCCCATCTCTTTTTTGTGGGGTGCATTAATAGTGATAAACAAATAGCTTCCTTGCTGCATATAATCCTTGAACAAAAATTCATATGAATGTCCAGAAAGTATATAATGTTGTATGCCTACTCATAAACTCAATTGGATCAAAAAGATTCAACTTAAAAGCTCAAAGCATGCATCAAACAAAATGGGACAGAATCTGTCCAGAAAAACAGCAGCAGCAAAACGTATTTTTCTACCCTACCAAACTTTCTAGAAAAATTCCGAAAAAATTCATGCATACATAGGATGAAAAGTTGCAACTACCGTTCAAATATGAGCTCATTCGGAGTTACAGAATAAGAATTAAAAATCATACCGTGACTGACTTGTGCAGGAATAAAATCTCCGAACGCTATAAGCAACTTTTTCAAACCAAAAAGGGTAAAACTTGGCACTTTATTGAAAACTCCAGAACCTAAACTAGACACAAAGTCTCTTGGTACAGCAAGAGGACACAAAGAAAATCACACATAAAAATAACCGGGTTGCCTCCCGCAAAGCGCTTTCTTTATAGCCATATAGCAAAGCGCTTTGCTCGAGGGCCAAACGAGGGGGGCCCACGCGGCCAGGTACTGTAGCCGCGTGGGACCCACCCATTTGGGCCTCGTGGCTCCGTTGACTTCGATCTTTTCTTCACCGACATCGTCTTGACCTAAAAACGCCTATAAAAAAGGTCCCCCGACGTTCTCTGGAAGGAGCGCCGCACAAACACAGAAACACCGAAACGGAGATCAGGAGCTGCAGATTGGAGGGGAAAACTCCGGCGGGGCGCTGCCGGCGTGGTCTCCATCTTCTTCATCGACTTCTCCACCGTCTCCATGATGAAGAGGGAGTAGTCCACCTCTGGACTATGGGTTTGTGGAAGTAACTTATGTATCTCTCCTCTCTTGAGCTTCACTAATTAGCACCGTATGAGCTGCTGAACATGATTACGGTCACCGTTGTAATACCTTTGTGGTGGATCTTTATGAGTTAATATATGTTTGAGATTGCAATGTTTGTTTCAGTTATGAGTATAGATGCATATTATGTACCCCGTTCTTGTCTACTTGTTTTGATCAAGCATGTTTATGAGAGCGTGTGTGGGGGAACGTGTGCATTAGTTGGAGTAACGGGGGGTGGCTAGTGCAGTGAACATGAGAGAAAGTTCTACGATCCACTTTGGTATCTTTACCTTACTTTGTTGCCTCACTAGGGATAAACTAAAATACCATGCTACCGGGGATGTGGGCGTGACCATTGCACTACTCCATGACTAGATCTAGCATGTTCTTGCTAAAATGGGAGAAAGAACTAAGCTGTGTGACTACACAAACACTCCTAATGATCAATTTATCACGAGAGCTATTGCCACACCTAAGATAAATGCTGAGAGTTATGAAGTAAGTCCTAGTTTGTTGAACTTGATAACTAGGGAACAATTTGGTGGTAGTGCTATGGAGGATGCCTCTATGCATCTTCATGACTTTGTTGAAATATGTGACATGCAAAAGTTTAAAAATGTGGAAAGTGATATCCTAAAACTGAAGTTATTTCCTTTTTCACTTAGAGGAAAAGCTAAAGAGTGGTTGCATTCCTTGCCATCTGGTAGTATTAATTCTTGGGATGATCTAAAAGAAGCTTTCATTAAGAAATATTATCCCCCTGTTAAAATTTTGCAAAATAGAAACAACATCCTTTCTTTTAGGCAAAATGAAAATGAACATGTTGCTATGGCTTGGGATAGGATAAAACTTATGCTTAGAACTTGTCCCTCACATGGAGTTAATGAATGGACCATATTACACTCTTTCTACAATGGTTTAAACTACATGTCTAGAAACATACTTGATTCTGCTGCTGGAGGTGCTTTTATGAGTAAGACTATAGTAGAAGCTAAAAATATATTGGAAAGCATTTTACAAAACTATAGTCAATGGCATACTGATAGGGCACCTAATCCTTCTAAGAAAGTGAACTCTATTGAAGAAACTAATGATTTGTCATCTAAATGGATACTATTCTTGCTTTGCTTAATAAACCTAGTGTTGAAAATGTTCCTTTGCAAGAACTAGTTGGTAACAATTCTGAAAATATTGATGTCAACTTCATTAGGAACTATGGTAATAATGGGTATGGTAACAACAATTATAACTCTTATAATAAACCCCCATATGTGCCAAATAAATATGCTTCTAATGGTAATGTTTCTAGTGACTTGGAAAACACCATTAGATCTTTTATATCTACCCAAAAAGAGCTTAATAAGGAATTTATCTCTAAGTTTGAAAAACAAGATGCTTTGTTTGAAAGGGTAGATCAGCTTACTAAGGAAGTCTCATCATTAAAGAGTATCATTACAGCCCAAAAACATGAGGAAACAATTAAATATTGCCAAGAGGTTATCAATAAGTCTTGGGAACACATTCATGAGCAAGAGAGAGTTGCTAAAGAATCTATTGGGGTAATGAAAGAGGTTGAAGTTGAGGAAGTTAAAATGCTTAATGAAGTCAAGGATCCGTTGCTTGACTTAGAAAATTGTAGCTTGCATGAATTAATATCTATCTTACAAAAATTTGCAAGTGATCCTTCCATCAACACTAGCCAAGCAGGTTTTGGTTCTTATATTGCTAATCATGTCTTAAAAGAAAAGATTGCTAGGTAAAACCAAGAGGCTATGATACCACCTAAGCTTGGGGATATGTGGATACCTAAGGTACTAGTAACTATTGGAAATGAGACACACCATGCCATACTTGATCTAGGATCTAGTGTCTCTGTTTTATCTAAAGAACTATATGAAGTGTTTGAATTGAAAAATCTTGAAAAATGCTCTATTGAACTAGCACTTGCTGATGACTCTATTAAACATGCTTTGGGAAAAGTAAGTGATGTTATGGTAGAGTTACATATGACTTTTGTGCCTGTGGATTTTCTAATCATGGACATGGGGAGTAAAACCTCTAGTCCTATTATTCTTGGAAGACCTTTTCTTCGTACCACAGGTGCTATCATTGATTCAAAGGAAGGGAATGTAAAGTTTCAGTTTCCACAAAAGAAGTGCATGGAACACTTTCCAAGGAAGAAGGAACCACCAAAGCTTAAGCTCCCTCATGAGCTTCGTCCACAATAAAACAACAAGTAAGAAGCCTAGCTATATGGCTATAAAGAAAGCGCTTTGCGGGAGGCAACCCGGTTATTTTTATGTGTGATTTTCTTTGTGTCCTCTTGCTGTACCAAGAGACTTTGTTTTTAGTTTAGGTTCTGGAGTTTTCAATAAAGTGCCAAGTTTTACCCTTTTTGGTTTGAAAAAGTTGCTTATAGCGTTCGGAGATTTTATTATTCCTGCACAAGTCAGTGCACGGTATGATTTTTAATTCTTATTCTGTAACTCCGAATGAGCTCATATTTGAACTGTAGTTGCAACTTTTCATCCTCTGTATGCATGAATGTTTTCGGAATTTTTCGAGAAAGTTTGGTAGGGTAGAAAAATACGTTTTGCTGCTGCTGTTTTTTTAGACAGATTCTGTCCCATTTTGTTAGATGCATGCTTTGAGATTTTAAGTTGAATCTTTTTGATCCAATTGAGTTTATGAGTAGGCATACAACATTATACACTTTCTGGACATGTCATATGAATTTTTGTTCAAGGATTATATGCAGCAAGAAACCTATTTGTTTATCACTATTAATGCACCCCACAGAAAAGAGATGGGAGAAACGGTGTTTGAAGTTTTTTCACAGGGATTGGAGGAGATGCACCAAGAGCTATCCAAGGATGGTGAAGACCATAAGCTTGGGGATGTGAAGACAACCCTGCTGGACTTACACACTCTCAGTTTGCACACGTCCAACTTCTGTTTTTTGATCGAAACACTTTATCGCATAAACTTGGAACTTCTTGGAGCGTCAAACTCATTCAAAAGCATGTGACAGCACATATGGGCTAACTCCCAACCTCGGACATTTATCAAGCCACTAACATCATAATCTTAATCACAATGGGTCATGTTTTATTTATTGCAATGATAGTAAAAATGTGCATCAAGTTCATAAGAGCTATATAACCAACTTTTCCCATGACAATCACTAACATAATTATTTTCATTCAGAGGTATAGATAACACAAATATCACGATGAACATACTCTGAATAGCATATAGCTAGTAGGTAGATATGGTGGACTCACTGGAATAACTTTGGTTGAAGGTGTTGGAAACAAGTTTTTACTTGTTGGAATGTTTGGGCTAGCAAAAGGGAGAAAGTTGACCATCTAGATGCATGCATGAGTGTCCATAGAACCAACTTATCATGTTAAACAAAGTGAAATAACTTTCAGCATCAAAACATGAATAAGTGATAACTGTTGATAAAGCATTTACATATTATTACTCATTAACAAGCTCATGAATCATGCAACTATATGTATCATTAAAAATCAACTCAAACATCCCTTTTCCCATCATGATAATAGCATCCAACATATTTCAAACCAAATTTTCAGAAACTTTCCCATATACAATTATTATGTGGTGGTCTCACAAGACTCAACAAACAAACAAAAAGACGCTCCAAGTTTATGCGATAAAGTGTTTCGATCGAAAAACAGAAGTTGGACGTGTGCAAACCGAGAGTGTGTAGGTCCAGCGGGGTTGTCTTCACATCCCCAAGCTTATGGTCTTCACCATCATTGGATAGCTCTTGGTGCATCTCCTCCAATCCCTGTGAAAAAACTTCAAAACACCGTCTCTCCCATTTCTTTTCTGTGGGGTGCATTAATAGTGATAAACAAATAGGTTTCTTGCTGCATATAATCCTTGAACAAAAATTCATATGAGATGTCCCGAGAGTGTATAATGTTGTATGCCTACTCATAAACTCAATTGGATCAAAAAGATTCAACTTAAAAGTTCAAAGCATGCATCAAACAAAATGGGACAGAACCTGTCCAGAAAAATAGCAGCAGCAAAACGTATTTTTCTACCCTACCAAACTTTCTCCAAAAATTCCGAAAAAATTCATGCATACAGAGGATGAAAAGTTGCAACTACAGTTCAAATATGAGCTCATTCGGAGTTACAGAATAAGAATTAAAAATCATACCGTGCACAGATTCGTGCAGGAATAAAATCTCCGAACTCAAATAGCAACTTTTCAAGACCAACATGGGTAAAACTTGGCACTTTATTAAAAACTCCTGAACTAAACTAGACACAAGATCTCTTGTTACAGCAAGAGGACACAAAGAAAAATCACACACAAAAATAACCGGGTTGCCTCCCGCAAAGCGCTTTCTTTATAGCCATATAGCTAGGCTTACTTACTTGGTATCAAGATGGTTGAAGTGAGGTGGCTTGGCATCCCCAAGCTTAAATTCTTGTACTTATTTGATATATATAGGGTGAGCCTAGGGGTACATCCCCAAGCTTGAGTTTTTGTCCCTCTTGATCTTGTTCATCACCCACAATTCTTCCACCTTAAAATTATCTTTACACAACACTCGTCACAAACTTGATTAGAGGGGTTAGTGCCTTCATAAATTAAATCCACATAGGCACAGCAAAGACATATCATGAATTGATTTTAAACATTAGCTACTGTTACTATGGTTATGTAATGCTCCTTGATCAAAAGAACCGCACAAAACACAAGTAATGAGAGTAATGCAGAATAAAGACAGGATATGTCAAAAACTGGACAGCGAATTACTATTATCACTCTTTTTATTTGGTTTTAGCTTTGGGAAAAGTTTAAATGATAGAGATTTTGCAATGGTTCCATTGGCATGAACAACACATGTTCAAGGTCGACCCCAACTTCTCCATTACTCATCCTTCTCATTTGCTTTCCCAAATTTCATATAGAGTGAAAATCTTAATCTAATTGTTAGAAATCAGTAGGTAAATTTATTTTGTAGGTTATCAAGATATAAAGGTGTGCCCAAACTGAATAGGAGATAAAAGCATAGAGAGCACACCTCAAAACATTAAACCATTAACTTTTAAGTCTAACTCTTTTCATATGCATTGGCATTTTATATATGAATAAATAACACCCCATTTGAGGTAACCAATGCATATAATGATCAATAGCTTCCATTTTAAATAACATAGAAACATAGAGAGGATTCTTATCTCTTCCTCTCTCATAATAGTTGCAAGCATTGAAGTTAAATATTCCCACATGATTTTGAATAGAATCACCACATAAAGACTTATCATCTAATGAGCATATTGGATCATCA
Source organism: Poa pratensis (assembly GCA_947311845.1). Classification (NCBI taxonomy): domain Eukaryota; kingdom Viridiplantae; phylum Streptophyta; class Magnoliopsida; order Poales; family Poaceae; genus Poa; species Poa pratensis. Next base: position 26,438,785 of record CAMZMU010000049.1, on the reverse strand, counting down.
AACTCACAATCAATTTCATCCTCAATAGTAGGGGGACTAAAAATGTCATATTCATCAAAACAAACTTCCCCAAGCTTAAGGTTTTCCTCAGTATTAGCAATAAAGTTGTTAAAAGAATTAGTACTACCACAGACATGATTGTTATGCAAATAAATTTTAATTTTCTCCTCAAACACTTCATGTCCTAACTCAAGATAGATATTATACAATTCTAGGATTGTTTTGTTGTTTTCCATTTTATATTTTTTTTGTGTTTTAGATTTATATGTTAGTATGCAATGCAAATAAGAATAAAAGTTTAGCACAACGCTCCCCGGCAACGGCGCCAGAAAAGTACTTGATAATCCCCAAGAGCAAGGAATCACTGTAGCACTATTCGATAAGTATTTGAGTGTCGAACCCACGAGGAGCTGAAGGTAAACTATCTATTCTCTAAAGCTCTATAACCCTCTTATATGGCCTTTTATGCAAAGCAATAAATATGAAAGGATCTAACTAATGGAAGCAAGTGACGTGGAATGGGTTTATCTAGTAGCAAGTTTCTTAGAGCAAGTTTCTCTCAGCAGTTTTCTCAAGCAAGTTTCTCAAAGTAGCAAGTAGCAAAGATCTCAAGTAGCAAATATCTCAAGGGAGCAAATGTTATAGCAATTGTTATTTTATTCGTGTGGTTGTCACAATTAGTGAAGCACATGTTTCAGTCTTAATTGTTTCTTCTAGGAAGGAGCCATAAATAGGTGTAGCCAAGTAAATGAACTAAACCCCTTATGATGGTTCTTATGGCCAAGTAAATGACTGCACAAGAGTTATTAAGACATAGAAGTCCCACCATAGCCTTAAGTTCTAAGGTCCCCTATATATATCCCCAATAAAGTAACTTCATGATTCGGTCTCAGTTTTACATGTCCTCCCAAGTCACCCTCACTCCATTACCTTACCGGTGATCACCTTACATGCATTCCCCAACATATGCGTGCACTCATATATTGTACATCAAGACAATCATAAAAGATAACAAAACTTGTATGCAACCAAACAACGAACTATTTCATTATTGCCATGAACAAATCACTTCTCAAACATAGATGGAGAGACACAATAAATCAAGGGAAAAGTATATTGCATCATACATCATGTTTGCCAAGAGTTTACAGTGGGGAGATGGAGATGATCTTGCTGTAGATGTTGATGATGAACACGCCGGAGGGGGGTGGAGCCCTTCGGAGGTGATTCCGACGGCGTTTCCCCCCTCCGATCTTCTCCGACGGCAGTCTTCTGACTCTCTGTTTCGTGGTTTTCTGTTTCTCCGCCGCCTCCTCGCGAAACTCCTCGGGGGACTATTTTTATAAGCGTTTTTAGGTCAAAACATAGTCGGTGGAGGAAAGATCGACGGCAACGGAGCCACGAGGCCAAAATGGGTGGGTCCCACGCGGCCTGGTACTGTGGCCGCGTGGGCCCCCCTCGTTTGGCCCTCGGGCCTCCGTTTGCTCGCTTCCTTCGCCCACAGGTCTTCTTCCTTCCAAATATTGACGCCCGTAAATTTCCAGGTGATTTCGTTGACGTTTGGGTCCCTGAAACATTAAAATAAGAAAACGGGGTTTTCTGCCTGTGCAGGGTTAATTCCATAAAAATAGGAAATAAATGAATATTCCCAAAAATCATTATAAAACATTGATATAACCCTTATATGATGCAAATATGATTGGAATATAAGCAATTAAAGTGCAAAGTTCATGTATGCATTTTACATGCATCACCATGTTGCACAATATTGTTTGTACTTGCTTCACAAAAAATATCATTTTTGACACTTAAAAAATAAAAAATGATATTTATAAAAATATTTGAAAAAACTCAGTTCTGCAACATTGTTTGCCATACCAAGACACACATATGTGTCAAATATGGGCACATTATCACAAACTTTTGCCATGGGAATGATATTTTTTTGATTTGTTTTGAATTAGTTGTGCCTCACCCTAGTCCTAAACCAGGACCATAAACCCTAAGCCCAAACCCTAGCATAATTTTGGATCATTTAGACAAGGGATGCAAAGTTTAGGCCATACCCTAGCATAACCCTAATAACCCCGTTGAAAAGATAACCCATTTGACTCTCTGATAACCCCGCTGAGGGCAAAACTGTGAAAACCCCGCCGATTTCTGGAACTACAGGGGGTTGCTGGATTATTATAAAGGCATGGCAAGATGCAAAATTGGAAATGGTTCTACTGCGTTATTCTGGCATGATCTCTGACATGACAACTGACCAGTTCAAATTTTGGAGGGAGACAAAAACCTAGGAGTTTTTTTCCTTATGTAATTTGTTTTCGCCCCTGTAATTCGCCTGTACATAACCCATATATTTAAAATTAAAAATTGCAGTGGGAATCTTTCCCACTGTTTGTCCCTCCAAAAAAAACTACAGGGGGTTTTGTGCAAAACCGTAGTCTTCTTCCCAGCCGACCAAACCACCTTGGTGGCTACCTCTATGTCGTCCTACGCCGCCACGCACCAAGCTTCGTGGTAGCCGGAGAAGCTCTCAATTCGTCGCTGCGTGGAGGGAGAATCCCTAGCCGCCATTTGCCCTCCTTCTCTCCTCGCCCAAACCCTAACCCTAGCTTCGGCCGACGCAATTCGCCGCCGTTTAGCACACCTGAAGCTTCGCCGATCATCCCTGGAGCTCCGCAGTGCCTTATTCTTCTTTTCCCCGAGTATTGATTGCTGGGAAGGCTTCAATCACCCCAACCGAGTCGTCTCTTTCAACTCCGGCCGCCGTTCGTCGCGGACGAATTCGAGCTCCTCCGACCTCCTCCGACCCATTTAAGCACGCTCACGCGACTAGGGTCATCAATTGATCCTCCGCGGCCTCTTTTCCCTCTCCCTTTCCTCCTGGCTCGTGCTTGCGATGAGCGCCTCCGTGCGCCGCCGCATGGTCGACTCGCCGCCGCCGTTCCGGCAACCATTTCCTGGCGGCGCTGCCCCCATATGGTTGCCATCATCTAGCTCTTCCAACGGGCATAGCCGTGCACCCCCTCTTGCGTTGTATCGTCGAGGGCGTGATCAACAGAGGAAGATCCTCCATTGATGACATCATCATGACATCATCCTCCTTTATTATTTTCTGAAAAGATTAAATCTATTGTTAAATCTATGACATGTGTGCCCCACTAGTCAGTAGTTAACAATCAAACCATTGACCTGACGGCATCCTCTGATGTGACCATTTGTGAGGGTTTCGAACAAGGGACTGGGGAAAAGTGAGCAAAAGTTAAGAGCGTGGGGATGAATGAGTACAACTAAGGAATCAGGGGCACAGGAGGAATAATCCCATTAAAGAAAGATCATGCAGTAAGGTACTTGGATGTAAAGGGCAGGGGATGTCCAAGGCAGGAAAGGGAGTTATGGTTAAGTCAGTGTTGCAAGCGGTGCCCCAAGAGAGCCTCTTACACCTGGCGTAGTATTGTGCACAGGAGCGAGCTGCTGAAGGCAGGGCTCATCTGGAGGATAGGAGACGGAACACAAGTCTCAGCCTGGAATGACAATTGGATTCCGCGAGCAGGGTCTTTGCGTCCACTCGGTCGCAGGCCAGATGATGAGCTCAACAAAAGTGGACGAATTAATACATTCTGAAGGAGCCGGTTGGAACGAACATAAACTCCAACAACACTTTGTGGAGCATGATGTGCAGGATATTTTGCAGATTCCGATCGGCAGGGCTGGGGCGGATGATTTTCAGGCATGGAATTGCACAAAAAATGGTGTTTTTCGGTGAAGTCTGCCTATCACCTTGGTGTCCGGCAAAAACGTTTGAGGGAAGGAAGAGCTGAGGCTTCGTCTTCGTGTAGATCACACAAAGGATGGATGGCGTTGTGGGATGCCAAGGTTCCGAACAAAGTGAAGGTTCACACATGGCGGCTTATTGAGAATGGCCTGGCAGTGGGCGCCGAGCTACAACGGTGAAAAATCAAGCCAGGGGTGATGTGTGTTGCATGTGGGCGTGAGGAGAGTATGTGTTGAATATATAAGAAATTTAGCATATGATTTAATCCGAATAAACAGTGGATAGAACATGACAGAAGCAACTAGTATTAAACTAATCATGTGATCTACCAATACAGTAGATAAACAGAACGATTCTAGAACAAATACTAGAAGAAGAAATTCTAGCAGTATCTCAAATAGAAAAAACATGAACACGTACGGTGCAGCCGGAGCGGAACCGTTGGCGTTCTGATTGTCGGTCATGTCGTCGATGAAGAGGTTGCCGATGTCGGGAAAGAAATCGTCGTTGGGGAAGTTGTCGCTGCCAGCAGTCACGCGAGTGCGCTCCCCAAAAATCTGATCGCCCCTGCCGTACAGAATCACCAGAGGCGGGGTTCCGGAGGTCTATTGTCGCTTCAACCGGTGCACGTCGGAAGACGGGATGGAGAAGACTTGGAAGATGGCGGCGCAATATTCTGGAACTGGAACGGCGAGAGACCATGTGTTGCGTGGTGGCGGCTAGGGTTCTCCTAGCCTGTATATATAGTGCGGGTCGGGTAGGAGATGTGGGCGCAGCCCCCACGTGGGTCGGTAACCGCCCCACGATCCAGAGTAATCGGAAACGGCTGAGAGTAATTACCACGTCCGTTAATTATTAATTAATGACTTATTAAGTTTTTCCTGAACAGTAAAAATATAGGCATCGGCTTGTTCCCGAAACCTGACGCGCGCGTCGTGACGAGGCGAGGCGAGCGGCGGAGGAGGAGCGCGCGGGAGGCTCTCCTCTTCTCATGCTCACCTTATAAGGTGATGAAACTCTCTCCCAACTAGCAATGTGGGACTAAACTTTAGTCCCCAAACCAGCCATGTAAATGGACCATGAGAATTTCAGAATTTTAGTTGGACTTTGGGCCAAAAGCCCACTAACAAATACTCCCTCCGTATCAAAATATAAGTCGCACTTAAGTGCGACTTATATTTTGATACGGAGGGAGTACTAGCCAAAATTCCAACAGCATGCTGCACCGATTGTGGAAGTGCCCACGTTCGGCTATGGTGTGGAAGGAACTGACGGCGGAAACAGGCATGCTGGACCAACCCCCGGATCAGCTGAGAAGCCACGGTGAACTAAGGTGGTGGATGTTGGACTGGCTGGGAAAGAGCAATGATCAATCTATAGCGATGATGCTTATGAATCTGTACCAGATTTGGCTAGCTCGCAATGATGCTCGTGAGACAGGAAAGATTGAAGATCCCAGGAGTATTGCGAGGCGTTCACTGGCTAATCTTGAAGAATGGGACAATATCCATCAGAGACCACAGTCAAGCACAGAAAAGGTTGTGGAGCGCTGGCTCCCACCGGAGGAGTGGGTAAAAGCTAATGCAGATGGTGCTTTCTTGCTGATGCAGGGCAACGGAGGTGGTGGTGTGGTCTTGCGAGACTGCCATGGTGGTTTCCTTGCGGGAGCCGGCCGTTTTTCCCCCATGTTGCCGATGCTGAATGTGCCGAGCCGCTAGCCTGTCGATGTGCTGTGACTTTGGCCAAGGAGTTGCAGGTTCAGAAGCTTCTGCTGGAGACGGATTGCACGGGAGTGCTGGGTAAGCTGGTGAAGAATGAAAAGGATCGTTCCGTGTATGGACATTTGGTGGAGGACATTAAATCCATACTTCGAAATTCTGAGTGGAACCCAGTAGAATGTCGTTTCGAAGGAAAACTTGCTGCTGGAAGGGTAAGATGCTTTCATATGGAGATCGTCTTGTCCTTGTTAATTCGGTTCTATCTAGCTTACCGATGTTTATGTTGTCTTTCCTAGAAATACCCAAAGGGGTGAGGAAAAGATTAGATTTCTATAGATCACGATTCTTTTGGCAGAGTGATGAGAACAAACGTAAATATCGGTTAACTAAATGGAATATCATTTGTCGTCCAAAAGATCAAGGAGGACTTGGCGTTGAGGTCCTTGAATTGAAAAATAAGTGTTTACTTAGCAAGTGGCTTTTTAAACTCTTAAACAATGAAGGGGTTTGGCAAGAGTTGTTAACTAACAAATACCTTCAGAATAAAACACTAGCTCAGGTAGAGGCTAACCCGACGGACTCCCCTTTTTGGAAAGGTCTTATGGGAGTTAAAGAGGAGTTCTTTAATAGAGGCTTTTTCAAATTAGGAAATGGAGAAACAATTCGGTTTTGGGAGGATGTTTGGTTGGGTAATTCGCCTCTGAAACAACAATATCCATCATTATTTAACCTTGTACAGCAAAAGAATGTTACTGTGCACGATGTTTTTAATGGTTCTCCACCCCTAAATATTAGTTTTAGGCGAGCTCTTCTTGGCGATATATGGGACGAGTGGTCTCATTTATGTTTTAGATTAATGGATATTAATTTGACTGAGCAACCTGATTGGTTTGTGTGGAAGCTTACTCAAAATGGGCTATTTACTGTTAAGTCCATGTATGAAGATATGATGAATGGTCATACTAGATTTTTACATACTTATCCATGGAAATTGAAAATACCGCTTAAAATAAAGGTATTCATGTGGTTCCTTCATCGAAAAGTTGTACTCACAAAGGATAATTTGGCTAAAAGAAATTGGCAGGGGTGTACCAAGTGTTCTTTTTGTAATGCCGAAGAGACAGTAGAACATTTGTTTATATCATGTCCCTTTGCTAAACTAATCTGGAGAGTTGTATTCTGTACTTATAATATCACTCCACCGTCTAGTGTTTCTAATATGTTTGGAAATTGGCTTAATGGAGTTCTCCATTGGTGATGCTGACACAACGATCTTCTCTCATGTAAGACTCAATGTCACCAACCTGGAAGCATGCTGATGGAAATGGGACGAACCCAAGAGCAGACTGCTGCTTGTCAACATCATAAGAGAGGATTCCACAACCCAAATCCACCCACCAAAAACTACTGCCATTGGCAAGCACTACGTCAATGTCCCAATTCCAGGAAGTAAATTCGTCAGGGAGAGACACAGGCCTACATATCCATTTTTCTGTTAATGTCGAAAAGATGCATACGGATGGTCCTTCTGGTATTTTACTCGTTTTATATCCAGACAGCACAGAAGAAGCCGATGGAATTGTTGATGTCATGCTTTCCTTCAACACAGCCACTGTGTAATGACCACTTTCATGATGCAGGATGCCAATATTAATCTCATGAGGACCAGGCATCTCAGGAAGACGAAATATTGTTGGAGTTGGCACATCATTCTTGAGCAAAAAATAATCGTGACGGAAACAAGGAAAGGTCCCAGTTTCAACACTTGTATGCAACATGATAGCATTGTAGCAAGATGCCATTGCTTCAACAGTTATCCTCTTCTTCACACCATCAATCGATAAGGTGCTAGTGGGGGTGTCAGGCAGTGCATCATCCGTCTTCAGAAACAGTCGAGAAAACCCAGGAGGTGATTGAGTGCACAATGAGATTTCAAACTTTATATCATAGCTCGCTTCTGCATCTATCCATGTTTTGCTTTCAGTGGTGTCCGATGCTATTTCTTCATACACAACACAGTTGAGAAAGAACTTTGCTCTATTTTGCTGTAAACAGACAACGAAAGAAGAAAGTTAGAGCAGTTGGGCACAAAGGTTATAAAAGGAACATTCAACAAAATTTTCAATGAATAACACTACATGACATATCTCTAATTGCAAAAATAAAACAAGTTTTAGCCACTTGGGACCTTGGAACATCTTCTTTACAGACAAAGCAAACTTTTGAGAATTGAAATGTTCGGTGTCTTAGAGCACCTACCTAATATAAATAATACTTTAAACAAGTTTCCCATTAGAAATGCTTGTCAATTACAAGAATTAATTAATAGCACTGTAGGGTTATCGACGTTTCCATTCTACCCCTACTTAAAAAGCTTTGGAAGAGGATGAACAATTTTAGACTTTTAGTGTGTTGTTTAACAGGTGTATATGCATGGTTCTTATTACAATTTTCTTATATTGTGTAATTTGAGATTTCCTGGTACATTCGCATGGTTGGCGATGACAAGATATAGCAAAGTGGAGGGTGTATTTCAGATTGAACTAAATCCTTGTGTATTGGATTGCAAATAACACTGTTATGTTACTTTTTAAGAGAAGATGGGGAAAAGGGGAGGTTGAGCGGATATATAACATACAGTTTGATTCTGCTTGTTGTGCACTGCTGCAATCTCATGAGCAAACGATCTTAACTTCCCAGAAGCCTCCCTTCCTTCCTGAAATACAACAATTGCAAAGAACAGTTATCATGTAACAATTGCATGTTGTACAATAAATAAAAATCCTCCAATGATCACATGGAGCAGATAAGAAACTAAAACAATACCAAAGCCCTGCAGCAGGAATAGAACCAATATATCAATGAAAATAAAGCTTACATATATTGCATAAAGGTAGCATTTATTCCTGAGCAAGAAAGCACAAAGAGCACAACAGGTTTGTACTACTTCTATAGATAACTGCTGACATATCCACACTAGTCCTGCCAACAAGTTTCCACTTATAGGGCTGATGATTGGGTGCTATAGTTTGTGCATAGCGTGATTTGACAGCCCTGAACAGGTTCATGGTAGTGATATCATTTTCCGCATATAACATTTTTTTTGCATATAATGTATCTTAAAGAAATCTGCTACATGCAGAATTTCCAAACAATTTCATAAATTAAAGTAGTATCTGCTATTTTGTACATAGACCTCACATCAGCACTTTGGCCGATAAAAGGGCACACGAACAGTAATAAAAATATATATAGAAAAAAAATAGCAAAAAAATTCTGTTGATACCAAGTTGGCACAACTAATTTTATGCGTATGGAAAGAATCACGCATCATAAATAGCAGCAGCAGTAACAGTAATAAAATCATTGGGCGACAAATAAATCTCAGCAGTTAGCACACGTGAGGACAAGAGGATGCATGTAGTAAATTATATATCCCTTTTCTCAGTGTCTCGCATTCTTCCCTCAGAGCATCATCATTCCAGTAAAGAAGAAGAGCAAGTACCTCATGGGCATGTGTATCCATAGTGCAGTGAAGGATCACCTACAAATAATGGAATGCGAGACAGATTAGAAATGTGATCCAAATGTGACATAAGCAAAAAAAAAGGTAACAAAATCATCAGTCTCTTCGAATCACACAAACATCCAAATATAAGTAGAACGTCCGTGCACATATAATTAAGTAAACATTTATTTGAAAACTCAAAATCGGCTTATCTATGTGCTAGCCAATATCGTGACAAGGTTTTTGGATTTCCGACCAAGGTAAGGGAGCAGTAGCGGTGTTTTAGGCGTAATTAAGACTGATGGTACCAAAGTTAATTAGCCAGCTATTTGAAGCACACAACACAAGGATCACCTACTACTCCTTCATATATAGAGTTGGCAAACCGCGGAAGAGAGTGATGAAACACCCCACCCAGATCAGCGGGAAATGCTTTCAGCTTTTCTGACTCAGAGATGCACGTAAGGTCTTCGTCTTTGCCTACTGGTAGCATTTTGATGAAAACACAGATGGATCGATTCCACAGACAGACAGTTAGGTTTTCTATTTTGAGAAAAAACAGTCAGAGATCAATTCAATACTAACCTACAACAGCCAACGAAGAAGAATCCTGAAGCCGACGCGCCGGAATGTCTGCGCCCGGTGAGGAGGAACACCGTCGTCCGCCGCCGCAGAGAGAAAGAGGGAGGCGAGAGAGAGAAGGCAGAAGCCACGGCCGGCCAGTCGGCCACCGGGTGGCTACCCAATTGTATCGTGAATTCGTGATTCGACTATAGAACCCCTGAGGTCTAAAACCGGGTACGTAATCCCCTCGGATCTTTTTTTTCTTGATAATCCCCTCGGATTTGGAATACCGAATACCAAACAAAATAACACGCTATAGTCTGTGCCGTGTCCACGTAGATGCGCCTCTGTACAAATCACCCTATTTCCACTTTAAATTTCTATAAGTAATAATTGAAGAAGTACTCCGTAATCTATACTTTCTACTCCCTCCGTTCCAAATTAGATGTCTTCCATTTGTCCACATGCGGATGTATCTAGACATGTTACAAATATAGATACATCCGTATGTGGACAAATGAAAGACATCTAATTTGGAATGGAGAAAGTATTAAACAAGCGAACTTGATCTTTCTTAAAGCCACCCCGCGCAGTGTACACAGCCCCAGCTGTACTATCAGATTATCCCACCTAATTAGATCTAGCGGCTTAGATTGATCCAATTTGATGTCTCGGGTGCGCTTAGCAATAATCTCTACCACACCGCACTCTGTCAATATTTCGTCCGTCAATGCGTGTTCCGAAAAACGTATTCCATCGCCTCACCCCTTCGTCCCTTCCATCTGCCCCGCCGCCACGATCTACGCATCTACTCCCTCCACGCATCTACTCCCTCCGATCCAATATATAAGACGTTTTAGCTCTTCAACATGGTGTCTAGGTGCATACTAAATTGAGTATGCATACACACTAAAATATGTCTACATATATCTACATATATATATGAATGTGGACAAATGTTAAAACATTTTAGGAACGGAGGGAGTACGTCTTTGACGGTTTGACCACGCCGCTACAACCTCCGCACAAGGCCGCCATGACCTCTGTCCGCGGCTGCCCTATGCAGGCAACGCGGCGCCAAGCCAAGACCTCCCCCCCCCCCCCCCCCCCCGCGCCGCCACGCCGGCCACGCGCCCTCTTCAACTGGCCACCATTATGCCGATCTCTGCCGCTGATCCCGGAGCCACTGACAAAGATGTGTATGCCCACACACGGCGTCCGCCGCCGCTGCCGCCGAGGTAGATGTGTCGGCCCCTTCATCGCCCCACGCATCGCATCGCACGGAACACAAATCAACCGGCGGCGTCGGAGCCTCGCCAACATCTCCTGTGATGGCTTGAGCCTTGACGCCCCCGCATTGTCTCCACGTCGTCACGCAGCTCTACCAGGCCTAAACTGGAATAGTGCAGGTTGGAGTCTAAATCTATGATGAGTGCCACGGATGAACAACGACTCACTAATGGCGAAGGAGACACAACATATCTGTATCATGAAAGGTATGGAAGGGCAATGACGAGCCTCTCTGTTTCAGCATCCTGACAATTAATATTTATAGGAAAAATAAGAACAACGTGGCAGATTTCATCAGCCGAATTTAATGTTCATATGATTGTCTGAATGAAAATAACATGACAACCTAGATACTATGAGTAGTCAAATGGAGTTAATATTTAGGCTGAAGGCCATAGCCCATATGATCTACTTTGTTCTGTACTATTTGGCTTTCATGATCCAATTTTGTCATTAAGTATTTGACCAATATTGCATAATTAATAGAAGCTCAGTACCTAGTTTAATTTGGTTTCAGGACCAAATGTCTTCCTGGCTTAAAACTAACTGATTTTTTTCCGGCTACCTTTTATAAACTGATGGAGCACTGATATATCTGTACGTACTATTTGAGTCACAGCTAATAGAAGATAAATGGCCAATCTAGGATAAGAGTTGTACTGGATCTGAGGAAAAGGTAATGCCATCTTCATTCCAGTTTCTACAGCACCTGTAGTGAACTTTCTGGACAAAGCTACCTAACAAATTCTTGGAATGAGTTAAAAAAGTGTACCTGTATAATATTCATGCACTAGCTACCTATCCTGCACATAGAACACACCGTCAGTCAATTGAGTAAAGAAATTATTTCAAAAAATGTTACTTGACCAATCTCCTATATTGAGTTGTAGGTTTACATAAGAAGAAGCAATTAGACAGAGAAAAGCCCCAAGCATTCATTCAATCTTTGCTTCACAGGTTGTTTCTCTTTATTTTTCATCAAATACTTGTGCAAATATGATGCTATTATTTGGTTCCTAAGTGGATGGGACTATTTCAACCAAGCTCATATAACTCATCTTGACGACAAGGTAAATCCATTTCCATGGGTATATGCAGTATGAATCTTCAACCAGCCTCATATAAGTTACTTTATGCTTTATTGTATAGCTTTCATGTTTGGCATCAGACTGAGAATACTATTTATTGCCGAAAATTAACTTGTAAAGGTTCAGATTAGAAATACAATTTGATTCAGAATGACAAACATTAGTTTATCTGAACTGGTAGTATTGAATTGTATCAACCCAACGATACAAATCATAGCTCATGGTTGGTGAACATAGCAGATTTCAGATCTGATGGTGCATAAAAGTTTACAATGTAGGTGCCTCTGATTTCTTAAATAATTGTCTGTCGTATTTTTTTGTTCGATGTTAAGGCAGTGGCAGCTGAGAGAAAGTGATTTAAACCTGCAGTTTTGCGTTTTGCTATACTGGTACATGAGAGAGGAATGGTGATCCCGGCATACTTGAGTTAGTCCTTCAAATATTTCTTACCCTCTGCTGTTACCAGTGATCATTCTGCGCAGGGCAAAATTGCACTCGATATGGCTGACAATTTCCCCATAGCATGTGATGATTTCCTATGGTTACTGAAATTTTCTCAGAGCATCATCTGCAGTTATCATGTGAAGTGTTCAAGTATCTTGAGTTGTCATTTTCTATGATTTTTGTAACAGGAAGTCAACATAGCACACATACACTTGGAATATTGCCAATGCATCCTATTATATTCTTTCCTGTTGTTTGCCAAAGTAGACAAATCACAATTCTGATTAACTGAGGCCCGAGGAGATGATTACAGTGAGGAAGTATAAACTTCAAACCATGCTAAAGGAAACATGGCCTCATCTATTTTTTATATGCTTGCATGTTTTATACTCCCTCCAATCCACAAAGACTGTCGCCAGCCTAGCCTGCAAAGCGTATGTACCTAGGTATTTGTTACGACACTTAATCTGGATTGGAGGGAGTATAATTTTGCAACATCTGTTGTAGCACAAAGAATTATATCCATAAGCACAATGGGAGCTTAATTGAGTATTTGCATGAAGCATCAATACGGAAAAAAGGAGAGACCATTTAAAATTATCAGAAAGCCACCACCTATGGCCAACTATTTTCCTCATAAGACTTTTGTACATTATATAGATATTATTTTGATAATATATGTATAAAATAGACAGAGACAACACTTTGTAATGTTCAGCTGCATTTGTCTTCTTGCGTGCAGTCGTCTTGGGCGTCCGCGTGTCGTTGTCCACCTCCTACACATGCTCTTCGTTGCCACCGATCCACCTCGCGTAGCACCGAACACGTCGTCAGCAATGAGTACTCCGCCAAGCACTATAAGAAAGATGAATTTTGCCAACTCGAGAGGTACCTGACCTCTATGTTTTCCCCATGCTAGATGCTCCCATTTTGATCTAGGAGGTTCTTCGTATCTCCATTGGTTCAGCATTTGATCTAGCACCATCTGATTTGCATGATGTTTTATTGTGTAGTGGATTATCTTTAAGTTGTTTTGAAGACAAAGCGGATGACTGAGATGATTTTCCGCAACCAGGATTACATCTTTGGAGATTCCTCTTGTGAGGACGATGGCGGTGGCTACCAGGTTGCTTCAACATGATGGAGTTGTGCATGTAGTTCTTGACGGTTGTTAGTTCGTTTTTTAAGGAAACAACTGTATTAGATTGTTTAGTCATTCATAAATTGCAATGTATTGTCACTATAATACTAGCTTCTGCAGTATTTTGCCCACATTTTATAAAAGATTTTGAAACAGAACATCGACTATATATTTAATGTAAATTGATGAGTGAGCAATTTTGTTTAGAAGTTGTGGAAATAAAACGTGCTTGCACGTGGATATGTATATTTCTCTTCGAATATAATCAAACATCGTGCGTTGCATACTTGCACGTGCAAACTAACTAGTAAGAATGAAGTTTACGATCTTTGACAGATCAAAGATCACAATTTTCATATGTGGTGAGCATAACACGACACAAGCGTCTAACCAAACACCAGGTTTTGGCTCTAATCCAAGTCCAGCTCCATAAACATGACACCAAACACCGGGTAGAAAAATTACAAAACAATAAAAACAGGCAACCAAACGGGCTGCGTAACGTGGCTGGGGCCTCGTTTTTCCTGGCCAGACACTAGGGAGCCACGGATGCAAATGGACTAAAAAAGCATGCAGGAAACCAAAGATGCCCTTACTTCCTGTTACTTCCGAGTTGCAAGTAGAGAGCTAACTGTAATTGGTCTAAGAAAGTTCTGAATGAAGTTTTATGGGTGTGACGATAATTTTATAGGCTTTTAGCCAGCTCTTGAGCGGATACACCAGGTCATCCTGTGATAGCCAAATACCAAGCCCAGGAGGCACGCCCCTCACTAATCTTTTTGTCTGATCCAAATGCATCAAGTACATGCCATACAATCTACAAAGATCGATCCAAGGTCTACAACCGGCAACCGATTCTAGCTCTAGTAATACAACAATGCTGCACCAAGTCATCGCTTTCTCTTGCCACTTGCTGGTGTCTTCAGCGGCTTGGAGGCGATTGCCGAGCTCCACAGCGCTCTTTCAACATCCGAAGGTGTGAAACTTTCTCCTCCTACGCTCAGCTCCTTCAAAACAAACACAATATGTCAGCCAGATGGCAATCAAGTACCACAAGACACATGCTCTTTGTAGTCGGTGTGTGGCAAAATACTACATTTGAAATCACGTTCGCAGCCTAATTGGATTAGTGGTGGAGCCAAAAGTTTGGATGGCACTATGATGGGAATTAGGACATAATTTAACACCCTGCAAGCAACATGCCTCACACCATAAATACTTACTGCATATTACCCTATTGTGTTAGCTGGAACCTGGGATAAATAGGATAAACATCCATGTCTTTGATCGACACATATGCAACTAAAATAATTGGATTTGAGCAGCATATGCATCTCCTGGGAAAATCAATGTTGCAAGGCTGTCTTAATGTTATTATTTTTTTAAATGTCACTGAATGACAAAGTAGTGCTATTTCACATTGATGATAAAATTTCTTCTAAAGCAATATGATTACAGAAATATACAGCTTATGTTCAACTCCAAGTTGCTACCTAAGATCAACTCTTTTAGAACTATATAGCACAATGCCACAATCAGCTACTTCTTGATTGTCATTTAAGCTTGTCTGGATAGAGGGATAAAATATATCTGCAGCAAAGAACATATACGCTGCAGAACAATTCAATCATAACAACCAAGAGAAAATATGCACCTCTCCAATCTCCATCATTTTACAGACATGCGAACTCAAATGTGTATACCTTCGCTTTAGCCTGCAACTTCTCAGCGAACGCTAGGTACTGCTTCAGAGTGTACTCCTTTGCATTACCCAAGGCAGCCACCATCCCCTAAACATCCATCAAGGCTCGCAGTATCAACAAATGCAACCATCTCGCCCAGAGAATCAAATACGCAAAACAGAAAATAATGACAAGAGATGAAGAACCCACTTCGTCCGACATGAATGGCGCCACATCAGGCGCATATGCGGCGAGCACCGCGGATGCAGTGGCGGGGCCAACGCCCTTGAGCACGGTGAGCTCCGTGATGGCCTTGCTGAGATCGGGCAGCGCGGCAAACGCCTTGCGCGACGCTGATTCTACGACGGCGTCATCCAAGCTTTTGACAAAATCCATCAGCCTCGGCCTAGCAACAGACGGATCAAATTGAATAAATCAAACAAACATTAGCATCATGGTAACATCACATTCCAGGCTACCGGCAAGAAGAGCTGTTGCGGTAAGCTACATGGGGGAAGAGCAGGAAGAGCCGGACCTCCACTTGCCGCGCTTGAGCTTCCACTGGAGGAGCTGCTCCAGCTCGGGCTTGGCGAGGTAGGGGTCCGGGTCGCGGCGGCGCAGCAGAAGGGGGAGGTCGTGGCGGTAGAAGGAGTCCGCCTCTAGGAGGTCCGGCTTGTCCAGGTACGCGAGACGGCGGTCGTACGCGGCCAGCGCCGCACGCCAGGCCTCCCCGTCGGTGCTCGCGAAGTCCACTGTCTCGGCCATCGTTAGTCGCTGCACTAGGGACGGCGAGCGGCGGCGGCTGGAAGGGGAGTGTGGACCGCGGTTCCTAAATGCCGCCCGCGGGCGCCCCTGAATTTAGGGGCGCCTACACGACTTCCTTCGCGAAGCTTTTATGGGCCGGCCCATTTAGCACTCGCCAACAGCTAAAAATGTGAGACAAATTTTGCACAGGAAGGATAAAAACCCCCGTCCTACCCGAGCCTGTAAGGGAACGTGGCCACTGCGATACGAACGTGTCTACGTACATACTTCATTATTCCTACTTTTATTCTCGAGTTCGGGATTTTCGTTTTTTTCTTCTGTTTTCCGTTTTATTCTATCTCTTTTCTGTTTTCTTTTTATTTTCCGTTTTCCTTTTTTTGTTTCTTTTCCTGTTTTGTTTTTATGTTTTCTTTTATGTTTTCTTTTTCGCTTTTATTTTTTGTTTTCGTTTTTCTATTTCGTTTTTATGTTTTAATTTTCGCTTATAATGAAAATGGTTCGTGTTTTTGAAAAATGGTTCTCATTTTTTCGAAAATGGTCCCTTTTCTATATGGTTCCAAACCGAAATTGTTCCTTTTTTGAAATATGGTTCCAAACCGAAAAAATGCTCTTATTTTTTAAAAAAGTTCCGAATGAAAAAAATGGTTCCGAATTTTCAAAGATGGATCCTTTTTAAAAATGGTTCCATTTTGTAAATGTTTCAAAATTAAAAATGATTCTATATTTTGAAAATGGTTCCGAATTAAAAACGGTTCCAAATTTGAAAATTGTTAATATTTAAAATGGTTCTAAATGTAAAAATGGTTCCGAATTTAAAAATGGTTCCAAATTTAAAATGGTTCTTTTTAAAAATTGTTCATTTTTAAAAAATGGTTCCATTTTGGAAATGATTCCAAATCAAAAATTGTCCATTTTTGAAAATGGGTCCATTTAATTTGAAAATGGTTCCATTTTGAAAATGGTTCCCAATTTAAAAATGGTTCCGAATATAAAATTGTTCATTTTTTGAAACGGTTCCGTTTTAATATGGTCCAAATTCAATTATTCAAATGGTTTCAAATAAAAAAGGTCCAAATTTGAAAATTATTCAATTTTTAAAAATGGTTCCATTTTGAAAATGGTTCCAAATTTTAAAATAGTTCCATTTAGAAAATGGTTCCAAATTTAAAATGGTGCCGATTTTAAAATGGTTCCAATTTAAAAATGGTTCCAAATTGGAAAATTGATCATTTTTGAAAATGGTTATTCCAAATTTAAAATGGTTCAAAAATGGTTCCAAATTTAAATATAGTTCCAAATTTAAAAATGGTTCCAAATTTATAATGGTTCCATTTTGAAAATTGTTCCAAATTAAAAAATGGTTCCATTTGAAAATGGTTCCAAATTTAAAAATGGTTCCATTTGGAAAATGGTTCCAAATTCGAAAATGGTTCCAAATAAAAAATGGTTCCAAATTTAAAAATAGTTCCAAATTTAAAAATGGTTCCAAATTTGAAAATGGTTCCATTTTGAAAATTTAAAAATGGTTCTGAATTTAAAATGGTTCCAAATTAAAAATGGTTCCAAATTCGAAAATGGTTCCAAATATAAAATGGTTTTAAATTTTAAAATGGTTCCATTTTGAAAATGGTTCCATTTTGAGAATGGTTCCAAATTGAAAAATGGTTCCATTTTGAAAATGGTTCCAAATTTAAAAATGGTTCAATTTTGAAAATGCTTCCCAATTTAAAAGTGGTTACAAATTTAAAATGGTTCCAAATTTTGAAATTTGTTCATATTTCAAAATGGTTCCAAATTTAAAATGTCCATATTTTTTCCTTAGTCTTTGTTCTTCTAAAATTTTATTGTTCGCACATTTTACAGTCTGCTACAAAAAGGAAACAAGTACGGAACCATTTAAAGAACTGCTACAATAAATTTGAAGAAAAAGCCACGTGCAATCAACGTGCAATCAACGTGACGACCGACCGGAAGGCCTGATGCGCGCATGAATGTTGTGCTTGCACGTGAAGCCAGCTCGCAAAAGAAAAAGCAAAAGAAATTCGCTATGGGCAATCGAACCCGCGTCGCTAGTCACACCAGCGCACGAGGAAGAAGAAGCCAGCGCGCGAAATTCGTGGGCCGGCCCATTAAACTTCTCACGTAGGCGGCGCACGTACTATGCGGCGCAAACAGGCGGTGTAAATCATCTCCCAGTGTGGACTTGCCTGCACTCCTAAAACTGGGCCAGCACTGTCTGGAAATTTCGGCCCATTTAGCTGGCTTCAAATTCTCTGCGGGCCGTATATTTTCCGCTTAAGCTCCCACGTTTTCTTCCACCGGTCCAATCTCCGCCTTAAACCCTAGCGCTGCTCGCCCCACGCCACGCCTCCGAAAAAACCTGGTGGCCTCCATGGGGAAGAAGCAGCGCCGCTCGCGCAAGCCGGAGGAGCAGGTAGAGACGGCGCACGAAGACGCACCAGCCGCCGCCGAGGTGGAGGCTGCGCAGGAAGCGGCGGTGGAGGTACCGGACACTGCGAATGGGGCCGCGGCGGAGGAGGGGAAGGTAGCGGCGGCGGCGGCGGCGGCGGCAGAGGAGGAGGAGAAGGAGGTGAGCTTTGACGAGCTGGGGCTGGACGAGCAGCTGAAGAGGGCTCTGAGGAAGAAGGGCATGACCAACACCACACCGATCCAGCGGGAGGCCATCCCGCTCATCCTGGTGCGCGATTTCTGGCTCCCGTTACTAGCAGTCGTTCGCTGTTTCTGTGCTCTGTGCAAATTTAGTGGAACCATTCGATTTCAGTAATCAAATCGGTGCAGTGTCTCGTTTTGGTGGCGCTTTAGTGGACGCTTGATTATTTAGTATCGCCAGTTGGTTCTGGTTACAAAATACTCAAAAGCGGCAATTTTGTAATCCCCAAAAAAATTTAGCTCGTTCCCATGGTAACGAGTTTTAACCTGTTTATAGCTTGATAAATTTGCTAATACCAGTAGTATTATGATGGCTCTGCTTAGTCTGGTGAATTGTTGGATTGGGCGGAGCTAGGCTTCTAAAGTCCTAATGCTTGCGGCTAGCCTATGCAGACCATACTGAACTTAAGTTAGGTTTGGTGAAGCTCTGATCATTATTGCTCTAGCCATTTAGTTCAAAATACAGCAGCAGCTATCTGGACAATCACTTACCTAAACTGTGTGTAAGAGTTCAGGTTTTCATTAGTTGCGTGATACTTAACAACAGCCTAATGTTGTGATTCTAGGAAGGGAAGGATGTCGTCGCGAAGGCCAAGACTGGTTCTGGAAAGACCTTTGCCTACCTTCTCCCGCTGCTGCAAGAGCTGTTGAAGTTGTCCTCAGAAGGGCGTGTTCGGAAATCTGCACCGAATGCCTTGATCCTGGTACCAACTCGCGAGCTATGCCAGCAGGTATCTGTCTTCTCCCCAAAATATTTTGCGTGCACAAGTAACTTATTTAGAGTAGCTTATGATTATATCTCTACGTCATCCTGATTCATCCACAATAATAAATTGTTCTGCTATTTGATATTGGATGCACTGAGATTTTTTTTTGTATGAGTTCTTTGAACGTTTAACCTGCTACTAAACTTTTAATTTTCATGATCACTATGATGATATATTTTGTTTCACTACATGATTGCCATTATAACTATTAATATGATAAATTGATAAGGTGCCCCTCCGCCCTCCTTTTTTTTTGGTCCTCTTCTATACCATCTTCTCTTAAAAAGAACTAATGCATTTTTCATTATTAATGATTTTGTTTTCTGCAGGTTTATAATGAGGCATTATCTCTCCTTCAGTTGTGTACTTCCAAGTTGAAGATCGTCCAAGTGAACGCAAGCATGTCAGATAAGGATATTGTGAGACATTTTGTCTTCTTTTGATTGTTGTTTTTTGCTGAATGGTATTTGATTTTGTATGGTTACATATATTGACACAGCTAACTTGCTTTTGCCTCTTACTTGCAGAAACTTGCATTATCTGGACCCCCTAATATTCTTGTGACAACCCCGGCTTGTGTTGCAACGTGCATATCAAAGGGCATTGTCCAGGGATCTTCTATTAAAGAGTCACTTTCAATGATGGTTCTCGACGAGGTGCAACTCATTTACCTGTTGCAGTATTTTCCACGTGCATTTTTTCACATATGTGTGATTTTCTTTTAAATCTTATCGGAACAAGGAACACTATGGTTTGAATTATCAACACTATGGTCTCATCCCATTTAAACAAGAATATAGCTGTCAAAGTTGTGGATCTATATTATTTTGCAAAATAGTCTTATCGACAATCAGTGCATATACTGCCTGAATATATTGCCATTTGCCACTGCAATGGGCTTAAATTTGATATACGGTACTGCAGAAGTTGAGAACATTTTCTATGCAACTAGTTAGTGCCATCTTTTAAAGTATACCTATACCACATAAGGGCAACATGTTTCAAATTTTTACTGGCATTTTATTAAATTATATTGCCATATGAAAAAATATGTTGTGTTACAGTGATGTGTATCAAATTCCACCCTTTTGCTGTATGATGAATTAGAATCCCAATTCTATTACAAAAAAGAACGCCTGAAAAATGTCCTTTTTTAAGAAGTACTAATCTCTTTATGGTTAGTTCCCAGGCTGACCTTCTTCTATCCTATCGATGTGAAGATGACTTGAAAGCGCTTGTCCCACATATCCCAAGAGGTTGCCAATCCATTCTGATGTCTGCAACTTCAAGGTCAAATTTGGTTCTTCTATCTTCCTTTATCTGCAAGTATTCATAACATCTTAATTACTAATTTGTGGATTTTTAGCTGTTTCATGTTTACCATGCTGATTCTCTTACACCTTGATATAGGATTAATCTAACTGTAGTACAGTAGTTCTGATCTACTTAATGCCTTGCCTTCTGTTTGGGGTGCATTATTTTCTCTAATCCAAAATTTACTTTGTTGCAGTCCTGATATTGACAAACTGACAAAGCTACTTCTGCACAACCCCTTCATTTTAACTCTTACTGAGGTTGGTCATGCGAAGGATGATGTGATCCCTAAAAATGTGGAGCAATTTTGGGCAAGTATTTCTTCTTTCCTTCACATATAATTGTTGAACTCACTTTTTCTACAGTGTCACCTTTTTCGATCCAAAACTACAATATCACTTCAAAATTCCAACTCCAATCGAGTACTAGATCAGTAGGTCTTTTCGACAAGTTATGGTTGCCTGTTTGTAGCCCTTTTTTGGGACCATTCTTAAATGATGATTTTGTTAATTTACATTTAGTGTGCTGATTTTTTGTTGCTTTTGTGCATTTATTTCTATACGACAGATTACAATACATCTAATCTTTTTTGCCTACAGATTTCATGCAGTGATAAGGATAAGATGCTTTATATCCTTTCCCTTCTGAAGTTAGAGCTTATTCAGAAGAAAGTTCTAATTTTTGTGAACTCGATTGACATGGCATTCAGATTAAGACTGTTCCTGGAAAAGGTAAATTAGTACCATTATTTTCTTACAGTTGAGTAAAATTAAATGTAATATCATTTTGATCTGTAGTCTGTTACTTGCCACTGCTCTTTTCTTGCATTGTCTCTTGATGAAGTTGGGGATTATCTTGTGGTTGCCAAACCTTTATGTCTGTTTTTGTTCCACCCACGGTCATCATCTGAACAGAAACCAAAGTTTAAATATTAGTAATAGATCAATTCTAGTCTAGACTATTTAATGATAAATTTGAACTACTAATATTTTTCCATTAAGTTTTTGAGCACCAATAGATGGATATAAAGCTATCAGTAAGAAGTTCTATCAAATCTGTAGCATGAAGTTTTGTCACAAAATCCTGAATAATACTTAATTTTAAATGTGGGTGGGGTAATAAAAAGGGTAGCAAAAGGCTTTTTATTGCCCTTAGGGAGATGTCTTTGCATTTTCATTACAACAGTTTTTTCGAAGAGCATGTTCTCCACTCCATTACTTTTGGATATAATAGTGTAGTCATTGTTAGTTTCCTCTATTCCTGTTTCTCTTGTTTGGTATATGGCTATTGATGCTATACCTTTACAGTTTGGGATAAGATCTGCGGTGCTGAATGCTGAGTTGCCACAAAATTCTCGGCTACATATTATTGAGGTAGAGCTTCTCCATAGCCTGATCTTTTTTTGGCGCAGATAACTGATCTCAAATTGTGGTATCTTGTGTGTTTCCATGTTTTGTATACATAGTCGATGGTAATTTTCACAATTAATCTTCTTTCCTCCAATTGTTCATTAAATAAGTCAACTACCTTTCTTGGGTTAAATTATATTGCATACTTTCATCAGAATCTTTGGCTGGAAGGAGCCAGGACTCATTTTTATCCATAGTAGATGAAATAATTCCCTAACAATGTCCAATATTGGGAAAATTATGAGCTGGTGCGTACAGCCTTGCAGATGGTTTATACAAACAATATATATTACCCACTAAACTTTGATATTGTGTGTACTTAGCATCTGCAACTTAAAACTAGATATCCACCCCTTAAAACTTGTGCAAACCGCCACTTGACCACCCAGGCTAGTTTTAGACTTGATCTTTTAATTATTTTAGTATTATGTGCTGGCACATGGAGTTCAAACAGATCACTGCTATTTATCTCTTTCTGTATGTTGCTAACTTGTTATACCTTTTGTATTATTCAAAGTAAACGGCTACTTAAGGCTACCAGTAAACAGTCTTCCTATTGTTCAAAACTTTGATACATAACTTCTGTGATTTTCATCAGAAGCTTAGACTTCTAGCTTGCATTGAAAAAATCTGGCTCTGAAAGATTGAAAGCCATTGAGTATCTTTTTATTTTCTTCTTCTAGGCATTCAATGCTAGGCTATTCGATTACTTGATAGCAACAGATGACAATAAAACGAAGGAGGCGAAGCAAACCAATAAGGAAAACAGAAAAGATTCAAGGGGGTCCCGCAAACATATGCAACAAACTTTAGATGCTGAATTTGGAGTTGTCAGAGGAATTGACTTCAAAAATGTTTTCACAGTAAGTATATTTTGGTCTACTCAAGCATATCAATTAATAGTCATGATGACAGGTGCTAACTAATTGGCTATTACATGCTGTAAATGAAACTAAGACTAGTTGAACATATGTTAAGAAATGGTGCGCAGACTATTTGGTTTGTTTTAAGGGTGCCCATATTTGTTTTGGACCGGGCGGTGGCATCAGTTTATAACTTTATATTCATCCAGCATCTGATGCTCAATTTGCTGTAGTGAGGAATAATCAACAAATATTCTCTCTTTAAAATAAAGAAAATAAAAGAATTCATTTGAGTATCTTTTGCGGTTTCAACAATGGTTCTTTTATACAAAGATGTTAGCATGATATTTTGGAATATATCACCTTTATCTGGCTTATCCGCCACACCAAAATAGGACATGTTTTAAGAAATCAATCATTCATTGGATTACATGAAGTAGTTGAGATTAATTCTTAACTTCTCCTATGTTCTTGCAAAACTGTGGTAAAGTCTTTGCTGTTATATACTTCCATCTGTAATTTCTGGAACAGATGGCAGGGCTGATCCTTTTCTTTAACCCTTCTTTAGGTAGTTAATTTTGACATGCCTCCAAATCCTGCTGGGTATATTCACAGAATAGGACGAACTGGGAGGGCAAATAAGACTGGTGCATCTATATCGCTTGTAAGTTCAGTTTTTGCATAGTTCTGTTCAATCACATATATTATTATTTTCAGATATGGTTACATGTTCAGTAGACCCTGTGTATTCTGTTATTTATTTCCTCCTATGTTGGTACTCGTATTTTCAGGTTTCACCAGAGGAGGATGATGTTTTTGAAGAGATTGAAAACATGTTGCAAGGTCTTGAGAATAAAGAAACCGACTGCATCTTACCTTTCCCATTGCTAACAAAAAATGCCGTGGAGTCTCTACGATACAGGGCTCAGGTATGGGGTGATGAATGTGTACTCCCTTCCCAGATGTATTCTTAGTTACTATATCTGCTAGCGCTAGAATAATTTAGGTATTGATCACTTGCTCTTTTAAGTAGTTGTGCTAATATGTGACTAGAGTGAGTTTGCCAAGCTGTTCGAAAAACTAAAATGAGGCTATGAAGACCTGTTTGGTTTTGTCTGTTCAGAACACCATTGGTGCTAACTTTACATTTGGGCCGTTCTGCTAACTTCTTTTAAGCACTCTCTAGCTTTCAACAGACATGGTTACTGAATATATATATATGTATTCTGTGGAAAACAACACTAATTTTGTTAGCTAATGTCGATTGATGTTCCTTTCGCAGGATGTTGCTAGGAGTGTGACGAGCCGTGATATACAGGAAGCACGTCGTCAAGACATAAAGAATGAAATCCTCAATTCTGATAAGTAAGAAAGTCTTCAGCCGTTGAGGAAATAACCAAGTGAAGAAAATGCACATAGCATGATGAAAATGGAATTTCGAGGGGAAAAAGAAATGCACAATTTCACATTGCCATGTTTGTGTAGTGTTTGAAAACGACCTCATAATAGTTGCTTTACAGTCCACCTCATTTCTTATTCACTATCCGTCATTTCATGATATGGAAGTTAGTAGATAAAGCATCAAGATATATGATTCACCAGTCATTTCATGATATAGCACTTAGTCATGCAAGGCATCAAGATATAGCATCTCACTATTCATTAATTGTTTCATGAGGAAACACCTTCAGTTTGCAGCCATCTCTGCTTGTATTTCCCTTCTAACAACGACGCTAATTTCTTTTGCATTGTAGGTTGAAGGCTCATTTTGAAGAGAATCCGACAGACCTTGGTTAGATTTATCAATCTTGTTCAGAAGAGCTCGAGTTAGTATTTAAAACCTTCTAAATAAATGATGCTTAATCTTGTACTTTTTTCAGATTTGCTCAAACATGACAAGATACTAAGCAACAAAGCAATTCCTGTTCACCTGCGTGATGTCCCTGAGTACCTAATTGACCCCACAACAAAAGAAGCCAGCAATGCAATCAAACTTTCAAGGGCTGCTATGGGTGTTGATAACCCCGGAAGGAAGAAAAGAATGGGATTCAGGAGGGGATCAGGCAAAAGTAGTGACCCCCTTAGAACGTTCTCTGCCGAGGTACATTTATCCATCCAATGACTAAACATTTTAGATTAAAATGCCATCACAACTTGCAAGGTCCTTTGTCTAGTATTCATTATGGTCACCATCCTATATGCAATTCATTTCCCGTCTTCTGATTTTTCTTGTTTCCTTCCAGGGCAAATCACGAAGACGAGGCGGAAAGGAAAGAGATGGAGAACAAGATAGAAGAAAGAGGAGGAAGAAGGCAGAAACCTAATACTGCAAACAGTTCACTACCAATTTTTGCTCAGTTTTGTATTCTAGACTTCTTGCTTTGTGCCTTGTAATTCTGTACCATCTGGACTAATAGGGGTTGTTAAACGAAGACTGTTAAATTCTCAGTGAGGAAATTTCGCTTCTCTTGTCTACGAGTCTTTTTTGGAAGTTAGTAGTATCACACATTTCCTCTTTATTCCATCGTACGGACAACTTATGTGAATATTTGAAACAACAAATCCGAACAAGGAGAAAGTAAACCATCCCTCAAAAAAAAAGGAGAAAATAAGCCAGCATTCTGAGTGGATGAAGGATGAAACATACAGAATTCTGCCAATCAACCCTGCTCATAAGTTCAGCTTCATACTCTTGGACTGTAGACCGGCTTCTGAAAACTTGTTTCAGCTTCTTGAGTTGTGAGGTCAAACTGTAATTAGGTTTCTCAGACTGTTTCTTAGATAATTAGGTGAACCATAAAATGCACAAAACAAAGCCTGCTTCTGAAAACTTGTTGGCAAATAATGCATGATTCGTGAAACTCCTGACAAAAGTCATCTCATTAATATTTTTTCGGATGTTTGTACCAACAATGCTAATAATAAGCCAGTCTACTACCTCAGGACGCTTAGGGCAGCCACATATGACCCCAAGCTTGGAATTCGTGAATAATACAGGGTTCCAGCTTTCGACAAGCTAAAGCGCGATAGAAGTTTATGGTAGAATGAGTTCTTGAGCCCATCTATACACATGGTCTTTAGATGTGTTGGAGTCCTTGTTTGTAAAATTAGAAGTGTGCTAGGACTAAACTGTAACCCTGCCTTGTATTTATCAGATACGGCAGAGGAGGAAAGTGTAAGAAATAGATTCCAGAGAATTCCCCCAATCCACGAATGGTATCAGAGCAGGAGCCGTCGGTCGGCCCTTGCCGGCGGTGATTCGGTATCTGCGGCGGAGCATCGAGAGCCCATACAGGACTGCAGGAGTGCAGGAGAGGACAAGCTCCAAGTAGGGGCATCAGGCCTGCGCGGAGGGCGCTGCGGAGGCGAAGGCGGCGGCCGGCAGCGCGTGAGTACATCGACTTGGTGGTCAGCATCGCTGGGTCGTGGTGTTGAAGGGAGCAGCTGGGTGATCTGCGGCTGCTGGCGGCTTGCAGGGAAGAAGCAAAAGAGCTGTGGCTGTGTGCTGCACACGAGAAGGCAAGAGCCGATTGCAGCTTGCTGTGTGTGCGAGCAGGGGAGGAGATAAGGGGAGCAGGTTGAACTAGGCCGAGGTGTGCAGCAGTGATTCGTCGGCCAGTGGAGCAAGTGCGCTGCAGGTGTAAGCAGCAGCAGGAGACGGACGTGGTGATTCGTCGGCCAGTTGTGCGTGTGAGCTGCAAGTGTAAGCAGCAGCAGGAGACGGACGTGAGCTGCTTGATTGCTTGAATCAGTGGCTTGGGCGACCGCAGGCAGCTGGGAAAACTGGTCTGCTGGAGCCTACCGGAAAGAGGCCGGGTACCTGAGGTGAGAAGGCAGTGGAGACATTCAGATGGCTGGAAGAGTTGATGTCAGGCTGGTGAATGTGGAGATGACTGCAGAAGACTTTTCGATGTGGCAGCAATTCAAGAGGATGAGCTTGAATAAGAAATCCTCAACGGAGCTACCTACCACATCAACTTCTGCCAACTCTACTAATTTGTGTGGTAATGTTTCTAAAGTTGTGAGTTATGAACAGGGTGTTGTGCCATGGTTAATTGACTCTGGTGCGTCGAGACATATGGCGGGGTCTTACAAGGAATTCTCAAAGTATGTTCCTAATGTGAAAGGAGATGGTGTGAAATTAGCAGATGGTTCTACCCGGGCTGTTATGGGAACATGGGTGGTTGAGTGTGGATATGATATGTCTTTATCATCTGTTTTGCATGTTCCTTCATTTCCAGTAAACCTGTTGTCCATTAGTTGCATCACGAAAGAGCTCAATTGTGCCGCTATTTTTTACCCAACCTGGTGCTTATTTCTGGAAATTGGGACAGGCAGAGAACTTGGGAGGGGGAGCATGCATGATGGACTATATTATCTTGACAAAGATATATCTCCTAAGGTGGCAGCTGCTCTATCCTATTCCCCATTAGGAGAAGTTCTTCTCCTACACCACCGACTAGGGCACATGCCCTTCGGTACTATGGTTCAACTTCATCCTAGCCTTTTTAATAAGATTAATAAGGAGCAGCTGGTGTGTGATGCTTGCCAATACGGCAAACAAACTCGAAGTTCGTATGTGCTGTCCAATAATCGCAGCAGTGTGCCCCTTGAGACTATTCACTCGGATGTGTGGGGTCCTAGTGGAGTTTCATCTCTAAATGGTTATCGCTCATTCGTAACCTTTATTGATTGTTGTACTAGGGTTACTTGGGTTTATGTGTTGAGGAACAAGAATGATGTGTTTGAATGCTTTGTTGATTTTCATAATATGATCAGGACACAATATAATGCATGTATGAAAATATTTCGCACAGATAATGGCACAGAATATGTGAACAAGGAATTTGATGAGTACTTGTCCAGGTTTGGGATTATTCATCAAACAACTTGCCCAGGTACTTCGGAGCAGAATGGCTTAGCCGAAAGGAAGAACAGACATCTTTTGGAGGTAACTCGTTGCCTAATGATAGCTATGAATGTGCCTAAATTTCTATGGAGTGAGGCAGTAATGACGGCTGCCTATTTAATTAATAGAATGCCATCAAGGATGCTGAATAGTAAAACACCCATGGAATGTTTGACTGGAAAAAATTCTTATATAGTTCCACCAAGGTTTTTGGATGTGTGTGTTTTGTGAAAGACTACAGACCATCTATTGGAAAGTTAGACGCTAGAGCTTTGAAATGCATATTTGTTGGATATTCAGGGAAACAAAAGGGATATAAATGTTGGTGTCCTGCTGAAAAGAGGATGTTTGTGAGTATGGATGTGGTATTCAAGGAATATGAATCATTTTATGGTGAGCCAACTGACCTCACTGATGTGTTTCCTGAATTGTTTAATAATGATGTTTCAGATACAGATTGTGAAACAGCAGGAGATAAAGTAGAAGAGGACAATGGTGCAGCAATGAAGGATATGATAGTTGGAGCAATTCCAATAGGTGGGGCTGATGATCATGAAAATGGTGGTATGCCAGAAACTGAACGAGAGCAGGGGAGTCACAAGGTACACTAGATGAAGCAATAAGGTGGGCAAGACCGAATGAGGAACAACAATTACAAGTATATACACGGAGACAAAGAGTTAGGAAGGAACAAGTGCAGGGGGAGGAAATCAATTCGGAAGGACATGTTATTGAAGCCCAAGAGCGACAAGCATTAGACAATGAGCAAGAAGCAGCAGTTGCACCTGATGCAGTTCCAGAATCTTCGGCTCAACAACAAATATCAAGTCCAGCCTCTTCAACTAATGATGAACATTCACTCATTCATGATGATCTTGATCTGCCAATTTCTCAGAGGAAACCTACCCGGTCCACCGCTGGAAAATTGCCTTCTAAGCTTGCTCCATATGATGTTTCCAACTATGTTTCGTATACTTCAATTGGCTCTCATTATAAATCTTTTATAGCTGCTCTTGATTCTGCAGCCCCTATTCCTCACGACTGGCAAGAGGCGAAACAACATCCGGTCTGGAGAAGAGCTATGCTAGAAGAGATGGAGGCACTTGATAAAAATAATACTTGGGTACTTACTTCTCTCCCTCCAAATAAGAAAGTGGTTGGGTGCAAATGGGTATTTACACTGAAACAAAGTTCAGATGGTAAGATAGAGAGGTACAAAGCCAGATTAGTGGCCAAAGGATATTGTCAAACTTATGGGGTGGATTATGGTGAAACTTTTGCACCTGTGGCAAAAATGAATACAATTCGAACCTTAGTCTCAATAGCTGCTAATTATAACTGGAAATTGCTCCAGTTAGATGTTAAGAATGCATTTCTTCATGGAGACCTTCAGGAGGAAGTATATATGGAAATCCCTCCAGGTTTTAATAGTAAAGAAACAGAGGGAAAGGTATGCAGACTAAGAAAGTCACTTTATGGACTTAAGCAGTCACCAAGGGCTTGGTTTGGGAGATTTCGAAAGGAGATATGTTCAATGGGTTACAACAGAGCAATGCTGATCATACTCTTTTCTTTAAACATTTTCATGGCAAAATTACACTGCTGGTTGTCTATGTTGATGATATAGTCATTACAGGCAATGATCAGGAGGAGATGTTAAGTCTTAAGAAGGCTCTATCAAGATCATTTGAGGTCAAGGATTTGGGAAACCTTCACTACTTTTTGGGAATTGAAGTGGCCTATGGTGCTCAAGGTATTTATCTATCGCAACGAAAGTATGTACTTGATTTACTTGCTGAAACAGGGATGCTAGATTG
Source organism: Poa pratensis (assembly GCA_947311845.1). NCBI lineage: Eukaryota > Viridiplantae > Streptophyta > Magnoliopsida > Poales > Poaceae > Poa > Poa pratensis. The sequence goes on along the minus strand of CAMZMU010000049.1, from coordinate 26,409,055 downwards.
TAGACCTGCATCCACACCCATAGAACAAAATCATCGCACTATAGCAGAATCTGGTGACCCGGTAGACAAATACAAATATCAAAGGCTTGTGGGACGTTTGATATACCTGTCACACACTAGACCGGACATTGCATACTCTGTAAGTGTTGTGAGCCAATATATGCATGATCCTCGTACCAGCCATCTAGATGCCGTGAATCAAATCCTAAGATATCTTAAAAGTTGTCCTGGAAAGGGTATTCTGTTCTCTAGAAATGGACACTTGAATATAGAAGGGTATACAGATGCAGACTGGGCTGGTTGTTTAGACGACCGAAGATCTACATCAGGTTACTGCATGTTTGTTGGTGGCAATCTTGTTAGCTGGAGGAGTAAGAAACAAAACGTTGTGGCAAGATCAACAGCAGAGGCCGAATTTAGGTCCATGGCATCTGGTTTATGTGAATTGATGTGGCTGAGGATATTGCTAACGGAGCTTAAATTGTATAATAATTCTCCACTTCGGTTATATTGTGACAATCAGGCCACAATCAACATTGTGAACAATCCTGTTCATCATGATAGAACCAAGCACATCGAAATTGATAGACATTTTATAAAAGAGAAGTTGGATGGAGGGGTGCTTCATGTGTCTTATGTTAAATCTGTGAATCAGTTAGCTGATATTTTGACTAAAGGAGTGAGTACTGTAGTTTTTTCTCAAATCTGTAGCAAGATGGGGCTTATAGATATTTTCGCCCCATCTTGAGGGGGAGTGTTGGAGTCCTTGTTTGTAAAATTAGAAGTGTGCTAGGACTAAACTGTAACCCTGCCTTGTATTTATCAGATACGGCAGAGGAGGAAAGTGTAAGAAATAGATTCCAGAGAATTCCCCAATCCACGACAAGATGCCATACCATAAATCATACACTACGGGGTCAGGGAGTAGGAAATCAGCAAAAACTGGTTAGCTATACAAAACTTGATTCTGCAAGCGTTTTACGGTTCACAGAACAACTCCAGAGTTATACCAGCAAATCACTGTTCAATCTTCATGGGACCTGCAGAGAACAGAAGGAATACTTCTGTAAGTTTGATAGGTCGCTATAATCTTATGTAGCTTTTTGAAAAGAGTGTCGTATATACCAGCATTGTTGGCGCTGCTATCTGCGGCCGCAGCGAGGTTGAAGTTTGTATGAGGGATGTTTTGAAGCGCTTCCCACATTTCAGGCATCTAGATACAAGGTTCACAAGTTCATTGACATAGCTTTAGATGCTACATGTGATCAGCGTGTGGTGAAAATGGACTGAATTTACCTGGTGCATTGTGGAGATGTCGTGAAAGGTTCCATTCAAAACACCCGCAGGATTGGAAGCATTGCACATCATATCTGGCTGCATGATTCCTTGGTTAAAATGGGCAATGAGGGGGTTTGATCCTGGGTCGGCTCCATAGAAAGCAAGATGTCTATCTTGTGGAAGCATCATCTACAAACAAGAGTTTACGTTGAGCAGGTGGTGTCTAAAAGTCTTCGATACAAGTAATATTTAGAATGATTTCGGCAGTGAATTTACTTGTTTGGACAGAATCTGCTCAATATCAAAGCCAAGCTCCGGGTTGACAGTTGCAAGTTTCATTGACAAGAACTGCAAGTTCCAAGTTGGATTAGAGCACAGAATGATATTCCAACAGTTACCCAGTAACAAACTAACAATCCAATTAAAGATGCACTAATACACAATATTACCTCAACTTGTCGTTGTAATGACTGCACATAATTGATTATCTCATCAAGCATGACTGCCTTGCCAGTAACCTGTGAGAAGCAGCATGGTAAGGTGTGGAGTACAATATGGTCCTAGAGAAGTTCTTACAAGTTACAACAGAAAGATGAAAGCTACCTTACTACATCCTGGAACAAGATCCTGAAGAAGCTTCATTCTCTCACTTATCTTTTTTCTCCGCATCTGCAAAGAGTTCCATCCAACTTCAACCATGAGAATAACAAGAAAATAGAGCAAACTGAAATGGGATCTCAATAGTACTAATCAGAAGTTTACTCTTTCTGCAAGGCTGTGGCTATTAGTGGCTTGGCCTCGCTTTGCCCGCATATGAACATAATCTTTACTGCCATCGCCATCAGAAGATCCTTCCTTGCTTTGCGTTCTGGATGAAATCTTTCTGTTGTCCTCCTCCAGCGAATCCCTTTCTGGCTGAGATGAAACCTCTGTTTGTTGATCACCCGCATTCTAAATCCAGAATTACAATACAGTTAGTCAATACAGCTAAATTAGAACGAGAAGATCTGCCATAACGAAATCTCACATGCATCCTGTTACTGGCTGATGGGTTTAGCAACGCAGTGCAGTCATCTGTTCCCTTCCTTTTCTTCACACCACCACTCTGCTCATCACTCATCTGGATGTTCTGAGAGAATGTACCTACAAGAATTGTTGTTATTACCATCAACTACAGAATTATCACTTTCAGAAGGATCATGACAACTGCATGATAAGAACTACAGTACTAACCATTAGAAGATGTATACAGCCCCGGTTTTGCTTCGAGCTCCATGCCGTAAGCTTGAAATCCATATGTCCCACTGCCGTACCCCATCTTTTGATGCATTGCCACAGAACCCCAATTCCCCTCCAATAATTCTTTGCCACTGTTTGCACCAGGACCCTGATCAGATTGCTGGCCTGAATACATCTCCATTTGCCTTAAAAGTTAAAACACCAATCCTCAGTTCCCTGTTCAGGATACAAGGAAAGGAGGAGAAGGTACATTAGAACTACCACTAGATTGTCCCAAAAGAGCACAGAAGGACAAAGCTGCCTTGAGTACAGAGTAAAAGTTCATCAAGCCTGCAAAACCCTTTTGTATCACATGAGAACAACTCAAATGGCAACCCTTAACACAGAGGTGAAAAGCAACCAGTCCCTTCAAGAATCACCCCCACTATCCCTATCAACAGATGAAAGAAAGCCAAAAAGAATGATCCACCACCCAGGCAATTGGGCAAAGGCCTGCTGTAACTGTATTACAGCTGGAGATATGCTTCAGAACCTTGAGGAACAAACCAAATCTGCTACTGATTAAAGAAGCAAGCACAGTCCAGGTTCCAGAAAGTGAAACTTTAAACCCAGAGCACAAAGGTAGAGACAGACACAGAAGAAATAATGCCATCATTAACCAAACAGCACTCACTAACCTAGGTCTTTTGTACCAAAGTGATGATTATGATGGGGGGAGCAGAGCTTGAGTGCTCTTCCTAAAAGACTGAAAACACCAAAGCTAATTGGAAACAGCAAAAGCCTACCAAATCTTCAAGAAGCAGGCAAGTTATGAACTTTACAGAAAAAAATGTTTCGCTCGAAGAACTCCCAAACAAGTTATGAACCAACCAAGGAGTGGTTCTCTCCCTTTTGGTTGGATGTGGCTTGGCAGCTACATCCAAGAAGTTGAAAAATAGCTACTTACATGATTACATCTAAACAAAAGCCCCCCTATTACGACGACTCCTCGCAGAACTAGCATCCTCAGGAGCGCTCGAAAAAGATGAACCTACCTTCTTGTAGTAATTTTTGATCACCCTATAAACTTTTCAGTATCTAGAAGAGCACAGATATATACGAAGCTAAGGAGATAAACAACACACATAAACAGAGCCAGTCGAAGGGAGCAAGTGCCCAAGCTATCTTCGAAGGGAGCAAGAGAACCGAACTGGTGAGGCTGTTTGAATGCAAACATAGCTAGACTAGGATCTGCGGGAAATAACTAGGGCAGTGTTGAAGCATGCCGAGAGGGGGAGGACGGAAAGCAACAACCTTTGACCACTCCTCCACCACACCATGTATGGGGCGGAGTAAAGATCTTGAAAGGAACACATACTAAGATGTCCAAGACAGTAACTGCTCGAAAATTACCTGACCGTGATGGAACCACACGAAGCATCCGAGAGGCCGTCAATTCACCTGCAGTTGGGAGGAGGGGGGAAAATTGTTGAAACGATTCAAGAACACAGGAGCAGCTTCGTAATCTTTCTTCTTTTAAATTTTTGTAGCGATACCTGGTGCTGTTTTGCGCTTGTAGAGCGAGCCTCCCCCTGGAAATATGGATCGCAATTTGACCGCAGGGTAAGAGGAGGGTGGTGGTGAAAGATTTGAAGGGGATGGAGGGAAGCAGAAGGGCAAGAAGGGGATGGGAGGAGAGTGGTGTTTGTTGTGATCCGGTGTGGATGCAGCTTGAGTGACTTTGAGCACAAAAGTCTAGCGGTGACTTTGCACTAGATGTACACTGTATAATGTTTAGAAAAAATTGAAAAAATTCCAGTAAATCTTATATGTTATACTATGCATACTGTGAAAATTTCGTCGTATTTGGACAAATAATTTGTGAATAAACATCATTTTTAAATTCACTACACAAATTTGAACTTAAAATTCAAATTTCTCAGAAAAATTGAAAAAATCCTATTAAATCACATATTCGTTAGTATGCATTAGGACAAAGTTTCGTCGTATTTGGACATACAGTTTGTGAGTAAATAATGTTTTAAGTTTTAGTCTAAAAATGTTCACTCTTTTCTATCCGTTGGATCAAGTTTAGATGGCTGAGATGAGAGCAAAGTCACAGCTAGACTTTTGTGCTCAAAGTCACTGAAGCTGGATCCGGTGTTTGTTACCCTGCCCCTGCCGCTGAGGTGAAATGATTCCTTCTTGCTCTCTGGCAAAGGGTTGTTAACCACTTCAACTGCCCCACTTCTAGTCTCCCTCTCTAATGTTTCCAAAACCTTGGCGTAAGCAAACAACTAATCAAAAGTTAGGGCAGGCTCTGGTGTACCAGGAGGAGTAGTTTACTGCTGTGCTTTACTTTGGGTACTACAAGAAGATGGATTAATTAGCTCTGGCAAGGGAGAAAAATAAAGCAGAGGGTGGTGAAAATAGCATACTGTTCTCACCTGCTCCAGCCTTGCATACCCTCAATGTCACGTGGGCCCCAGCTCTACTGTAGGATATGTTTTGAATAAACAAGAGGTACACCGACTGGCCACTGTTTGTTGTTCTTTAATTGATCTTGCAATAGTAGATACTCCCTCCTTCTCGGTTTAAACTGCGCGCTGGAGGATTCTCTGGGACCAAGGTGCAGCTTGATTGGCTCTGGTTTAGTTAGGAGTAGTTACATTGGTGAAGTGGCGGGGCTACAAGTTTGAATTAAACGAAGGTTTGACCAAATAGCAACAGTGACCAAATTTCAAGAAGCTTTCACCCCAAGTGCTAGATTATACATAGCTTTGAAAAAAAAAGATTATCATGTACTCCCTTCGGTTCATAATTTTTGTCATGGTTGTAATTCAAATTTAATCTACAACCGTGACAAGAATTATGGAACTGAAAGAGTAATTTACCTAGGATGCTTACATATACTGTATGCAGTAGTATATTTAATCTAGGAATGAAATGGTTGTTTTTATTTTTACACACTCGGAAATATGTTCTTTTTTTAAACAAGGGCAATATGTCTTTTTTAAATGACTTGGAAATGCTGTTCTAGTACGTTTTTTACCTGTTGGTGAAGCAGCATTGTACTACTTGCTGTGATAGTAAATTACGATGGCATTGTTTATGAGGGTGGGGGAGGGAAGCGAAGGTGCTTGTATTCCACACCAAGCTTTGAATGAGGGAGGGAGATCTCTTTCCAACTGACATAGTACTGCCCATGTACCTATTTGTACACTTGGGCCTTTTTCTCCCCTGCCAGCCTACCTACAGCCATCCTACCACTGTACTCTCTGTTCTCTCTCTTTCAAAGAAAATAAAAGAAAAGAAAAACATGAGGAATCTTGTAATCTATTCACCTCCTTGTCCTCTACAGTCGGAAATGAAGGACGAGCTGGATTTGTGGGGATATGGTCAAAGCAAACACTGTGACTCTGTGAGGCGTCTTGCTTGCTTAGGTGTCCGATCTTTCTTTCTACTCCCTCCGTTCGGAAAAAGATGACTTCCATTTTTCCAAATACGGATGTATCTACATTTGGTACATGTCTAGATACATCTGTATTTGGACAAATAGAAGTCATCCTTTTCCGAACAGAGGGATTAATAATATTTCCTTTGTAGAACCAACAGAAAACAAAGCAAGAAACTGGCTAGTTGCAGATGGAGTGGCTTGAGAAGGGCAATAAATCAAACGTAGCTCTAAATTTTTAATCAGCCCGGCAGGCATAGGAGAGAGAGATTTTTGTACATGTTGGAGTATATTACCCTCACCTAGACGCCTGCCAAATTTGCATATCCCAATAAGAGAATCTGGGACTTGTATTATACGCCGGTGTGATTGATTGGCTGTTTACACGCTTGTAGTAATCTAAGCAAGCATACTTAATACCAATGGTCAGTCCAAATTGCCTGTTTTAATATAGAAACATTAGCTGTTCCTGTTCCTCGGTTGCTGTTGGAGAGAGAGAAGTATAGTGTTCACTGGATTTTGAGTACTCCTATATCCTTGACATGACCCAAGGAAGTGATCATTCATCTGAAATACTAGGTAAATTTAGTGCGGCGACACGCCGCACCCGTGTTGTAAAATTGTAATTTGAAAATGTTGACATTTATAAATTGTGTAGATTTGAGAATCGTTGGTATGCAAAGAGAGTTTGTGTTTGAAAGTTGTCTAGATTTCGGAAAGTAGTCAAATTGGGAAGTTATTTAGATCTTTTTTTTTTCGCGTTAGTAAAATGGTTAGGTTTTAAAAGGCAGTTGTAATTTTGAAATATTCAAAATTTGGAAATGTCCGTTTTTGGAAGTTGTTTAGATCGTAAAATTGTTGGAACTCAAAAAAAGTATATGTTGAGAAGTTGTTGGGGAGCCATTTATGTTTGAATTGTTTGCACGTTTAGTAAATGATCAGGTTTTGTAGATCCGTAATTAGAGGGAATGAATTTGCATTTTTGCTAGAATATTTATCTAATGTAGTTAGATAGTTTTAAATTATGGTATTTGTAAATATGTTAGGTAAATTGAAATTGTGAAATATAGTTCCATTTTGCCAAAAAAAAATTGTGTGCTATCATATTTAGAGGAAATGTATGGTGGGTATGTCTAATTATTATGTTTGTATTTTGACGTAAATGTGCAATTTAGATCATTAGTTAGAAAGAAAATACTGTATAAGCAACTGTTAAATTCAATCCATCTTTAGAGGAAAAGAATTTGCGTTTCCTTCAAATGTACATGTAATGAAGAGTTATTTAAATTTGAGTACATAGTTAGGGAGAGTTAAGTGCAATTTAGATCGTTAGTTAGAGGGAAAATACTGTATTAGCAATTGTTAAATTCAATCCATCCTTAGAGGGAAAGAATTTGTGTTTTCTTGAAATGTGCATGTAATGTAGCGTTATTTAAATTTAAGTACGTAGTTAGAGAGAGTTAAGTTCAACTTGAGTATTTAGTAAATTAAATTGTATATTTGGAGCGAGTTTAGTTATAATATGTTGTGAATGTTAAATTATTTGGTTTGGTATGGTATGTTTGTGTGTTATCTTAAGTAGTTAACTTAACTCAAAATTCGGAGATAATACGTTGTTTGAACATTTGTTAAATTCAATTTGAACTCAATCTATAATCTGACGAAATGAATGTGCATTCTCTGCAAATATAGTTTGACGAAATGAACGTCGCGCCCTGAGTGGATATTTTTGTAATTTTTTTTTGTTTTGTTTTGGTTACGCAATATATTTTGTGAATAGAAATGGTGAAGTTGTTTGTTTAATGCATTTAATAAAATACATTATGACTGTATCAAGAATATTTGCCAATTCTATCATTTATTTAATTTTATTGAACATGCTGCACCCTTGCTAAAAATATTTTCGTGATACTTTTTGTTTTGTTGCGTTGCATATATTGTAAAGATACGTGTTAGTTCTAAATGGTATAATGTGTTTAGCTGGAATTCAATTTGAAAGCACAAAATTAGAGTAAATGAGTTTGCATTTTGTCGAAAATATTCATCGAATCAAGTTTTTTTTTTTGTGAAATGCAACTACATAATTACAGAGATCTAAGCTACATTTCTTGAAAATATGGTAGGTAAAATTAAATGATCAAATACTCGTGTGGTGGAAATGAAATTTGAAAATGTTCATGTTTAGAAGTTATTTGGATTTTAAAATCAGTGGAATTAAAGAAAATTCGCGTTTAAAATGTTGGTTGGATTTCAGAAATCTGTCAAATGTGGAATTTGTTTAGTTTTGATTTGTTAATCACGGCGCGCCCTTGGTGGATTTGTGAGTCATAAATTTGGTCATATTTTGTAATTAGTTAGCACTTTTTTTTTATCGTGTTGATGATTTTTTTCAACTGTTGCTGGTGGATATAGTTGCGTTTGGTTTGTAAGTCAAATATGTTGTTTTGGAAAATAATCTTGAAACAGCTGTTTCTAAATATTTGCATTTGTGGTATTCTTATTTTGATATATTTAAGCTCATTATATAAATGGGTAATTGTATGTTTAAAATATTCAATTTTCAGCTTTGACATGTTCACTACAGGAAAGACTAACATTACATATTCAACTCAAATGATTAATTTGGAGATACTTACTATAAATTTATAAGTATCGCTTCCAGCCAGAACTGTGACCGTGAACTGGCTATATTGCTATCCCACCAAAGCACTTCTTAGTCAAGCGTCATGAAAACCTAGAGCAGATCCTGCAAATTTGTCAAGCTATCAACATGGCTTTGTTAGCATTTTAATCCCATCAGATTTAATCTTATATAATGGATTGCGACTGGAAAAAAATATATACAGTTACTGGAAAATTGCAGAATGAACATGGATTAAATTTTGCGTGGCGTCACGCCACGCCCTTGGTGTTTATTTTTTTTGTACAATATGTATATTGTTTGTTTACTAAAATGTTTGACAAATTGGAGTGTGAAAACATGTTCTTATTTTGTTGTAGGTAGGTAGCATTTTTTGTGTGCATTTCTGAAGTATTGTGAACAATTTTGAAATATTTAGTGGATTGGAATGCTTAAACGTTTAAAAAATGTATAGTTTTAAAAAATGTGTGAGATTCAAAAAAAAAGTTGACGTCTAGGAGTTGGTCAAAGCTAGAAAATTTGGTCAAATAGAGTCCAAAAATTGTTGAAACTTGGCAGATTTTCAGTTTTTAATTATTTGTATGGTTCTACAATTTTCAATTGCAAAAGTTGGTGGAATTGTTAGATTTGGAAGGATTCAATTTTTTTGAATTATTCAAATTTGTATGATGCGTTTATGTGGTGGAATTGAAATGTTGAAAATGTCTACATTTTGAAGTCGTGCAGATCTGAAAATTGTTGAAGTTGTATTTCGAAAGGTACGAAAGTTTTTGTGGGAAAAAAAAACCAGGGGAAATGTGGTGAATTTCAATTTTTGGAAACGTCTACATTTTCAAGTTGTAGTGGTTGCGGAATCAGGAGACTTGGAAGTCACATGACATTATGAAAATATTGAAATTTGTAATTTGAGTTGAAATGGTGAAATATGATTGTAGGAATTCATTTACTGGTATTTTTTTTAAAGTTTTTCTTGATTTTAAAAGATATTTATGGGATCTATATATTGTAAATTGATGTAAATGTGTCAAACGTGTGTTTATGTAGGATCTTAAATTTCCAAGATTTGCAATAATTTGGATAATGTTCCACAGTATTTGGAATGGTTATTTTGTTGCTTATCAAAAAAAAATTAATGTAGATATTGTGGTTATGTTGATATTTTTGGCATATTTGTGAATCTTTTGGTGTAAGGAATTCAAATTTGGGAATGGGATTATCTACATTAAAATTTGTTTAAATTTGTGTGTACTGATACTCGGGGAGCAATTGTTTAGGTTGCAAAGGTATTCATATTTGAATTTGGTTTACTTAATTTGAACTGGAATGGTGAAATATAATTGATTTTCTCATAAAATTGTGCACATGTAGGCCAATTTGAATTGTTCGAACTTATTCGTCTTTTGTGGAAAATAGGTAACCTTTTTTTTTGTTTCTAGTATTTTCATATATTTTTTATATTTTGGCGATGGGTATTTATAGAATTTTTTCTGTTGGCTGTACTTTTTTTTGTTACTGAAATTGAAAGAAGTTTGCAGCTAAAAAATTGTTTAGGTTTTGGAAATTGTTGTAATTGGGGTGTTTTTTCAGATTAGATTTGCGTTTGTAAAATGAGTAGGTTACGAAGATATTTAAGATTGTGGAATATGTAAATATGAATTTTATTGTCTGACACAAATAATCAGCATTTATTGTTGTGTGGGTATTTATTGGAAACACTTTCATGCTTTAGAAATTGTTCTAAAGAGGAAGTGCGGTAGGATTTTCATCAAATATTACCAATTTGAAATGCTATTTTTTTTGTTCTCTGATGTAAATAATTACTATTTATTTTGTTGGAGCATTTTGTTGTGTTGTTTCATTTTTTCCAGATGGGATTTTGTGGAGATACATCCATTTGCATGAAATGTAATGAAATTGAATGCATAAAATTAGTGGAAGTCAATTTTGATTGTAGAAATTCATTTATTGGTATTATTAATTGTTTTTTTAAAGATTTTTCTTGATTTTAAAGGAGATTTATGGGATTCATATAGTAAATTGATGTAAATGTGTCAAACGGGTGTTTATGTAGGATTTTAAATTTTCAAGATTTGCAATAATTTAGACAATTTTCCACAATATTTGGAATGGTTATTTTGTTGCTTGAAAAAAAAATTAATGTAGATATTGTGGTCATGTTGATATTTTTGGCATATTCGTGAATCTTTGGGTGTAAGGAATTCAAATTTGGGAATGGGATTATCCACATTAAAATTTGTCTGTATTTGTGTGTATTGATATTCGGGAGCAATTGTTTAGGTTGCAAAGGTATTCATATCTGAATTTGGTTTACTTTTTTAATGCTTGGATTTGAATTTTGATCGTACGCCGTGAATAGCCGGTGGTTTTTGTTGTGGTCATGTTGATATTTTTTGTCACATTTGTAAATATCTTGGTGTAGGAAATTCAAATTTGGAAAATGACCATGTTAAAAATGTGTTCAGATTTTAGTGTATCGAAATAAAAAATTATATTTATGTATTGTTTGTGTTCCAAAAGTTGGTAAAATAGGTAGTTGTGGAAGAATTGTTAAATTTTTTTAATATTGGAATTTATATGCAGTGGTTTTTTTTGTGGTGAAATCTAAATTTAAATTTTTAGGATGATCAAATTGGGGCCGTGAATAGCCAGTGGTTTTTGTTGTGGTCATGATGATATTTTTTGTCACATTTGTAAATATCTTGGTGTAGGAAATTCAAATTTGGAAATGACCATGTTAAAAATGTGTTCAGATTTTAGTGTATCGAAATAAAAAAAGTATATTTATGTATTGTTTGTGTTCCAAAGTTGGTAAAATAGGTAGATGTGGAAGAATTGTTAAATTTTTTTAATATTGGAATTTATATGCAGTGGTTTTTTTTGTGGTGAAATCTAAATTTGAATTTTTAGGATGATCAAATTGGGGAGATATTCATATTTGAATCGTTTTCACGTTTATGTATGTATATTTTAAAATTCGGCAGGTTTGAAAATTATTGAAGTTGTATTTGGAAAGGTTTTAAAAAATCAGAAAAAGAAAAATATGGGAAAAAGACACGGAAAAAAAAATAAAGAGGGCCGAGCCAGCTGCGTAGCAGCCAGCCCAGCCCAACTCGCGGCCCAACTGCGCAGACCAGGCCCACTGGGACGTCACGCTGACGTCACCAGTGGACGGGCTCTGCCGGCGCCTGCGCGGCGGCGTGGATCTCGCCGCGCCGCAGCAGAGCGTTGCGGGACGCGCGAGCGAGTGCATCGGATGCGGCTTGACGCGGTGTGGGAGTAGGTGGCGGCGGCGCCGCTTTTGTGTCGCCGTATCGTCGGTGGCGGCGTGCGGACACGGCGGAGAGGCAGTGGCACGGCGGCGGCGATTCCGGCGATGGCGCAGCGTTTCGGCACGCGAGACTCGGCGGCGAGGAAGAGGCTGCGACGGCGAACCTCGCAGCGTGACTGGATCTGGACGGGGAGGCGCGGAACGGCGGCGATGCGCGCGGCGGCGGCGGCGTTCTCCGGCCGTGCGCGCGAGAGAAGAGGAGGACGGAGGAGTGTTAGGGCAGTTTTGCATTTTCGCCCGTAGCTTTTATGCAATTTGCATATCGGTCCCTCGCCTCGCGTTTGCGTGGATTGCGGGTTGGTTTCTCATTTAGAGAGGGGCTTTTTTGCAAATCCATCACGGACGTGTTCTCTGGATCGTCCGATCGCCGGTGGACGTCCGGGATTGAGTACTGTTGAACACTGTAGATTTCTACAGTGTCCACTGTAGTATCTACAGTAGACAGGCGCGGTGAGAGCGAGAATCTGCACGTCTTTAAATATAGTAGTAATATATAACCCAACTTTTTTTTAGGAAGATCTGGGAGCAGAGAAGGAGTAGTCATAGTCTAGTTCACGCGTACCAAGTGTGCTAGAGTACTGGGCCTAGTGACATCACGCTCGTACTAGGTAAAGAGCCGCATTTTTTGTTATGTCGACGATGTACAATGCGTATCTGATCTTTGTGCATTTCCATCGACACGACACCCCAAATGACCCCAAAATCTTAATGGTTTCGGACGCAAAAAATACCCACAACGTCACCCCAACTGTTCGGCGGAGCTGATTTCTGTCCGGCACCCCCGAGAGGCCCTCCAAACTTGGGGGCCTCTTCGGGGTGCCGAATATCGCCCGAACAAGCCCTCCGACAGATGTGGCCCACCCGTCATACACACACAACGTCGCGCCGTGTTAAGTAGGTTGTGCAGGAGGTCGTTCTGCCCGAGTAATGGCGCACACTCGCGGGAGGCAATGCGACGTGACGGCGGCACGCCTAGCAGCACGCGTAATAACACCAGAACGGTTCCCTGGTGGGCGCAGAACGAAGCGACGCGTCGAACGCGCCGTCCACATGTTGACGTTGCAGCGGATCCCCACGACGGCGCCTGAACACGCGTCGTCGGCGTCAATGTGTGTCAGGCGAACCGGTGCTCGTCGTTAATGTTCACCACCCAACCCCGCTCCTCCGACCGTCTTTAAAACGCCCGCGCGACGCACCTTTCCTCTCCCCACATAGCCTGCCTCTTCTTCTCCCTCTCCCAAGTCCCTCTCGCCGTGAGCTAATCCACCGCCCAGCATGGTGGACAGCCGCGAGGAGCCAGCGAAACGCGAGCTACGCCTCCGTGACTACCTCTTCGCGGAACATTCGTGTCCCCGCAACGAGCGTCGCCGCAAGCAACGCCGCCAACTGCACGAGGAGCAGCAGATGGCCGGGGCGTGGCACCGCGAGATGCGGCGTGAGGAGGCAACCAACGCGCCTCCACATTTGCTGACGGTCGAGAACGCGCAGATTTACCTCCGCCACAACATCCGGTGCTAGACTGCAGGGGTGGGTGACGAACGTCGTCAACGTGCCGATGGCGCCGTGCCTCAGCGGGCAGGAGCGCATCGCCTACATCTAACGACAATGGAGGGAGATGTCGTGGGAGCAGCGGGTCGACCCCAAGTACTCCATCTTGGCGCCGTACTGGCAAGCCTTGGTGGACCAGGAGTACGAGGCGCGCCGCAGTAGCTTCTTCCTACCTACCAGAATGTGGTCGCCACCTAAGGAGTGGTTCACGTGATCACGTCGGACGATGAGCTGGCACACACTGAAAACGAGGGCGAGGAGCTTCCTTTTCCATCGGCGTAGGAACCTGCCCCAGCACCATCGCCGGTACCGAAGAAGAGGGCATGCAGGCGGTCATCGAGGCTTCCCTCCGCCGAGGCATGCAGACTTTTCAAGGTCATCGAGGCTAGATCAAACCCCACCACACGCCGGCGACGAAACCAAAGCCGGCCTCAACCGAGGCTATGCAGGTTCCTAAAGGCCGCCGCCGACAATAGCACGTCAGATCATTTAGGCATGCAAGTTCCTTGATGACGGCGGCGCTAGGATATGCATCTTTCTCACGACGTGTAGTGGTTGGCGAGGCGCCAGGATATGTCTCCTTCTCTCGCCGTAGTGATGACGACGGCGCCGGGAGAGGCCGGGAAGATGGTGTGGAATACCACTCGTCGGGATCAATATCCATCGTGGAAGGAGTGCGCAGGAGGCCGCCGATGGACGTGGGAGGAGCATGGAAACTGGTGCCTCGCACCACCGCGATTGACATCAGCGGTCCACTGAAGCCCAGATCGGCCCGCCCAGGCCCAGTCCTAGCGCATGCGGCCCCTCTGCCCCCACCTCGCCGCTGCATCACCGCCCTGCCCCACCGCCACGCCACGGCCCCGTTGCCCACCGCCACTACCAGAGCCAGCCCACGGCGCTCGCCTGCGCCGCACGCAGACGCGCCGCCGCGCCCGATGGCGCTCGCGTCCACCGTAGGTCTCCCGTGCCCCTTTTCGAGGTTGGGGCCGCCGCCACCGTGGAGAGGTCGGTGGCATCGGGGGTGGGGAGGGAGGCCGGAGAGGAGGTGCTAGGGCGGCGAGGTATGGTTCCCTCGAGTCATGGCCTTGGCCGAGGCACATATTTGTGTCGGACCCAACTATCGTATGAAACTAAGAGCATCATCTATGTGTGAGGTGAAGTTTTGCTATAATATGTTACTCACATAACTTGTGGAATTCTTTCATCATTCATTTGGCAAATGCGTATAATGTAGAAGAGAACTGGGGTCATTCCAGGCTCTTAGTAATTCCCGCGCACTCGCTTAACAAGGGAGCAGTTCACCAATTAATGGCATGCAAGAGATAGGAGGGAGGGGAAAACAACTTTCTATTCCTTGCGAGCAACCCACAAATTTGAGATCAACCTTGGAACTGAAATTGGCTACAGAGCAAACCAAAACCTTAACTCCTCATTCTTTCTATCTTACATCGCCATCAGCCCAGCTGATCATATTGGATTAGACTGATGAATAAGTAATCTTTCTCCATATATTGATTCGAAAGACAAATTTGTTTTCCCACAATATATAAGGTCTGCTTTAAGAATTGTCACATAGGTCTTATGGTCTAGCTTTTTCACCTAGTGGATGCCCTAGTTTGGTCTCAAATTTACTAGCTAGCCACTAGTACTCGACTTTGACTCAATCTGAATTAGTATAGGACATGGCCAAGTCGAAAATGCTCAGGAGAACCTCGAGACGCCCCTCCCTAGATTCTCACAGTTGCTTTCACAACTAACACACGCAAACATTGCTCTACGACTCGTACACCCAGCTCCCTATGTTGTATTTTTCTGGTATTTCACTCGTGGCTGATGTCACTATCTGTAAATGCGCTCAACCATTAATTGCAACCCATTACCACATTTGCACAGCCATTAATTGCATCCCATTTTTTTCCTAACTTCATTTTTTAAACTTGGCTCTTAAACCATATGGGGGTGCAATAGAAACAACAAATGTAATTTCTTGCACTACTTAAATCATCACCACACTTAACTATATTTTTCAAACTAAAATACATTTCCCCCATCTTCCCCAAACATGCAACAAAATAATTCTTTTTCTAGCAAAAACCTATGAAATTCGGATTCCGTTTCGCAACCAAACACGACCAAGATTTTTACTACATTCACAAATAAATTGATGATATGTGTTCCGAATAATAGATGATCAAGTAATTCAAATAAAATTTCCACAAATTCGGAATCAGTTTCGAAACAAAATATGACCAAATTGAAAAAAACAAGGTCACAAAATTCCGAATTGTTTCCCCAAAACAAAGACGATCAAGTAGTTTGGAAATAAAGAAGAGATCAAATCATTCTTTTTTCCTAGTAGAAACCTACGAAATTCGGAATCTTTTTCGGAACCATACGATCAAGTATTAACTACATTCAAAATCAAAATTGATGATTTTTCTTTCGAATCACAGATGATAAAGTAATTATAATAAAATGTCAACAAATTTTGAACCAAATACGACCAAGTAATTGAAAAATATGGTAATTGTTTTTCAAATTTTTAATCAAAAAACAAAGATGAGCAAATTATTCGAAAAAAGATGAGATCTTGTTTTAGAATCGGTTTCTTGATTTTTTTTGTTGAACAATATACTTTTTTTTAGCAAAAACCTATGAAATTCGGAATCTGTTTCTGAACCAAACACGACCAAGTATTTGACTACATTCACAAACAAATTGATGAGATGTGTCCCAAAAAATAGATGATCAAGTATTTTCCAATAAAATGTCAACAATTTCGGAATTTGTTTCGAAACCAAATACAAGCAAGTAATTACAAAAATAAGGTAAAAAATTCAGAAATTTTTCCCCAAAAAACAAAGATGATCAAGTGACTCAGAAAAAGATGATATCAAATCATTATGTTTTACCAACAAAAACCTACAAAATTGGAATCTTTTTCTGAACCATACACGCCAAGTAATTGAGTAATCTTTCGAATCACAGACGATCAAGTAGTTGAAAAAATATGGTAAAAAAACATTTTTCCCAAAAAACAAGATGATCAAGTAATTCAAAAAAAGATGAGATCTTTGTTTCGAAATACGTTTCTTGATTTTGTTTGGTTGAATAATATACACCTTAGTCATTTTCCCCAGATTATTTTCACCATGCTAACATGCATTTTTAACCTACCGCATTAGTACAATTAATGCCCCTAATGTGCCCTAAGATTAGCTAACACAGATGATCAATTAATTCAAATAAAATGTCGAGAAATTTGGAACGGTTTCGAAACCAAATACGACCAAGTCATTGAAAAAACAAGGTCACAAAATCCGATTTTTTTTCCCTAAAAACAAATATAATCAAGTAATTTTGAAAAAGATGAGATCAAATCATCCTTTTTATTCCTAGCAAAAACCTATAAAATTCGGAATCTTTTTCAGAACCATACATGAGATTTATCCCCGATGTTTTTCACCATGCTAACATGCATTTTCTTAACCCTGAGATTAGCTAACACGTCAATCTTCTTACAGACCAAAATCATCAACTCAATCAATGCCTATACCCACAGTCATCAACCAATAAATGCTTACTGCCTAAAGCCACCGACCCAACAAATGCAATGATGTACCATCCTGTTTTGGTGATGCAATGTTGTACCGTATTTATACATATCATTTTTTAACCAACTAGCACTACTTTGTTTAGTAATCACGAACCCAGAACCAATGACACAGATTCCATCCGCGCTCGGGTCGGTGAGCCAAAAGTCGGGTCAATTGCCAAGTCTGCTATAACTTAGAACCTACTCATGATCATGAATCTTCGAAGCATCTTAGGGGTCAGCTAAAACTGAACCGTACGCATACAAAATGGAGTCAATTAGTAGATTTCCCCCCTATATTGTCAAGTAAAAGTGAACTAAAGGATCATGTTGTTACTTAATACTTTATCTTACTTTCCCAACTACTCCCTCCGTTCACAAAAGGATGTCTCAATCTTTTCTAGATTTGTATGTATACATACAAATCTAGAAAAGATTGAGACATCCTTTTGTGAACGGAGGGAGTAGATGTTAATTAACTTTTTTGCTTGGAAGTACAAGGAATTAAAATGTTAAAGATATATATTTTGTTGAACCATCTCCCAAAATAATATGTTCACCGTCGCTTGCATTCATAGTTATATATGTGCAGAATAATATGTTCATCCATGTACCACGTATGAGCACATAAATCTAAGACACTAGATTAGACAGAATTGAACGAAAGAATATGTATGGGCAATTCCACTTTTAGTTTATCTCACGCCACTGATCGTGGAAGAAATTCATGTGAGCCAATCATTCTTCGAAGTACTCCTTATATCTTTATCGAAAAAATACACCTTATATCGGCAATACTAGAAGGCCAACATGTAGATTTTCTTACCGCAATACTAGAATAGTAGACTTAACTAGACGGATCGGGTAAAAGGTATACGCGCACGGCGCCGGACGGCGGCAACGGCGTCGGTCACACGCCGGCGGCTCCGATGACGGTCGGACGGCGCCGGAGCGGCGGCAACGATGCCGCTAAACGGTAGAGGCGTGGTGGTTGATCCGCCGCTCCCGGCGGCGTTGGCGGAAGCTGCACCTCGTCTGGTATGTGAGAACGTT
The DNA here is from genome assembly GCA_947311845.1 of Poa pratensis. Taxonomy (NCBI): domain Eukaryota; kingdom Viridiplantae; phylum Streptophyta; class Magnoliopsida; order Poales; family Poaceae; genus Poa; species Poa pratensis. Next base: position 26,390,919 of record CAMZMU010000049.1, on the reverse strand, counting down.
GCGATCAAGGGATCGATGAACGATCTATTTTTTTGAGGGATCGATCCATGTTGACCCAACGATTTCTTCTACCGATATTGCACTAGAAATATTTTGTTTTGCTTTCACGTCCCTAAAAAAAATTCCCTATTAGGTATTATACGTATGTATTTCCATCTTTTGGTAAATAACCAATTTTTTCCACCAAAAGAGTCCCTCTTTACCAACTCCTTTTGATCCCATCTAAAAAAAACTCCTTTTGATCTGATTCACGCATAATTAGTTGGTGTCGCAGGCGGATTCTTAAGGCCGTTCGGCCGGCAGGTCTTGATCCGCCTGTCTCAATAAGTTGCTAGCCGCTGCAAGCCCGGCCATCTCAATCAGTAGTTTAGCGACGCCGGCAGCTGCAAGTCCGGCCGTTTAGATAAGTTGCATCCGGCAACAAAGCTAGGCCGGCCGCCGGGAGTAATCGATCCCCTGCGGGATCCAATCCAATCATGGAGTCATCCTGCAACACGATCAGGGATAAAGATGCCATTACTGCGAGCAAAGATGAAGATATAATTAGTGAACTCCCCAATGACCTTCTACTCCGAATCCTTGAACGCCTTGACATGCGGAAGGCGATTCAGACCGGCGTGCTCTCCACACGATGGATGCACCTCCCACATCAGCTCTGTTATCTACAAATTAATGTCACACACTTTGGAGGCTCCCACAACACGGTGGATCAGATAATGACCGCGTACACTGACGTGATAAGGAGATTGCTATCTTCTACGACATGCCAATGCAGTCGATTTATCAGGAGTCTGCAACTCAGCTTCTACCTGGTAGACCCTTACTTGTCCTCTATCGCTCAAGCAGTCGGGGACGCCGTGAATACCAGAGTAACAGAATACCTCGAGTTTGCACTGTATGGACACGTTCTTCGTCCGAGTAAGGCTCACCTAGCATTGTTCAGACAGCGGTTTATGTCATTCTTCCATGCTTGCCCTGGTGCCTTCAATCTGGTCACAAAACTAACGCTGCAGAACCTTTCATTCGAAGACTTTGACATCCCCAATATCCTCAACACTTGCCATAAACTCAAATACCTTTCCTTAAGATCCTGTGAATTGGGCCAGGACCCTGTCCTGGAGATAGATGTCCCATCCTCGGAGCTTACGGGACTTGATATTAGCTTCGGGTGTGCACAGGTTGAACTGATCTGTGTTCCTAAACTCCTGGAATTGTTCTACGATTCCTGGTATGGTGAAAACCCCCCGGTGTCTTTTGGCTATGTTCCTCAGCTTGTTAAAGTATGCTTTGCTTCTCCTGCCCTATCTTGGCAGGAGCCATTCGCATTGAGCGAGTGTTTTTCTAGTCAGAGAAACCTGTCATTTCTACATCTGGATTTTCGTGCTCAAATGATTTGGATTCACCCCGAAGATCCACAACAGCTCACTTTATTCAGTAAACTAAGAGTTGTGCATCTTTACAACATCTTTGCTGAGTGCAATCTAAATTGGACTATGTTTATCCTTGAAGGCGCACCTTCCTTGGAGAATTTATGTTTATCTCGGCATTCATGTGACCTCAATAAGTCCGAGGATACTGCTGAGAAGACCAACTTGACGTGGCAACCATCCGAGAATTTGAGGCACTTGAAGTTGAAATCGCTGGTTATGATAGGGTTTGAGGAGGAAGACATGGTGATGGATTATATAAGGCTTGTCATGGCACGGACCGTGGCCTTGAAGAGAATCGAGTTACGTGATAAACACCCATGCAAGAGGTGCAATGCCATCAAGTCTGAGCCCCCAAGATTTCCGGTGGATGAAGCAAGCAAGCATCAGATTAGGGAGCAACTCACGCATAGATCCTCATCTTCTGCCGAGATAATAATTGGTTAATGGACGTAGGGTCTGTTTGTTTGGTCCGCAGATGGTGGGGTGTGAGAAAGCCGCAGGGGAAACAGAGATTGGATGTTTGACGGGATAAAATGTCTAGAATGTCCTTGAGTGCTGAAGATGTTGTATAAGTGCTAAATTTGAAACGATTAAGCTGTTTTGAACCCATTTTATTCACAAAAAATAGGATTGATTACATGATTGCGATCTCGATCTGTAAGTGGTTGTGGTGCCCCGACTCGACTATTATACAGTGATACTGTGTCCCCGGTTATCCAATACCACCATACACACTATCAAGCATAATAGAGAGATCAAGACTTGTGTAACAACTGGCACATCGCAGACTCTACGACACAAAATCATATAGTTCAACTCTTATAATAGAGAAAGATATCAAATGACAACCAGAGGTCACAGACCCAACATTACAACAAGCGGAAGCAAATTAAGTTGTTCTAAACAACAAGATCCAGATTATGGCCTAAGAGGCCTACAAATAAACATCCAGCGCCAGCTGTTCCGGGATGTCCCAAGCTGCCACCTGGGAACCCCAGACTACTCGTCGACGTCCACAAAAAACCCACCTTCGAGGTCGGTGAAGTCCTCCTCTGAAACAAAACAAACGACGTTGAGTTCGACGAACTCGCAAGATTATATATAGAGCTTTAGCTCGATGAGGCTTTCAAGGTTTTATGGCTGTTTTGCATAAAGCTGATTTTATTTAATAAAACATAACTCAATGGCATCGACTATTCAGAGTATTTTAAAAATGGGGTAAGAAGTGACTCTTTTCTTGATCACCTTTCTCGACATCAACCATCATCAACCACTGTACCTGTTCATCAAAGGCACCTCCCCGAATCACCCTCGAGGAAGCTCACCTTGCAATCTTGAATGGTACCTTTAGTACCCAGTTTTTAATCATTCCGTTAAAGTTATTCTATGATCTTATCGTCCTTCCCCAAGTTGTCCGTAACCGTGGACACGGCTTTTCGAAAAGATTTACCCTGCAGGGGTGCACTGTGTTTACCTTCGGTACCGCCCGGCTCATTGCCTACGCTTAGCTCTCTTCCGGGGAAAGCCGTCTGAGTGGGAACGGTTACAACCTTTACCTTGTTAAGGACTAACCCAGGATCATCAGTGAGGACGAAGCAGCGGATCATCAACACCGTGCTCCGTGGCCACTCATTTTCCTAACACCACCATCCTCATCCCAGTCTTGGTCACCATCTCAACGCACACGCAAATGGAAAACCAAACTAGAGGATCCTGGCTAGTCCCGCTCAAGTTAGTTGGTCGACGGGGGTTCCATATAGCCCACCGAAAGGAAGCGCGCTCATTCTTGGTTCAAGAGGTAAAGAACTCGCACCTAGGCGGCGAGAGTGAGACAAAACACCACCATACCAAAGTGGCCTCTCATCCCCACCTTTAAGCATTTTATTACCTGTCACCACAAATTCTCTACCATCATCTGAACAATTCAACAACCTGTTTCCAACATGAAGTATCCATCGGACGGCTAAGCATTTAACTAAGCATGGCTAAGCAACAACATAGCATAGTTAAGTATTTCAGGCCAACAATACAAACCTATGGATAATAGGAGGGAAGCAGGTAATGGCATTGGATTCATAATGCAACTATAGGATACTCTAATCCGAATCAAATTGACATTTGGAACCGCATGCAATATTATAGTGGAGAAAATACTTGCGGAAAATAGGATAAGATATGCTCAGAGGGGGATTGCGCTTGCCTTGTTGAGCGAAGTAGTCAAACTGCTCGTCGGAGTAATGATGCTCAACTCCGAACTCGTGATCTACCGGAGAGCAAACAACACCGGAAAGCAAAAACAACAATCAACCCATGGCAATTGTGCAATGCATACAAAAATGATGATATGACATTTTAATGCCACTAGGGGATCCTAGACATGATCATCAGGTTAAATGGGGTCCCGAAGTACAATTAGGAGTTATTCGGTTAACCACCCATATTTATCTTAATGTCCAACATGTTGTTCTAGTTATAACCAGTATCACAAAATGATTGTACATGCATGAGAATGATGTTTTCTGTTAGTATTGACTCGCGGAACATTTTGAGAGGTTAAACTTAATTGTTGGACCAATATTCAAAAAGTTATTACTTTTTCCAAATTTCAATTATTTTCACCATTTAAAGGATTCATTTTCATGGATGAGTTATACTTTTGGTTAAGTTTCATTTTTCTGCACATTTTGATACCTCAAATGCAAATTTTGGATAAACAACACAAAAGTTATTGATTTTAGAAGTTTATATTAATTTTCTTGCCTTCTATTATTTTTCCAGGCGCACTGATCAGAAGTTGGTACATTTCTAAATGCCCTTTTAGATAGGTCCTTTTAGTTAGTTATGTTAAACAACAACAGAATTATTCAACCAACTCCGAAAGAAAAGAGGTGAAAAGAAATTAAATTGGTGCTGAACAATTTTCGGAATTTCCGATTTATTTTGATTCGGAATATCCGATGGACCGAGAAGAGGAGAAATTTGGTACTGCTTTTATTCGGATAATCCGATCGTGGGTGAACCGGAATATCCGACTGGTTTTCAGTTCACGCTCGAACCACTGATGAAACTGAGGAACGCCGCACCGTGGCAGTGTGCGACGGGAACCACGGTGAACTGACGTTACGGAGCATGGCCGAGCAAGGGGAGAGTACGGGGAGACGGCTAGCTCACCCTGAGACGTATGCTGGAGCTCGTCTTGGCTGGGGGAGGTCGAGGACGGCGTCAAGCGGCTCGACGTGCGGCTGCCGTGGTCGGAGGAGATGATGACGGCGGCGGCGATTCGTGAATCCCCAGCTCTATTCCTTCTGCGTGGGGAAGCAGCACGGCGAGGCGGTCCCGTCGGTGGTCTTCAATCGGGATGGGGAGGTCCAAATCGACGGCGGCGTGCGAAAAGGGGCGGCGGCCGGCGATGAAGACGACGGCGAAATTCGGCGGCTCCCGGCCTTCCCAGCTTGCACGAGTTGACGGGGAGGCAGAGGAGATGTTGGCGGAGCTCGTGGTGGCCTTGGCTTGCCTCGGGGAGGACTACAGCGGCGGCGCAAAGCTCGGCGGCCATGGCGGCGTCTCAGTCGTGGGAAGAACAGAGAAGAGAGCGAGAGGGCGCCGAGCTAGGGTTAGGGTTAGGGTTCCGGGGTGCGCTTCTTATCCACGCGGGTGGAGGCAGAGAAGGCCAGGCGAGGCGCGCGTGCGGCAGGGCAGCGACGAGCTCGCGGTGCGGTCGAGCACGAGCTCCTCGGTCGCTACAGGAAGAAGACGGTGCACTTGCAGAAAACCCCCTGCGCATTTGTTTTCCATCACCATTTGGTCCTTTCTTGTTTTTAATTTTAACTCCTTTTAGAACCAGCACTGTATTTGATTTATTTAGAGCACTTAAACACTTTCAAAAATTATGAAATAATTTGGGTGGCCTTTTCATCTCATGTGGGAGCTCCACAAAAATGGGCGCCTCCAAATAAAATGTTATGAACCACTTTTGTTTAGAGAGTTGGATTTGGCATTTTTGCTAAATTTCAAAATGTTTCTCCTTTAACAATTTGGAGCAAGTGCAAAATATTATTTTGGAGCTCTTGGAACTTCCTTGACAAATATAAGAGGACAAGGTATTTGTGTTTTGCAAGTTTGAGTGCCTTTCTGTTTTGAAATTTGGTTGTAACAAATTTGGCATGTTGTTTTGAAATGGTGCCAACCCACAACAATTTCTTAGCAACAACAACAATTCCCTAGCACAATTCCCTAGCAACAACAACAATGATGCATGATGCCATGAACACAAAAGTGGAAAAATTACATAGGTTTTCAGGTTCTCAACTTCGGGCTGTTACAGTGGTGTTGTAGAGTCTCCCACCTAATGGTTTGCCTATGATTAAAACAATGTCATCTTCTATTGAGATCCAACATTTACATGTTTCATTAAGAAGCTTGTTTAATTATTTCGTTGCCATGCATTTATCTTATCTCTAGTGCACATAATATATGATATTTGCATGGTTCATTGCCGTAACATTTTCACGTTATTTTCAGAGTGCCGCTAAAACTAAGAAGGTTTCCATATAATGGACGATCCAAATATCTTCCGAGCACCGTCTCAGAAAATGTTGAAATAATGGACCTGCTTAGCGAAACTCTAGTAGATCTCTCAAAAGGCTCACAACCGCCAATAAATCATCATTTTTGGGGTTTCAAAAAAAAGAAATTAACAGATGCGGATAAATGGGTTGTAAGCGATTTTTGTGCGCAAACCTTAAAAACAGCCCTATGTGCTGGTTATTTTTTAGTACCAGGGGTTAGTTTTGTGCGCAAACCTTAAAAACAGCCCTCTGAGCTGAAATTTCTTAGGATGTCATGTACTATTGAATCATGTAGGAATGAAATTTAGAATTAGCAGACACATCACAAAAATAGATAAATTAAAACAAGATGTTTAGGCGGAAATCAATTATTGTAGAATAATTTGTAAGGATTTTAATCCTCTGATCAAATATTATTCTTAGAAAAAGGTAGATAACTATTTTTCTCTCTTTCGTCGCCGCTCTCTCGGCCCCTCGTGCCACTAGGTCAATCTCTGCCTCCACGTGTGCATGTGCCTGCGCTTCCTCCAACGGTGTCAAGGCAGTACAAGGATTAAGCTCATGGGATGCTGATAACCTCATCTAGCCTCTCCTCATCCATCAAAATATATTCTTACACAATAATAACATAATGCTTAATTACAAATGAACGAAAGCAGTTACAAGGGCAATCTTTTTCGAAATTTTTTATATCGGGTGTGACTATTTCTTAGTCGACTTAGAAATAGTTATATCTTAGCGTCAACTTAGAAATTCTTTTTTTTTTACATTTTCTGGTTTTCCACTAACAAAGATCGGCAGAATCGCCGTACAAAGCCCTGTTTACATCAGCTGGGAAATCATCTAGCCAAACATAGTGATACCCGTCTGGTCAGATGCCCCAATAGCAGCTAAAAGGTGTGCTGGCTTATTACAGTTTCTCCCTCCGTAAATAATTTCCGATTCAATAAAGCTTAGACGAAGGCGAACTTTTATTTCTCTAAATAGGGCTCCCAGAGGTGCTGCATCGTAGCTTGAGGATGTAACCGCTCTCTGAGAACCTGACAGTCGGTCATAAACAAAGGTCGACCCACCCCCATATCATCAGCTAGTTTGATAGCCTGAAGCAAAGCAACACTCTCAGTTTCCAAGGCCGAGCTAGCTCCATGAGTAGCACCCGCCGCAGCAAAGGATGTGTTGCTATTATGGTCTCTAGCAACGCACCCCCAACCTTCACGACCTGTGTCTGCATGGAACGCACCATCCAGATTTATTTTGGTCCATTCCATCGGTGGTGGCTGCTAGCTTTCAGTTTGGTTCGGAACTGCAGTTGGTTTCCCCCTCAAGAACTCCTTCCATTCAGATGCATGTCTACTAACTTCAAAACAGAATTTATCAGTCGAAAGTCTTCGTTCTCCCCTGTTAGCTTTGTTCCTTTCCGTCCACCAACACCAAAGCATTGCAACCAACTTCATTTTCTCATCGTATGGCAGTTGTAAAATATTGTATATGAATTCCATGCTGGAAGAGCTCGTAAGCAGGTGAGTTCTCAGCTCCTCGGAAAGAATTAATCCACATATCTTCTTCAGTTCACGGCAGCGGGTGAACAGATGTCCACCATCTTCAAATAGAGTTTGACAAATCGGACACCTCGTATCCAGATCAATCTTGTGCCTCTTGATGTTCATTCTAGTGGGAAGGCTGTCATGCGCCACTCTCCACAGGAAATGGTGCACCTTCGCTGGATAGTCCAAACGCCATAGCTGTGTCCAAATACTGCGCTCCCACTGGCTCCCACGGCTTTTCCAAACGATCAACCTTTTCCGAGATTGACTGCACATGATAAGCTGACTTGGGTCAATTAGCTCCGAAACTCTAGTAATAATCTGGTTTCCTTGCCTTGTCTGAGGCCTTCTTGTCTCACCATTAGGCACCCAAGGATCTTCCCACACATGAATATTTGTGCCGTCGCCAACCCTCCATATGCACCCTTTTTTGATCACTTCCAAACCCTTCAAGATGCTGCGCCAAACGTAGCTTATCCCAGGTTGTACTTCAGCTTCCAGCAAGTTGCAATTTGGAAAATATCTCGCTTTCAGGACCCTACTACACAAGGAATCAGTAATATCAAAACCAATTCTTATTTCTATGTCAACGTTCCCGAATGTTGAATTTTTATGCAACGGGAATTGGGTAGTTACGTATTTTGAAAATATGGACCTTTATTTGTGCACGCACGCGAATGTGTGTTGAGTGAGTATGACATGTATGGCCCACAGAAGGAGCTCCGACTCCAACCTAGCAAGTCGAGCTGCAGCCAAGTGTGTAATCTCTCCTGATCGATTGGATAAGTCGGGGGCCTTCACCTCCTTCGTCGCCACCCGCCAGTCCTCGATCGCCTCATCAGCTCCGGCCGTCGCATTCTTCACGACTCCTCCCGGCGCCACTCCAAACTTCTAGAACTCTCGCCCTTCTCCTCCTTCTGAACCATTTTAAGAGCTCCATCATGAGCTCCCCGGATCTCCACACCAAATTCAAAGCACCAGTTCAAACAAGCAGCAATCGCCACACCAAACTCCACAGGACAACAGCTCGCCGCCAATGGCTTCTACTTCTCTCGTGGCCTCTATTGTGTGCAGCGGTAGCAGCACTAATAGGAGCGCAGCCGTATCAAAGAGCTTCTGCAAGAACCACCACAGGCCCCCTCTCAAGCCTCTCAGGAGCAGCTCCCTTGTCAGGTGCTCGCGGCTGGAGCAACAAGATCAGACCAAGGAGAACGGCCGACCTCCTCCGTTGCCGTGGCTCCTGAGGAACAAAAGGCCGAGGAGGCGCAGGTGTCGTCGCATCATGCCGGAGGAGGGGATCATCAGGAAGGAGGTGATGATACTGGAGAGGACAGGAGAAAAAGAGCAGGGATGAGCAGCAGGAGGTGGACTGGAGGTCGGACGAGGAGTTCAAGAAGTTCATGGGCAACCCGTCCATCGAGGCCGCCATCAAGCTCGAGAAGCAGCGCGCCGACCGGAAGCTCCGTGAGCTCGACCGCGAGCCTGACGCCAGCCCGGTCTCCGGCCTGCTCCGGGGGTTCATCAAGGAGACGCTGGAGCGGGAGAAACAGAGGCTGGAGGAGGCCGAGAAGACCTTCAAGGCGCTCGACCTCAACAAGGTAACCTCACCGTCACCGATCCATTATCACCTGTTCTGCACTTCTGCAGTTCTGCTAGCTAATTGGAAATCTCGGTTGAATTGGAGATGAGAAACCAACGAAGATTTGCTGATGCTTGAGCTATTTAATGATGCAGCTGAAGAGCTGTTTCGGGTACGACACGTTCTTCGCGACAGACGTGCGGAGGTTCGGCGATGGCGGCATCTTCCTCGGCAACCTGAGGAAGCCTATCGAGGAGGTGAGGCCGAAGCTGGAGAAGAAGATCGCCGAGGCGGCAGGGACGGAGGTCACCCTGTGGTTCATGGAGGAGAGGAACGACGACATCACGAAGCAGGTTCTTATTAATTAAACATCTCGTGTCCAGCCTAGAATCACCATTAAGTCAATCGCACTCCATTTGTGAGTTGCAAAACAAACTTGAAGTTCCTGTCCTTTCGGATCACTGACAGTAACAGCTAGCATTCTGTGATTGCGTTTGGTTCAGGTCTGCATGGTTCAGCCGAAAGCAGAGATCGAGCTGCAGCTCGAGGTCACCAAGCTGAGCACGCCATGGGGCTACCTGAGCGCCGTGGCGTTGGCCGTCACGACCTTCGGGACCATCGCTCTCATGAGCGGCTTCTTCCTCAAGCCCGGCGCGTCCTTCGACGACTACATCTCCGACGTCCTCCCCCTCTTTGGAGGCTTCCTCTCCATCCTCGGCGTGTCCGAGGTACATACATCTATGTTCAGCTTCTCTTGCATATTACCCGTTGATTTGATGTAATCATCTTGGAAATAACAAACTCGTACGTGTCAGATTGCGACGAGACTGACGGCGGCGAAGTACGGCGTGAAGCTGAGCCCGTCGTTCCTGGTGCCGTCCAACTGGACGGGGTGCCTGGGCGTGATGAACAACTACGAGTCGCTGCTGCCGAACAAGAAGGCTCTGTTCGACATCCCCGTCGCCCGCACGGCCAGCGCGTACCTGACGTCGGTGGTGCTGGCCGTCTCGGCCTTCATCGTCGACGGCAGCTTCAACGGCGGCGAGAACGCCCTGTAAGTAATACTGTAGTACTGCACATCCAGCCATTGTAACTAAAAAACAGAGCTCTGACGTGTCATTTCGCTGCCGCAGGTTCATACGGCCGGCGTTCTTCTACAACAACCCGCTGCTGTCGTTCGTGCAGCTGGTGATCGGGCCGTACGCCGACGAGCTCGGGAACGTGCTGCCCAACGCGGTGGAGGGCGTCGGCGTGCCGGTTGACCCGCTGGCGTTCGCGGGCCTGCTGGGGATCGTTGTCACGTCGCTGAACCTGCTGCCGATCGGGCGGCTGGAGGGCGGCCGGATCGCGCAGGCGCTGTTCGGGCGGGGCACGGCCGCGCTGCTGTCGTTCGGCACGTCGCTGCTGCTCGGGGTGGGCGCCATCAGCGGCAGCGTGCTGTGCCTGGCGTGGGGGCTCTTTGCCACCTTCATCCGCGGCGGGGAGGAGATCCCGGCGCAGGACGAGATCACGCCGCTCGGCAGCGAGCGCTACGCGTGGGGCTTCGTGCTCGCCGTCGTCTGCCTCCTCACGCTCTTCCCCAACGGCGGCGGCACCTACTCCAGCTCCTTCCTCGGCGAGCCCTTCTTCAGAGGCGGCATCTAGACCTTCTTAGTAGTAGGGCTGTGTCCATCTACAGTACCGTAACACTTTACTGACCACTACGACTTTACAACATTTCTTCAGCTTGTCTATTTAGAAGCGATCCCTGTAACTATATCGTAGAAACCACCGGGCTCCCCGGGAAGTGGATCAAGTGCTTGCGGGGCTCCGGCAGGGCGACCCGCTCTCCCCCTACTTGTTCCTCATCGTCGCCGATGTGCTCCAACGCCTGATCCAGGCGGACGACGTGCTCCAGCACCCGCTGGTTGACGGCGCTCCGTGCCCCGTGCTGCAGTACGCCGACGACACGCTCATCATCCTGCGTGCCGACGCTGCCTCGGCCCGGCGTCTTCGGCTTCTCCTCCAGCGTTTCGAGCGCTCGACTGGCCTCTGCATCAACTACCACAAGAGCACCATCGTACCCATGCACGTCGACCCCGCCGTCCTCGCCGAGATCCAGGACGCCCTGCAATGCCGCGTCGAGGGGTTCCCCCAGACCTACCTCTGTCGGCGGAAAAACTGCGGCTTGCGGCGTTCTCCCCACTCATCGCCAGGTTGACAAGTACCTCTCGGGCTGGCGGGCGCTCCTGCTCTCGCCCGGCGGGCGGCTCGTCCTGCTCAACGCTGTGCTGGACGCGCTCCCACCTTCGCCATGGGCGCTCTTCCGCCGGGTGTCATTGCGGCGCTGGACAGACTGCGGCGCGCGTTCCTCTGGGCCGCCGTCGACCGTGTACGGGGGATCAATGCCTCGTCGCCTGGGACTATGTCTGCCGCTCCAAAGAGGAAGGTGGGCTCGGCGTTCGATCCCTCGCCGATCAGAACGCTAGCTTGCAAGTCAAGCTCATCCACCGCCTCCACACCGCCGTGGACGAATCATGGCCTCGCTGGGTCTGGACAGCCCTGGGCGGCGCCCCACTTGACACGGCCGGCGGCTCTACTGCCCTCTGCGGCTCGCACTGGACATTGCTCTTGCGGCTTCTTCCTCTCTACCGCGCCCTCTCTGTGGTGCAGCTCGGCGACGGGCACCGCACGGCCTTTTGGTTGGACTCATGGTGCCCGCTTGGCACCCTCTCCATCGACATGCCCGAGCTCTTCTCTCACTGCACCAACGGATGCGCCACGGTGCAGCAGGTTGTGGACGCGGGGCTCGCGCCTTCCTCGCCCCCCGTCTGTCAGCCACTGCGCTGCTACAGAAGGCCGTGCTCGTCGCCGTGCTCGCCCGCGCCACCCTGGCCGACGCGCCCGACACGCGTTCCCTGCCGCTGTGTGGCACGGCTGACGGCAAGCTCGCCTCCTCTACCGTCTACAAGCTCCGCACTTTTGGTGGCGTCCAGTTCCAACACCACGAGTTCGTTTGGCGCAGCCGATCGCCAACTAAAGTCAAGTTCTTCACTTGGCTGCTCGTGCAGGGACGCATCCAATGCCGTGCCAACCTTCTGAAGAAGAAATCCTCACCGAGGCTGAGAGCGGCTGCCCCATCGCGGTGCCAAGCCCGAGACTGCCTCCCACATTGTGTTCGACTGCCCGTTTGCCCAGCAATTCTGGGCATCGATTGGCGCTGGTGTGCCGCCCGCCTCCGTCTCCGATGCTTCCACCTGCAGCCTGCCGGCCTCAGCTCCCACCCGGTCCGCCTCCACGCTGCGCCACCTCTGCCTCTGGCACCTCTGGAAGCACATGAATGGAGTTGTCTCCAACGGCCTCACTCCCTCGCTTGCCCTCCTCCGCAAAAATTGCCGTGATGATGCGATCCTCTGGTGAGCCGCTTGCCATTAGATCACCGCTCAGATGTTGACCTGTGGCTTACTTATTTTCTCCTGAACGACCATAGTTTGTTTTCTGCTCTAGTAGAGCTCGCCAGGAACCCTGGCCGTGCACACCAGCCTGTTGGTGCCGCACCCGCCAAAATTGTACCTTACCTTCTGTTCTTGAAAATGAGAAAATGCGAATGATTCAGGTGGGAGCCTTTGTGCTCCCCCCGGTGACCGCTCGAAAAAAAAAAAACCACCGTAGCATTTTTCTCCATTTATCATTTGAGTATAAGAGGATATAAATCCCCATCACATTCGAGCCACAAGATGACAGATTTTTCTCCTTTTGTTTTTGTTTTTGTGAGGAATAACTATGTGCTTTATTAGGATTTTCAAGAGGCACATTATTCATTAAAGAATTACAAGGAATGGGTCAAGCTCCATATATCTATGAGTGGTTGATCAGCTACATATTTATATTAGCATACATGGCATCGCCTCATGTGATCTTGTAAAGAACTCGGTCCTGCATATGCCCCAACTACATTCTAATCTGGCCATCTTCGCCTCCAAAAATTCTACTTACACAATAGATTGTCAAACCTAGTGGTAGGTGGTAATCATCGCACTTTTTGAGCGTCCGACGTCACCACCTCCGCACCAGCGATGTGAGCAACTGCAAGGATAGAAGGAACTAGTTAGCTCTACTAACATCAACGCTTTAAAGGAAACAATTCCCAGTGGGAATGAAGATGACTTTAAACGAAAAACAAGAAACACAAAGCCTCTACAGAGTACAGAATTTACTACCCAAAAGACTAAGCATTACAGTTCAGTCTTCATCGTGGCATTTGATTTAAAAGCTTTTCTACCTTGTTGCAAATAATAGCTTCTCCACTGAGAGAAGATTAAGTTGAAATTGTATAACAGAAGCAAGTTATGAGGAGAACATGTAACAGAGGCAACTATACCTCTAGTCCACAGCAAAACTTTCACCTTACATTAAGAAAGAACTTTGGAGAGAACATGCCGTCATTTTGGTTAAAAAAATTCAACTAGTTTTTATATTTCAATATAACTGCAATAACACTACAACATGGTAGAGTAATTGATAATATAGGTAGCTGCATAATGATTACCATCCCCCACAGTTTACATTAATAAACAAAATATAGTTTCCCATCATCACTGAGTTTGTAATCATCAGAGGTAAACAAGTAATAAATAGAACATTGATAGTAACAGCTCTACAAGTGATTATTTGCAAAATAAGGATGTACATGTACATACAATTCTTTGACCAAACGAGCTACAATTAACGGGAAAAGTGTGACAAAGAAGACGGAAGCATATGTTTGGTCAAGGTTGTTAATAGACTAAGGAATTGTACATTTAAGAGAAGTTTGTAAGCTCAGATGACCTTCCATGCAAACAACTGCCTCAAATAAAAGATGTTGCAGTAACTGTGTCAGGAAAATTCTCACCTCAAAAAGCTCAAAAGGGTTTCCCTTTTTGTAGACATCATCCTTCTTGCTCTGTTCAGTGGAAAGAAGTTGTGAAACCAGAGCACGCCATGCAGTTAACAAGACTCCAGTACTTCCCATGGCCACCAAGATGAAAGGAGTTTGTGGAATATGACCAGATGACAATGAACGAATGGCAATTCCTAACTGAGATAAAGATAGAATGAATAGTCAGGACCAGAAATTAAACACCAGTGCACAAATCACCATCAGATGTTTTAAGCTAATGAAACAAAAAAGGGTAAAGGAAAAATCACATAATAAAGGCACGTGATTATGAGCATGTTTCGGACTTTTTTTGAATGTCAGCAGGATCACTGCTAAATTCATTGAACAGAAGAAGGTTGGTCCAGTTTATGAGGGAAACCGGACCCAAAAACCATACAAGTGGTGCCTTTCGGCTTACAACACACCCTCACGAGCCACAGGTCCCACTGACCGGGTCCACCTCCAGAACGATGCCCCCAAGAGAGAACGCGACGCCGGATAGCGCCGCCATCGTCCGATCTAGAAGGCTAGATCAAGGGTTTCCCCCGGAACCCGTCGGGAAAGGCAGGGTGGGAACAACTACATCGATGCCTTCAACAAGGGAGCGACGCCCATAGGCGCCGCCATCGACGACTCCGGCCACAACCGGAGTACGGCTTTCACCGGCAGTCTCACCTGCAAAACCCAAACCCAGGAACCCGATCAGTCTACACACCGAACCACTACCCCTGCCTCCACGGCCAAACGCGCCTCCCCGGCAAGCTCAACGTGCTTCCGCCCAACCCACCGCGATCCCCACTGGACGGAGGATGCAACCCCCACAGCGGAGCCATTCTTCTCCCATCGGAAGGATGCAACCAAATACTAGGCGCCATTCGTCTCCTCGAGGATCCAACGCCTGCGGGCCATTCATCTCCCGACCGAGGATGCAACAACCGCAACGGCGCCATTCCTCTCCCTCCAGGATCCACCACATCAACCGCACAACGGGCATCGCCCGCAGCAACATCTTGCTTGCCGAACCACAGCACCACCACCATCCGAACACCACCAGTCAAGCATCTTCACCCCCGCACAGCCGAGAGCAACCGGCGACAATCCTCTCAGCCTCCTGCCCCGCCGGACGGCACACGCATCTGCAGCAGCAGGCCGGCCAGATCAAGCCCAGAGTGGGCCGACGCGCCGCAACCGACGCCCAGTGCCTGCCCGCAGCTGGTCGCCACCGTCGCCAGGTCCACCTTCGAGTTGGCCCTGTCGCGGCCCTTCAGGCCCAGATCGGGCCCGAGACGGACGGGCGCGCCGCCACCAGCGCACGCCGTGCTCCATGCCCAGGCCGCTGCTGCTTCCACGCAGAGCCGACGGCACCACCACCTCGCCCTGCTGGTCCCTCGCCGGTCGAACTCCACCGAGCTCTGCCTCCGTCCACGGCCCCGTCGTTGCAGCTCCTGCCCGCTCGCATAAGAGCCGCCACGGCGCGCCTCCACCGCTCTCCTCCTTTGGCGTACCGGGCGCCGCCACCGCCGGCAGCAGCGGCCAGGGAGCTCGCAAAGCTGGGTCTTTTCTTGGTTTGGATGGGCCTCCGGAGTCGCCCGAGCGGGGCGACCCGGGAGGGAGGGGGAGAGGGGAGGGGCGGGGATGGGAGGGGGAGGTGGGCGGCGGCGAGGAGGGGCTGGCGGCAGCGGCGCGGGCGGTGGAACCCTAGGTGGGAGAGACGCGAAAAACCGAGTTATGATGTTCACGATTACTGTTGAGTGTGCTGCTCCTTGCATGTTTCGGACTAGCCACACTATGGAGTCAGGTCTAGGGCGCAAAGGATGTTAGTCACTGATATCCAAGATGACATCGAGCACTACAACAGCGCCCTGTGTTTTTACCTATGACAACAAGCTTAAGGTGTCTGGACTACTTTGATTTTTGCATCAACTTTTTTTTGTGTGCTTAGAATTCACCCTACCTCCAAAAAAATTCGCCCTCGGCCACTGTTTCAGAGTTCAGAAAATTAACAGATGCAGACTTATGCAAGTTAACAGTGGCTCTCTGGCTTCAAAACACCATGACCAACTTCGTGCATTCGGTTTACATGCACAAAAATTTGAATTTCACTTCCACCGGCCATTAAAATGTGTGAATGGACACTTTAACTTTAAAATTTCCTAAATCTAGTGGTTGAATGGTTCACGGAAATGTAAAATATTATGTATGATTCAACACTCCATGAAACAAACAACCTCCAGGTACATCCTATATTGAGTAATAAGTTGCCATACATTAAAATTCCTTAGAAAATTATCCAAATTACTAATACTAGGGAAATTTAACACCGAAGGACTGGATGCCCAAAATGACAAATACTCAAAAGCATGTCATGCAATCATGGTTGTTTGTTTCCTTAGTTATAATCAATACTCAAAAACACGTCATGCAATCATGATTGTTTGTTTCTTTTAGTTATAATCACAATAATACAAGATTTTTCATTTTGTAATTCAAGTTTTCCTTTCCAGAAAAGATGGCACAAAACGGAAACTGGCAAAAGAGACAGACATGGAGGCATAGCAGCACATCACACAACCTAAACACAACACAAAACACTGAATATGTTTTCACACGACAATATTGAGTCAAGGCATGTATTGAGGACACAAGCACAAAAGAATGTCATCATTTGCTTTGCTAAAGGTCACAGAACAATAAAGTTTTGACTTTTGAGTAGCTATTTGTTTAATTTTACATCACTATCTGACAAGAAGTAATGGTATATCCTAGCAAAGAAGATAGACAATCTGTTGGATAATTACTCAGTTCATAGAGCCACAGACAAAATTCTTTACTCAAGGCGATGTATACGTCTAATTGGTAGTTCCAATGAAAATTGTGTCAAACACAGCATCTTCATTGGCCTACCAGATAAAGACAGTCAAATATGTGGCAAGTTTATTTGGATGCCCTTCGTGCTGGTCGAAAATAAAATACCCTCATGTTATTCTTTGTTTTGTGCCGTTTACCCGAAGATGAATCTTTCCCTTTAACTTCTCTCATAAATTTATATACATCGAATAGGTATAGCAAATAATACGTTTAGACTGTCTCCCTAACTTGCCTTCAAAAGATACGGAACCAAAACCGTATGCCGTATGCGCATGCTATATTTGCTAATAAGAGCTGCTATTCCCCTCTATATTTCATCAGATAAAAAGAACAAAAAATCCCCCAGATCACTTAGTAACAGACACATGCATGCAATAAATTTACTGATGTGGTAGGTCACAATGTATTGGACACCCTGAACTCTGGAAAATCTATAAGCTAGCACATGTTCAGCAGAGAGGAAATGTGGAGCTTGCTGGAAGAAAAAAGCTACCACCTCTGTCCCAAATTATAAGACGTTTTGGTAGGCCATTTTAGCCTACCAAAACGTCTTATAATCTGGGACGGAGGTAGTAATTGTGAAGAAAACAGCAGATGAACTTCATTGTTAACAAACAAACAAAAACGTTGCGTCTGCTGAATATGTCAACCAATACATAAACATTACAAAATATGTACTTCCGTTGGTCTAATCAAACTAAAAAAATCAGTAGATATATGCACGGAAATGAGCAGTTTACTGGGTCAAGGGACCAACAGATAACAGCTAAGTTTCACGAAAAAAATAGATGAGCTTCATTGTTAACGAACCAGATGGGTTATGTTTGTTAAAAATGGCGGCCTATGAATCTATGTGGGAATGGAAAATTCTCGGTAGATTCCATGTATAGGGCGTTAGTCCATTCCGATGTTCCAGTCAATGATAATAAAAAAATATGGCAAATGAAGATTCCACTAAAACTGAAAGTTTTTACGTGGTATCTTCGTAAGGGTGTCATTTTAACAAAGGATAACATTGTTAAGCGAAACTGGCATGGAAGTACAGAGTGTTTTTTGTCCACAACAGGAGACAATAAAGCACTTATTCTTCGAGTGTAGGTCTGCACGTTCTATTTGGCCAGCTATCTAGACTGCTTCTAACTTGTATCCACCCAAGTCCGTTGCAAATGTGTTTGGCAATTGGTTACATGGATCGATAATAAGTTTAGAACATTTATCAGGGTGGGAGCGATAGCCGTTATATGGTCGCTTTGGCTGTGTAGAAATGACAAGTTTTTAATGATAAAAATTTCTCTCGTTTGCAGGTACTCTACCGTTGCACAAGTACTCTCCGTTCGTGATCCACATTACAACAGCCGGGGTATCGAGGCCTCTTTACGGAGGCATGTGCACGACTGGAAGAAGTGGCGAGAGATATTTTTATCCAACATGGATGGTCGCTTGATCAGCGGATTACTCCTCCGTAGACGTTGACGTTTTACCTCTACATGATTGTAATCCGTCGAGTGCTACATTTTATTTTATTTTGGAACTTTCGGATTGCGACTGCGTGCATACTTGTTATGCAGAGGGTGTAATGCTTAAATCTTTTAAGTAATAAAGCCCTTTATAAAAAAATTACAAAAAAAATCTGCATTTGTGTTCTTCTCTACTAAGTAATACAAATCAGTGGATATATGTACGTTCCAGCTAAAGGTCTAGTTTGGTTATGAATATAAGTGCTAACAGGAGATAGTTACCGGTATCCCAACAGCCCATGATTTTGCCGCAACAGTTACAGCTTTCCCCACACCATTGCTTCCCTTGGCATCATCTCCGAACCCACCAAGGAAGTAGGCACCAAGCAACCAACCTGCAGAAGACCGGATGCCATTCTCAATCCCATCGTCCAACGGCTGAAAAGAGCAGAGAAGAAGAACAAAAAGCGGACACGTAATTCTGACCAGCAATGAACGGGTCGGCGGTCTTGACCGTCTCGGCGTCAAGAACGGGCAACCCATGGCTCAACCTTCCTATCGCGGAGAAGACCAGGAGACAAAGCAGGTCCCCTCCGGCCAGAAGCCCCACCTTGCTGCGAGCGAACACACGCAATCACGGATCAGTCAACGAAACATAAAGCCTAGTAACCGGGGGAATGGAGCGTCGGGGGGGAAGGGGATTACGCGTAGGAGACGAGCTTGGACTGGGCGCCGGGCTTGTCGACCTGGATGACGCCCTCGAGGGGAACGCGGTCGTCGTTGACGCCGACGAGGACGGGGTCCTCGGCGACGGGGGAGCCGGAGGGCCCGGCCGCGCGGGAGGGCTGCGCGGAGGCGCGGCGGGGCGCGTCGGCGTTGCCGGAGAGCGCGAGGCGGCGGCGCGCGAGGCGGGGTTGGCGAAGAGAGGGTAGGGGTTGGTGCTCCGGTGGGCGGCGGGCGGCTTGGAGGGCAGCCGCCGCGCGGAGAGGGAGCCGTTCGCGGCCTGGCTCACCAGCAGCATGGTTTCGCGGGACGGTGGCGCCGGCGGGGGTGGGTGGAGGAAGGGCTTTCCGGTTTGAAAATCGGAAGAAGAGGAATGGATTTGCTGCCGGGTTTGGGTGGTCTAAATTTCGCTTCCCTCCCGGTGTGGACGACGACGAGCGGCGGGCCCGGGGCCAAATCAAAGGCTGCGCAGCTGCACCGGTCACGACTCGCGATCGCGAGTGGTTCGCCATTTCCTGACCTGATCGGTGGGGGTGCCAAGCACTGAAAAAAAAACCGAATTAGGCTTGGACTTGCATGAGTTTCTTCAGATTATTTTTTAAACTTATAAATATATTTTTTGATTTTTTTCAAGTAGTGAGGGCCTGTAGCTTGGGAGCGCCAAATCTCCACCCCGTTGTGTTTCACTAATTTAGAGTTTTGACCACACATTTTTATCAGTTTAGCATTTTTTAATCATGAATACACATACGAGTATAGGACTACTCCAATTATCCATAGAAAATAATCTATAGTATTTAAATGGGAGCAACTCACTAAGATTATTTCTCTTGACATGCAGGCTATACACATCAGCATTCATCTAACTGGTCCACCTCATCCTCGTGAGTTACATGGCCACATCAGCAAGTTATGCATGCAATTTTTCATGCGTTCTAATAAAGGTTCCACTTTTCCCAAATTTTCAAGTCATCACAATATCTCAATAATTAACCGCATGTCATATTAGTGGGTGTCCAGTCCACCTTCCACCGAAGCCTGGGTTCGGATTCGGCTTCCATGCCTTCTCATCTCCTGCATGTTGAGCTGAAGCGTCTCCACTTCCCCGTGGTTTTATATTCCCGTCTGCTGCACCTTCTTGATCATTCATTGTTTTGTTGAGAGAAAATTTTCTACTCACACGAAGCCTTTTCTTTGGCAGCTTCAAAGTTCAGGTTTGGAGTAGATCGGCAAGAGCTTCAATCAGACACACGCTACTATTGTATTCCTGTTTCCGCTCACTCCCACGGATTTTGTATACATTTATTTTATTTTAGGTAGATCTATTTTTTTGGCTTCCAATATATAGTTTTTTCATCGTTGGTTTTTTGTTTGTAGGAGTAGTTCATGCATGTGGCTGCAGTCCATGGAGATAGATTGCAAGTGGTAGCATCGAGTTTCAGATTTGAGGAACAACCATTGTTTTATTTTTTATTTCCTCTTCTATATATCCGGTTTTTAACTTCTTTCCTTCTTCCTTTCCTTCTCTGTGTCATGATGTGCTGCACCCGTTACTTTCCTGTTGTAGTTAGAGGACTTGGAAAGTTGATTCAGTCTTGATCTGCGATGCGCTGATAGTTTGTTTTATGTTAGTCCTTGCTATTCCATTTAACGATGTTGTGATGATTTCAGTATTGTATAGCTCTTCCGAATACGATAATGTATTCTTTTCGTGATAAGTGTGTTAGATGTCATGAATTAGCAGAGTTTGGAGAGGATGATCAAATGGTTATTCTCCTTGATTTTTCATACGACATCAGAATAATGCAAGTGAGTAAAGATTCCTAACCATTTGATTTTGCAAGCTGGTTAACCTATTGATTTTACAACCTCTTAACCTTTTGATTTCATATATGCATTCCACTGTATATATAATTCTGTTTGTAATTGTGCAAGAGAGCAAACATTTCATTATTGAATATGCCTTATACAACATTCCTACTTTTTATGAAATATTGCTCTCGTCATTTTCGAAGAATACGCATAGCCGTAAGGATTGTTATTTCTGCGGTGCATACTTTTTTCTATACACATACTTTCGTCCTACCTGCAATAACACATTACACATGAAATTTTGCATTTCTATTGTATATGAGTGAGAATACAATTCAGTTATTCTTTCCCCTTGAATTTCAGTTGGCCCGTACAACTGTTATGACTTGGTTTAGCTATGACTTGGTTTAGCTTAGAACTAACCAAACAATCTTACATGAAATTCAGAAAAATATCAACGGCCAATTCTTAGAGCTTTTACCTTAATTGCGAAATGTATGTCAACCGTTGCTTGCTATCAAAGGTAAGGTTACCAAACGTATCAATAAATGCATATTTGACCTTGTGCGCTTACACCAAGTCTTGCACAACGCCTCTTTACCATTTCCTGTGGAGCTTTGATGATGTTCATTTGGCCACACGTTAAGCCATAATGTAATTAAGGTAAAAGCATATACTCCTTTCGTCCAAAAATAAGTGTCTCAAGTTTGACAAAAAGTGGATATATCTAGACATGTTTAATGTATAGATACATCTACTTTTGAGCAAACTTAAAACACTTATTTTTAAACGGAGGGAGTACATTAATTGCGAGTACAACAATCCTCTCTTTTTTATTGCTTAGAGTGACACGTCAGGGTTTTACATATGAAATTGTACTAAAGACCCGCATTGGCACCGGCGTAAGCTGGTCCCCTTGTGTGAAAATTGCCTTGGCCCGGCCTCCATGTGCTTGCACTTGCCTCCGCCGTCCTGTTGCGTGTTTGTTATGTACGCATGGTTTGGTCTGCTGCACACAAATTCATTTTTGGAGAAACGAGTTGCATACTTGCATTGTTGCAAACGTATCGTGCGGCAAGGTATCCGGCCTTCTCTTATTCAACTACAGTACAACAGGAACATGCCATATCAGATTTGAACCCGTAAGAGCATCTCCACTCGGGCGTCCAAAGGGCCGCCCAAATACCTTTGGGGCGTGCCGGACAGAATATTGCTCCCACTTACGACGCCCAAAAACTAATTTCGTCCGGAAGCGTTCACTTTTCTGTCGGCAGCGTCACATGAAGCTTTTGGAATGGGGAGGCCTTGGGCGACCCGGACACAACTCTACGCAGTGAAAACCAATCTTTTTCTTCCAGGTGCCGTCTCTCTCCTCTCTCCCTCTATCCTCTCCCCCACTCCACCCTTCTCTCTCCTCCATGGATATGCATCCCGTGAGAGAGCAGCACACGCCTAGCACCACGCCTCCGCCGGCCGCCAGCACAAGCACGCCGACGCCTCCATCGCCGCCGGGGCGCCGTGGATACTCACCGTCGCGGCCGTCTTCGTCACCGTGCACTCGCGCACGCTCGCCTTGAGGGAGCCGCCGGCAACGTCTTCGCCTCCGTCCAGCGCACCCCCGTGCCCAGCTCGCCACGAGGCAGCCGCCGACCGCGCTCCATCTTCGTACCCGCGCCCTCGCGCGTGCTCGCTGAGAAACAGCGCGCCCCCGTGCCCGCTCGCCACAACGCCGCGCCGACGAGGTACGGGTACTCCGGCAGCGTGTACCGCGCGGCGGCCGGTGGCCACGACGCGGAGTCGAGCACCTCCACGCGCGCGGCGTCGCGCACCCTCAACCTCAAGCCCGCCAACAAGCGCGGGGACACCAAGCCGTGTTGGTCGTGGCCGTCGTGCCGTGCGCCGCGTCCGACGCCCTGCCGTGGCTTGCGCTGGTCGTGGCCCTGCGCCGCGCCCGACGCCCTGCCGTGGCTTGCGCTGGTCCATGGCCGTCCTGCCAGCGGGGAGGTGGTGGAGAGGTGGACGACCAGCGCCGAGGACGCCCAGCTCGCCGGGAGCTCGAACCCGCGTGCACGGCCAGCGTCGCGCCCAAGGACGTCCAGGCCCGCCGGCTCCTCGCCGCCTCCGTCTGCT
This sequence comes from Poa pratensis, assembly GCA_947311845.1. Lineage (NCBI taxonomy): Eukaryota > Viridiplantae > Streptophyta > Magnoliopsida > Poales > Poaceae > Poa > Poa pratensis. The sequence continues at coordinate 26,367,908 of CAMZMU010000049.1, read as the reverse complement.
ACGGTGCGTTTGCTACGGGTGCACCTCGCCGTGGTGCAGAGCACCGCCGTGGTCTGGAGCTGGCCGACGACGTGGTGCAGAGCAGCGCGCCGACGAGATCGGCGTGGAGCTGGAGCTGGCCGTCCAAGCCACGCCCATGAACTGTTTGTGATAATGCCTAAAGCAAAGAAAAATAAAAAATACGTAGAATTGGGTGTGCGACTGGGGGAGCGCAGACCCCAAACTGTTTTGTCCGTCCGGACACGCCCCAAAGCGCTTGTCCGAAAGGCATTTGGGCGCCATTTGGACGCCACGAGTGGTGATGCTCTAATAACGAACGGGGATTAGAAATTAGATTTTCAAACTTAAGAATCACATTTAGGTCAGTGTAAATGGACTGAAGGAACTACCGAATCCCATTAAACATAATTAGCGCGGAATATTACTTGGAGATAAATGTATCTTTTGCTCTAAACTAAGCTTGTTTCGCAAAAATAATTGAAGTGCCCAAATTTTGGTCAACATTGATCAAGATTCTTTTTGTCAAGATTTTGCTAAATCATGGCCAATAGTGATAGTAGAAAAAAAAGGCAACCATCCAAAATAAAGTATCATGGTCAAATAATTTGTAGTGTATATTTTCGCTATACGAACAAAAATAATATTTATTTTAAATACAGTTGTAAACCGTAAAATTTGATTAAAAAGATACCAATGTTAACCTTTATATGAGCATGGCGGTTTAATAAAGTTTGAAGAGTAAAGGTTTGCGCACAACAAAAAGGCTATATATGCAAACCAAAAGTTCCTATAGTGAATCTTTTTCGTTGAGATCATGACATATGGGCCAACTCAGCCGACAGATTTCAATTCTGCTTCAAAGCGTTATGGTCATATTATTCACCGAAAAACAATACCCTCGTACCTCTCCCTTGAATTGTGATGTCATATAGCCAAAAGGGCCACCAACAAAATCCACTACCATTGATGTCTTCCCCTACGTGGGAATTTTTTTTAACAACACGAGCTCTATTGACCTTTATTCCAACAGTGACTCTCAACAAAGAAAGGCTTCAGCATCAGGTTGGTTATCGTGGTTCTTTCTCATCCTTTTCGGTCGCTTGCTCTTGGAATCTATTCACATTTAGAATAGCTGAAGTTCTAGTATTATGTTGTATTTTTTATCTACATGTTATACTATAAATTGTCGAATGCAAACAAAATAGAATAACGCAAATGACTTTAAAAAATTCAAAATAGGCTTTATATTAGGAGAGCAAAAAAGGCAAGATATCGTTTCTCTCGAAAGAACATTTTGCAAATCTCAAAGCATGTTTCAGCTTTTGAGTGGGCATGATAGCTTTTGTACCCATGCGTGCATGTACAAATCTATCTCTGATTTCAGTTATCCCAAAATTATGTACGAGGTAGACAGAGAGGTGTGATGTTTTCTGAAGCCATTACTAGGTACGGTGTGCAATTTCGCTGCAGAAAATATCCAAGAAATAAACTCAGTCGAATCTCACGTTGCCTTCATGGTTCAAGCCTCCAACGTAGCAGTTTCTTGGTCTCTGCAAGGACCAAACTTCCATTCGAAAAGGTGGGTAGGCCAGAACTCAGAACCTGGAGTTTTGACCATTTGAGTTACTGTGCAGTTGTCGCTTTGATACAGTCTCAGACTACATGATGTGCAGATATGCAGCATTCCACACGGAATAAAAATATACAATATTGTTATATTGTAACTCCATGTGCAGCGCTCACAGTCAGAAACATATCATGCACCAGAAACCAAACCCTGCTAAAGCACCTATATTTAACAAGGTGTGACAAGCTTCGCTACCAGGAGCCAGTATTTCGAAAGTCATCTGTTGCCAAGCTTAAGAAATATGTCTGTACAAGAAGCATCTGCACAGCGCACAGAACCTGCACAAGCAGAAAACATATAGAACCATGTGCAGCTTGTGCGCAAAGCAAGTAATCCATGACTGAACTTTATTTTGTCACAGGCTGACACAAAGAACTGAAACTACTCTTTACCCCCAAACAAATAAACTTAATTTGGCGTTGCTATGTGTTAGGATGGCTTTAAGAGCACTGAGTACCTGGCATACCCATCAGTAGGACTCAAGTTCAAGCAACTGGAACTTTACAGCAGATGTTCAAGACATCATCTAATGGTGCATGGTCACCTGTGCCCTCATCTTTCCTCGCATATAACAGTTCTTTTCCTTTGAACACGAACATTCCACCCTAACAAACAAACATGCAGTTCCATGGATCAAGATCATGTAAAATCCCTAATTAAGTTCACACAGTGGTGGCATCAGCAGTTGAGTATGGATAAATGATCTAACCTGTTGCAGGACACTTGGCCTATCATCTGGGGTGGCTTCAATTGTATAGTTCTTTGTTGCTTCCTTGAGGGAATCAAACCGAGAAAACACTTTCACCTTTAGAAAAATACATTCAACTGTCACGACAATGGCCAAGCAAATTTCATGATAAAACAACTAGACAAAATGAAAAATCACAGCTACAAATGATGCTTACACTGGCTGGATTGAAGAATGTCCGACCAACACCAAAATAGAGTCCCAATAGATCATAAGCCTGAAAAGGTTAAATGGAAGTCATGCACTAAGGGACAGAATAAGTAAATGGTTTTTATGTATAATGAAATCTCTAGTCCACAGATGATTGATCCTCATGTACCAAATACTGTATATCCATTTGTTTTATCTCATTTACACATCCACATGTAAGTTTGAACTTTGAAGAAACGAGCAAAACATATACAGCATATACTTATCAAGGAGGACCAAAGTAAGAAGGATCATTTCCAACGGAAGAAGGTACCATTACATATTTGCATGATTAAACAAACACGAAATTATTCTCTCAATCTGGAATACTGCAAATTACATTTCTCTGTCCAGCCAAAAAGTAAGATAATTGCTACTAACACACTTTCTCCATTTTTTATGGGATCTATCTTTTTAGTACAATGCAGCCAATGGCAAGGACATGATAACAAGTTTAACAGACAGAATGTGAATGCAGAGCACTTTGCTTAACAGATACAACGTGAATGCAGATATCTAGTAATGTAGCATACAATATAGCAATATCCAGTTAGGTATACTATTGTGTTAGCACACGAGTTAGTACCTTGCGCTCAGGATCTGCGTAGAGGTAATCCAAAGGAAAGGGCAACTGCAGTATACATATTTTAGACAAAGTTATTTAAAGCTGAAAAAACTCCAAATGTTACCAGTAAACAATCCACATCGTATATGAATAATTCAGGTTTTAAGACATCCATTGCCTAGCAAGTCCCAAACGATGGGAACACGTTAAATTAAGCCATCAGCAGTAATGTGCAATTATGGCAATGGTCGAATTCAATTATGGAAGAGCGAATACCCTCAGACAAGTTGAGGCTGAAAATGGTAAAAAATACGTGTCTAGAACTAGATAGGGATAATCACAAAGTTCATAGTGTGTGCTAGCAGAGTAAGAAATAAGCTATAAATTGATATTGAATACGTACACGCTCAGCAAGAATACGGGCTTTATCAGAAGTACCAACACCAACAGCAATTAGTTTGACACCAGCAGCATCAAATCTTTCTTTTGCCTCCTTCAACGTCAAGGCCAACTCCCAACTACAGAGTTTGATGATAATCACAGAAAAGCAATTAAACAAAACAGACCCAAACTGTGACCAAGTACAGTAGTAGTTACTCTACAGAAGGAGAAAGAACTTTCTCACCAGCAAGGACATCCGAAATGCCTTAGCAAAGCGACGACAGCCATTCCCTGCAACAAGCAGTAAATTACTCCCCGATTTAGTTATGTACCGCATCAGATTCATGCTTTCATAAAATTATTTCATACTCCTCAGTCCCATAATATAAGATTTATTACAACATATATTGGGAGTAGTTAAATGGGATTTAGAGTTTCGATCCACAGAGCGCGCAATTTGTTCAATCAAATCAACAAATGGGGGTGTCTCATTTTGAAAAGAACATCTGCGTTCTAAATCATAACCTCAAACTAAATACGGGGTTTTCTATGCTACGTCTCCATGGAATACAAAGACAAAGCTAAAGGTTAATCGGAGAAAAGAGTGAGCATCTCTACCTCGTTCTGGTCCCAGAGATCCCTGATCAGAACGGGCTCGCCGGTGGCCGCTGAGAAGATGGCGACGCCACCGAGGGCATCACCGATACCCGACCCTGGTTCCGGAGGGGAGGATGGAACGGAGGGGATCTCGCGGCAGAAGCAGGTGCCGCCAGAGAGCGGTGGAGACGGAGGCCGAGGCGGCGGCGCCTGGGGACAGAGACGAGGTTGAGGCGGAAGCGAGAGGAGGTGGCGGTACAGCGGGTGGCCGCCGGCGGGAGCGAGGCGACCGTAGTCGCGTCCATGGCGGGGGACGCGGCGAAACCCTGACCGGGAGGAGGAGAAGCCGGAGGATGCCAAGCAAGCGGAATGGTGCGGTGGAGATGGTTGCCGGTGGCGGGAGGTCTGGCCACAGATTTGTGAAGAGTGTACCTCATTATTTTCCATATTTTATCTCGGTAACAATAACAATGAAAAAAAAAGTGCCAGTCCGCGGAGTCGTCGTGTATTTAAACTAGACTAGTAGTGTTGCACGTGCAACGCACGTATTTAATAATGTAAATATTTTTTAGTCTGTTTTCGAATTATATCAATATCTCATCCAAATGTCAACAAAATAAACATCAAAAATAATTTTGAGTTAAATAATATATATTTCTAAAAGAAAAATGAAGGTATGATTGGCAGGTGAGTTCTGAAACTATATTGTACACCTTGCTGAATAAGATACATAGTTGGCTAAGAATCTGTCCAGCGTCACATACATAAGTGCTTAAAACTTGAGGGTGGCCCTCGTCTAGTCGGAGAAGGAGTCGTTGACGGCCACGGTGTTGGGGTGATGAAGCAGGGATCCATGTCCTCGGCGAATCCCATCTTTGTGTAGCTACCACGGTCCCTTGGATCAACATCGTGTGGTCAACCCACGACGCATGGCGCGCAGATCTCGTGCGCGAGTCGGGGTCCGTCGCGCGACGCCGGGGCGCGTGGAGGGGGGAGGGCAGGCGATGTCAGCAGCGACACCTTTGGCGAGAGGTAAGTCTCCGCTGATTTCAGCAGACCACCAACTGGCATGGACTTAGTGATATATACCAGAAAATAGTAATGAAAGAAAAATAACACAAACCATGCTTGCTACTGCTTCCCATGTGACAATTTTCCACCAATTTCACCCATGTTGCATTGCAAAAGGCAGACCTTTCAAGAGCTCGAAGCCTACGGCTGACCAAGCAAATGCAGGTCGACTAATTTACATGCCTAAAAAGAATAGTAACTCAATGATGTTGCTGATAAGTTGGGAGTGGTTCATCATATAGGTTCTGATTGATCCTGGTACGGTTAGCAACCAGCTCCATCCTTATTCTGCAGATAAAATGATGAAACACATGAGTAATGAAATCGGAAGCAAGATCAAGGACTAAGATTTATGAATAATAAAAATTCAATGACTTATAGAACCTTAACACATTACAAATTGTAACTTACTGGATAGTCTTATTTATAATAATTGCTACTGCACATAGCTGAACTTCAAGGAATATTGTGTTGAACTTGTAAAATACCTAAGGACATGCTGCCTTGTAGATGCCATCGTAGATGATTTCAATTCGTGCGCCCCATGTGGTTGGGAATTTGTTCAAGCACCTGCAACACGATTTAGTTGTCAGTTTAGCATATACTAGGTTTGTGCCATGAATCATTCATCACATCAGACTATGTCGTATTAGGTAAAGATTTGATAATAAGCAATGGATACTCTAGAAGATACTTAAATACTAGTGAGCTCCCGTGAATGCCTAGATTACATATTAATGCAATTCTTATGGAAGTAAGAAACTAAATTGTTCAAGCATCTTCAAGAAATGTAAGAAACATCTATAACTAGATATTTACAAGGAAAACTTTGGAGTTCAGATATTTTGATAGGTGGATGAGTCAGGTGACACGCAGCTTGGTAAGTAAATTCAGAGAGAGAGACGGCAATACATTGACAAAGAAGACAGATTGCCGATACTTACATCTTTTTGTGGACCGGTGGCACTGGCAGCACTGAATGTTCCCTGTCCAGCGGCGGAGGCCGACACAGAACGCCTGCAGACTGGATGTGACTCTAAAATTCAGGACGGCATGGAGTGGAGACAGAATTGAGGACATGATGTATTAGATCATGGCCTTTTTAAACTGGTTTGATCGTGGCCTTTTCATCAAATCGATAGCAGCGTGGATAGACTCGGAGAAGATTGATTCTGAAGGCGTGCGAGGAAAAACAGAAGGAGATTGAACTTCTCCCACTTAGCCGTCTGATCTGCGAGGAAAGATCAAATGCGAAAAATCCCAAATCCACGTCAACGACAGTCGAATCAGGAGCCACGGGAAAAAAGAGGGAGGGTTCGCGAGGTGTACGGACATCCGTCGTCGTTGGGGAGGAGGACATGCAGCGACTCGCCGGGGCGCGCCGCCAGCAAGCGAAGGCTGGATCTCGCCGCCGCAGAAGCCATGGGTGGGTGGTGGTGCTGCTGGTTTTGGCGAAAAGAAGCGATTGGCTGGTTCGTTTGCTTGGAGTCTCTCTCTCCCTTGAGCTCGCGCTCGCTACCCTTGGTGACCGCCCCATCCTCCCAGTTCACGACGTCGCTGCCGCCGCGCGTTGAGGAGGTGAGGCGATGGGAATCTCACCGTGACGAACCGTTTCTTTTTTAGCGTGGCAATTCCTGTAGTTATCCTGAAAAACGAAAAGGTAGACGATATGGATCGTTGATCAAATATGAACGGATCAGATTTAACGTATCAACATAGCACAACACAAGTTTGCTCTTTTAATAGTAGTATAGAAGATAAAAAACTATATCGTGTAAATAAAATGGTATAAAACGTATGACATATTAAATGAATATACGAAAATCAATTGGTCAGAGTCGACATACTAAATTTTCATAGACATGAATTGTGTGTATTATATTGTTAATGTGAACTATTAGATGGTTGGAGGAATGTATGATGTGTATATTAATAAGTATTAGTGAAAATGACATGTACAATTGATTGGCTAATAGTATGGATGATGTGGATAACTTGCATGTTGAGATAGAAAAATAATAAATGCACTTAGTGGGGTTTTACTTTATAAGAGGTATAGACTCCTTTTGATTGCAAACTAATCCTACCTTCTGAAAGAGGCTCAAAGAGCCCTGCTTATATAAAGCAACCAATAATAGGCAGTTCAAAAGTGGAACAAACCACCCTTGCGACAAACAGAAACTAAAACAAAGTAAAAACCACCAGACCGCCCACCTAAGTAAGTTCGAAACAAACCCAAAAGTACTAGGCTCAGGCAGGAGCACCAACTGGAAACAGAAACTAGAACTATCCAATTCCATGGTGATTAGGCAACAGCAATTGGAGGTTCCTTGACATGCTCTTCAATTCATCCAGCATCTCGTCCCACGCTTCTATGCTTTGCTGGCAATAGACCTTTCCACTGCGAGAGATAAGAAATAGTACATAAAATGTTAGTTAGCGGAGACTAGCAAACTTTTCTGTTGAAAACCAAATCATTTCTGGTATTCTATATGGACCAAGCAGCGCTCCCAGCAAAGCCCACATCGTCTTATTCGATCTAGCTCCAGGATTTCTACAAGCAACCTCGAAGAAGTCATGGAAGCTGCGGCGAGGATGATCCAAATCCAGATTATTTTGAATACACCACCAATTAAAATGGGAAAGAGGGCAACCGAAGATCAAATGGGTAGTAGTCTCCAGCTCCCCGCAAAGACTACAACCTAATTCACCTGGCCAACCTTTTGCTTTAAAATTCCAAGTGACCTGAATGCGCCCACGCAGACACACCCTGAGAAAGATTTTTATTTTAGTGGTATACTAGCCTTCCACATCTCCATGACCCAGGTATCTTTCACAGCCAGATCAAGAATCAAATTATAAATGATTTGGCTGTGTACTTACCATTGTTGTTCAAGGCCCAATACCCCTCATCAACCCTATCAGATAACGCAACCTCCCCCAGGACAGATCTAAGGTCCTCCCATTCTACCATCTTAGGAGCCCCAAAGGTTCATCTAAACTCCAGATGTATACCCTCAGGTTGTAAAACTTGAGCAACCGTGACATCTGGATCAGCATAGCGCGCACAAATGACTGGAAACTTAATACAGAGAGGAATTTGGTCGATCCAGACGTCCTTCTAGAAATTAATCTTGTTACCATCACCAAGCCTATAAGCAATGCCTCTCCTAACATGATTTTTAATAGCATAGACCTTTCCAGAACTGAGAGCCTCCAGCTGCATCCGACTGAAAGAAACTCCCAGTCCCCAAATATATTTTTCCTGAGGATTTGACAACTCAAATCCTGATCACCCCTTTCCAATTTCACAATCCATTTAGCAAGAAGAGAAATATTCTTTGCTCTGCTGTCAGCAAAGCCCATTCCCCCAAATTGCTTAGGTTTGCACATTCGATCCCACTTGACCATATGATATTTATGCTTGTCTTCCAAAAAGAAATTGGCCCTAGCCATGTCAGCTCCATGGTGAATCCCCTCCGGCAACATATAGAATCCCATAAGAAAGGTAGGCAGGCAGGAATCAATAAGAATTTTTCGTCCACCCAATGACACAGGTTGTCAGGTCGCCAGTTTCTTTTGGATCTTTGTCACCACAAAGTCCAAATCCAAGATCAAGAGTTTTCTGTCCGAAAATGGTACCCCCAACTACTTCATAGGTAGCTTACCCGCATCACAATTAAAAAGGTTCGACACCCTCTGCTTCTCTTCATGGTCTACCCAAAAACTAAAATCTCACTTTTCTGGTAATTGACTCTCAACCCTGACATAGCTTCGTAGCAGAAAAGGATAAACTTAACTGTGGCAATTGATTCCGTGTCATTCGCAACAAACAACACTGTATCGTTCGAACGCCAATTGCACATTAGTTAGTGTTTCTTTTTTTGGCATGGGAATTGGGAGCTTTTATTCAACAAATGTATTCGGGATCAAGCCTTCCGTAATGAATCGTTTCTTAGCGCGTTATCCTAAAATTATAGTGTATCACAAGAAACAACCACTCCAATGTATAGTTTCCTACTGGTTGTATCTAAGTAAACTTACACTAAATAATTTAGCATCATCCTTGTATGTAATTCGGCTTGCAATACTTTTTTTGCCTATAACCTCGTGCAAGGACCGTATGTTACATAAGATACAATATCATTCTCTTTCTTCAATAAATACAATGCAACGTCATCACATTGTATATGATATCACGCTAAGAAACAAGCACTAGTGAAGGACTCAGTCAGCCAGTAGGCTTCTCACCCAGAAGCTAAGAGTACAATCTAACCAACCCTCGATTCTTTTGATAGTGCATGCATATTTTGCACAACTTTTATTATTGCATAGTTTAGTTGAAGATACTTCCAACAACTTAAGGATAGTCCAAAGTGGCTACATAATCAACAATGGAAGAACTGAAAAATACCAAGCGTTTAAACATCTTGTGTTCTCTTAGCATGCTGCCAGTCACCTTACTTAAATATAAGTCGTACGACCGCCATTAACATAATGTGGCCAAAATCCATGTGATCGTGTTGCTCTGGTGTTCAATCGCGCCAAAAACTCGAGTTCCTTTTGGATTTCCTTTTGATCAATTATAACCGCTGCATTGTCATCATAGCGGATTATTATACCGTCTTCACATTTGAACTCTTTACATGTACGTACAATTACAGCTCGGATTACTTCGGATCTTTCCAGGGGCATTTGCGGCAATGCGTCTTTGATTACAGCAAGGCAATTCTAATTGATCAATAAAAATACAATTCAATGGAATTCCTTTTTTGTTTTTCTTTAGATTTAGATTAGTTAATCTTTTTTGAAAAGTAAAAAGGGGTGGAGTAAACCTGTTTTTATTTTCTTCGAAACTAGTGCCCTCTTCCTCTGCGTGTAGAAAAGGAAGAAATAAATCAATCAAATTACGAGAGGCCTCATAAAGCGCTTCCTTAGGGGTTAAACTTCCATTAGTCCATATTTCTAGAAAAAGTATCTCGTGTTTTTCATTTCCATTCTCACAAGAAAAAATACTATAATTCACATTTCGAACAGGCATGGATACAGCATCTATAGGATAACTTCCATCTTGATAGTTTTTTCTGAGTTCCGTCTGATATCCACGATCTCTCTTTATCTGGTATATGAGGATATTTATACCTCTTTTCACATCCGGAAATATGAAATTCAGACGGATACGACAAGCCAAGGCTCCGCTGAAAAAATCACTAAAGAAATACCACATCTAGAAGAACATTTACTCCGCAATTTGGACAGAAATGGAGTGGTTAGGTTGGGATCCTGGGTAGAAACTGGTGATATTTTAGTAGGTAAATTAACGCCTCAGATAGCGAGTGAATCGTCATATATCGCGGAAGCTGGATTATTACGGGAACCGATTCAATTAATTACAATAGAACAATTACACAACAAAAGAGAAAAGAAAGAAGGTATTTGTTGGCGGTAGATGGTTTTTACTAAATCAAAATTGTGATTCTTTAGTTATTTATTTTAGATTTGCAATTCTTAGAATTTTTACTCTTTCTAAGTTTTCTTATTGCCGCGCCATAGTACATGTGGATTTAGTACGTAGCACGGTGGACTATCTGCAAAAAGTGAGTAACTCCAGCTTTGTTAATAATATAATTTCGACAATTCCTAATTGCCCAAATAAAAGCACGAACGCCAATGTGGATACAATTTCTTCTCGGCTGGCCATTTAATCAATTACTAAACATATTAGCAATTCTAGTGAGAGGAGATATACTAAAAGTAAATAAATAAGTCTCCAAATATTGCAATCAAAAAGACAGGTATAACCAAATGCTCAACATACTCCTCTGATTCAGAAAAGACACAACGCTTATATCTGGTCCATCATCTCTTAGCTAAATTATTTTTAGTCGTAAGACCTTTCTATGAAAGAACCACTTAAAAACTTAATTTTGAGTACACCTTTCGGCCCATAGCCCGCAACAAATGGGGTAGAGTAGGAAAAACTGACATGGCTATAGTTTCCGACAAACAAATATCCTAACTTATTCCTATCACTGCGGAAACAGTAGCTGAATGCCTTGTACCCTACAAGGCACAGTTGATGGACTTGCCAAGGATGAAGTAGGCAGATTCAGTGGACCCAATCCATTAGGCAAAATACAAAACAAGACTTTTCAAAAGGCTCTAAATTTTCTATTCCTTGTTAAAATTATCTTTACAAATTCTTCAAAAGCGCCGGGGGGGGGGGGGGGGGGGGCCCCTCCCCCTAACTTGTACATAGCTCATCCTATGAACTCTTCCAAGCCAAACCCCATAATGTCGGCTTCAAAATTGTTGTATTTTGTGTCCAAACTTCATCCAAAGATATAACCACGCAGAATAGCCATGTCATGGGGTTCAAGAGTTACTTTGTTAGTCACCAATTTTCCGACAGAGTATGCACATATGTCATGGCATAGATGCAGCTATCCTCTCTTTCCATGCATGCCTTGGTTTGAAAACTCACTTCCAGTCTCCTTTGGACTACAACGCATTGCTCAGTCGAGCACCCAACACGTCCGAGTGTCTTGGATTTGGTAAGGTCGAATATTTGGCCCGCACCATGTTTTGCTCATGACATCTCATTGTGCATGGTTCACACTGAATAAATGATAGTGTGGATCCTAAGTCAAATGTCACCAAATTACATATGGGCGGCGTGCCAATTTTGATTGGCATTAAATATGCAAAAGTGTTGATATTGAGCTCCCTTGTGACATTAATGTCTAGCTTCATATCATGATTATCGTCGGTTGGCCTTAGGTGTACGAGAGATTCCCGTGCACACGCGTGTTCTCTATGGAACGTTGCAGAGCGCCCTCTGAATTTATAACATGGTATGTTGTGAGCGGATTTTTTTTAGTTTTTAGCTTAAACATGATGTATAGGAAAACTTTGGAAAAGGGGGAATAAAGTGCTCTTATCTTCTATATCTAAACAGGAGGACCCCAGTACCTGATTTCTCTCAACACTATTGTGGAGTGCAGCGCCGGCCCAAGGAAATTTTGGAACCGGTGCGGGTTAGGCCAGTATATTTTATACCAAACTCTTATACTTCCATATAACTTAGTTTTATCATATTACAATCTTATAAGTATATCTCTAAATATAAAATGTTATTAATATTATGTGTATCCTTCTTGTACGGTATGTACATTTAAAATATAGTTACAAGTGTTGAATCTAAATAATATTGTAACCAAAACTATATTAGTTTTGTTGTATACACATAGGCTAAAAATTGTAAACAAAAATTGTACGCCTCCTTTTGCAGTTGAATTAAGACTTACTTATCTATAATATTTTGGGAGACATATTATTGAGTATATTCTAACATATATCTTAATAGCAGTTTCAAGTTATAGAAACTTCTAGAGCATAAATGGAACTGTTATCATCTCCACATTTTTGTGTGTAAGTGTGTTTTACAAGTAAGGTTGTTAATAATAATCGTGTGATTCTATGTACTTGATATCGAAATATAAGCACTTAAACCAATCACTAACAATCATATAAAGTATTATGAATTCTTGGATTCGTGTGATTTGATCTGTTATGCCCATTGAAATGTGTTTTCTATTTATCTTTTGTACACAACTTCTTATGTAAGTTTCTCAAATAGAAATGTATGCGTGACATTAAAACCGAATACTTAGTTATAATAGCTTTCAATTTACAATTAATAGGGCTCTCATTCGAGAGAGTACCAGTCTAATTAAACTTGCCAATGCCGATCACATTGTGTTTTTATGGGAAGACTGGGATGGTTTCTTCTACGAGATGCACAATTTGTGGTGAAGACTTCTTTCTAAATAACTAATAAACTTTTTTTAGATTAGTACTTTCTTTAATATAATAGATGAATGTACATGATTATGAGGCTTTACTTCTGTCTTGATACTCTTGAGCCCCGTGGAGGATACCATGTTTGCCCGACCTATAGGCCCTTGAGGTGACCTTGTGGGTGCCATGTTTGCCCGACCTATAGAACAGCTGAAAACCAAAAATGAAGGTTGGAAGATTCTTTGGATCTCAAGTCGTAGTCAGAGACATTTACACCTCTAGTTAGCAAGCGGTCAGATCATGTAAACAATCTTTTGCGGCTGAGTTGAAGATGCCGATCAGGAAGGCGAGCAAGACGCCGGCAGGATACCTGACGGGGATGTACCCTTCGGCTCCCCTACCATTGTCATATCTGGTGCGGCCCAGCCGAAGGCGCACATGGTGTTCCTAGTACTGCCCATCATACGTGAAAGCAAAGCAAAAGCAAGCAACGATCCATCGGCCTAATGACATGCATCGATGATCACATGCATGGATTTTGCGGCCAGAGTGCTGATTACATGCATGATACTAATCCATGTGCTGCACATCCAAGCGGATCAAGATGTCAAAAAAAAAAACTACGATGCTTCAGCGGCTCCTGTTCGTCATGGATCAGAGGCTAGTACAGATTGATCAGGTGGCGTCGTCCTCCCCGTCCCTGCGTGCACGTGGCCCGTGGACTCGCGCGCCACTGCCGTCGCCAAGCACGGCCTGCGGCGCCTCACCGCATCAACCTGCGGCTCCCTGGCGTTTTTTTTGCTCCTTGTCCCTGCATCCATGACGGCGCGACCACGGCGACAACACTGTGGCGGAAGGTGGCGGCGCACGGCGTCCACAAGGCCGACGGCTACACGATCAAGCGGATTGGACGCGTGTAAGGTTCACTGGTCCGTGGCATCGCCGGCACACGGCGCTCCTTCGACTCCGGTCCGCATACGACCTACATACAACGGCAACATCATGTATGCATGTATGAGGAGAACCTGGATGCAATAGCGGGACAACTAGCTGGCCGAACCTTGCGGCGACATCCATGGACTCCGCCCCGGACGGTGTCGTCTACTGCAGGCAAACTCGACAGCCTCTACACCGACGTGGAAACAGGCGCACCCAACACTCGGGGGCTGCGGTCATCGACCCACTGCGGACATCTTCAACGACTCTACAGCCGCGACATCCATGACTCGACCGCGACGGCGTCCACAGCTCGACAGTCTCGGCGTTCACGGCTCGGCAACCTCTATGACGACTCGCTGGCATCAACACCTGCACCTCGACATCCTCGACTTCATCGACAACCACGACCGCGATCAGCGTCGGCGATACCGGCACAAAAACCCGCTCCCTAAAAGGGCAGTACGTACCCTCGGAGGCTGGCACTCGACATCAACGACGGCAACAAACTGCATCGCCATACCCTTGGGGGCTAGCGCCTCGTTTTGCACGACCACGCTGGTGATATCCTTCCAATCTTTACGTTAACCATTAACAAATCCCACAAAACTCTTTTTCTACTACTATCACTGCTTGTATCTATTACTGCTTGTGTGCACAGGCTATCTGGATGGCCGTACAATCATGATTTGCACACGCATGCGGCCAAAGCAACGGTCAGCTGATGATCGGGCAACTGACCGCAATCCAATCGTCAGCAGAGCCAGCATCTACGACACCGGCACAGAGAGCCCGCTCCCTGGAAGGGCACCACATACCCTCGGGGGCTGGCGCTTCAGCATCAACCACGACATCAACTTCATCGCTGCACTCGACAAGGCGACTCCCGTGCTTTCTTCGACTCCGCATCGTCGAATCCGCCTCGCCGACTTGACAAAAAAGACTCGGGGGCTGGACGTGCAGCCGCCACGCCGACTTCCTCTTCAACAACAAAGCGTCTACATCAAGTCCGCCGCGTCGACTACCTCCACCGCACGACTCCGCCACGTTGACACCCTACATCGTACAACTCCGCCGCGTCGACTCCTTACGGCTAAACGCCGTGCGACTCTGCTCCTGACACTCGGGGGCTGCGCCGCACAAGCCCCGACAAATTCGCCTTGGCCGCACCTGATACTCTATCGGGTGCTACGCCGCACAGGCTGCAACAAATTCGCCTTGGCCGCACCCGTTGCTCGGGGGCTGCGCCGCACATGCCGTAACAAATTCGGCTCGACCGCACCCGACACACGGGGGCTGCGCCATACAGGGTTTGCAATTAACCTTGACCGCACCCGACACTTGGGGGCTGGCGCCTCGCCTTCATCGGCTCCATCCGCCGCGTCGACTCCCATCGGGAGTGCACTCGCCGCCGGCTCGAGTGTTGCGCACCCGACAAATATCTACGCCAGCAGGCGTCAAGACTGGAGCACTCGCAAGATACTCGACAGCAACGCGCTGCTGCGCACCCGACAAAATAATTCAGTAGGTCCTCTCCGGAGTTGACCGAGATTAATCATGCCAATAGGCACTCGACAGCGTCGACAAGACAAATCCTCCTACGAGTCGATTAAAGCAGTCATACACTGTACTTTCACAAAGGACAACTTTACCTCCACTATTTCCCAGGTTGCATCCGCTGCAAGTAACACCTGGATGCCGCATCCACGATGCGAAGATAAGACCCACCAATCAGTCGAGTAGGGCCAGGGACCGCACCGACTGCGCTTACCCTGTATATTTCCGTGTCTACGACATGATGAAAAATCCCGACGGATGCGTTGGGTACTTATCTTACTAATGCTGGAGTTTGGTTCTATAAGACCTCCACGGCCTGAGCCAAACTTGCCCAGCCTACGATAGCTAGCAAGGTGTTTGCCCTAGAGCAATTAGCCAGCCCCGATCCGTCGAGTGCGCTGGGCCTGTTAAGCTCACAACTCTCAAACAAATAGAAACCGGGCATGAGTCGACGTACTTCTGACTAACAGCCTCCTCTGGCAAAAGGCAACCGATGAATCCTCGACTATGAGTCTCTGCCCGATTCTACGAATCGACCAGACACTCGGGGGCTACTCCCATCGGAGCGCTGGACGCGCACCCGACGAGCGCTGGCCGCGCACCCGACGTACTACCGAGTCAAAGCACTAGACAACGCAGCAAGGGCGCGAAGACTGAGCACCACCTTGGACAGCTAAAATTTTATCGACTACTCCCAACTCCCATCGGGAGTGCACTCGCCTCCGGGTCGAGTGCTATATAATTATCAAAGTCGGGTTCTCTATAGCCCGCAACATGAATTCTCAAAGTCGGGCTTTCTATAGCCCGCACCGAATTTCTCAAAGTCGGGTTCTCTATAACCTGCAGCGGATTTATCAAAATCGGGTTCTCTATAGCCCGCACCGGATTTCTCAAAGTCGGGTTCTCTATAGCCCGCACCGGATTTCTCAAAGTTGGTTTCTCTATAGCCCGCATCGGATTTATTACTATCAGTTTTCTTACACCTACACTGGATTTCTCATAAATGATTCAACTCTCAAATCATGGCTAATACGTTCATCACATGGTCATCAGCATACCCGACGCATCGACTACGCCTACTCGACATGCTGCTATTAGTCTCTGCCCGATTCTTTGAATCGACCAGATACTCGGGGGTTACTGACGGGGATGTACCCTTCGGGTCCCCTACCATTGTCATACCTGGTGCGGCCCAGCCGAAGGCGCACACGGTGGCCCACGAAGCACAACAAGTCACGACTTGCAGTACAAGGAAAGAACTCCAAGACGTAGTCCACTAGGACTCATGTAAACCCTACCTGGTTCCCTTTATAAAGCCAGGCAGAGGCACCCCCACAGGTACATCCAGACGAGACACAACATACACGCATAGACATAGCGAGACCACGTCTCACCTCATCGCCATTGCGGCCACCATGTAACATCACCATTATCATCAATACAAGATCAGACAAGCAGGATGTATGTCTTTACCTCACAACGAGGGGCCAAACCTGTGTAAATCTCTGTTTGTCAGCCGTCCGAAACTACCAGCGCGCCCAACTTCTCCCTCTATATGAAACCCTAGGTATCTCACCATGTGATTTGCCGTGGTAACCCCACGTCAATACCACATTGTCCTGCTGCCGTGGCCCAGCCAGATCGAATTGATCTTTTTAGCCCCGCTTGACAAACACTGAGCATATATGGAATGCAACCCGACCGGTGAAACTTGTGGGCATTGCATGCAAAGGCTATCTGTTATATGGGAATATATACTCGTCAGAAGATAAAAAACTATTTGTACGAATGCAAAAATATTATTCCCTTACAAGAAATTTGGGCAAACTTTAATTTCACCTCTTGTCAAAGATTTGCCAAAGAAAAACACTATATACAGGTTATAATCCTCATAGAATTTGTCTTCTTTTCACCTGAGTTATATGAAAATATTTCCTAGCCGTTTCTATTCGTACGAATGCAAGATTTAATCAACTTTGAACCAAAAAAGATTCGGAAGTTTTTTTTAACTTTTTTTGAATTTCTAAAAGACTTCTTATATCAGTTGCATTTGTAGCCAGAGCCATGAGTCGCGTCCTGCTATCCTCATCCTTTCCTTGTAGCGAGCTAAAAATCCCCGAAGGCGTGCCTTGAGTCCAAAAAAGGCAAGAAAAAAACAGCCTGGGTCTAAGGGTATGTTCGGTTTTGGAATTGCAAGAGCATCACGGAACCGTCACATTCTTGTGTTCGGTTGAACAAAAAAAATTGTCACGGAACCGTTCCATTCTTGTGTTCGGTTTTGGAATGGGGAAGAATGGAATGGAATGAGATGAGAATGGAATTATTCCTAAACTCGATTAATTATTCCTAATCATGATTAATTATTTTTAATCCTGATTAATTATTCCTAATCTTTGATTAATTAGTGCTAAACTTGATTAATTAGTGCTAAACTTGATTAATTAGAGACAAACACTGTGCAATTCCATTTCGTCCGGCCGAATCGGCCGGACCGGTCCGTTCCGCATATTGGAGGAATATTCCCTCCAGTGGAACCAGTGCGTTTCATTCCATTCCGAAACCGAACGCGAGAATCGTGTCTAGGAACGGAACCGTTCCATTCCATTCCTTGCCGTTCTAGAACCGAACGCATCCTAAAATCGGGACTGAGATCAGGTGCCTCGCTGAAGGCAAGGCACAGCGTGCCTCGACCCTACACATCCACCGTCCATCAAAATCGGACGGACAACAAGAGTTCACGACCATCGCGGTCAGCACGGCTGAGACGAGCGCAGTCAGTCCGACGGGCTCCTCCGGGAAACCACGGTGGAGAAAACAGAGCCGGCGAGCTCTTCCGACGAACTCCTCTGCGCGGCCGCGACGACGCTCTCCGCTCCGGGCTCTGGCGGCTCCCTCCGTCCCCCACTCTGTCCCCTCCAACCGTCCGACGGGCGACGGCCCCCTCCGACGCATTCCTTTGTCCCCCTCCGATAATCCGATGCACATAAGTCATAACGTCCAGTAGCGGTTAGCCCGGCAGGAGCCCTCTTCTGTTTCTTCAGATATAAGACAGCCTCTAAATTACAGAAATAAGACAAGAACAACACAACTAGATTCATCATTGGCTCACAGTTGTAAATCGTACAGCTTGTACTGCTAATTTGGAACATGATTTTTGAGTGCAGAAATCTGTCAAATTGCACTAGACAAAATCTGTCAAATTAGACTGAACCTTCACTACACATAATTTGGGCAGTAATGCGATGTCTTCCTCTCTTCCACTGCCGCTGGGCAGCCTCCTCCGGGGCGGCGCGGTCGTCATCCCTTCCGGCGCCGGTGGTTCTTCGCCCTGCCGTCCGGCACGGTTTGCCTCCCTCTCTGCCGTGGAGGTCCACTTCCTCCTGTCCGCCGCGGCGGACTCCCCTTCCTCCACGGCGGCGTCGGCGGGAGCGGCAAAGCTGCACACGACGAACGTTTCTGACTCCTGAGTCGTGCGTTAGGTGGACTGGATGGCTGTGAACAGCTGTTGTCCGTCCGATTTTGATGGACGGTGGATGTGCAGGCTCGAGGCACGCTATGCCTTGCCTTCAGCAAGGCACCTGATCTCAGTCCCTAAAATCGCCGCCGTTCCTCTTCCACTCTCGAGTCTCTACTCCGAATACCGCCGGCGAGGCCATTCTCCGACGGCGCGGCCGCTGCTCCCTGCAACAACAAGTTCCTCTTCCACAGGCCAATTTCCTTAGCCTCCCCTCGCCTCGCCGACGACGGGCGATCGGAAGCAACCGGCACCCCGTGGGTGAGCCCCCAGTCCCTCTCACCATTTTTCGTCTCCTCGTTGCTCTCAGGCCGTACGGTCGCGCTCATGTGAGGTTTCTGATCTGAGCTCGTGCAGATGAACTCTGGATCTTCCCGCGGGCCCATTAATTCCGCCTCCCTGGATTCCCCTCCCCATAGCTGGTGAGTCCTTGTGTGAACTGGCCCGTTGCCCTCGCCGGCCCTATCGATGTCTTCGTGCTTCGGAAGGAATTGGAGGTCCGGGCGACGTCGTCGGGTTAGTAATTGTCCCAGTCATTCACGGCTGCTAACAGGTCATTTTAGGATATTGCCAAAACGAGCAGATGGGAAGTGATAATGGGGGAAATTATATTGCTTTTCTATTTAATATATGAATTGTTAATATGTGCTAGTACTGCAGCATCATCGCATGCCATTTTTTGGAAATGATGAACCCCTCTGCCGATGTGCGTGCCGTGTAGGCTAAGACTAGTCACAATGGGGAGTAACATGATGTTACCACTCTATGTTACCACCTTCACAATGGGGAGTAACATCATTGTGGTGTCATATAAGATCTTATTTATTGCACTATAGACTCATTTTGTCTTGATAAGTGTGATGTTACGGTAACTAGCTAAATTATTCCAAACACCTCTCTCCTCATTAACTACATGCCACATAAGCAAAATGGTCTTGAGATGTGTGATGTTACTAGCTAAGTTACTCCCATTGTGACTAGTTGAGATGTGTGATGTTACTAGCTAAGTCACTCATTTGAGATTCTTATATGGACCACAAAAAATATTGATAAATGGCACCAAATTCTCGATTTCTGCAGTGAAAGTTGGATAGGGGTTCGTTTTAAATCCCAGTCATAGTACGTGTATTATAGTACTGTTGAGTATGAGCTTTCGAGCTTGAATGCAGTGGTTACTAGTTAGTTACATTTACTTACTAAGTACTAATGATTTAAATACTTCTTTATTTTTTTAGATGAAGATACCGGTCTTTTTTCGGTGTAAGCAAAGAGACGTGGAACCCAAACAGGAAATAACCATGCCATTACTAACTGATGACCTGGTGTTGGAGATTCTGTCTCGGCTACCGCTGAAGTCCTTTTGCCGCTTCAAATGTGTCTGCAAGAGTTGGCTTGCCTTCTCATCCGATCCACATCACATCCATAAGCTCCCAAGAACTCCCACTGGTGTTTTGTACCAAAGGTGTGAGTATCGTAGTGCCATCCATCTTGCCAGACTTCCGTTAAGTGACAGGGAAATCGACACAACTCTTTCTTTTGTGCCATGTTATGATCATCTAAGGCTAATGGATTGTACCAACGGCCTACTCCTTTGCTGTTATGAAGGTTTCTCATCATATTTTCCAGACATTTCGCTTTCCATTGTGTGCAATCCAGCAACGCAAGAGTGGATAGCACTTCCACCTACTCAACCTGCAAGTGACAGTACCCATCATCTCGTGTTGTGCTTTGATCCATTATGGTCTCAACATTTTTATGTCTTCAAATTCTGGAAGAGGTGTTCGTCGCATCCTGGAGACCATCCAATCAATGAAGTTGAGATATTTCCTCTCAGGATTTCACATGGCATAGTAGTCTCTTGAAAAGTGAAATTGGATTTCATGGTCAATCGCACTTCAGTAATGGGTTGTTGTATGTTGAGCATTCATGGGATCATTGTGTCCTGGCAATGGAAATAGATGCAACGGACACATTTACACAGCTGCTCAAACGAAGGACTATTCAGCTGCCAGGATTCCCGTCAAGCCAGAGTTGTTTCGTTGTTCTGTGGCCACGTTGCCCTGTCATCAGGGGTCTTGTGCTATGCACAGCAAGAAATAGATGGTCGCACGATGCGGATTTGGAATTTGGATAAATCTTTGCCTGAGAGGTGGGTGGTGAAGCATCGGCTAAATATGATGAATGCATTTGGGAGGGACGTCTTGATCCGCACTGATTGTGAAGGATTATTGTGTTTCGATTATTCATCTTGGCTTTTGACCTGGAGAGAGAAATTGTTATCCTTGGCGAGCAAGGTACTTGGAAATTCCTCTCGTTTAGCATCAGTACCAGAAAACTCTCACAGCTTCAGACTCCCACAACATGTGAACTGTCTGCAAAATTTTACTACGTGCCATACTACTGCAAGTTCCAGCTTCAGCACTTTAAGGGGCTCAAGATGAACTTTAGCTTACGATCTTATGAATGATGTCATTGGTAAGGATTCTAGTGCTTTAAGGGGATCAAGAATGTTAGCTAGGTTGTCTATACTATGCTATGAAGGCTGTACTTTGTATATGCATTTTCTGTGCATTAGCTGCACCAAACAACTGTTATGTATATGCATCAGATTGTTGGATTGCTGGCTTTGTGCCAGTTGTTATACTTGCCTTTTCACTATTGTCTCTTGTCGTACTTATGCTCGTTTAATTTGGAAAACTGTAGATTAAGTACCCCCTGTTGTGTGTTATGAATGTGGAGTTGCATGAACTAATATTTTGGGCACATAGTAAAATTGTTTGCTCACTACACTATATATTCAGACATGAATACACGCAGGTTTGTGAGGCCATTTCATCAGTGACTGGATTGAAACATGATGCAGTCATACAGAGATCGGGAGGGGTTTGATCTCGTTCACTTGTATTGGCTTGATATATTACAAATAATCAATAAAAATATTATTTTCAGAATAAAATGTACGACGACCATTAGTCCCACCTATAAACCACCACGAGATCAAAGTTTAACTGGATAGGCCCGTGAAGTCGAACAACCCGAGCTTATATGGACATTAGCAACCCAACTAGTGGCTTATCAAAAAGCCTGAACTTTTGAGTCAGTTTTCTATCTAATTGGCAATCATATCGAGCAATGCAATGCAATGTACATCCATCTGAATCTGATGAAACCTCAGGTAACCGGAACTTTCCGCAGATGCTAAGGACATCATCCAAAGGTGCATGATCGCCGGTCCCTTCATCTCTCCATGCGTACAACAATTCTTTTCCTCTGAACACAAACATCCCACCCTGTAGAAAGGCAACACGAGCAAACACATGCGAGCGATCAGTAAGGATCGATGGAGAAGCAAATCCACCAGACGTCAATCTTCTTCTGGATAACAAAATGCAGAGATAGAGATGAACGAATTCAGTTAACCTGCTGCATGACACCCGTCAGGTCAGCCGGTGTCCCTTGCAGCGTGTAGTTCTTGGTCGCCGCCTTGATGGAGTCGAGCCTCGAGTATATTTTCGCCTTCATCACACATAGACATCAACATTTTAGTGGCGTTCATGCAAACGGCGTGTGAAGTGAAGGAATTGGTCAGAGCTCGGAAGCGAAATGCGCCAGTGGTGTGGAGCGTGGTACTTACACTAGCTGGACTGAAGAGTGTCCGTCCTATACCGTGGTACAGCCCCAAGACATCGTAAGCCTGAAAAGGATACAGCATAGTCAGTCTTGCATGCAAATCCAAAGCACCATAAAGTGTTCTTCACTCGTTGCTGCTCAAGTCAAATCCGAAGTACATTACGGCAAAAAAGAGTAGGCACTGTTCATATTGTCGCAGTGTCACTCAAGGAGGAACAGATCACCTTGCGCTCCGGGTCGGCGTACAAGCTATCTGAAGGAAATGGCAGCTGCAGTGCAATGCATCGCAGAGAACAGTCAGGAAATAAGCAGAACAATTTGATACTCTGACTAAATTTTAGTACTATGACGTCTTCGCCGAATTGGAAGATTACTGCAGGGTGTAACAGAACAATGAACCATGAACTCAGCACAAGCTCACCCGATCGGCGAGAATGCGAGCTTTATCAGAGGTGCCGACGCCAACGGCGATCAGTTTAGCCCCCGCAGACTCGAATTTTTCCATGGAGTTCTTCAGGTCAGAGGCCAGCTCCCAGCTGTAGGCATGGCAAACGACAAACGCAAAGCTTAGCAGCCGACGATCAACGACCAAAACCAAGAAAGAGGAATTAAGCATGCAGCGTGTCAGTATAATGGGTACCAGCAGAAGCATCCGAAATGCCGTAGCAGCGCGACCACGGCCACCCCCTGCTTCGCAGAACAACAGCACGAGTTGATCACTGGTTCACCCTGTCAGAGTCAGACTGCACGATGTAAAAGAGGCAAGGAGCTGGATACCTCAGTGGGTTCCCACAGGTCCCTCAGCTGGACGGCGTCGCCCGTGCCCGCAGCGAAGACCGAGACGCCGGCGAGGGCGTCCCACACTGGGGTGCCGGCGTCGGGGCGGAAGAGGAGAAGCCCCCGCCGCAGCTGATACTGTCAATGAGCGGCCGCAGACGGCGTTCGCGCGGAGGGTGGCGCCGGCGCCAGAGACGGCCACACGGCGGTGGAACGATGGCCGAGGCGCAGAGGTATGTAGCAGGGCGCGAGAGAGGGGAGCGAAGTTGCCATCGCCATGGAGACGGCCCGACGAGGAAGGGGGGAGGTAAACGACGGCTCGATCACGACGCCGCCCCAGCTACTGGTGCCTGCACACTTCCGTGCCGAGCTCGTGGCCGCGTGCCGGGCGCGCGGTGAGCCACCGGCTCTGGAAGCGACCGAGTGGCCGTTGCTGCACGGCGTGGCGCCATCTCTTCCTGTAGTTTTTTTCTCGACTGGCAGCGCCCAGATCAGAGATTCCTTTAGCCGGGCCGTAGTGTTTACGGGGCCCCCTTAGACCGCACGTGGATTAAACTGAACAAAAGCTTACCTAAATTGGGCCACAGCATATGCTTTCTCGGCCCAAATGTTTAGCGAAAAATGTGGCATCGTTCAACAAGCCCATCTTTCTTCCTCCTGCCCCATTTGCCATTGCGTAGGAAGCACACCAAAGTCCAAACCCAAGCAACTGGGAGTGTTCCACGCTTGTCGGTTAAGGGACCTGGCTCCGTAACTAGCTTAGCTTAACTGTATAATAGTATTGTGTTTTCAAGGCGAGCCATGGAAGCTATCAAGCTAGTACTCTAGTAAAATAAACTACTCGTATGATTGTGTGCATGCATGGATAAGCACGAAGGCACATTGAGAGATGTTTTGCGTAATGCCATTACCTAGGAAGATGTCTCCTCCAGGTCTAACGCTAACAGCCATGGTAACCGTGCTATATATAGAAATCTGCGTTCAATTCACACGAGACGATCCTAGCTGCTAGCTAGCTCCCTCCAGGTTGTATATGTGAAAAGGCACAATTAGTACTGCCTCGTGCACATAACTATATCGCCTTCATTTCCTTCACGGCGATGGGATCGAAATCCACCTCGAGAGATCTTTCCCAGATACTGTAATATTTGGAGGCTGAAAATAGTGTAGTAATTGTAAAAATCTTCTACAGTTTCCCTGATTAAGACAGGACATTAACCAGCAGCAGGGTAAAGTAAACTCTCCTCACTAACATGATCTCTTGGCGACAAATACTCCACGTTGCCACTGTTGACGCATGGTGCAGGACACTGTGCTGTCCCATGGAAACGCCGATAAAAACACTATTACAGCGGGGCCCACAGCGATACTACTGGAGCACTGCAGTACCACTAGGAAAAGTGGCCACGCACTCATGGAGCGGTGTTAGTCAAATTTTCACTTTGGCACACGGTCACAAATCCCGACCCGTTCCGCCGTGGGGACGGAGGAGGAGTAGCACGGAACCCCATTCACGCATGTGTAAAACAAACCAAAGATTCCCATCCCCTCTCTCCCGCCCCATGTGAGCCTAGGCATGCGTCATTCCTTGGTTAGCGAGAAACGGCCTCCCAAAGTAGGGTTAAAAAGGGTTTAGTTGGAGAGCAGCACTGCCCCGCAGGACACTTGTTAATCATGCCTTCTTGCGTTATACTAGGGTTTGCGTGGAGCTGACCCTAAAGCGCCCCCTATTTTACTGGAGCCATATAGTCTCACAGAGATGATAAACCTTCATTTTCCATAGTAACTTGCAAGTCGCCTTGGTGTCTCCAATGATTTCCAACAACTAATTGAAGACAACCAGCATAGCTAGGCTATAAGAAACGGAGATGAGTTTTAACAAAACATTAAGAAACAATATATTGATTATTTTCTATAAGATTTGTGTCGTTAGATTAGTATTAAAATGTACTTTCTAATGATATGAATTATGTATCAAATCATGCCCATCTACTTATATTAATTCTTGGTTAAAAGTAGATCTTGTAAGGCGCGAGCACCCTATAAATAGTGGAACGTAGGGAGTAGCAGTGCACTTACAGATTACTGTGTCAGCGGCAGACATCTTCACCACCGTTGAAGTTACGTAGTCCGCATTTTGAGGCTCACGTGAAGCTTGGGCAGTGCAAATCTCTCCGGGAAAACGTTTCTGATCTGGAAAGACGAGATTTTTACCTTGATGCAAAAGATAGCTTTGGGATTTTTTCTTTCTTCAAGAGCAAAGGGCAGCAGCTCATCAGCCGTGTGACCGATGCTGGTTAATTAACAATCCATGCAAAGAGCGAGGATTAGTTGTGTGTGGTCGGGCATCTCGATGTCTTCTTCCTCGGCGCGGGTAAACTAAACAAGCCCGGCACGCAGCTTGGCATCCGTCGGGTTCAACCCAATCTCACTCGGAGGACTTCTCTTTTGTTCTCTTCTTCTCAAGTACGTCTTGTCACACATCCTCCCTCGCCTCTCATCATTCTTATATGATGCTATATTACAAGTAGGTCAGTGGGGAGTATGTTAAGATCGACATTTTTAGCGTAAAGTATGTTCCGCGTGGAACCACTCAAAAAACCACACCACCAACTAAAATATCGAAGGAATCAAAGTGTTTGTGTTCGTAAATTAACCATCTGCACGCTCTCGAGATCTGATGCATTCTATATTTGGAGAGATGTCCTGTGTGACCAATGGTGTGCTTCTGATTGGAGTTGTGTGTAAACGACTAAACGAGTTTGGTGTTAGCTCGGCTATGTGCTGACTTTCACTGTAATTCACACCCCCACAAAGTCCGATTTTTTTTTTTACTTTGTGATCTATTTGGAAATGCATTTTCTGTATTTTTATTTGAACGGGAAAATGCCCCGAAGGAGATGGTATCTGAATTAGATCGGCGGGGTGCAAATTTTGACATAGAGGACCTGAAAGAAAAAAGGAAATTACAACGACGTCCCTCACTTTTCCACCTAGCACCCTAAACGGGATCGCAAAAATGCGACCGGGTCCATGCTCGTCGCCGATGAAGACATGCCTCCAGGTATGGGCGCCCCTACCGCTGCCGGGGACAGAACCACTTGGGAAAGTAAAGGCGCTCTCCAGCGGCGGATTTACCGTCTAGGCAACCTAGGCACGTGCCCAGGCTCGCCGGCCCCGCGCCATGGTACTCCAGCGATGGCAAATGACGGCCATGCGAAGAAAAAATTCCACAATTGGAGAGGAGGAGGGTTTGCGTCCTATTTTTGCCACTTTGCCTCTTGGGCTTTATATGACTGACTCTCTTAGGTTTTATTAATTATTCGGCCACATTCATGTTCCCTCCCCACCAATTCTCTCTCATCGACATGGGCCTTAGTGCCCAGGCTTATATGATGGGTTGGGTCTGCCGTTGGCGCTCGCGCCACATCGAGGCCGGAGGAGAGATCCTCTGACAGAGGAAGAACAAGCTCGAGAAACTAGCCTCGAGCGCAGCAGGGCCATCCCAATGGCCAAGGATAGCAGTGGCCAACATGTGTCGCTGCTTGTGAACTGCTGCGTCGAAGCACACGCCGCGGAAGTCCCGATCCAGCTACTCAACACTGAAGGACACATCCCCCCACCTTAATTCTCCCCACCACCACGGCCGACCAAGAGGAATCACAGGACGACGAGCTCAACACCGAAGAGCTGTAAGCGCTCCCAAGCCATCTTCGTTCCCCTTCCCCCTTGCAAGGCAAACAGAGAGCGCCAGGAAGAACGTCCTAACGCGCGCTGGAGCACCAAGACGAACAAGCTCACCAACAAGACCTTATTGATGGAGATCGCTGGGCCAAACTTCACCGCACACAGCTGTAAAACACCGGGCCAGGCCTGTCACCCCTGGCAGCTCTCTAGAATCTTTGGACTGACCCCATAGATCAATATCGGTCTTTTCTGCGCACTTTGTCCTCACTCGTGCGCACGCGGGTAACTCTTAAGGTATTGTTCACATGAGAGAGATAGAAGGTTGAGAATAGGAATGAGCCCTACTCGGTGAGAGGTTATACGATTACGCATTTTCCGTCTTTTGAAAAAACATATGTCTGTATGAAGCGTACCAATAACGCTACATGCTGCCATGCCACTGCCACCAAACCATTGAGTAATGAGCTATACGTGTGTATTGTTTTTAGTACTCTCTCCGTATTAAAATGTAGACGTGGATGACATTTTAGCGTTCACCAAATGCACTATTTTACTATTAAGTACTCTCTCGGTTTCTTGAGTATAACATGTTTTAGATATTTCAAATATGATCTAGATACACGCTAAAATAGATAAACATACACAGTAAAACGAGCCTAGACACAATTTGGGGTGCCGGATAAATTTTGGAAGTACCGTTCGTCGAAGATGCTCTAAACTTACTTGGACGACGAAGAGCCAAAGATTACCATCAAAGTAATTCCGCTATAGCAGGAGTACGTGTGCAGAAGTACAATAAAACCACTATATACTACTGTATATAAAGGGAGAACATCTCCTCGGCCTCTCGGGGCACAAGGCGCTATGAACAGTCCCCGTCACCAATGAACAGTCCTCGGTCATCTATGAACAGTATATAAAGGGAGAACATCTCCTCGGTCATCTATGAACAGTCCCCGTCACCAATGAACAGTGCCGGTCGTCGATAAAACCCTGTCACCAATGAAAAGTTAATAGCGCCGGTCACCAAAATGAACAGTACGCCGGTCACGCGGGCCCTGTGACCGGGACTTCATTGGTGCGTCCGCACTGTAGCATCTACAGTGACCTTTTTCCCAAAAAAAAAACCACTTTCTCTGAAAATTATATACACGAAAAATATGCACGGCGACAAGTAGATTCCATTCCCGTGATCGGTTTTGGATTTGGTCGATTCTAACTCTTTAATTTTGGATCCAAATTCGCAAAAACATTTGACGAAATTTGTCAAATTCGTTGCACTCAGTCATCCGTTTGAATTTTCCTTTCACGACCAGATGGATATCACCCTTCCAAACAACTTTCATGTTTTAACCTTTTTATTTTGACGGACATATATATATTTCTCTCCAATCTTCAAATTTGTTGTATTTTAGGCTGCGCAAAAAGTCAAATTCTGACAGATTTCAAAATTTTCAATCCGGGTATTTGGACCCAGAAATTTGTCTTCTAGATCTAGCCGAGAATAGCATTTTTTACCTGCCTGTAATGTACAAATTTTTCGTGAACCGACCTACAATCTCAATTAATAACTCATTTTACAAAAATACGTCACATACCAATACAATGGCCGCGGGTTTATATTTGTTGACATCTTTACGATAATAATTGCTTTCTTTTTCGTTGATCATGTCTCGCGCGTGCGACGCCCGCGCCTTCTTACCTAGTATATATACAGTGGCGGAGGACGCCTACGGGCGAGGTAGGGCGGCCGCCCTACCTTGAATTTTGCCAAAAGATTAGGTATACATATGCATCTCTGCCATCGGCAGCAGATCGAGATTTTACAGTTCGTCGGTGGTTGGTTCGGTGGTTCCTGTGTTCCCTGGGCGTTCTTTTTGGAGAAGAAAGAGAAGGGAAGAGGTGGGCTGGCGCACAATTGGTTAATGGGCCTTTCTGGCCCACGCTGGCAGCACGACATGTTGGAGTAACGCTAGACCAGCTGGGTCGTTCGACCGGCAGGAACTCAGCTAAGAAAAAAAAAACAAGGAAGACCGGTTGTCTCAATAAAAATAAAGAGAAAGGGAGCAGCAAATTGTTTTAAGAACGGCAACTTATTTCTTCCAAATTTTTGCAATTTGTCGGTGGCTAGCGGTTGTGCGGTAGGAATTATTAAATTCACTAATTGTGTTCATATTGAATAAGTGATTTTTATGCCGTGTTCATTATAATTAGTGATCTTTTTGTCGCAATTCCTTTCATGGTTCAAAGTTTGCCCGACCTCAAACTTTTTCCGTCCTCCGCCACTGTATATATATACCGACAAATCTCACGTCCTGCAGCCGCTTCTCTTGGAAATCTTTCCCTGGCGTTCTGTGTCGCCAGCAAGACAACAACTCCGGCGGAGACGGATCTTTCGCCACGCCATAGCCATTTTGACACGTGGGCTTTATGAAGTGCAGACGTGCAGTGGATAAATGTTGGATACGGACCCGCGGCGCGGAAAAGTGGCGTGTACGCTGCTGGATCGACGTACTCGTTCATGTATGTACAGTACTAGTAGAAGCAGTAGGTCGTAGTACGTCCCATCATTTTGTAGCGCGACAATGCATGGCAACCAAAGGTGCAGCGAGTGCTGTACTGCTTAGCAAACTGAGACCCAGATGGGTGGGTGTAGCTAGCCGGGTCCCGGGCTCCCAGCACCAGCACGGAGGGGGAACTCGGGCTCCCACGCACGCGCGAGAGAGATGGACAAAAGGCGTAGACATGTGCTTGGGGCCGCGTCGCGCGTGTGGCCACGCCATCGGAATGATGGACCGAGCGCAGATTTCGCCGGCGTCCATCCAAACGACATGGCCAGCCCAAGAAGCTGCAGTCCTGGCCAGGGCGTGCGTGATTTCTAAGCCATCGAAATGATGGAAATTCTCCGGCCGGGACGGACGACACGAATGATCGCGGCGTGATTGAGGTACTACGAGCGGTATCTTCAAAAGCCGGGCCAGGAGGAAAAAAAAGGTGCCCATACACACGGCGTCGCCGCTGCCACCAACCACAAAGTCATCTCTCCTTTGGATTGGTTGTGAACCGGGGGTAATTTTTGCTTGCAACATACGCTTCGCACATGGATACGTGGAGTAGCTTTGACCTCGATCTAAAGCGCAATGACCACACGTTACAGGGCAGGCAGCTAGTGCAACTTTTGCTTGAGCGGAGACCGGAGAGGGTCCCGGCCGTAACGAGAAAGGAATACTGGCGCCTAGTTGCTGCCAGCCAACGATCGAATTGAACCGTACCATAATGCGCACCGCCCATGCACTCAGGAGCATGATCGATGAGCACGGAAAAGACAAGCTACGGGGTCCGGCCAGGCCAGCGGTTTCATAGCTACCCCAGTCGCGTTGGCCGGACTCGCCCACCTTAACACGCACCGGTGTACGCATGTACGTGTGCACACGCGGCCGCGCGCCGCCGTGGAAATGCGATCGTGCGGGGAAGCGGCCGGGGCGACGCAGGGTGACACGTCTTTTTTGTCATCTCGAGTTCTTCACCATGTGGAACGGGCATCACCTCGTGTGAGTTTACTTTTTAAAAATCAAGCTAATATCTCACCGGCATCACCTCGTGTAAGTCATGTTGGTTTGTTTGACACCTGTATGTACACAATTGTTGTTAGGCTCTGCGTTTGTCATCAAACGGGATCCATCACGTCGACCGCTCTGGGCGCGCGCGCGGCTAGTAATCATGGACGTGTCCATGGATCGAGATGGCTGCCAGTGCCACCGCCAGGGAGGGAGGGGAGGCCCGTCTGTCTTTAATCGTGTCGGCCACGAGGAAACTGGCCCGCTCCGTCGCATCGCACATGGTCTCATCCGTCTAACCGATAGCGATTTCATAAATTTTTGGCACCCCTCCCTCCATGCTTGGAATGGAATCTATGGTACCGTACCGAAATCATTGGCACTGCCCTATATATGCCATCGGTGTTCTTATTCCACATAATGAAAACGAAAGAATGAGGACAAGGCCAAGGACCATGCCTGATGCCTCAATGGAGACATCAAGCAAAACTAGAAGAACTAAAAAAGACATCAAGCAAAACTAGATTGACCCGCGTGTTCGTCGCTTTTCATAGTATCTTTTTTTGGTATGTCGTGTCACGTCCATGCACAGGTGTACAAGTATTTTAATGCATGCATGGAAAAGCTAGTCATTGGTCACTATCGCTCGGACGTATCCATGGATGGACATGGGCATCTAGATGTAGCTAGCCAGGTACGTGATGTTTGCACCGGGCCGGGAATGCCACGATCGAGATTCGTTGCGTACCCAAACGCACAACTCGTGAATTGCAAATTTGAACCATACATTTGGTAAAGATAATAATAGAATCAAACTCAACTTCAAATTTGAAGGTTCCTATCCTTTGTTTAGATTTTTTTCAGTGTCTTCTTCGAGATGGTGAGGCGACGACTACATCTTGAAGTTAGAATAATGTTCTCCCCGCTCTATCCTCTCTCTGTTGGTGCGTCTAGCGCCAGCAGAGGGCGCGTGGAGGTTTTTGTGTCCGACGGATCTCTTGGGATCCATTATGTTTTCGTGTTCGTCCGTGTGGTTGCAGGTCTGGCTCTTAGGATCTACGGTTGTCATCATTGGCGATGGTTACTGCTCTGGTGCGCCGGTCCCTCGGGGCCTCAGCACGACAACTTCCCGTCTGTCTAATACGACAAGCTTTACCCGGCTACAGTGAGGGAGGGGTGAGGACGGCTGCGCGTCTTCGACTCGCTTCTGTGTTTGTAGTCATCGCTAGGTGGTCCGAAAACCTATTTATAATTTTTATTACTTTTGGAATTATTTGTACCGATGATCAATAGGTTGGCCTTTTTAAAACAAATCCGGTAAAAACCATGAGAATAAGTGCCTCGTCGGAGGCATCCTTAAAAATGGTGCTCCGCAGCTACAGTATACTTGCACGTAGCCATATGGTTGGTTTTCGTGTCATTATCAGTGGGATGGCGCCCATGCAGCAAGGCCCGTGCGTGCAAGCGCAGCTCGCGCCAAGCCGGTAGTACTACTCTGCCTCTAGCATGGAAAAACACTACGTAGCATGCTGCTTCCTACTACTAGTATTCAGTGCCCCATCTAGCACTCTATTTCTTATTCAGTCTTCCATCTACGCTGGAATCTACTACGAAAATTACCATCCAATTTCATTCTCTCTAGCTCGCCTTAATGTGGTTTTCTACTAAATCATATTGCCTTGCAATCTGAATATGCTGTGATATCGGATCAATTTGGTGCTGTAGATTCATGGCTTGATGCACTGGATGTAGAGGTTTTCCTATTGTTCTTTAATCAACATCAACTACTAAAATGTCATAATCTTCAGAATAATTCAGTAGCATTCTTGCCATTGATGTGATAATGTAAACATTGTTTTATGCCAGAGGTGATTTTGACTGCTCGCAAGTATGAGTACCTCCTCCTAGCATGTTATTAAATATATTTGTTGCAAGACTGTAACGGATCTATTTGCTTGGTTTCAAATGGTCAATATCTTTACTTTAGTTTGGCTAAATTATCTGCTTTGTTATTGTTCCTTCTAAGATCGTTTATTTATATATATTGATAGGCTGAAGCTATAGGGCTGCCAGCCTTTCCGTTTTTCTGTTCGTCGCTACCATCGGTGATGATGCCCAGTTGAGGGTAACCAAAAGAGAATTGCGCTCATGCTTCTAAAATTTATGATTAGTTAAGATGGTCGCCAATATATGAAGTTCAGTTTATTTTTTTGCTAAAACAAACCCCAAACTGCGGTTCTTCATCAATGTTAAATAACGGGGTAAATAATAGCATGTGATCCTTCTACTTTCATTATCATGTAATAATGGTTGTTCTTATTACTAGATGTTCTTATCGATTTTGCATGAAAAATGCATTGGTCCATAGTTATGTATACATACTACTATGCATCAACTTCCTGCTACACCATAGTCCCTATTTGAAACAATACTTTGTGTGATTATTGTAAGAAAACTTTACATTTTATTTCAAATGAGGAAACAACCCGGCAACATAATTTTTCACTAAGGGCGCGGCGTGCCGCCGCGCTAAATTCAACTAGTAGTAAACATGTATGCGTAGGCACTAGGCAGGCAGGTGCGCACGGATGCGTGTACCGCCGGCAGGAGCGCTGGCCGGCCGGAGAGGCACCCCGACACGTCGCGGTGGCAAATTTGACGAATTTGACCCTTTTTCGAAATCAATTCACGAAATGGACCCAAATTCAAAAATTTCACGATCTGACCCTTTCTCACGACGCCCGGCTCCGGGGCGCCGTGCTAGACTGCACGACGCCTTGGTCCAGGGCGCCGTAGACCGTGCCACGTCGGATCAGCTGGACCCACATCTTGTAAGTTCGGCGCCCCAGACCCAAGGCGTCGTGCTGCTGACCACGGCGCCCCCAGCCAGGGCGCCGTGCCACCTAAAAAGCACAGCCCCCGTCCCCAGCCTCCACTCACCAGTTCTTTATTCCAGATCCAACCCGACGCTCTATCTCTCTCCCCCTCACGTGACCCACTCCATTTCCACTCAAATCCCACCGAATCGGAGGGATCTATCCGTGCAATTCGTGTCCTCTGCATTCTCCACGGTAAACTCCTTTGTTCCCCTCAATTTGGCCAATATAAATTTTGGCATTTGATTGTATTGTGCAAATTCGGGGAAACCCTAAAAATGATTGTGGGAAGCAAAATCTTTAGGTCGGTGTTGATATTCGGGCCATAGGCTTTATGATTTATATGCCATGGTAATGGTTATGATTTGTATGCCATGGCTAGGGATTTTGTAGGCCAAACCCTAACCCTAGAAAATGTAATGCTATGGTTTTTAGATGTGGTATGCCTAGTTCGGAATCGCGGTAATATAATCGTCGTTTTGATGGCCTTTTTTTATATTTAGATGTCGAGAATCGTGAATGTTCATCATGTGGACTTCGCGGCTTTTTCGAAAGGAGATTTACATGAGCTTGACACGGAGGAGAAAGTGATTGTGTTTGACACTCTAGTCCTACCCTAGCCGATGTTGTGGAGAAGGTCCGTAGTGAGTTGAATTGGATGGACCAAAATGACGGAGTTCATTTGAAAGGAAGATACAATGTTGGGTATGATCATTACATTCGTTGGAAGATGATGACTCTCGACTCTGAGATTCGTTGGCAAGCTTATATGGAGGCTGTCTTTGCCTCACAAGACAAATCTCTAGAGTTATTTGCCACGAAGAAGGTTGGAACTCAATTGCACATTGACTTGAATCGGCCTAGTAGCCCGGTTCAACATGAAGAACAACATGAGCCCCATGAGCCGGATTGGTATGAAACCACAATGAGCCAACCTACATTGAGCCAACCTCCATTAAGCAACCCTCCATTGAGCCAACCTCCATTAAGCAACCCTCCACTGAGGCAACCCTCCACTGAGGCAACCTACACGGAGGAGAATGATGAGACTGCGGCTGACGAAACGGAAGGTGCTGATGCCGAGGGTGATGATGAGGAAGGTTATCTTAAAAATCATGATATTGGAGATGTTGAAGCCAATTGCTATGAAGAGGACATGGATCCGACTATTCCATATGGTCGAGCTTATGCATTGAACTCCGATGACGAAGGCCCGGATGAAGAGATTGACGAGGACGGGTTGACGGCTAAGGAAGCCAAAGCATTTATGAGCGCATATGGCCGGGATCATCGACATCGCTGTTTCGTGATCTAAGCCTCGCGGATGAGGCTATTGTTGATGGTGGCACAACAAAAATACTAGGCCCAAGGCCATATTCTCAAAAAGATATTGACCTACACATTCACGGGGTTAGCAAAGGAACCATATTCCAATGCTTCGAAGAACTACAAACTTGGCTTAAGGAGTATGCGGTGAAGCACCATCGACCATTTGTTGTTAGGCACTCAAACATGAAGGTTCGGTACACGGTTAGATGTGAGGACTTCACTAAATGTCCATGGATTGTCCGCGCAAGACCAATCAAAGGAGGGGACCAATGGAAGATTACAACTAGTGTGTTTACGCACACATGTGGTGGCAAGGATGTAGACAAGGAAAAAGTTAAAAACGATCACCGTCAACTGACCTCGGAGTTCATCGCTCACAAAATTACGGGTAGTGTGAAGATCTTACCGACGGAACCTATTAAGGCCGTGATAGAGTATGTGAACAAGCTATTCCATTACACGATAAAGTATGGGAAGGCATGGAAGGCCAAGCAAGCCGCCTTCAGGATATTGTATGGTGATTGGGAAGAGTCTTACAACCGCATTGGCATGGTGTTGGGAGCCATGGCGGCAACAAACCGGGGAATGTATTATGTGGTTGAGCCGAAAGGCACGCAAACTAGGACATATGAAGGTCAAACCGTCCGGGTTTTTGGGCGTGCATTCTGGACATTCGAGCCATGCATCAAGGCATTTCAACATTGTAGACCGGTTTTGTCTGTGGATGGGACATTCCTCACCGGCAAGTTCAGGGGCTGCATCATGGTCGCTATAGCGCATGACGGTGGGGATAGATTGGTGCCTTTGGCATTTGCTTTGGTGTCCGCGGAGAACAATGACAACTGGGAGTGGTTCCTAGGTCTAGTGAGGACCAAGGTTGTTGGACCAGAAAAAGAGATTTGCATCATCTCGGACCGCCACCAAGGGATACTAAATGCAGTGGAGATAGAAATTCCAGGATATGGTCGTGTGCACCATCGTTGGTGCATGCGACATTTTGTCTCAAACTTCTACAGGGCATGTGGAAGTAAGGAATTATCTGATGAGCTGAAAGATTGTTGTCTAGCCTTCACCGCTCGTCATTTCAAGAAATTGTATGACAAAATA
Organism: Poa pratensis; assembly: GCA_947311845.1. Lineage (NCBI taxonomy): Eukaryota > Viridiplantae > Streptophyta > Magnoliopsida > Poales > Poaceae > Poa > Poa pratensis. Next base: position 26,331,960 of record CAMZMU010000049.1, on the reverse strand, counting down.
TTTCGTCTTACAACCCCCGGGGGTAAAGAGTTCCTAACTAGGAACTTCCAGATAGAAACAAGTGGTCACGTGCCTATGACTCTCAAGGCATGAGGTATGGTGACATGACAAGCAACATGGCCGAATGTTTCAACAAAGTTCTGAAGGGTGTGCGTGCGTTGCCAGTGTCTGCAATTCTCGAATATACCTTCATAAAGTCAAATGAATACTTCTTGCAATGGAGTGAGGTCACGGCTAAGCTAATAGCTGGGGATAACAAAAGAAACAAGAAATATGACTATCCACCGAAGATCGACAAGTGGATGGTATATCAGAAAAGGAAGGCTGACACGCTTGAGGTACAAGAATTTGAAAACACAGAGTTGGTTTATGAAGTCCACGAGCCTCGAGGAATCACTCGAGGTGGTGTCCAATATGGAGGTTGCTCGTTCAAGATTTATTTGACACAAGGCGAGTGTTCATGCGCGAGACCAACGTTTACCATCTCCCTTGCTCACACATGTTGGCGGCAGGACGATTTAGGAAAGTGGGCTACGAAATGTCAAGTAATATTAGGATGCACGAGCATAGTATTGAGGCTGTTAAGGCCACTTGGGCATCGAGGTTCGAACCCTTTCTAGACCCATCGGTTTGGCCGGTTTATGAAGGTCTTGCTCTATTCCCTGATCTGGCTACAAAGGTGGATAAACCTGGAAGACGACATACAAAGCGTTTCAAGAATGACATGGACGATTGGGGCGGTGGTTACAATCGCGAATGGGGCAACCAACATTTCGTAGAGCCTACACAAGAACAGTACGAGAGTGGTACTAGCAGGAGAAAGAAAGCAAAGGGAAATGATGGTGGAAGTACAAGTCAACCAGTTGGAGACGCAAGCCAACCAAGCGGTGGTCGCATGGTAGGGGCCATGGTCGTGGTGTGGCAAGTGGTCGTGGCATACCAAATGTTGCCAATGTAAGCGGCCATGGTCGTGGCATACCAAATGTTGGCAATGTACGCGGGCATGGTCGTGGCATACCAAATGTTGGCAATGTAAGCGGGCATGGTCGTGGCATACCAACTGGCAATGAGAGCGGGCATGGTGGTGACATACCAACTGGTGTGTACCAAGTGGTGGTTACCGACGTGCGGGCATGCCATATTGGTTAGGATTTCCACCAAATCGTAGAGGTGGTTTTAGGGGTAGAGGTAGGGCGTAAACAAGGTAATAACTTGCATCTACTACTTTCAATTACTTTTCAGTTGAGTTACTTATTTGAAAGTAATGTCCTTTTTTTCTCCCAACTAAGTTTGAACTTGCAATTTGTAGGCATGGACTGTTCTGATCTGGATGCGAAGCCGATGGCATGGCAGCACAGCGTTGACACTACCGGAGGGCATGAGGCACCGAAGTGTTGGTGCGGTGACATTTGCAAGATGAAGCAATCCAGTGATTGGGACGAGACGAGAGGTCGGAGATTTTGGATGTGTCCCAACTATGCTTGGGACAAGCCCAAGCCAATAAAAAGCAAGCCAAAGTCAACAAAAAGCAAGCGGAAGGCTCCAGTAAATATGGAGCGCCCGCGGTACATGTCTCCTCTTACAAATAACTAACCTCTATTGTTTTCAAATTCTAACTCATTATCGTGTTTGTAGTCGCCTCCGCCTATTTGCAAGTACTACCGGTGGATAGACTCCGAGCAAAGCAGGCTCTACAAGAGCGAGGTCACAAATATGGTCAACAAATCGTGGGAGCGATTCTGGGAGAAAGATCGTGAGGAGGAGCGGGCCAAAAAGGTGATGGAGCAAGCTGAGAGGGACGCAATGCAGGCTGAGAAGGAGAGGCATGAAAAGACTGAAAAGGCTCTTGTTGCAAGATTGGCTTGGGAGGCGGAACAAGGTGCAAGGGCGGGGAATGAAGAAGATGATAGACGCCATGAGAGGGCTCGCCGTGCACGAGAGGAGGAACAAGAGGAAGAAGACCCGGCGAAGCGCAAGGGCAAGTATCCCCGTTGGACTCAATAGAATGTTAGAACATTCAACATTCTATTCGTCCGAAAATTGTAGCGAACCTAGAAACTATCCGAACAAGTCCTATGTATGTCCTAAATGTGTACTCGCCCTTATGGCCTACTGATGTATGTCACGAACAAGTCCTATGTATGTCGTAATTTTCTGTGCACATTTGTTTGCTGATAATTTTCTGTGCACATTTCCAACAAACGTATGACTTCTTAAGTTTTCTGAAACTGAACACACGACGCCCTGTGTGGGGGCGTTGTGTTCTATAGTACGACGCCCCGAGCTAGGGCGCCGTGCTTCTGGGCGCCCGGAGCTCTGCGCTACCCCCGGGAAATATCCGAGGTGAAACAGAGAGCACGCGAGGTTTCCCCGGATACGATAGTATGGCGCCTTGGACGGGGGCGTCGTACTTATGAGGACGGCGCCCTGGGCCGGGGCGTTGTGGTCTCCAGATTTCTGCACCAATTCCGGGCAACATCCGTGGAGAAACTGAGGGCGCGCGGAGCTAGACCCGGAGCTGAAAGCACGGCGCCCTGACATGGGGCGCCGTGTTATCTAGCACGGCGCCGCGGCATAGGGCGCCATGCTCGCAGAAATCACAGGTTTTGCTGGCCCAGATTATTACCAGATTTCGTGTGCGCATTTCAGACATTTCAAAAACAGAAAATTTAAAAGGAAATAAGAAGTCTATACCAAAAGGACATAGGATTGTCTCTACCATTACACAAATCAAACGACATAGGATTGTCTCTATCATTACACGAATAAAAGGACACATGATTGTCTCTAACTCAAACTAGTCCGAACTGGCGTCGGACATCTCACCCTCGTCGTGATCTTCATCATCATCTCCCCTACCAAAGGGCGGTGGAATACCAACGAAACCATTGAAGTCATCTTCTTTGAGAGGCGGCATCTCGAAATCGTCGACGTCACTTGCTGAAAGGTAGCCCATTGAATCAAATGGAACATTGTTGAAGCCACGTTGCGTACGGTCATCTCGAAACTCCCGTAAATGCTTCTTTTGTAGAGCATGCATCTTATGGCTCCGCACATTCGTTGCTTTGCACATGGACCATAAGTTAGTGAAATAGTTGAGTAGCCCGCTCGTACTACCTTCTCCCCTAGTGGATGATGCACCCATTCCAACATTCCTTGATGAGGAGTTGGCGGTGGACTCCTTGCGCTTAACCAAAGGTTGGTACGGACGATGAGCAACAGTTTCCGGAAACAAATCCATAAGGAGTGGTGTCTTTTTGTATACAGGTTGGTCCTTCACATACTTGATGAAGGCGTAGATGTAGGGTCCATAGCATAGAGATCGGCGGTTTATGACAACCTGTCGCATAGTCTCGTACATCCATTGCATCACATCAATCTCACCATCATGATGGCGCGCTTGGTACAATAGTTGGATCACATGACCGCGAACTTTTCCAAAGTCGCCGGCCTTTGCACAAATGGTGACATTGAGAAGCTTCATGAAGTAATAGTATTTTTCCCTCAACCCAACAATATTACCAATCTTTCGGTAGCTTTTTGGATACATACTCTTGAGGCAGTTTTTGCTTGGCGAACACCTTTCCCGTAACATTGAATACCCTTTCCAGCCTCATATTGTTGTTCATATTTCATGGCCTTCACAAAGTCGATGAAAGGGGCACTAAACATGTCGTTGCCGGTCATCCACTTCAATGTTTTCGCCTTGTCCTCCACAAAGAAAACGGTTGTGTAAAACTGTTTCACAACCTCCACATTGTAATCTTGTTTGAATTTCATGATCTTGTCAACACCCATTCTCTCACATAGGCCCTTCACATTGGCAAACACAGACTCATTTTCCTGAATGTACTCAAAGTCCACGTACTTATGTTCCACAACCTCCTTGCTCTTCTTTTCAATAACAACATTATATATGTCAGCTTGTTGTCTACTCCAAAAACGCCTATCACCAACTTTCTGTCTTCCCGACATGTAGGGATCCACCTTCATTCTCGTCTCAATCCATTCTTTCTGACCCATGGTGATGAGATCGTTAACCTTTGCCTTTCCTTGAAGAGGTTTTGCCTTTTTCGGAGGGATGTTCGACGGACTAGAAGAATTGGCCGCACGCTTCCCACTTGCATTGCTAGAAGCATGCGTTCTTCCCATTGTCCTACAAAAAATTTAGACATCAATTTCCCTAATAAGCAAGAAGAGCTAATTGACAAACAACAAGAAGACATGACACAAATTGCATAAATTGCATCAAATTAGAAGGTTCACGTGCATACAAATTGCATCAAATCATGACACAAATTTCCCCATAGTAGGGTTCACGAGGATACAAACTTGAAGGTCCACGTGGATACAAATTGAAATAAAGAAGGTTCACTAGGATACAAGGTTCACGAGGGTACAAATGCGAGGCATAGTTCAAAGTTCGACATAATGGAGTACAAAGCAAAGTTCGTAACATTCAAAGGCTTGAGCAAGGTCGCTTCCCCTTCCTCTTCCTTTCATGTTCTTCTTCCTCTTCCTTCTCCCTTGCACGACGAGCCTCACGAAGCACCTTCTCGTTGAATTGCTTCTTCTCCATCTCTCTCCTTGCTTTCTCCACACGACTGACTTGCGCCATCTCTCTTCGAACAAATGTTGAGCTTCTTTCTGTCTCGCTAACCTTTCATCCTCGAGCCTCTTCTCATATGCTCGATACTCACGCCCATCTTTTCATTTTCCTTTCTCTTAACTACTTCCTCCTCTTCTTTCTTCCTCCTCGCCTCGGCAGCCTCCTTCTCTCTCACCTTCCTCGCAGCTTGCTCCCACCACCCCAACCTATCACCTTCATCTTCTTTGTCCTCCTCCCACTTCTTTGTTGCCTTGTTCGGTTGGGAAGCGGCCATTGCACTAGGGTTACCCAATTTTAGCCAATTTGAACCAAATCATACTTCTAGGGTTTCCCCAATTTGAACAAGTGCGAACGAATTAACACATAAGAAGAGGGGGAAAAGAGTGCATACCTTGAGAAACTGCAGGGGGCTAAATCAGGAGACAAGGACGGGATTTGAGGCCAGGGGCGAAGATCAAGTCCAGGGACGAGGGCGGCGCTCTCTGTTCGTCAGGAGAAGGAAACGAGAACGAGGATGGCTCATCTGTGGATGCGAGCTGGGATAAAGTAGGTCGACACGGCGCCCTGGGGCGGGGCGCCATAGTCATGTGCACGGCGCCCCATGGTAGGGCGTTGTGCTTTCATGTACGGCGCCCCTGTGTAGGGCGCCGTGCTTCTGGGCACTGCCAGACCAAAATACCAGGTTCTGGAGCCAGCAGTTTGGTTTGTTTGTCCAGTAAAAATTCTGCAAATTCATCATACCAAATTTCTGGAAAATCCCAGAACAGAAATAAACAAGTTCAACGAAACAGATAAGACACGGATAACTTCAAGAAAATTCATCATACTACTGGACAAGTTCTTCTAACAAGTTCATACTACTGGACAAGTTCATAACTTCAAGAAAGTACATGCAAGTTCATCTAACAAGTTCATACTACTGGACAAGTTCATGCGACATGCTACTGGACATGCTACTGGACATTTCACTTCAGTTCTTCGTCTTCTTCTTCTTCCTAACGGTCAGCTTCCTCCTCTTCCCTTGATCTTCATACATAGCGGGAGTAAATATTTCCTCTCTTCTTGGTAGGTCTCTATCCTTCAAACCGAAACTACGAGGAGTGGGCTGGCTAGACGGAGGCGCATCGGGAAACTGCGAAGCGTTGACCTCCTCTCGATCTTCCTCCTCATCCTCTGCATCCTCATCTTCTTCCTCATCCGCTGCAGCCTCTCGATCTTCCTCATCCTCTGCATCCTCATCTTCTTCCTCATCCGCGCATCGGGGACGGCTAGACGAAGCGCCAAGGCTGCCCCGTGAGGCACGTCCACCACTTGATGAGGAGCCCGACCGTGTAACAATGGTGTCGTCGGTACGACAACCGAGAAGAGCGGCTAAGCCACGTGCCCAAGCCTTGGTGTGCTATAAGATAACAAAAAGTGGAGTCAAAATTTTGAGAATGCATAATATAAAAGGACAATGTGGAATTATTGCATTCCTACCTCAGCGAAAGCTCTAAGTGCCTCGTATGAATCTCTATGACCCGGAGGGTGCCGGAGTGCATGCCCGGCCTCGTTCACATGATTAGACATCTCGGTTTGCTGTCAATTAGGTAAACATTCATGCCCGTAGATACCAACAAAGCAATATAGGTATATCAAAGGTATAGAAGCAATAACTTACCACAAAGTTGATCACCGGAGCTAGGTCTTGATGTCTACCCTGCCGGACGAGCTTGTTGTACTCCAGATTGGCTAAGTGGTCGAAGGGGGGATTGGCTGCAGCCAAGATGTCCTCGCTACGGAAAGCCGAAGCATTGAGCTTAAGACGAGTATTTGCCTTAAGCCAGGCAAGATACCGTTGAATGCTCTATCATCATGGAGTGTTGGGACAGGGAGACGCGCATGCTCTCTCTCATGCTCACGTCTAGCAACCATGTCCTTGAACACGTTGATGTGGCTCATATGCTTCTTTGGCCAATTCTTTTCACCTTTCGTCCTCTGTTTGTCCATCCTACATGTCAAATTCCATACATGTTAGTGCTAAACACTAAAACAACTGCAAAACGATGGAGTAAGCAATACAAAGCACTTACCCATGCAGCTCCAGACTTGTGTCGATATATTCTGGCGGAGTAGTCTGATAAAATCCAAATTGTCTCATAACCCGGTTTGGTAGGTGCCACTCGACTACATAGAAACAAATCAACGGGCAAACCATATGCCAAAGATGTTGTTCCGCTAGTGATGCATGTAAAATGCATACATGAACTTTGCACTTTAATTGCTTATATTCCAATCATATTTGCATCATATAAGGGTTATATCAATGTTTTATGATGATTTTTGGAAATATTCATTTATTTCCTATTTTTATGGAATTAACCCTGCACAGTCAGAAAACCCCGTTTTCTTATTTTAATGTTTCAGGGACCCAAACGTCGTCATAAAATTCTGGAAAAATACAGAGGTCATTATTTTGGAAGGAAGAAGACGTAGGAGCGAAGGAATCAAGCAAACGGAGCCCGCAAGGCAAAAAGGGGGTGGCCCACGCGGCCAGGTACAGTGCCCGCGTGGGACTACCCCGTTTGGCCCTCGTGCCTCCGTTGCCGTCGATCTTCGCTCCACCGACATAGTCTTGACCTAAAAACGCCTATAAAAAAGGTCCCCCGACGTTCTCTGGAAGGAGGCGACGGAGAAACACAAAACCACGAAACAGGAGACAGAAGGCTGCCGCCGGAGAAGATCGGAGGGGGGAAACGCCGCCGGAATCGCCTCCGGAGGGCTCCACCCCCCTCCGGCGTGTTCATCATCAACATCTTCATCGCCGTGCTGCCTCCCATGATGAGGAGGGAGTAGTTCTTCATCGGGGCTGAGGGCTCTACCGGTAGCTATGTGGTTCATCTCTCTCTCCCATGATGTGATCTTTATGTGATCATGAGCTTTGTAATCTAATTGAATTCATGGATGTTTCTCCTTCATTGTTTGTGCTACTCAAGTGGTTTTATTAATGTAATTTCCGGAGTCACCTTTGTCCCATGGTGTGAAGTTGACAGTGTGCGCACCGTGTGTGACTCTTAGGCTAAAGGTTACAGAAATACTTACCATGAGTTATTCTTTGTGTTGGATGTCACTATAAAATTGTGGTGTTTGTTTAGTACTATTTTGGGGCACTCATAGTGACCTTGGGGTTCACTAGATGTGGAAGACAGACTTTAAGGTGTGCTTTTGTAGCCCTACACGATGGTCTTGGTGTTCTATGATATTGTGGTGTTTGTTCACTCAGACTTTAAGGTGTGCTCTTGTAGCCCTACGCAGTAGATTGGTATTTCTATCCAACGGGAGAATAGTTCAGAGTAGCAAAGTGAAGAGGAAATATCTATGTATTCAATTGTTGGGAGTGTCCACTAGTGAAAGTATGATCCCTAGGCCTTATTTCCAAGCATCCTAGAAAACCTTTGTCTTGTCCTCTTGCATTGAAGAGGATTGGGACACTTCCACATTCTTGCCTTGTTACATCAAACTTCCATCCATTAAATCAACCACCTTGTTCCTTAAACTTGTTTAGTGCATAATCAACTAAAACTTGTGACACTTTAGTTGTAGGGAATAGATAACTTTTCCTTCTTGCTCCTGCGGATCGATACCTTACTTCCACATTGAGAGGTGCTACAGTGATCCCTTGCTCTTGGGGGTTATCAGCTAGACACGCCGGGTTCAAAGCGAACCTACATTCGCTTGCGCCTATCTGACCGGGCGGTCCATATGGCTCCCAGATCACCTGTGCAAATATCTAAATTAGCAGGCTACTTACAGATAGTCAAAAGCAAAAGGACCCATGTTAGAAAGATAAATGATCTTACATATTCAGCCTTCAATGTATCCAACTCTTGGATGTAGTGGATGTACATTTTCTGTGAGGCTCCGAAATCACGGGTAACATGGTCCCAAGCATAGACCATTGTAGGCCAACGAAGTTCATCGTCGTGATCGTGCCATTCGCCATACTTGTCATCGTTAGGTGGTCTCCCTACAGGCAAATGCTCCCAACTCCAGATGGATAAGAGCACCATGCAACCACCGATATTGCATTCTCCCACTTTTCCACTTCTACTCACTTTGCCACCCCTACGACACGCCTCGTCCAACTGCACACAAAAGATGATGAGGTACAATTAGATACAATGTAATTCTGCTAAGAATGCAATACCGTAAAGAAACTACGCACGTTAGTTTACCTGCCGATACAAATAAGCTAGTGTGGCCGTACCCCAACTCCATTTGTAATCCCAAACAGCAAACAACTGAAGCCACATAAAAGGGGCGTTCCTCCCACTGCTGTCCGCAAATAGAACACGGCTGACAACGTACCATATGTAGGCCCGGGCATGCTGCTGAACCCCTTCAGAATCCTCGTCCAACTCAGGTGGGCACACTGCAAAATTCTCAGCTATCCAAGAAAAGGAGGCACCCGCAGCTACACCTTTCTTCGGCTCCGGCGCCTTCCCGAGTAAGCTAGTCATAATCTCTACTCATCCAGCAGATTCGGTGCTCCGGCACACGGGATCTCCAGCGATGGGAAGTGCCAGGATCATTGCAACATCCTGCAAAGTGACTGTCATCTCCCCGCACGGCAAGTGAAAGGTATGTGTCTCGGGACGCCACCGGTCAACCAATGCGGTGAGAGCACACGGGTTCATCTTCGGCATCCCACGAGAAACGATCTGTACCAAAGGGAGAAGCCCGGTCTTCCGGATGTACTTCGTGTATCTCTCATCATACTGCATCTTCGGGTGCTTGGCACCCACCGGACCGTCAACTCGGGAGTTCCGCAAGTGCAAGTGGGGGTAAAGCACTTCTTGCTCCGCCAGAGCATAGGCACGGTGCTCCTTGTCATATGCATCTTGTAGAAGAGAATACCCTGACATCCTGCAAAAGAAATAGAGAAATATAGATGCATTGTCATATATTAATATCTTAAGCTACTGTACTTAAAAAAAATTGCTACTGTTATCTAGTTCCATCTTCACAAATAAGCTACTACACTAAAAAAAAATAACAACTATAGTACCACAATATCTAGTTCCATGTACAAAAATAAGCTACTGCCATGGACAGAACCTACTGCCATGTACACAAAAATAAGCTACTACCATCGACAAAAGCTACTACCATGTGAACTGCTACACAACAAGATTGATATATGTCAACTAAGCTACAATTAACCTTACATGGCACAAATTAATCTAGTACTACACAAATCCAATATCTTGTACAAATATGTCACTTGTCACACACAAATATATCACTAGCCATACCGTCTACAAAATTGCTAGTTTCATTACCAACATTTTCCTATCTAAATCGACACAACAGTTTTATCTATCTAAATCGACATGCATCATACAAACAATATTTGTAAGACCTAATAGAACATTGATAAAACGAGCGGAGGCAGAACTCACCTTCAACAGAGGGAGGAGACAACGGCAGCGGAGGCAGAACCAGCGGCCCCGGCGACCAGAGGGGGGAGGAATAAGGCGACCACGGCGACCAGAGGTAAGAGCGGCGATGGCGGCAGTCTGAGCGGTGGCCGCCCGTCACCCGACCTCCACCGCGAGCATGGTGAGCAAAGGGAGGAGCAGCGACGGCGGCTATGGCGGCAGCCCGTCACAAGACCCCCATGGCGACCACGGTGACCAGAGAGACGGGGAGGACGGCGACAGAGACAGAGCGGGCGGAGGCGACCAGAGAGACGGGGAGCACGGCGACAGAGACAGCGGCGGCGGCGATTGAGGATTATGCCGATCCGATCCACGGGCGCGAGACCTAACCCTAAGTCAGGGTACGGCGCCCTGGATGGGGGCGCCGTGGTCAGCAGCACGGCGCCTTGGTCTGGGGCGCCGAACTTACAAGATGTGGGTCCAGCTGATCCGACGTGGCACGGTCTACGGCGCCCTTGACCAAGGCGTCGTGCAGTCTAGCACGGCGCCCCGGAGCCGGGCGTCGTGAGAAAGGGTCAGATCGTGAAATGTTTTGAATTTGGGTCCATTTCGTGAATTGATTTCAAAAAATGGTCAAATTCGTCAAATTTGCCCGTCGCGGTCGACGGCCAAGCTAGCGGCGTCCGTCCAGAAGCGGCAGAGAGCATGGCGCCGTTTCCGTGATCCGAGCCGTACATATATATGCAGCAGCCTGGACCACCAGCGCCCATGCCGTCCGTGCACGTACGTTTGGGCCTTCGGGGAGCTGCCGCTGCCGCTACGTAGCGGGTCGTGACAAATCCGCCCGTCGCTCCTTCATCCTCTGGTTTCCTTTTATTTACTGATGATCGATTGGACCCATCCAAGCAGAACGGTACGTACGTACTCCGTCGCATCCTTCCGATCGCACTGCATTGCATGCTCCCTGTCCTCCATCAAGGCATCCACGGCCATTCGTGTCCATCGATTTGAACGTCTCTCTCACCCACCGGCCCGCACCAACCAAGCTTATCGCGACGCCCGCTAGGCCGGACACTTCTTCCACATCGTCCTAATCCCTTTCGCAACCCGGCACATGCATGTGACTCTTTAAAAGCAGAGAATGGCCATTACAAATCTCCGCTTAATTTGGAACTTAGCTTCGGTTGATCGGTACGTCTATCAATTCGTTGGCCAAGTTAATAGCTAGCGTGACATGCGCGCGTGCCGCCGGATCGGGGACATCCATATCAATGTACTACCAGCAACAGCAACCAACGCTCGCTCCTGCATATACGCACGCCACCTTGCATACGGTTTGCAGCACGCGTCGTCCGTGGCGTGCAGCCAAACTGAGGACCGCACACCGCATGGGTTCAACTATTCATTCCCAGCAACATCGAGTACAAAGCAACCGAGATCGATCGATGCAGGAATATACCCGAAATGCCACGTTGATTTCCGAGTTCCAGTGATCTCGTTTGTTTTTTTGCCTAGAGAAATTCTGAATAAATCATGCAAGTGCGTATAATCTAAACAAGAGTAAGTACCTATATTGTACTAGAAATTCTGAATAAATCATGCATAGAATGATTTTTTAGTACAAGTTCCGCAATTTGTGCCACAAATATTGTCACAATAACTTATTTCCGATCTTCACATTTGTCACACACAACCATAACTCATAATCTAAACAAGAGTAAGTACCTATATGCACTAAACATTTCCATAAATTTTTAGCTAGACTTCACTAGTAGATTCCTAGTACAAACGAGCATGACCATGTTTCGCTGAACTTCGAGAAACAAGTTCGGGCCATACCGAGGTTGTGAAAAACCGCCGTGTGGATTTGGCAGGGCCGGGCCTGACATGTCAAGGGCCCGGTGCAAGGAAAAAATGGGGGCCCTAGACAGTAAACACACAAAAATGCCACCGCCGGCAATCCCCTATTCCCTTGCGTTTGCCACCCTTCTTCCACCTTTTGTCCCTCTCAACTCTACGGGGTATGACTAATGAGGAGGAATAGCGAATCAAATCATAACAAACCGGATGAAATAGAAGAGACTAACCTGGCGGATATATAGGAAGAGATTTGTACTGACCATTGCAGGCCGAGGAGGGACTTAGAATAAATAAAAAAATCCGGATCTCCTTCTCCATTAATTCCCTCAAAACGGCTCGAAATATCAGGGAGAGCAGTACTCTGTCGGCGGCGGCAATTAGTGGAATAACGAAGAGGCCAGAGGTGAAGAAGCTACGATGAGGCCACAAGGGAAAGGGAAAGGGAGGCGACCTGGGCCGATGCGCAACGCTTGGTCTTTTTCTTTATCGATAGCAGTGTGTATAGTTCGTGCGTTGCCTAGCAGTTGGGCTGATTCGGTCAATATTTGTTCCTAAGCTAATAATAAGCATGCACGTAAATACCTTGGTGGGGCCCCTGGCGATTGGGGGCCCTGTGCGGCTGCACATGCTGCACTTGCTCAGGCCGCCCCTGGGATTTGTCCCCGGTTACGAGCCAATGTTTAGTTTTTCCTTGAAGTGACGTTGTTCGACGCGTTGGTCCACCAAGAATTGATAGATTGCTCCGCCGACCATAGTAGAGGCGCTGAGGGTCTCGAGCCCTAGCCATTCTTTTGTCCTCCCTTTTTTCGTTGAGATGAAATGGCATTGAAAGAAAAATTGAACCCTCCTTTTCAAACTCAGCAACAATAATAAATTTGAACTTTGAAAAAATTAACGAAAATAGACGCATTTGTGTATTGGAAGTGTACTTATTCCTATAAGCCTACATGCATCTTCCTAAATTTTTGCTATGTAAAGGATTTAAAGTTCAACTAGGAGTATATGATTTGTTTTTTGCTTTGCTAAATTTCGGAAAATAACGAGTCCGGCCGTACCAGGCGTCCGGAAATGCGGCGTGCGGAGTGTAAAACTGTAAAAGTTGGCACGCATGTGTCCCGGCCACTGCACGTGCACACCGACCCTGCTCGTACGTCTGCGACATTTCCAAAGTTTTCACGGAGAAGGGCAGATGAGAGGGAGAGGGACATGCCTTCCGTGTATCGTACTCCTCCTCCTCCTATGATTTATCCTGTATGGCTAGAATTCGAGACGATGGAGATGAGATGAGAGAGTGACTTTAAAGGACGGAGGCTTTGATGGATGGGCGTTGCCTTGAATTGTAAGGTCCAAGCCGTAGTAGGAGGAGTCAATGCCACTCATGGCATGAGCCATAACCCTCTGCATCGCTCCATTTACGTAAATATATGTGGAAACGCAGTAACTAACGTTGGCACGATTTACATTTACGACACGGACTGGTGTAGCTGGCTAGAGCTATCCTCGGCCTCTGCTCGATCTCGGCACCAATGTTGGTTGAGAGTTGAGACAGAGAGGTGTCGTCGAGGATCGATCTATGTGACGAAAGGCTGGAAAATAGAGGGGAAAACGCTCAAGATAACCATGATCGTTTTCTGGGAAAACAATGATCGTCTTGCTTAAAATCGACCAAATCCATCGTTCTACCGTTTTTGGATGATGAAAAGGCTCGACCTGGCCGAATAGATTGCATAATTGGCCGGCCGGCCACCCACCGCTGAAGAAGAATGCAGATCTGCGAATCGTTTTGACCCAAACGGTGATGCCTCTCTTTGCCAAAGCTCAGCAAAGGATCCAAACCTATTCTACACCCGTGCGAAACACGCTAGGCAAGGGATCTCTCTAATTTAATCTTCTCCTACGAACGCCAGCTAGCCAGCCCCACTTGATCTATTCTACCATCACTAGGCAGGCGTAACCTTAAAGTTAAGCCTAAACTGGTACGAATCCATCCCCACATCACATCACATCACATCGCTCTAACAATAATCAATCAATTACGAGAGGCCCCCCTACGTCCCTAGCTCGCTGGAATCTTAGCGTTCCTTTGACCGAGATTCACGACCGCTCAAAAGAGCTCGAGACAAAGCTAGATTAGCGCGAGCTTAATTAAACCCGGGCGCTCGTGGGACGGGCACGTGAGGAGTGCGTGCCCCGTATTGCTACTTGATGGTTTTCTAAGCACTTGGAACAACTGGCGTATGTATGTTTGCACGGGTATTTGGTTTTGGAATATAGTGACCCCTTCCGGTCGTTGAGGACCTCCAGCGTGATGATTATGTCACGTGGCCGGATCTCGGGTTTACTGTTTGTTTACCTTGTGGTGAAAAATGGCGGTAACTAACATTAGAAAAAAAAAAACTTAGGGGTCGAAGAAAAAAAAAACAGACTTGAAATTGTAGATCATTTCATTTCCATCTCATTTTCGTATTCCCCACTCCAATTTATTTCCAAGATTGAATACATACCTCCAAAACACAGCCTAATATTGATTAAGTCGGCTGGAGGGAGGATGAAGCCTGATATTGAGAAATCCATGGAAAATCGTATAGATCAACATAACACATGGAAAAGTTGAACCGGAGTATAGAAAATTAATAACAAGACACTTGACTGATTTCTATTCGACACAAAATTGTGTTTTCAATTTGACAAATAAAGCTCCGAATTTACATTGCCACCGGTGGAATTCCAGTTAGTTTATTAGCTACCGCCGAATTAAAATAAATAAAATTTATATTAAACTTTTATACTTTTGTTACATTATATTTTTACCCTGTTACAATATTAGAAGCATATTATCTATTCTTTGCATAGTTTAACCACATAACTAGCAATATTAGTTAATGTGTTTTTTGTTTGTACTGAATATCATTGAAAGATATTCAAATGTATTTTATAACAAAAGTCATGTTCCCACAATGCATAATCTATATGTGAAGATCTATAAAGGATACAACATAACAAATATTTGATAGCGGTTCCAGTGTATGGTGAAATAAGCATATTTATAGAACCTTCTAGAGTAAAAACTAAACCAATGACACTATTTTGGCGTGGTCCAGCAAGTCAAAAATTATCAAAATGTGCAGCATGTGTACTTGGTATTGAAACTATATTGCTTAGAGTAAAAACTAAATTGCTTAGAGTAATCACCAATGAAAATAAATTGCTTAGAGTAATCACCAAGATTTTTCCATCGACAAGAGAATAGTATGCTAAGGAAAATTGTTGTCGCCGGTAAAGCTGGTTCCGTGGCATGTATTTGCTTCCAAAATTAAACATTTTATTATGTGGAGACACATCCTTGTCACAAAAATGTATGGTACGCATGATTTTTCACCATTTTTGATTCACGTCTTTCGCCACTAAATATACCGAATTGTATGTATGATCTTGTGTAAATGTCATCGTTGCATTTTGTCTTGTCGAATATGTATTTATATGTATTACAACATTTTGTTGTCAAAGTTTTGCATTGTAGACCAGAAAAAGTCATTCATACTTTATTTTTTTTATCTGAGAGTAATATTTTTTTTGAATGTAATGGGCGATCCCTTTGATTTCGCACCCCCCGCGATAAGGTTCCTCCTCGCTGTCGCCGCTGCCGGGAGGAGGATGGAGGCGGCGCTCCTTCGATTTCCCACCCCCACGCACCCCCCGCGATAAGGTTCCTCCTCGCTGTCGTCGCTGCCGGGAGGAGGATGGAGGCGGCGCTCCTTCGATTTCTCACCCCCACGCACCCCCCGCGATAAGGTTCCTCCTCGCTGTCGGCTCGGCCTGGCCGTCGAGGAAGGAAGGGTCGTTGTCGACAGTGGCGGATCTACTTGGGAGCAACCGGGTGCACAGGATACCGGGTAAAGCGTAATTTCTTTGTGAAATAGCAAATTTTCACCATATATGCACCCCCTAAAAGATGAATTTTCACGCTTGGTGCACTGGTAGGCACCCTGGTGCTATATGCCCTAGCTCCGCCACTGGTTGTCGAGGAAGGAAGCGTCGCGCGTCGTGCAAGTGCTCGCACACACGTCAATAAGCATTTCTCACAGCCAGTGTTAATCCAAGACCCGACCCTGGACGAGTCCCCTCCCACCGCTACAGTAGGAGGCGATATTTCTGGATCCACTTGCTCTCCCACCTCGCCGTCGACGATTTCGTCGGTTCCCTCGCCCTCCGCCGGCCGCTCCGCCGGTGGGAGGGTGGGGAACCCGGGATCTCCTCGTGTATATAGTGTAGGGAGGAGTTGGTGCCTAGCCGGCGGCGTCCTGGAGGTGGTGGCGTGTCGGTGGTGGCTTTTGCAGGTGGTGCTCGACCCTTCTAGCGATGGAGCTCGGCGTAGATCCATGGCGGGGCACCATCTTCCTCGCGCTCGCGGTCCCCGGTGGCCGCCGTGCGCGTACCCCGTACTGGAGCTCGGTGCGGCGACTCCAGCTGAAGATCTTGATCCAGCTGATCTCGGAGCACGACGACGAGGAGGTCCGAGGGGCAGGATGGAGGCTCCCCGGAGTTCGAGGACCGGTGACTTCCCTCTCGCCAGGGGTCATCCTCTGATCCAAGGTTCAATGGAGGATGCGGCGGAGGCGCGCCGCCGGAACGTGCTGTTCTTCATCGACGTCTTCGTCCTACAGGAGGACCTTTGTGTAATTTCCATATTTCTGGAGGTCTTTTCTGCTTTGCTCTGATGTATTAGTTGTATCCCGCAAAAAATAAATAAAAAAATAAGCATTTCTCACAAGCTTGCGTATTGCTACTAAAGTAGTTGAGTTAACCCCCTCAAAAGGCTTGGTGAAGACGTTAGCAAAGAGCAGCCGTTAATTACCGATCGACATGTCCATCGCGGCCAACAGAAAAGTTACCTCTTCTCAAAAAGGAGTTTACATCTTTCATTTACTCCGAGTAAAAGCCACCAAAAGCTAGCAAGAAGGAGAAAACTCACTGCGCATGTGTATGTAAAAAGCGGGCGTCCGTGCGGGCGCTGCTCCATCCACAGCAAAAAACCAAAACAAAAGGTGATGCGAGCTACAGCTTAGGAACCTTTTAGGTAGAGCAGCTAAACCTGGTAAGGTAGGATCGGAGAGGAGTGTGCCGGAGATAATGGCGTTCGTAGGCGAGTCACGTGTACAATCAAAGTGTGGTTTGATCATGTAATGTAGCATGATTGACTGGTATCTGGATCTCGGCCACGATATCCAGGTGCATGTGCACAAGATATATAGCTCGATCCATCCATCTATATGCGTGGCTGCCTATATCTTTGAGATCCTGGACACATCACCTAATTCTCGATGCAAACTCACCTATCAGAGACTGTATCTAACGTCAATAATGAGGTCTAGATCATGGCACTGCTACCTGGTGATCTACCACTGTAGACTCTAGGCAGTGTCAATTGTAGTAGCAGCTGCGTTGCTCTCGTGCGCTGCCATTTTTTTTTAAGAAAGTGTTCCCTCCAAAGACGGAGAGCTCGAAAACAGTCTCAGTCGCACCGGTGATAGAGGACAAACTGGCTGATCTTTAGCTGATGCTGCGTATCTTTGAGTTTATACGTTTCCTAACTTGATCTGCCTTGGAGTAGGAGCATCTCTAGCAGATTCCGAATAACTGGTCAAACCCGAAAAAGTCCAGGCTCGGTCGAAAAAGAGGCACCAAATAGGTCCCGAAAAACGTTTTCTAGGTTCCTGGATATTATCACCTCCACGCACTAAATGACCGGTTTTCGGAGTCGATTTTAGCGTAAACAGGAAACGAGTCAACGCTCGGCGACTCTCGAGCTCAACTCAACGACGAGGAGACTCGACGCCGGCGTCAATCTTCGATTTCCGATGAGGGGGTTCGATTCTGGACGATTTTTCTGCCAAATCGTGACCTATTCGAGTACCTCCATGGGAGCACCTCCGCGGGAGAGAGCGGGTCGAGGAGGGGGAGGCCAGCGCTAGAAGGGCTAGGCGAGGGTTCGAGCCGGGCGGGGGCGGCGATGGGAGCCGAAGCGATTCGTCTGTCGGCGGTACGTAATCAGACAGACTCTTTGAAGATGATGAAGAAAAAAAGTTTTACCCTATGGTTTTACATGATATGTTTTGTCTGAACTCTTGCCATACCGTAAACAGGTTTCGTGTGCCCCCGAAACGACTTTTGCGGGTTGAGTTTATTCGTGATCCGGTAGAGATGCTCTAAGTAGATTGCTAACTTCCATATTCACAAGCCTTTCTTCATTACATGTCCCTAATAAAATCATTTCTTTTGTGGGTATAATAAAATCATTTTTGAAAGTGCCATTTCGCCACAAGCTTACAAGAGTCCTTGCTCGGATGAAAGAACAAACTCCTATCCAGTCAGCAAATAAAGGCCTAATACCTTTTTTTGCGAAACACGGTACAACGCATACGCTTATAAACACGTGCACACATTCACCCCTATGAACGCACGCACGCACACCTACCCCTATGAGCACCTTCGAAAGACTGAGCTGGCGGTCGGTCTTGAGATTGACGAAATCACCACATGCCCCTCGCTGTCGACGGGAACTGACGTCTCACACTGAAGAATATTCCGCCTAAATGAGAAACACCAATGTCAAATCTGGGATTTGAACTCTGGTGGGTTGGGGGTAGAACCACCCTTCTAACCATCCTACACAGTTCTCAATAAAAGCCTAGTACTCAACAATCAATTTTGCTGTTAGAGTAGCATAATAATGGTAAAGAAAATGGGAGAGCCCTATTTATTCCCCAATATTGGCACCCCACCCTCTTCCGTCCCCGTCTGTGCCCCCAAAAGGAAAACCAGGCTGGTTTCCCGAGCGCACCCCAAGCAAGCCACCAAACACAAACAGGACTCCATTCCACGCTACACAAGCAAGCACCACACCAACGACCAGCCAGCCACCACCCACCCCACGCCACAAGAGGAAGAGGGATGCCTCCTCCTCCCCCTCCGCTTCACTCCCTCGCTCCCCCGCCCCATGACCGCAGCGGGCAGACCCACCACCACCAGCACTAGCGCGGGGGGAGCGTGAACCGGACGGGGTGAGCGGCGAGCCGGCATGGACCTGGGCGGGGTGCTGATGGCGGCCGTGGAAGCGGGGGTGGGGGCGCGGAGCTCGGCATGCTCGGATCTAGGATGCACAAGCACGGGAGGGGCAATGCGGAGGCGGACGAGCACCACGGCGGCGGCTGGGGCAGGGCCAAGCAGGCCAGGACCGACGCCGAGGTCTCCGAGGCCGTCAGGGCCGCCGCGCCCTACTTGGTCGGCACCTGCAGCCCCGGGCACGGCCGGGAGAAGATGCTCAGCTTCTCCTCCTCCTCCGCGGCGTCGTGCTGTCCCTCCGTCGCCGCTGCCGCCGAGGCGGCCATGCCGCTCTACTACGGCACGCCCGCTTCTTGCTCAGGTCGGATGCCGCTGCTCGCCAAGCTTCAACTGTTTTCCTTGTGATTGGAAAGCTTGCTGCTACTCATTTTGAAGTATCACTGCTGCTGTTTGATTAGTGCTGGAGATTTATTTTTGGATTTAATGCTTTTTTTCTTGTTGCCACCGAGCATATGCTTGATCCTCCTTTCTTTTTTCTCCCTGTTCTCTTCTACTTGCACACAGATCAGATGGAGCCGATTGAGGTCTTTCACACTGCATTTCTTTACTATTTTGGCTTAGATTCGGAGACTTTCCCTGATTAGTTGGCCTTTTCTTTCAGCTGCCAAGGTTCTTTTTTTTCTATACTTTTTCATTATTTGGGTTCCCTTGATTAGATCAGTGACTCAAAAGAGTTACATCATCTGAAGAAAAAAAGGGAGAGTACCATTCATGTTACTATTTTAATAAGCTTTGTTGTTGGGATTGATATTTGCCTGGATAAGTTTCCCCTCCTTTTTGGCGACATCCACGAACGCTTCTTGTCCTCAAGGGTTTGATCGTGCGGATTCCCTTTTGTCATGCCCTTTTGATAATTACTAAAAACATAAAAATGGATGAAGAAAAGGTGTGATCTTTAGCACCATGCCACCGTGCTCCACATTCTTCTCACTGACTAAATAAAGGCTTGAAGTAGATGTGCACGCAAGAATGATTGAAGCAACTAAAACCTACGCAGATCAAGGTTGTTGCATCGGATCGAAAACGAGTTTTTTTTTTTGCACTTTTTATGCGCACGCGGCCACACCACCCTACAAATCTGTGCTTCTTACCACAACCAGGTTTCCTGATCTTGGCAGCCACCCTGCCTCAGTTTTTGTTCTGTCTTTTGCTTGCCCTGTCAACCATCTTACACATTAGTATCGTGTTTATGAAATCTGTGCATCTCGCTGCGGTGGTCTCTACAAAGTACACTTTTTTTTTTTGGATGGGCCTTCTTGGCTTGCACTGCCTTGTCGCTCATCTGTTTGGTGTGTATCCTGCAGGATTGAGCTCAGTGAGCTTGAGCGCCAGCATTCAGGGCGCAATGGCCAGGGTGAGGGGACCCTTCACGCCGTCGCAGTGGATGGAGCTGGAGCACCAGGCCCTGATCTACAAGTACATGGCTGCCAACATCCCCGTGCCTCAGAACCTCCTCATCCCCATCAGGAGGAGCCTCACCTCGCTCTACCCACCTGCCTACTTTGGCTCCACCACATGTAAGCCAAGAAAGAGAAGAAAGCAAAGCAATGGCACCCGAGTGCTTTCTTTCTAGGCTTCACTTCCATTCGTTATCGTGTACATTTGCTATGATAAAAGTCGTCTTTCATTGATACGTCCTTTACTGATCTTGCATGATTGCCCTGCTTTGCAGTGGGTGGGGGTCTTTCCAGCTGGGCTACTCCGGGAACGCGGACCTGGAGCCCGGCCGGTGCCGCCGGACCGACGGCAAGAAATGGCGGTGCTCCAGGGACGCGGTCGCCGACCAGAAGTACTGCGAGCGACACATGAACCGGGGAAAACATCGTTCAAGAAAGCATGTGGAAGGGCCGCCTGGCCATGCCGCGAAAGCGATGCCTGTGACGGTGGCAGTGGCGGCTGCCTCTGCTGCTCAGCCCAGTGCTCTCGCCACCGTGGGCGGCGGAGCTACTGCCGGCATCGCCATCAGCCATCAGCACCAGCCAGTGAAGAACTACGGCACGAACACGATAGATCCTTGCTCACTGCAATATAACAGGTGGGATCATGCAACATTTCGGTATCTCCAACCATATTTTTTTTCTGTTGCTTCAGTTTATAAATATTTATACTCAATATGTTTTACTTGTGCTATTTTGCGTATGTAATCTGTGCATTATACATTGTCGTTTCCGTTGACTAAAAAATTATAAATGCAAGGCGATTTTGATTATTCTAGTTGGAACTACCTTTCATCATTCTTTACTGAATAGAAATGATAAGGGGTGCAGCTCTTTGAGGTGAAAACAGCAGCAGAGTGATTAGGGCCCCTTTACTGTTGGACTTGAGCAACAGTAGCATTTTACCACTTTACTGTGCTAAAAAGTTGGACTGATTGTGAATAGTCAGGCTCTTATTGATTCACTTTTGTGTTTAACTGCCTCTTTCGTGGATAAACACACCTAGATATTTATTCCCAATAACCTCAATTTTTTTTTTTGAGAATGACAATCTATTCACTAGAACTCTGACAGTAGAGCTGAAGTCTGATTGACATCAATTAGTCGGTTTTCATGGTTTTGGTTTTATCACAAGAGTGTTTCTGTGAGTAAATATGTTCAGTACCATGAAATGCCAACTTATCTATGCTGTACTAACCATGCACACGTTGATCAAATTTCTGCAGGGAGATGGTTCACAAACAGAATGAGAGTGAGCAAGTGCAGGACTCTGACAGTCTTTCGATGCTGACTTCCATGAGTGCGAGGAATACAGTCAGCCTCTTTCCATTCTCGAAGGAACATAATCCTTTTGAAGTGACGAGCTCAAGGCCAGATTACGGCCTTGTTTCATCTGAATCACTGATGGGCTCTCCTCGTAGTTCCTTGGAGAATGTCAATTTGCTAGCGTCACAGGGTCTGAATGAACAGCAGCAGAGCTCACTCTCCCTGCAGCACTTTGTGGACTGGCCGAGGACTCCTTCACAGGGAGCTCTTTCATGGCCGGACACCGAAGACATGCAGGCTCAGAGAACCCAGCTCTCAGTATCTGCTCCAATGGCATCATCTGACCTATCGTCAGCCTCCACGTCCCCCATACATGAGAAGCTGATGTTGTCGCCTCTCAAGCTGAGCCGCGAGTACAGCCCTATCGGTCTTAGCATCACGGCGATCAAAGACGAGGTTGACCAGGGAGAAGAAGAAGCAAACTGGATGCCAATGTTCCGCGACTCGTCGATGGGCGGGCCGTTGGGAGAGGCGCTAACCAAGAACAGCAACATGGAAGCAAGAAACTACCTGTCGTCGTCTCTGAGGCTCATGACGGATGCCTGGGACTCGAGCCCGTTTGTGTCATCCCCTGTAGGAGTTCTGCAGAAGAACGCCTTCGGATCGGTGTCCAGTAGCACTGGGAGCAGTCCCAGGCTGGAGAACTACCACGGTGTTTATGACGGTATCAGTAACCTGCGGGATGATCTCGGCTCGATCGTTGTAAATCACCATCCGCCTGGTGTGAGCTTCTTCTGACCAAGAGAGTTGCAACAAAGGTAGATGGCTGGGCTGGCTGGCATGTGTCAACGGACTCCCGGCCAGTCTCCATGCACTTTGTTACATATCAACATGATATCGACGAGTATCAGTATTTAGTTTGTCATTTGAGACTAATCTGGTACCTACAAGTCTTTGGTTCATTCGTTTTTTTTCCTTTTCATTGCAACCTTAGACTTTACTGGGTCTTGACGTTCGTGGTGTGTGTGTGGATTTGGTGCTACGTTGTTGCATATCATGTGATAATGCCCAATTGATGTTGTAATGCCATGATAGTTGTTGATTAATGCCAGCTGGCGTATTCCTAGTCTTGATTATTTCGTGTTCCTCAGTGTCAATGTCTCTGAAGCTTTTTTTTTAGCTTGATCCACTGTATAAGTTGCTGCATTTGCTCATGCTTGATCCACTGTTTTCGTTAAAATTCTTGGTACTGAGGAACGGCATCATAATAAGATGTTCGCCTGTTCACTGAACCATCACACTGGTGCATTTTTTTTATTCCTACTGCAGAAAGGCGACAGAACCCTGTTTTATCAGTTTCAGCAATGGAGCTGATGCTCTGAGCTCCTTGATTCTCAAAATAAAATGCGCAGAGGCAGATTTAGTTTCTCAAGAGAAACATCAGATGTTACTGAAGCTGAAGCTGCTCATGCTTGATCCACTGTTTCCCCTAAAATTATTGTTACGAATGGCTTCGTCATAAGATGTTCGCCTGTTCATTGAGCCATCTTTCCTGGTGCATTTGTGATTTGTACCCTGTTTTACCAGTTTCAGCAATGAAAAAGGAGCTGTGAACTCTTTTTTTTAGCTGTCAGTTTTTTTTTTTGAAACTGTGGGGCAAAAGCTTTGCCCCTTATATTAATTAAGAAGAAGCTTGCAAGAGCAAGTTTGTGACGAACCACCCAACAAATACAAAGCGAATTACTCTCGCGGTATCAAAATGCCCAAACACTTGGCACCCGCGAGCACCCAAATGCGAGCCTCCTTCTTAATTCTATCTAAGACAACAAATGAAGGCGCGCTCTTATTATGGAAAACTCTTGCGTTTCGTTCGTTCCAAAGCTCCCAAGTGGCTAGCAAGGTGAGCGAGGCGATGGCTTTCCGGTTTGGAGGAGTGGTAGTCATTGCGAGCCACCACTCGTTGAAGTTGAGGTTTCCCCAAGCCGCCGTGTCAACATTGTGCAAGCCAAGCCAACCTTTGATGAGGTCCCAAATCCTTCTAGTAAAGCGACAATGCACGAAGAGGTGCGTGGTGGACTCCGTGACTTGTTTGCAAAAAGGGCACATCCCACAATTTGGCCATCCCCGCCTTGCCAAGCGATCCGCCGTCCAAATCCTATTTTGGTTTGCAAGCCAAGCGAAGAACTTGGTCTTGGGAGGGGCCCAAGGTTTCCAAACCGAAGTGAACATGGAGGAGGCGATTGTTCCCATGAATTGCATCTTGTAGGCCGACTTAGCCGTGTATTCTCCATTTTCCGTAAGCTTCCAAGTGATGGCGTCATCCACGTTGGCGTTGAGGTGTATGTCGGAGAGCAAAATCCAAAGCTCCACGAATTGCTCAAAGTGGGCTACGGAGAAGTCCTCATCGAGGCGCACCTTGCCAACCCAACTTGAGTCAAGCATTGCGAGACCGATCGAACAATTTTTCTTGCTAGAGCACTCAAAGACTAGCGGTGCAATATCACGTGGCTTTCTACCCTCCAACCAAGGGGCATGCCAAAAAGGTGTCTTGTGGCCATTTCCAACGGTAATCTTAGTTGCGGAATAGAACAAGTCCATATCATCTCTTGTGCAAGGGTTTCCACTTCCCACCCAAATTTTGGAGGGGTCCTTCCATTCAAGCCATGGCCACCGAAGCCTCAAGGCCGAAGCAAACTTTTCCATGTGTAGGATGCCGAGCCCACCAAGCTCCTTGGGGCGGCAAACAAGGTCCCAATTAACTTTGCACTTAGCCCCCGTTGTAGTATCCTTAGCCGACCAAAGGAAAGCGCGTTGTAGCTTCTTCAAGAATAGCATAGTACCGGGCGGGATAACGAGCGGTGTCAAGTAGTAAATTGCTTGGGAGGCAATAACCGATTTGACAATTTCCGCTCTACCGGCCGTGGTAATGTATCTCCCATTCCAAGTCGGAAGCTTTCCGGCACACTTGTCCTCGAGGTGTTGGAAATCCGAGCGCTTTAGCCGCCAAATAGAAAGGGGTAGCCCAAGGTAGCGTAATGGGAAAGTTGCCCTTGTTGCCGGAATACCCTCAAGAACCTCATCAAGGTTGACCACGCTACACCTTATTGGAACCACGGAGCTCTTGTCAAAGTTTGTGCATAGGCCGGTGACCTCGCCAAATGCGAGAAGGATGGAAGCAAAGTTTGCGATGTCCTCTTTTATGGGTGCCACGAAGGCCGCCGCATCATCGGCGTAGAGCGAGGTCCGCAAAATGGTCCCTCTCCCCCGAAGCTTGTGGAGGAGACCTTCTCTAGTGGCAATCTCCAAGATTTGTGTGATGGGGTCAATTACCAACACGAAGAGGAGAGGGGAAAGCGGATCCCCTTGCCTAAGACCACGGCCATGGTTGATGTGAGGGCCGGCTACACCATTGAGTAACACACGTGAGGTGGCGGTGGAGAGTAAGGCGCAATCCAACCCCGGAACCGGTTAGGGAACCCCCGTCGTTGGAGGAGATCCAAGATGAACTCCCAACGAATGGAGTCAAAGGCTTTCCGGATGTCAAGCTTAAAGAGGAGCGCCGGGATCTTGTTCTTGTGGAAACGCTTTTGATACACAAAACAAATTGTGCAAAGTCAGTTTTATTTTCTCAACCGAACATTAAGAGGATTTGTAACCAGTTGTTCCTGTGGAGAAGAGAAAGCTTTTCTCAGGCACAATATAGTTACATACATCAAGGAGCAAGAGCAATGCAGAAGTTGCTCTTCAGTTGGTTTCTGAGCAACAATCAGGGACAAACCAAGACCAGCTCTTCTGGCGAAACCAACGCGTTTGATAAGCTAGCATTAGATTTTTCAGTTACCAACGGAAGGCGACAGCAGAGTAGTAGTAATCCAAGCATTGTTCATGGCAACAGCAAATGGTAGATGGATGTTCAGGGCCAGTCACCACCAGCCTTTTCTGATACCTGCAAAAGAGAGACCACCAACCACCCGGTGTCTACCGCCGCTCTGCATGCATCCAACACCCGGATTGAGATCCGGTGCCTGGCTAGAGGCGAGGCACAGGTAAACAGTAATGTGCCTTGACACTTTGACCGCTGGATTGAAAATGAAGGGGCATGATTTAAAGACTGTAGCACATGTACTGTAGGTGAGACTGTAGCAGACTGCTTTAGATGACACGCTGTAGCTGGGGTACTGTATATGGCTTCTGTAGCAGTGTTCTATTCATGTGCATCCGGCCATCAACTTTTGATCCAACGGACGAAAATAAGGGGCGAGGCACAGTACTGTTCATTGGTACCTTGACACAGTCAAGGCACCGGATCTCAGTCCCCAACACCCATCGATCACCAGTCGTCTAGCTGAAAAACACTGTGTTTTCTTCCTCTTGATGATTCGCTCGCTGCTGCTGCTCTCTACTACAGGGTCCTGCACAGTACTACATAGCGATGAGATGATTTGATGCCGCTGATCGATCGCCTCGTGCGACTTTACAGTTGGGCGCCTAGATAAAAGCGCACGCACCACGCAGACAGACAGGGGAAGAGTTGCAGGTGCTGGAGTGGAGGCCGGTGCCACTTGGTCTGGGTTTGGGATTTTTTTAAGTCATATTTTTTCATGTCCTGAATCCTGATGATGTGGAGAGGAGTTTGTTCGTCGCCACTGCAAGCCTGGAGGAGCTCGCCGTGCCTTTTCTCTGAGATGCTAATGTATTGCTGATGATTTTGTTTGGAGCACGGAAAGGGTTTCAGCTCTGGGTCGCTGCAACGCATACAGTGCAATCACGGTGTGTCATGGACTCATGGTGGAGGCAATTACACTTGTACATGTTGAAAAGTAAGGTACTGCTATACTGCTCGTAAAGGTTGGCAATCCGGGAATCATACCGGGGAGTGCGTCAAGTTTGGAGCCTCAGCAGGTCACCACCGCCGGGCAAGCAGCCAAGCTCTCCCCAAGGAGAAACAGGGCACACAGAAAAACGTTTGCAGCAAACCGTTGACAGAACAAGCAAGTACTTGTGAAATCACTGACAGTTATTTCCGGGACTCCTGGAAAACTGAGTTGTTCTGTTTTCTATCATCATAACACTACGACAGCGCAGCACCATTTTTGGGGCTGTTTATAGATATAAAAATAGCAGCCTCAAAGTTTCAGATTTGTGGTCTGCCTAGGCTACGAGTTTCTGGGTCCGCCATTGCACCTTCGCATGTGCCAATTCTTCGAGGTCCATTCTGCGCCAGCCACCGGCCAAAGAAGACAACTGGTCCACCTTATCATACAGCCCAAGGAGACCACCGGTATGAACAAAGAGGACCTTTCGCCCTTCCCACTTGGTTGGATTGTTGGACATGTCTTTCAGCATACGATACGCTGCCTTTCCGCTGTGAAAACAAAAACCATGCATGTCCTCATTAGATCTCTTGATGAATTTATGGGAAGCGTCTTAGTACTAACTTGACAGACAAGAATGTATCATACTTTTTACTTAGATGGAAGTACTAGCATACAAGATATCGAATATGATGTCACACATAAAAGAAAAGCATCGCACCTGTAGACTGGATCAAGCACAATGCCTGTTGCTGCAGCAATATCCCTCACAAATTTAAGCTCTTCAGGCGTGTTCATGGCATAACCTATGCCTTTAGCCTGTCAAGCAAAATATTCACACATTAGGCTAATATAAATAGGTTTAATTCATTCATTATAGTTCCATAACAGAAGTGATGCTGGGAAATGAACTATTAGCCACAGTAAAAAAACCATGGCATGTTGAAAGTGTGTCAAGGCCTCCTGTGGGTTTCGGTGATTAATAACGAGACAATTATGACGATTGATGATTTATACTAATATTATTTCAGGTTTAGTCCATTTTGTAGGTGGAAACATGGATGGTGACCCCTACTTTTATTCTTCAAAATGGTTGTAGCACAAAGGTTCTTTCTTAGTTCGTACTTTTTTAGGATTTTAGTGGATCATGATATTCACATTGAGTCTAAGGACCATAATATCAAGAGGGGCACCTGCAAAAAAACTAGGGGTGAACTCTTTCAGAAGATCCGCAAACAATAGAAGTTTTACAGCATACTCACGTCTTCAATCGTGACTATATCACGTGAATTGAAACCAGATTGATGGCCATCAATCAGACCTTGAACATTCTCATAGAAGTATTCAGCGCCATAGCAAACAGAGAATGCATGGACCTATCATATAAGTGGATGATTAGTATGGAAACATCAGAAAAGTAATAAAATAGCCAAAGAAAGCTTAAGAAAATAGTCCAACAAAGCTCATACTTTTGTCTTTAAGCTACTCAATTGTGATCCTAAAGCAAGACCAGCAACAGTTCCACCACTGCATAAAGTTCAATCATCAAATCATAAAGTGACAGTATAACACCTTCCATGATGCAGGCATGAAACAATAGAAAACATGCATGAAATTCGGAAATTCATAATGGCACCCGAGCTCATATGCTCCCGTTATTTTCGGGCAAATAAAAAAAATAGAAAAACTTTTCAGAAAATTCCGAAAAAAATCACAAGCATACCTGAGTATGGTTCGCACACCTGTGTGAAATTTCGCAACGAAATGACATCGTGGCCGACCTGTGCAAAAAAGACAAATTTCTGACAGAAAATGAGATCCAAAAATTTGAATTTTCAGATCTGTGACTTGTCTTTTTTGCACAGGTAAGCCACAATGTCAGTTCATTATGAAAATTCACACACTCGTGCGTACCATACTCAGGTACGCCTGTGATTTTTTTCGGAATTGTTTGAAAAGTTTTTCTATTTCTTTTATTTTTCCGAAAATACCGGGAGCATATGCTCCCGGGTGCCAAAACGCCGCTCCCAAATTCGGAAATTCATACATGAAATTACCCATAGAATGTAAGAAATAGCAGGTGTCACTGAAATACCTTCCGCATGCAACAACAATGTCATCAAAGTGAACATCGTCAGATAACTGAATTTGCTGCTCAATCTCCCTTATTGCTTCAATATATCCCCTATAACAGAAGATAACCATATGTTACACGCATACGATTGAATATAATAAACTAAATTATCATTTGCATAAATATCTGAGGCCTTTTTGAACTCTAGCTTTTCTTTTTACAGCATTGAAGCTTACATTTAGTTAGCATAATCAGAAATTTAGTAGTCTCTTCTGGACACAATGTGAACAGAGTACACTAATATTTCCTACAGCCTCATATGCATACTGAACACAACAAGTAGCTATTTATGCACAACTGGTTAGCAACCACATGAGATATTCTCCAGATTCTCTTCCTTACATGACTACTAGTAGAAGCCAAGTCCACTTATAAACAACTTAACAGTAACTATTTTTTGCAGTGGGAGTATGTTGTGAACCTCCGCACATAACAGGATAATTATTGTGCTAAGATATAACAAGTTTGCATGGCTACGGGAATTAGATAGACAGGTTAGGTGAAGAAATATTGAGATATAATAGGATGGGTCTTGTTTTTCTCAAACATAGACACATGGTATCTTTATATACAGAATGCTTAGAAGCTTATCCTTGATGGCGCGAGTCTTAGCCCACCATGTGATGCAATGTATTAATATCCACAACACTGCAACACACTAAGACAATCACGAATCCATGATATTATTCCACGAGGAAACCTCAAACTATGCTATAAGCAGCAACGTAATAGAACAAAATTGTAGTTTAACAGTTATCATCAGATAGAAGATCATACCAATTCCCCAATGAGTTAGATCCACCACCAGGAATCACATACGGCTTCCGTCCTTTTTCCAAAAGCCTCTTTTTTAGCAAGTCAGTTAAAGCCTATAATAAATAAATACATGATGTGATTGGGAAACTTCTTAAGCAATACAAAAGTTACATCATAACATATAATGCTAGGTATAAGAAAAACTATTCACTTGGGCTGTGAAAGGGCACTAACACCATAACACATAATGGAGGAAAGCATACCACACTCCCGATTTTCGTAAATTCTCGTTTTGAGACTAGATCAATGTGCGCTCCCAGCAGTCTTTCAACAAGAAGATTACCAACCAAACCAGGATCTTCATCCACAAGAATCTGGAAACATCCCACCAAAACTAGGTAAAAATGCATTACCATAGAACATTCTATCAATTTCATCTCACAAAGCACATAACTCACCTTGGAGGTAGCTAGTATTAAATAGCAATCAAGATTAACATACTTGGCAGCCACGGCAGTCGCTCGGCAATGGTTGCTCTGGATACCACCGACAGTGATAACACAATCGGAACCCTGCGCGACGGCGTCGGCCATAAGAAATTCGAGCTTCCGAACTTTGTTGCCGCTCAGTTCCATCCCAGCGAGGTCATCCCGCTACAGTTCCCGAAAGTTTCCACATTAGAATCGAAATGCAAATGCTACAAATGAACCAACCATGAAGCAGTTCAACTTTTTAGAATCTGAACATGGGCTCTTGTGTTTCACCTTGATCCATACTTCTGTGTCTTTTGGCAAATTAGGCAGGTTCCACTTGTGAATCGGAGTTGGGAACTGTTTTGATTATGAAAAAGGGAATTACATTAGACTAAACATTCTATCTGTTGTCACTTTAAACTTCTTAAGATCTGCATACTAATCATTCCAAGCTACTTTGAAGTCACCAATTAGAACAAGTAGGGATGCAGTGTTAAACATAGTGAAGCTTACTTGGCCGAGGGTGAAGCTGTGGGATGGGGCGAGGGAGAGGTCCGAGGCCCAGGACGGCGGCACATAGGGCTTCTTAGAAAGGAAGCCGCCGATCTGGGCCGCAGCAGAAGATACTGTGAATGCCCTGCAGTTGGCAACGGTTGAGGTCCAGCGACGGATCGCGACATGGGGGGAGTACAATCGGAGAATGGAAGTGTTGGGCACCATTTCCCTAAAAGATTGTTATCCTGCAAATGGATTGAACTAAACCAATTTAATCAGTTAACTGGCCGACCAAGTAGCTACAGGTTAACGATTTTCTGAACATTGCATGATGGTAAGCCAACCCAAGCTTATTCAGATAAAAATTGACTAACAAAAATGCAGTAAATTAAAACCCGTATGATCATGTTATTAACTAAAGGTCCTCTAGCCTTGTCAAGAACATATAACCAATTTCTGACATAGAGATTTATAAATCTACAGCTACCCTGTATGTTAAAAATTGAAGATATACTCGCTTTGTTTCTTCTTATAAGGTCTATTGGTTTTTTGAAAAGACAGTTGACACTCCATCCGAAAATTCAAAAATTTGAGCTGAAAGAAATAGCAGCGTCATTACTTTATGAGTTTTTCGAATTTGACACTCCATCCTAAAAGGCTGCAGCAGTAGCATAACCTTGGGTCAAATTCGAAAATTTGAGCTGAAGGTAACATAGTGTATTTCGAATTTGACACTCCATCCGACCTGAAGTAGCAAAACTGACAGAAGCCTCTTCCTAAATTACTCTATGGACACACACTGATGTAAAAGTAAAGCAAAATAACTCCAACTTTCTTTCAGAATCGGTGGATAAAAAGGCATTTCTTTTCGAGTACCGAATTGACTTTTATCCTAAATTTTGGGTATAGCAGTTTGAAAATATTGGGGATCTAAGGACGCGGGCGAGCGGGCAGCGGCAGCCGCCGCGACAGAGATGCGGGGTGGGCCGGCAGCTGCAGAGTGGCGGACACCCTCCTCCGGCTTCGTCTCCCCCGACCTCCCCGGCGCCCTCTCCCGCGACAGCGGCCCCTCTCCCCCGCGTCCTTTCCCAGCAGCAGCGGCGACGGCGCATCAGAAGGGCGCAATAGCGGTGGCGGCGCATCGGGAACAACCGTTGCCCGCACTCCGATAGAGGGATCCGGAGCCCCGCGGTCTGCTCGTTCTGGCTCGGTTTGTGCGGTGGCCGACGTACCTGGCAACGAACAGGGACGACCTCCGGGCGAGCGCGGGAAGGAGACGATGAAGCGCGGGAACGACTTTGACGGGTGTATATGCCTTTCGGCTCCGGCAGGGACGTGTGCGTGTTAATATAGACACAGATTACAATGGCTTGAGTTTGAGGTTAGGGAGATTTTCCTTGATACCCAAGATAATTTTACATGGTAGGTACTCAGGAGTTTTTTTTTTTCTATAACAGGCCCAGAGCTGCATTAGATCAACGGTGGGATTACAGATTTACAAACAGGACCCTAGAAGAACAAAAAGTACAGCACAGTCCTGAGATATCGCATAAAGGACCCTAGAGCAAAAACAATCAGATCCCTCAGTCTTTCTTCTCCACCGAATCATCTCGGAATCCATCGCCGGCCATTCTTATTCTCACTGGGGATGAACCATTTGGGAGAGGAAGAACACTGCATGTCGGCAGCTTTCCCTTGAAGTGCCTCCGACTTGGAGGTAGAAATGATGCCTTCATCCACATCTCGAACGGACGTCATCTCAGCCAAAGATCATGGCGGCAAATCGAGACCGCCATGTAGTAAGCTCCAAACTATAGCAAGAACTCCATATGGAGTTTCAGATCAGGGCACCTCTCCACCTTCCGCCATCGCGACGACAAGATCGAGAGAAAGCAAGATACAAGTTCCACCACAACAACCCCCCAGATCTGGGAGCTCACCGGCTCATTCACACCACGACCAGCAGATCCACCACCTCCACCCATCTTCCACGAAAGCAAAGCCAGAGAGGACGGTCGGAAGCCTTCCCGAGCTGCTCGCGAGCGCGAGGAATACGCAACAAAACAACCCTATACTACACATATACATGCACATCCATCTTCCCCTCCCACCCCGACCGGCAGAAGTGGGAGTTGGCCGATTAATTAACGGAAAACCAGCCTAAAACCGATACAAACACCCTCACCGACTGTTATGAAACACGACCGTCGCGAGTGGACACCCAGCCACCCTGGCTACTAGAAGGAGCTACACACACACACGCCGCCGCAGTGGCCTAACGTGTAAAAAAAAATCTATAAGCACAATAGAAACATATGTTTATAAGCTTTCACAAGCAGCATAGATTTCAATGGTTACATCAAAAACATGGATACATTAATTTTACATAGCTATAATATTTTAATAACACAATGTAATTAATCAATTTACCAGATTGTCCACTTACATAGATTGAATTACACACATACCTAGTGAATGTATGTTGTAATTTTGCAACACAATAGGAACAAGTAAATCAAATTTGCAAAGAGAAAAGTAAAGAGCAGAGACCTGACCTGATGAGAGGAATCCAACGAGCTCGATCGGTCGTTCGCCCTAGACTGTTGTTGTGTAGGCAGTACGACGCCGTACGCGGCCGGCCGGCCCGTGGATATGCGGTGTGCGCCGGCGCCGTGTGCCCTTTGCTATGCTGGTTCGCAGCACTGGCTGCTCGTCCGCCCTCCTTCCTGCTGCGCCGACTCGCCGCCGCGCGGTAAATTGTTTTTGTTTTGTTTTGTTAGGTCAGGACTAGGGCACGTCTCGGGAGAACGGCTGAAGTGCTGAACGCGATCGATATGGACTGTGCTGCGAGGATAGACTGAATCAATAAAGTAGTAGTAGTCTAGTTATTAACAAAAATATTAATTCGGTAAAAAATTGAGCCATAAGGTGCATATGGATGTACCTTCAAAGGTGGCCAGATCATGTAAAAGTCCACTATCGAAGGACACAATGGCGCAGATCTGCAGTGGGATCAACACAACAGATGGAACGGTAGAAGTATCCTGCGTGGCTGCGTCTGTGTCCTGATGTGATCTGGCTTCTCGATGGTCTCATGCTCCTAGGGTGCCTTTGGTGGAGGCCAGACTAGCCCCGCCAGCTGCAACAGCACGGTGATTGTTTGCCTGTATAGTCTTCAGGTCAGCACGCTTCTAAAAGCAGCGTCGGGCCATACCCAGCAAGCAAGTTCGAATCGAGCGTTTTGGCGGAGCCGCTTCTAAAAGCAACGTCGGGCCACACCCAACAAGCATGATCGAATCGAGCTTTCCGTTGGAACCTGTGATTCCTCTCACTCTCCTTGCTCTCATTTCCTTCCTACTTATCATTGCTATAGTGGTTGAATCAAAATAAGAAGGTCTACACGAAAATGATGCGCAATGATGACATGGTTTCATTCTGACAATCGGTTTTGACTTTCGTTAACTGTTAACGTCTAATTTCGTGTTCATGTTTAACTCTTTTAGATGAATTTCGTTAAATTAACCGCACACAATCAACGATTTGAAATTTCCATTCAGGAGTAACTTCGCATCATCATTTCACACATATTTCGTGTTGTAAGTTTTTCGTTTTCGATGGTTGTAGGTGAATAGATCTTATACTGTAGGCATGTACGTGTTTAAACTATACTTGTAGTAAGTGTGTTCTTCAACCTGTGTGTTCTCCTTTTTGTGTGTTCTCCTTCTTTGTGATGGTTTTCATGGTGTGTTTGTGGTGCTCCGCCGCCGCCGCAACCTACGCCGCCGCCGCAAACTCCGTCGTCGCTCTTGAGTTCCACCGCCGCCATGTCGAGTCGTCGCCGTCAAGCTCTGCCACCGCCATGCCGCGTCGTCGTGCTCCGCCGCCGCCATGCCGCGTAGAGTTTTCCAAGTGTGTTGATGGGTGGTAACTTCACCCATGTGAAAATATGTGAGATTAATCATCACCGAAACACAAGCATGTTGTTTGTTTACCTGCATCCAGCGGGCCTGACCTGAACACATGCATGCTGCCAAGTGGGATGCACAACATGGCTCAGAGGCTGAATTCCCTCGGCTAGGCCCTGCGCAGCCTAGCTTGGCGAGGCACAAAAGTCCATGCAGGCTACCAAACGCGCCCCTAGCTTCTGGTGGCTTGCGGGCAGGTGAACTATCCGGCAAGCGGCGGCAGACCTAAATGCGTCGAACAGATGGGATAAACAAACGGCAAGAGATACGGAAAGACAAAACTTCTAAGCCTCCCTGCCTCCGACGATCGGAAGATGGATTGTAATATGGGTATATTGGCTGTTTTTGTCGCTTGTTGGGCTTCTGCGTGTACAACTTAATAACTTATGGCTTAGGGGTAAAATTGATGACAAGGATTAACACTAGGAAGTATTGAGCTTCTCATGGGGAATTTGGGGCAAAAATTTCCCACGGGTAGAGGACCTGACACATGTCCATCTTTTCCTAAATCCCGCAAATATTTATATGAATAAAAAACGTTTCATTTATAATAATAATAAGATTTCCGTCAAGAACAATGTGGTTTGGTGCTCTGGCTTGTGTTGCGGCACAGGAACAATGTGGGTTTCAACAATGTTGTGCCTTCGGTCACCATAATCAAACAGATGATCAGCGGCGAAACCTAGAAGGTGGAAGTTGGTAGGGATGCTTCACTCCGAGGCATTTGACCCGCCGAAGCTCATTCCGTAGCATTGGCTAGTGGAGACAAGGTCTTTAGCTAGTATGGGGAGCTGCCACTCCTGTTGACAGCATTTCAGTGGCGTTGTAACTGCCTTCTTGGCAGTACCTTTTTTATATGCTTAATACACCTATCCAGGGTGTATTCTTGAAAATAATAATAATAATAAGAGTTTCGTACTATCATAGCATTTTAAATTTTTCCCCAAATCACGCAAATGCTTTTATGGAACAAAAAACGTTTCGTTCGTAATGAGATTTTCATGCTATTGTAGCATGTCCAATTCACAGCAAAATCCCGCAAATGGTTATGTGAAGCAAAAAAAAATTACATTTTGTCCGTAGCAACTTTTTTTTCTATTGTAGCATCGTTCCGACAACTTTTTCCGCCGTTGATCAGGAAGGCAAATTTTTTTTTGCAGCATTTTGAAAACATCAATCTAGCAAAACCAAAGTAAGTGTGCAACAAAATTAGTCCCGGCTCTGCCTCTGGCAGCACCTCCCGACGGTGTTGGAAGCATTTTCCGTAGCCGATGGAAGCATCTGTCATAACAGGTGGAAGCACCGCCGTCACCGGTGGGCCAGTTGGAGCACCGCTCGATGCCGTTGGCAAAACCCGCCGTAGCCGATGACGGCAGCCACCGATATACGTATGAATCAAGAAAAAACTAGAAAGTCTTATGAAGTGAGTATGTGGTACTATACATGTACAGTATGCGTATCGTTGGGGTGATGGAGGCCCTGCGCGGCAACGCATATAGTCAGTGTCCACCCGTTTATGACCCGAGAAAATAACTGTAGCATCACGAGTACAGAACAATAAGTAGTACGAAGCCACGATCGATATCCCCAAGGAACGCCAACCAGCAACCTTCCACGCCTCCTTGTTCACGTGCAAAGCCAAGGTGAAATATCCTTCACGGGCTCACACAACACTCCTAAATAAAATGCCTCGACGGGATCCATGCGTATCAAATCGAGAGATCAATGAGCCATCGAGCCAAAGAAGCGGCGATGAGCCGCCGCACCAGACGCGCCGACCAGCAGCAGCCGGCGCCGGCTCGTCCGACGATCGTGTCCAACAACCCGATATTCTTCCGAGAAGACGGCTGCACGGAATCCGACCAGCTACACGCGCTCGTGCGCGACGTTCCGGCTGCCGTCGTCAAGCCGCTGCCGCTGCCTCCGAGCAGGACGACGACCATGCCTGCAGGTTCGGGGCGGGCCCTCGTGATGAGCCGGCACGGGAGCGGCGGCTGGGTCCTCAGGAGGGTGCCCCATGACGACCCGTTCCTCGCCGCCTACGTGGCGTGCGCCAAGAGCGGCGGCATGGTCGACGCTGCTCCGGCGAATCGGCAGCGGACAAGGAAGCAAAAGAAGGACAAGAACAGAGGCGATACTGTGAAAGGGTGCGGCATTTGGAGCGGTTGGGCGGCGGGCGCGAGGTTCGCCGGAGCGATGTCGTGCAAGTACGTCCGCGACATCGTCGCCGTGCAGGGCGATGGAAGCCCTGCGGCGGCGCAGGTGCAGGCGTCCCCGGTGCCCAGGCTGCATCTGTCGCGGCAGCTGGTGGTGATCCCGGCGAGGAAGAGGGAGCTGGCACGGGGACCAGAGCAGTGCTGAGAGAGGGTGCCGTACGTGTTAATGGTGCTGTGCCTGTGCTATGTCGTACACGGTGCACCCGCCCCCATGTACATTATCATGCTGCGTTGCTGGCTAGTAAGATTGTGTAAAATCATCTATCGACATGTATAGTAACTGCATATATTGAGCTAGTATAATGAGAGTGGACTAATGGAGGCCGGGCTACATGGAGGCCTTTATTTTGAAAATTTTGAAAACCACAATTTGAAGTTGTAAAAAATTCTGAAAAAATCCTGCATGTAGAAAATGTTGAATCCTACCGATGTGTAAAATCTCAGAAAATAATACCTCGTATTTTGGGTTGCGCCAAAATGACAAATATGAAATTTGAAAGTAGTGAACAGTGCAAATTTTGAACTCTTCCAAATCTGTCAGATTTTGTCATTTTTGTGTAGCTCAAAATATGAACTATTTTGATTCAATATTTTGCACGTTGATACAATACAACACTATCTACATGCTTGAATTTTTTAGATTTTTTTACAACTTTAAAATGTGGTTTTCAAAATTTTCAAAATAAAGGGCTCCCTATAGCCCGGCGTGGACTAATGGAGGCCGGGCTACAGGGAGCCCTTTATTTTGAAAATTTTGAAAATCACAATTTGAAGTTGTAAAAAATTCTGAAAAAAATCCTGCATGTAGAAAATGTTGAATCCTACCGATGTGTAAAATCTCAGAAAATAATACCTCGTATTTTGGGCTGCGCAAAAATGACAGGTCCGGCAAGTGTGTCATTAAGAATAAAAAACAAAATTATTGAAAAAACCACCATTCACAGGTCTAACCT
Source organism: Poa pratensis (assembly GCA_947311845.1). NCBI lineage: Eukaryota > Viridiplantae > Streptophyta > Magnoliopsida > Poales > Poaceae > Poa > Poa pratensis. Next base: position 26,294,441 of record CAMZMU010000049.1, on the reverse strand, counting down.
TCACAAGAATACAAGATTGTATATTTAAAAAAGAAAAGAAAAAAAGTCGTCCATAATTTGCGTGGTTTTTTAGAGTTAGCTCTTGTATCCATACCGCGTACTATTTAGGGAGCGGGGTTTTGGCACATAAATGCTCCTGGTTTTTAAAATGCATTTTAAAAACAATATGAAGTGTGGAAATTTTTTGATAAAAAAAATCTTGCCTACATCTTGATTTTCTATGTGCTCACAATTTTTTTATATAAGAAACTACAGTCGTATAAAAAGACAAAATTGGGTGCTAAAAAGGCTTTTCATGTAACATTTGTTTATCTTTTCGTAAACAAGCAACAAAAAAAATGTCTGCTTTCTAGGAAACTTGTTTTGCGCGGGTTTTCACGAAACTTGATATGCGCACATAGAGTGAGGTGTATGCGCCAAATTTTCTGCTCGAATTTTTTGATATTTCAAAAAAAATTAGCTGGCAGGAGTATGCTGTCACATGTCAAAGTGAATATTTGGTACTCACTCCGTTCCAAAAAAAACTGGACGTAGATTTATCTAAATATGGATGTATAGCACGTCTAAATACATCGGTACTTAGACAAAGCCACGTCAAATATTTTGGGAAGGGGGGAGTAGTATGCATTACTATAATATATTGTGGTGGTATTGATTGTCCAAAACTTCATAGGATTTTTGAAAGATTTTATCCTATCGAAAGTTTTTCTATATTGGTCGTTTGATTCATAGGATTGGTTCCTATAGGAATTTTTCCCATAGAAATCATTGTACTACATCCCATAGGAATTCTACCATTCACTTCAACCTCCTTTTACAATTCCTTTACTTTTCCTTTGCCATCAAACATAATTTCTCTTCCGAAAGAATTCAAATAGACATGACATTCAAATCCAATGGGTTTCTGAAAGGACACGGATGTCGCCTAGAGGGGGGGGGGGGGGGGGGGTGAATAGGCGATTAAAATTCTTTGCGATTTAGGCTTGAATAAATGCGGAATAAAACTAACGTTTAATTTATCAAGCACGAAACCTAAACAAGCTAGGTTAACCTATGTGCACCAACAACTTATGCTAAACAAGATAAGCAAATATGTGATAGCAAGACATATTACTTCAAGCTCGATGGCTATCACAAAGTAAATAGCATAACTAAGAAGCTCGGGTATAGAAATACCGAGGCACTTGGAGACGATGATTTATCCCGAAGTTCACTTCCCAATGGAAGCTACGTCTCCGTTGGAGCGGTGCGGAGTCACAAAGTGATCCCCGAATAGCCGTCAAATGGCACACCGTAATCTCCTTCGTGCCTCCACCAATGCGGAGTGCCACGAACCACTATGGGACACTTGAGGGTGGTCACCGAACCCGTACAAGGATGAGGCACACCACTCCACAACTTAATTGGAGGCTCTCACCGAATTCCCGCGGCTCCCAAAGCCACAAGAATCACAAGGTTGGGGCGCGACTCCACAACTTAATTGGAGGCTCCAAATTATCCGCGAGCCACCAAAACTCCGAGATCAACAAGGACCGTCTAGGGCACTCCAAGTACCCAAGAGGACAAGCTCTAGGGCACCCCAAGTACCCAAGAGTAACAAGCTTCTCAACTTCGATTTCCACGTATCACCGTGGAGAACTCAAACCGATGCAACCGATGCAAGAAGGCAAGACCACTAGAAGTGGTCAAATCCTTCACTCCCAAATCCCACCAAAAGCAACTAATGCTTGTGGGGGGAGAAGAGAGGAAGAACAAGGAAGAACTCAACAAATGGAACTTTAAGATCACGATCTACTAGGTTCCCCTCACTTAGAGGAGGAATGGATTGGATGAATATGTAGATCTAGATCTCCTCTCAAATTCCCTCAAAGATATGCTAGAATCATGGGAGGGATGGAGAGGAAGGCAAGCTTTTCCAAAAGTCAACAATCGAGGAGAGAGAGGGGAAAAGCTAGCTCAAGAGTTGAGAGAACCGTTGGGGAAGAAACCCCCTTAAAAAGGTCCTCTCAAAAATCTGCCCGTTGCAGACGAAAAAGGCCGCAGCGGTAGTACCGGGCCGATCCCGGTAGTACCGAGCCGTGTTGACTCGAGGAAGAACGAAGACCAGTCACCGCTCCCTGACTCGGCGCGCAACGGTAGTACCGGACCACCTGTCCCGGTAGTGCTCCCTTCCCGGTAGTACCGTGCCACTACCGGGGCAACTACCGGGTGAAAACTTCGAGAGGCAGAGAGCCATCCGGAGATGCGGTACTGGGCCCGGTACTGGCCGCGGTAGTTCCGTAAGGGGTCACCCGGTAGTACCGAGCGAGGGTCGGTACTACCGGCCTAAGAAGAAACTGCAGAACCAGAAAAAGAGAACCGCAATAACTTTTGCAAGGAAGCTCCAAACGAGATGAATCCAATTCTGTTGGAAAGGTAGCGACAAGAGCTTTACTACAAATATAGAGGGCATACCACACATGGGAAGGTGTGGACCCAATCTCGAAGGTGGACCGATAATATTTCCAACCAGAAAACGCAACAAGTTTTCCATACAAAATCCGTTTTCGAAGAACTTGGGCTTGTCATGAAGATCACAACAAGCACCAAAACCCAACAAGGAGAAAATCCAAATAAGAACCAAGAAAGATGATGAAGTCAAGTATGCAAAGGTTTGAGCTCTCTCCAACTGATACGCTAAAGCTCAATCGAGAGCCCCTCTTGATAGTACGGTATCTATCCTATAACCCGGTCTCCCAACTAGTACCATGAGACCGGTAAAATAGAAACCCTATCATACCTTTGCCTTGCGCATTCCACTTGAGCTAGATGACGTCGATCTTGATCTCTTCAAGTGGACCACCTTTCTTGATTGCGCTTCGCTTGGTGAAGACCCAAACATTGCTCCCCCATACTCCACTATGGGAGAGCCTCTCTTAGGCATATCTTCACATGAACATTATCTCTAAATGGGTGGCAAGCTTCAAGCCTAGGATTTCTTCGAGATGCTCCTCTTGAACTTGCGCTTCTCAACATTGATGACGATCACCACATACCAAGAGATACATGATCCCACTTGGTACATCTTGTAGCTTTGTGTGTTGATCAACCTTGTATCTTTTCTTCTCTTTTCAATAGATGATGTCTTGAAGATAACCATGAATGATCACATAATTCTTTTCTTCAAGACATACTTGCAATATGCTCAACTCTATGATCTTGATGCCAAATACTTCATTATATCAATATACTCATGGCATCAACCTTGAATCCAACATATGGAGTTCAAGCATGGTCTATGGACAAACACTACAAGTAAAACTCAAGGCAACCATTAGTCCATAGGGATTGTCATTAATTACCAAAACCACACATGGGGCGCCATGCCCTTTCAGTTCCTATTCCGACACTTTTTCTATCCTATGAATCAAAATGGCCTTAAAGGGAAAAAACGGCGGACCAGCTCACGCACGTGCATGCTCTATCCCCTTGCGCGTCCTCTCGATTCCCAATTCCCATCGACATCCCGCAACACCAACATTGGTTCTTCTTTGCGACCCTCGGCTATTGCGTGCCACCGCCCTATCCCCGTCCTCCACACCCAATCCCCATCGCTGGAGTTTCTTCGGTACCGTCGGGTTCATGCAGGCCTCCACAATCGCTTCAATCTAGCGAGACTAGGCCGCCCGGTCCAATGCAAAAGGCTCCCTCGTCCCCATTGCCTATCACGTGTCATCCCGGCGGGTGGGCTCACCTAGCTAATTAGATTTTTTAACGAACCCAACTAATTACTCTCTCTGTTTCTTAAAAAAAAATTAGAAAAGGGAGCATCGCCCCAGGCTCTGCACCAAAATGATACACACGACCGGTTTTTTATTATCAGATAGTAAACGAGTTTGAATTTCAGCTCACAAAGTGCTGCATTATTACAACTCACTGATCACACAGTGTGAAAATGTAAGTAAGCCAGAAGAAAAAGAAAAGCCTAGCCATCTATTCTTCTAGCATGACGCCACCCATTCTGGCAGAAGATAGCCCGAACGACCGCCATCATTCGAGTACATTCGGAATCCAAATGATCCCTCTAGGCGTCTGGAGACAAGAGCGACCACTTGTGGATCCAATGCGTAGCTCTGAGCACAACCTGCAAAAAACGAGGAGTTTATATCTTGTTAAAGACAATATCATTTCGGCAATTCCAAACCGCCCAAAGAAAAGCTACAACACCGATGCGTATACGAGCCTTTGTTTCTTTAGCAACACCATTTAACCAGCTTCTAAACATATTCGAAACACTAGTCGGTGGAGTAATATTAAAAGTGAAGTGAATTAATCTCCAAATATTTTTAACAAAATGACAAGATATAAACAAATGATCTACAGACTCATTTGTATCGCAAAAAACACATTTCTTACATCCTGTCCAACGTCTTTTAACAAGATTATCCTTAGTTAATAAAACCTTTCTATTTAGAAACCATAAAAATATCTTAATCTTTAATGGTATCCGCAAACAGCAAAGATATTTATGTAACAATTTAGTATGCCCATTCATATAATCAGCATACAAAGATTTAACAGTAAACAACCCATTTGTTGATAAACTCCACTTAAAAGAATCGGATTCATCTAAAAGTGTTACTTGCATGAGTCTTTCAACTACGTGCATCTAGGCAATCCGCTTATCCCCTATGATAGCATGTTGAAACTGCAAGGTCAGTGGAACCGTGGTCATTACATGTGCAACTAAAACACTTTTATGCCGCACAACATTATAAAAGTGTTTATAATGTGTTGATACGTGGGTAATGGTTTAAGGACCATTGGACTGTTAAAGGTGCGTCACCTAGCCACGTATCCTCCCAAAATCTGGTCCTTTAGCAATTTTCCTGATAGCAGGTTCGGATATTGGACTGCTAAAGGCGCGTCACCTAGCCACGTATCCTCCTAAAATCTGGTCCTTAAACCATTACCCACCACAAATGAACCACGAGAAAAAAGTCTTGCTTAACCCCCGTAATACTTTCCAAAAAGGAGAATCAGTTGGTTTTGCTTCCACTTGTGAAAGCGTTTTACCATTCAGGTATTTGTTACAAAGAAGTTCCTGCCAAACCCCTTCCTCCGACAAATTCTTAAACAACCACTTTGCTAAAAGACTCTTATTTTTAAGCGACAAAACTTCAATCCCAAGACCACCCTGATCCTTGGGTCTACACATGATATTCCACTTTGTGAGCCTATATTTCTTCCTTTTCTGATCACTTTGCCAGAAAAAACGCGATCGATAAAAATCTAATCTCTTCCGAACCCCTATAGGTACTTCAAAGAAGGATAAAAGAAACATCGGTAAGCTAGCTAACACCGAATTAATTAGGACTAAACGATCTCCGTATGAGAGAATTTTTCCAATCCATGCCCCTAGCTTTTTTTAAATCTATCCTCTACCGGTTTCCACTCCTTATTCAGCAATTTTCTGTAATGAATTGGAATACCAAGATACTTAAAAGGGAGTGGACCGCTCTCACAACCAAAAATATGTTGATATTTCGATTGCAAATCTTTTGCCGTACCGAAACAATATATCCCACTTTTGTGAAAATTAATTTTTAACCCAGATAGTTGCTCAAAAAATGATAGAATTGATTTCATGTTCATGGCCTTCGCTAGATCGTGCTCAAGAAAAAGAATAGTATCATCATCATCATATTGTAAAATTGATACTCCACCATCGACTAGGTGAGGTACCAAACCACCCACTTGACCATCCTCTCTAGCCCGCGAGATCAAAATTGCTAACATATCCGTTACCAGGTTAAATAGGATAGGGGAAAGAGGGTCCCCTTAACGTAACCCTTTTACGGTTTGAAAGTAATGACCGATGTCATCATTTACTTTAACGCCTACGCTCCCTCCTTGCACAAACCTAGCAATCCATTCACACCACTGATGTGAAAAACCTTTCATGCGTAAAGTTTGCTGCAAGACGGACCATTTAACCTTATCATACGCTTTTTCGAAATCAATTTTAAAAAGCACCTCATTTATTTTCTTCCTATGAAGTTCATGGATAGTCTCATGACGTACGACTACTCCCTCGAGAATATTTCTAGCCGGCATAAACGCTGACTGAGATGGCCTGACTACCTTTTGAGCAACCGATGTAACTCTATTAATTCTCACTTTAATAAAAATCTTGAAGCTAACATTTAGAAGACAAATAGGCCGATATTGCTCGATTCTACCTGCGTCTTCTTTTTTGGGCAGAAGTGTTATTACCCCAAAATTAAGTTTAAATAATGGCAACTCTCTAGTTTGTAGTTGAGCAAAGAGCACCATAAGATCACTGTTAATGACTGCCCAAAACTTTTGATAAAACTCCGCAGGGAACCCGTTTGGTCCTGGGGCTTTATTATGCTCCATTCGGGAAATAGCCTCTAAAACTTCTTTCTCCGTAAAGTCAGAAGTTAAGATGTTATTTTCAGTTTGGGAAATCTGTGGCATATCATCAGTTTGACCTTCTATCATTGAGAAAAAATTTGGCACCGGTGCCCCCAAATAATTTCTTATAAAACTCCGAGATAAACACTGTTAGGGTTGCTTCCCCAACAATAGTACCTTCATCTTGCTCAAGTTGAAAAATTATTTTTTTGCGGTGTGTTTACCATTTCCGAGATAAACGAGCTAACAGCCGTTTTGTGTTGTGTGTAAATAGTTACCCTAAACGCAAGTGTTTTGTCTAAAAAAAATGTTAGAGTTGTGATTCTGTGAAAAAAACCCTAAGAAGTGGCGTTTAGTGAAAATCCTCCATCCATCCCCTGCTTGCTGGAGGCGCCGCCCTTGTTCTTCTGCTTGGCCGTTGCCTAGCCATCTATCGATCTGCTTCGGCCAGCCTAGGCAGAAAAATAAGATCTGCTTGGTGGCAGGAAAAACGAGGCAGCAGGGAGAAACCAGGAACCTAGACCTCCGATGAGCACCGGACGAAAATTTGTCAACGTGCTGGTCTCGGACTGCCTGAAAGCCATGTTCACGCTGCGGCGCTTCGACCTGACCCGCAACCAATTCTTCCACCCAACAGCAGAAGCAGCAGCGGTACATGCCAAATTGCTGCCTACATGGTCGCCCAAGCAGAAGATGGAAATTAACTCGGCGGCGGCCAAGGAGAAGAAGAAGCTAAGTAGGCCGCCGCCAGCCTTCCTCAACATGAAGCCGTCGCTCTACCCGAGGACCCCCGAGTTGGAATACAAGATGGAGTGTTACCCTCTCACCGAAACGAAGCTACTCTTCGCCGACAGCTCTGGGCGAATTTTCCGTTTCGACGCAGACACCCGCTGCGTCGTCACCATGCCTAACCTGCACGCCCGCAAGAATGTCCCCTTGGCCCTCACCGTCCCTACGAGGCTGGCGAGGACCACAACAATGGAAGAGGGTGAAGACCGAGGCCTCTAGATGCTGGACGAGACGCTCAAGCCCGAGTAAATGGCACCCGCGGGCACTGAACTCGTCACTCGGGTGCACTTAAGTCACTCAACTCCAGATTCTTGTGAACCCGTCACTGAACTCGACAATCATGTGCACGCGTGGTCACTCGGCCGTTTGTTGACTGGTTTTTGACCAGAATCTTGCAAATAAACCCTCGTCTTTCTTTCAGATCGGTCCATCGCGAGGCTTTCAGATCGGTCCATTTGGTTATTTTCGTGCGGGCCTCCTTTTCCTCGCGATGGACCGATCTGAAAGAAAGAAAGAAAGATGAGGGTTTATTTGCAAGATTCTGGTCAAAAACCGGTCAACAAACGGCCGAGTGACCACGCGTGCACATGATTGTCGAGTTCAGTGACGGGTTCACAAGAATCTGGAGTTGAGTGACTTAAGTGCACCCGAGTGACGAGTTCAGTGCCCGCGGGTGCCATTTACTCCTCAAGCCCGGCAACAAGGGCGTCCAGTTCGAGGCCATCCTGTACCGCAACCACGACAACCCATTCAACCTCAACTTGGGCAAGGACTGGCACTGCGACGCCCTACCGCTGCCGCCTTACGTCAACAGCCTGGGTTACAAACCTGCCCCCATCTGCTCCTACGCCTTGGTGGGCGGCGACACCATTTGTATCTCCACCAGGGGCGTCGGCACCTACTGCTTCAACACCGTGACTCGAGAATGGTTCAAGGCTGGCGACTGGATCATGCCCTTCTATGGCAAGGCCGAGCATGACCCGGAGCTGGGACTCTGGTTTGGCGCCTCGTTTAACAACTCCCACCTCCCATGTGCCGCCGACATCTCCGGCGTCGTCAGAGGGGAGGAGCCGCTGCCGGAGCAAACACAAACCTGGACAGACATTGACGTGCCAAAGGGGTGGCACCCGCACCCTTACCACCCCACCAAATTAGTCATCCTGGGTTCTGGCAGGTTCTGCATCACCAGCTTCTTCCATACTTTCGCATCAGACAACTCGTTCGAGGAGACATTTGCTGTCTTCACCGGTGTGGAGGTAGTGTCTCCTCGCGAAGGAGATGGGAATGTCAAAGGCGTCACTATGAGTAAGCACAAGTCCGTAACTTGCAGGACCCACGCCTCCAACATGATCGAGTCGGTGGTCTGATTTGTATTTTCTGTGGCATAGTGTGCTCTCAGGCCAACGTTACCTGCATGTTGGGGCCATATGTATGTTGGGACTCAATTTGATATATAGCCTTGCTGCTCTTTTGTATCGCCTTTACAGTAGCTAGCTAGATTTGAATAATCTCGGGGCACTGAGGCTATATATGAGAGTGTAGTGTGAATTGTCCCTGATGTTATTCTGGACCATATCCAGCTTGTATCCAAATTTGCTCATGAGCAACTAATTGAGACACCTGTTTGATGGGAAGTATAAACTGTGCTACTGTTAAGTGCTAACTGAAGAATCTATAAAGAAAACGATTATGAATTGTGCTATTTGACACAGCAGAGGCTAATGTTTGAAAGTAGGTTTATCTTACCAGCCAGCAGTAATTGTTTGACACGGTAGTAGTGCTTCATGTAAAACTTATTTGCTCATTCCCTTTGCAATATGCAGGGTTTTGATGTTTTGTGAAGATTCAGTTACATCTTCTAGCTCCGTCCTGTTTTGTTGCCTGTCTCTACAACATCAACCTTCATGTCCATTGACTTGATTTATTTGGCAAAGCTGCAATGCGGCGAGGCTTGCTCTTCTTTACGCTCCAGAATTTGATGATTGCTGGGGTTCAGTTTGTACTCTTGTTTTGACACTCCCATTTGTTTTGCCAGTAACAAAGTCAGAAGGTGAGAAGCATTTTTGTGCGTGTGATCTAATAACTTGCAGGAAAGCACTAATGGCTTTTGTCTTTCCAGAAAGTAGCATAGTCTAGTTCGGCCATGAAACATGAATAACATTCTTAGCTTCATCACAAAAAAGAAGAAGATGATTCATTCATTATTTAGCTACGCAACCATTACCCCATAACTATTCCACATATAACATGCTAAGAAGAATTGTTCCCAGCAAAACGTCCAAATATTGTCTAAAAGATTTTTCGCGTATGCATAAATATATAGTATTAACGTCAACTGATATTGTGCATGTACAACATGTTGTTACAAATAATCCATGTTGGTCTCTCTCATAGCATATGCACGTCATAACTAATTGCAAGAAAATATGAGGTACATGAGCACAACCATATCTGTCATGAGGCAAGTACGACCTTATACTTTGCATCCATACTACACATGATCATACGTGTTATAAACGACAGACAAATAAACGATGAACGAAATCAAGATCAATACACGAGGATACGGATAAGGTGGAAAACCCTTCCAAGGAGGAAGAGAAAAAATCACGGACGACATCCAGCAAAATTTCACTATGTTGAGAGAGGTTACAACCGCCGGGAATTTACAACATGCGACTTATCCCAACCGACGGCTTAAAAGATATATTTAGAATAGTTCTGACCTAATACAGGTCGGTAACGATCCGTGTTGGTACAACATGTTGTTACAAATATGCTCCACTCGGCCCATGCCTCCAACGACGGGCCTCACTCCGCTCGTCAGAAATTAGTCTTTATCTTTATATAAATTTGGATCACAATAAAACAACAATACGAAATGAATCAAAAAAAAATAGTTTGGAGAAGCATATCAAGATTTAGCTGGGCCCATGCTGGCAGCCACCATCGCTTCAAGACTAGGTCCCCCTCTCTCCGTGTTCGATTTGATCGAACCACGTGAGCCGGTTCGATGCAAAAGCCTCCCTCATTCTTGTTGGCTTCCACATGGCGTCCAGACGGGCGGCTCACCTATCTAATTAGTTATCAAACGAGCTAACAATTTTTTTATGTTATGTGTAAAAAAATCGAAAATTATATTTTAAGTTTTAAAATAATATGAAAAACTTCTGGGTGTAGAAAATGATGTAGTCTACCAATGTATAAATTAAATATAAAAATATCTTATATTTTTGGCTGCACAAAATGGCAAAGTATGACATTTAAAAATAGTGAATAGTGTAAAATTTAACTATTCCAAAATCTATCAGATTTTGTTATTTTTGGGTAGCTCAAAATATTTTGAATTGAGATTTTGCACAATACAACATTTGGAGGGTACAATACAACATTGTTTACATTCAGAATTTATTTTCAGATTTTTGTGAAACTTTAAAATATGATTTTCGTATTTTTCATAATAAAGGGCTTCATGCAGCTAGGCCTCCATCTGTGGTTTCCGCTAAAAGCTAGTGTTTTGGGAAAAAAAGAAAATGTTTGGTTCTCTGAAAAAAAAAACAAGTGGTGTTTAGTTAGAATCCCCTGCTTGCTGGCGGCGCCGGCCTTTGTTCTTCTGCTTGGCCGTCGCCCAGGTATATCTATCGAACTGCATCGACTTGCATAGGCAGAAAAATTAGATCTGCTTGGTGGCAGATAAATAGAGGAACCAAGATCTCCGATGAGCACCCTTCGCCAGTTTGTGAACGTGCTGGTATCGGACAGCCTGAAATCCATGTACACGCTGCGGCGCTTCGACCTGAGCCGCAACCAATTCTTCCACCCAACAGCCGAAGCAGCAGCGGCACATGGCAAAACGATGACTGCATGGTCGCGCAAGCAGAAGAAGATGGAAACTTCTACCGCGGCGGCGGCAAAGGAGAAGAAGAAGCTGTCTAGGCCGCCGCCAGCCTTGCTCAACATGAAGCCGTCGCTCTGCCCGACGACCCCCGAGATGGAACATAGGATGGGGTGCTACCCTCTCACCGAAACGAAGCTACTCTTCGTCGATGGCTCCGGGCGAGTCTTCCGTTTCGATGCCGACACCCGCTGCGTCGTCACCATGTCTAACCTCCACACCCGCAAGCATTGCCCATTGACCCTCTCCGTCCCTACGAGGCCGACGTTCATCACAAAGGTAGAGGAGGACCAAGGCGAATTCGGAGGCCTCTACATCATCGACCGGGAGCTCAAGCCCGGCAACAAGGGGGTCCAGTTCGAGGCCATCGTGTACCGCAACCGCGACAACCCCATGAACCTCAACATGGGCAATGCCTGGCAATGCGACGCCCTACCGTTGCCGCCTTACGTCAACGGCGTGGTTTACAACCCGACCCGCATCTTGTCCTACGCCCTGGTGGGCGGCGACACCATATGCATCTCCACCAGGGGCGTCGGCACCTACTGCTTCAACACCGTGACTCGCGAGTGGTTCAAGGCTGGCGACTGGATGATGCCCTTCTACGGTAAGGCCGAGCACGACCCGAAGCTGGGCCTCTGGTTCGGCGCCTCCGCCACCAACAGGCACCTCCTCTGTGCCGCCGACGTCTCCGGCGTCCTCAGAGGGGAGGAGCCGCTGCCGAAGCAAACACAGGTCTGGACAGACATTGACGTGCCAGAGGGGTGGCACCCGCGCCCTTACCACCCCACCAAAGTCGTCAGCCTGGGTTCCGGCAGGTTCTGCATCACCAGCTTCTTCCACACTTTGGCATACCAGAACGAGTACGACCAGCCGCACCCTGACGAGACATTTGTTGTCTTCACCGGCGTGGAGGCAGTATCGCCTCGCGATGACAATGGGAATGCCAAAGGCGTCTCTATGATTAGGCACAAGTCCGTAACTTGCAGGACTCACGTCGCCAACATGATCGAGTCCGTGTTCTGAACCTCTGATTCTTCAGCATAGTGTGCTCTCAGGCCAACTTCACCTGCTTGACTTTCCTGCTCTTTTGTATCGCCTTTATGGTAGATATTCTAGATTTAAATAATCTCGGGGCACCGACTGATCCTATATATGAGACGGTGTAGTGTGAATTGTCCTGCTGTTACTGTGGAGCATATCCAGCTTGTATTTAAATTTGCTGCTGAGCAACTAAATGAGACGCCTGTTTGATGGGAAGTATGAACTGTGCTACTGTTAAGTGCTAACCGAAGAATCTGTAAAGAAAAGGAGATTATATATGGGACTACTGGTTCTCCAGCGTTATTTGTTTGAATGCAGTTTTATCTTACCGGCAATAATTATTTTTGTGAGTTATTTAAGTAATTTATACTTGAAGTAGTACTGTTGTGTTTCATGTAAAACTTATTTGCTGATTCCTTTGCAATATGCAGGGTTTTGATGTTTTGTACAGATTCAGTTACATCTTATGGCTCCCTCCTGTTTGTGGCCTCTCTACCAGTGGCGGATGCAGGACCAAATACCCGGGGGTGCCAACTCACTGTCCATGGCTTAAATATATCATGTATAATTATTTTTAACACATTAATACAAATAGAATAAGGCTAGTTGATTACTAGATTAATTAGTGTGGATTTTTTAGGCGCCACTGGTCTCTACTCCATCAATGTTCATGTCCATTGACATGTGAATCTTTAAGAACTTGCTTTATCTGGCAAAGCTGCAACCGCCGTGAGGTTTGCTCTTCTGTTGGCTCTAAAATTTGATGATTTGTGGGGCTCATCTTGCAGTGTTTTATTTCTATCTGATGATTGATTTCTTTTGCCAGTAAAAAGCATTTTTCTGCGTGATCTAATAACTGGCAGGACAGTTCAGAAAGTAGTATAGTCTAGTTTCACCACCGTGAAGGAACTTTTGGCGGATTATAATCCTTAGGATTTTTTCCAACATGGCTTGTTTGGTTTTGGGATTGCAATCGAATGGAGTCTATTTCATAGAAGAATTTCTGTCGACACATCTTTAAAAAACAAATCTACATTTGTTTATTTGAATCCTTCGAATCAAACTTAGTGATGATTGGGTTTGAAGACCATGATACAGAGTTAGGCCACAAGTACTCGAGAGTGCCTTGTGAGTTGTGACTAATTCAGAATCTTATGCTTGTACGTAAATAAGACTAGTGATTAGCTCAGGTTGTGGTACGTGGGGAGGCTAGTTTCCTAAGTTGTTTCCATTAGAAAACATGTTATAAAGACAAGTTCACATAGAAAATTCTAAGTATTGCACTTCAAACTTGAAACTCATAGGATATAATATATACATGCTCTTTCATCGTCCAATTTTCTCGATCGAACATATTGACATCAATACTCCTTTCCATGGCCATTCACGGCCCGCGAAGTGTTGAAAACGATAGCAAAGAAAACGACGAAGAGCGGAACGATCAAACCAAAGGGGACACGAGATTTAACGTGGAAAACCTCTCCAAACAAAGGAGAGGAAAAAACCACGGGCGCCAGCCAGCAATACTTCACTATATCGGGTGAGGTTACAAACGCCGTGGGTTTACAATGTGTGGCTTACCCCAAAACGGCGGCTTACAAGAGGAATATATAGAAGCATCAAACCCTAGGTCGGCTGCAGTCCAACCCGGAATCAATCCCACCTCGGCGGTAGTACCGCTTAACCCAGCGGTACTACCGCTGGGGTGGGCTGGTTCGTCTCTTCCCACCTCAGCGGTACCGGCGGCGGTACCGCCAGCGGTACCAGTCGGTACCGGACAAGTGCGTCAGACGGCCATTCTGGCGGTAGCGGCGGCGGTAGCGGTGGCGGCAGCTCTCGAGCGGTAGTACCGCTTAACCCAGCGGTACTACCGCTGGAATTTGGAACACCAAAAACAACACTCCACCTTGAGACAAATTCCATCTTGTAGCATGAAAGAGAACTTCACCCTGAAAACAACAAAGAAACACCTTCGGCGCCAAATAGCCTCTTGGGCTAGACAGTGATACCAACTAAGCCCGAGCAAAGCTCGAACTTAGTAACAGGAACTGGCTTTGTCATCATATCAGCAGGATTATCATGAGTACTTATCTTGCATACCTTCAGTTACCTTTTGCAACAACATCACGCACATAATGGTATTTGACGTCAATGTGCTTTGTTCTCTCATGGAACATCTGATCCTTGTAAGGTAAATAGCACTCTGACTATCACAAAACAGGTTAATGCAAGTATCATCTCCACAAAGCTCAGCAAACAAACCTTTCAGCCAAACCGATTCTTTACATGCTTCAGCAATAGCCATGTACTCTGCTTCAGTGGTAGACTGGGCAACAACGATTGCAACGTTGCCCTCCAACTCACGGCACAACCACCAAGCGTGAACACATAACCTGTGAGGGATCTCCTCTTATCCAAATCGGCAGCAAAATCTGAATCCACATAGCCTACGAGTCCCTCATCAGTCTTGCCGAACTTGAGGCAAGCATTGGATGTGCCACGAAGGTACCTGAAAATCCACTGAACAGCCTTCCAATGTTCTTTACCAGGATTAGCCATATATCTACTAACCAAACTCATAGCATATGATAAATCTGGACGTGAGCAAACCATGGCATACATTAAAGAACCAACAGCACTAGAATATGGAACTCTAGACATGTACTCAAAATCCTCATCCGTACTAGGACATTGTTCAGCTGACAATTTAAAGTGAGGAGCAATAGGAGTACTAACAGACTTTGCATCATGCATGTTAAAACGATGAAGAACTTTCTTAATGTAATTTTGCTGACTAAGAAACAACAAACCAGAATTTCTGTCACGGGTAATCTCCATACCTAGAATTTTCTTAGCAGCACCAAGATCCTTCATCTCAAACTCGCTACTCAACTGTGACTTGAGAGCAGCGATATCTTTCTTGCTCTTGGCAGCAATCAACATATCATCAACATATAATAACAGGTATATAGGTGATCCATTAACAAACTTAATGTACACACAGCT
The DNA here is from genome assembly GCA_947311845.1 of Poa pratensis. NCBI lineage: Eukaryota > Viridiplantae > Streptophyta > Magnoliopsida > Poales > Poaceae > Poa > Poa pratensis. Next base: position 26,279,290 of record CAMZMU010000049.1, on the reverse strand, counting down.
ATCAAATTCAGACCTCTTAAAGCCATGTGACAACATAAAAGAATCAAACCTTTTATACCACTGACGAGGAGATTGTTTCAAACCGTATAAGGACCTTTTCAACTTACACACAAGATCCTCCTTACCAGGCACTATGAACCCTTCTGGCTGGTCCATGTATATCTCCTCCTCCAACTCTCCATGCAGAAACGCAGTCTTTACATCTAACTGCTCAAGCTCAAGATCACGCATAGCAACAATACCAAAGAATGTACGAATTGAACTATGCTTAACAACTGGAGAGAAAACATCATTATAATCAACACCTGGAATTTGACTGAAGCCTTTTGCAACTAACCTTGCCTTAAACCTCGGAGGCTCGCTAGGAGATAAACCCTCCTTTCTCTTGAAGATCCACTTACAGCGGACTGCCTTCTTTTTCTTAGGCAAGCGCACAACTTCCCATGTGCCATTCTTATCGAGTGACTGCATTTCTTCTTGCATAGCAGCAAGCCACTTCTCGCGGTCACCGGAACCAATAGCTTCAGTATAGGTGGACGGCTCATGTCCGTGCTCCACCTGTTCTGCACAACTCAGAGCATAATCAACAATGTTACACTCTTCAATTAAACGTGGTCGAGGACCACAATTCCTCCTGTTCCTACGAGCAGCAATAGACTGTTGTGGCTGCAAAACAGGGGGTGAGTTCTGAACATTATTATTATCAGAATCAGAAGAATCAGAATCATCAGAACCAGCAGAATCAGGATCAGAATCATCTGAAGTAGCAGCACCATCATTGTCAACAGTGACATTTTCCTTTTCAACAGAGTGCTCCACCTCGACACGAACCTGCTCCTCAGAAAAATCTGGCAAAACATCTGAGGACAACTTATCAAAGTACATAACAGATTCATTGAAAACAACACTCCTGCTCATAAATGCCTTGCTAGTTTCGGGATTCCATAACTTGTATCCTTTTACACCCGAACCATAACCAATGAACACACACTTAATAGCTCTCGGCTCTAACTTTCCATTATCAACATGAGCATAAGCAGTGCAGCCGAAAACTTTAAGTGTGAATAATCAGCAGGAGTCTGACCATACCTCAATGGGAGTTTTCTTGTCGAGGGGAATAGATGGTGACCTGTTTATCAAGTAGCAGGCGGTGGCAGCCGCCTCAGCCCAAAAACGCTTACTCATGCGAGCGTTGGAGATCATGCAGCGAGCCTTGGAGATGATGGTCCTGTTCATCCGCTCCGCTACACCATTCTGCTGAGGCGTGTACGGGATGGTGAGGTGCCTGACAATGCCTTCTTTCCTGCAATAATCATTAAAGGCATTCGAACAAAATTCGCCACCATTGTCAGTACGAAGTAATTTCACCTTCCTTTCTGTTTGCCTTTCAATCATAGCTTTCCACTCTTTAAAAGCAGCAAACGTATCATCCTTATTTTTCATGAAATAAGGCCAAACTCTTCTAGAGTAATCATCAATAATGGTAAGCATATAACGAGCACCACCATAAGAGGGCTTACGAGATGGCCCCCAAACATCAGCATGTACATAATCAAGTGTACCTTTGGTGGTGTGAACAGAAGCATTAAACTTAACTCTTGTGTGCTTACCGAAAATGCAGTGTTCACAGAACTGCATCTTACCCAAACTGCATCCTTGCAGCAAGTCTCTCTTGATCAATTCTGCCATACCAAGTTCACTCATATGTCCAAGACGCTTATGCCAAAGGTTAGTTTTACTAGCGTCATCATGAGAAACAGCAGCAACAGTACCAGATAACGTGCTACCTCTAAGAACATATAACTTAGCAGAATTCATATCACCAACCATAACTATGAGAGAACCTTTTGATACCTTTAGGAGTTTATTTCCTCCTTTGTACTTGTACCCGTCACAGTCAAGGGTACTGAGCGAGATCAAATTTCTTGCCATGGTTGGTATGTGTTTCACTCCCGTCAGCGTGCGTGTCATACCGTCATGTGTCTTGACCTGAACGGAACCAACGCCAACAATGTTGCATTGCTGGTCGTTCCCACACGCACGAAATCTCCAGTCTGCACTAACTCATAAGAACTGAACCAATCTTTGTTACAGCAAATATGAAAAGAACATGCAGTATCTAGAATCCATTCATCCTGACGAGAAACACATGCAGCTAAAACAGCTAGGCATCGCCATCAGAACTACCATCAACAACAGAAGCCTCACCGGTATCTTTACCTTCATTATTTTTCGGTTGGTAAGTACCTTTTCTTTTCTCCTTGTTCTGCAACTTCCAACAATCATCAATGACATGATTAGATTTCTTACAATACCTGCAGAACTTGTCTCGTCCTTTGACTTTGAGCGACTTCTGTCACCCTTGCTCTTGTCTCTGTTGTTGTTGTGGTAGTGGTTATCTCGCTGCTCAGGCCTCCCTCGGACCTGCAAAGCATCGCCCTTGGAGGACGACGACTCCTCTTTCTGTACCATACCTTTCATCTTTTCCCTGGCAAGCAGGGCCTCATATACTTCCGCGGTGGTTAGTTCATCACGGCTTAACAGTATGGTATCACGAAAATTTGCAAAGGAATTTGGCAGCGAGCATAGAAGTAAAAGTGCTAGATCTTCATCATCGTACTTTACCTCCATCGACACTAGGTCAGAAACGATCTCCTTAAAGATCGATAAGTGATTCATTACCGAACCACCTTCTTGCAACTTGTGCGTGAACAACTTCATCTTCACATGCATCTTGCTGGTGAGATCTTTGGACATGCAGATCGACTCCAGCTTAGCCCACAGTGCCGCTGCGGTTTTCTCCTGGAGTACTTCTTGCAGAATATCATTAGATAGATGAAGTTGAATAAGCGATAAAGCCTTACGGTCTTTCCGCTTCTCATCGGCGGTCCATGCCGCCGCATCCTTGTCGCCGAATTTCTCCAGCGCCTCGTCAAGATCATTGGACTGTGCGAGGATCGCACGCATCTTGACCTGCCACAGCGAAAATCTCGTCTTGTAGTCCAGCGCCGGTAGATCGAACTTCATCGATGCCATCCAAAACCCTAATCTGAAAACAGATCTGAAACAGGGCTCTGATACCACTTGTTGTAAACGATAGCAAAGAAACGACGAAGAGCGGAACGATCAAACCAAAGGGGACACGAGATTTAACGTGGAAAACCTCTCCAAACAAAGGAGAGGAAAAAACCACGGGCGCCAGCCAGCAATACTTCACTATATCGGGTGAGGTTACAAACGCCGTGGGTTTACAATGTGTGGCTTACCCCAAAACGGCGGCTTACAAGAGGAATATATAGAAGCATCAAACCCTAGGTCGGCTGCAGTCCAACCCGGAATCAATCCCACCTCGGCGGTAGTACCGCTTAACCCAGCGGTACTACCGCTGGGGTGGGCTGGTTCGTCTCTTCCCACCTCAGCGGTACCAGTCGGTACCGGACAAGTGCGTCAGACGGCCATTCTGGCGGTAGCGGTGGCGGCAGCTCTCGAGCGGTAGTACCGCTTAACCCAGCGGTACTACCGCTGGAATTTGGAACACCCAAAAACAACACGAAGAGCAACCACTTGTGTGCGAGATCACTATCCAATAAAAAACGAAACTTCCAAAATCCATCTCACTCATACCCTTTAGAATGTAGCGGCAGTTTAAGATGGGAAAAATCAATACACTAAAATAGTGCAGGGTTCGTTGAGCTTCTCGTTTTGTTTTCCTCCTTGTACATGAACCTTCTTCTTTCTATCTAATCGGATGGCAAGCGAACCACATTTTCCTCAACAACAACAAAATAGTGCAGAGTTGAACATGGTCTTCATTTTCTCTTTGTAAATAAACAATTCGTGCAGTTCCATGTTTTTCACAGTTAGATCTCATACAACATTATTTTCACTTCCATAAAGAGGGGAAGAACAATGGAACCATCAAAACAGCCAGGGCTTAGGGGTGTGTCTAAGATAAACTGAATTAATGATTGATGCATGCCACTAGTTCCTGGTATATAATCTACTCGATGTCCATCCAACCGAACAGAATAACCTGTATATCCAAAACTTTGGGGTTCAAACATGGCTGTTCTTTAAAATTAGTAGGCCCTAAGGCGACGTAAAATAAACAACTCTCGCTCATTTATACTAAGTATTTTCACCTTTTTCACTCACAACGCATTCTCTCGACTTATGATTTTAACCATTACATTTATTTTTTATTGTATATATAGTAGTATGTTTATGATGCTCATATAGTGGGGGTAACTTGCGTAGGATCTCATATTAGGTAGGAGCTACGAGATCAAAAAAATTCTAATACATAAAATGTGTTCAAATATTCTCCAAAAAAATGAACAACACACATCTATGTGTTGACACACGAACACGTCACGTGTACCCGCGGCGTCGAGGGATGATCCGCAACTCACTCCGCGGGAGGCTCGCCGGAAGCGCGATACGCAAGACAATCCGGCGGGCGCTTTTGTAGACCCGAAACCCCGCTCGCCCAGGAGGGACCCGTCAGGGCTCGCGGCGGCTATGGGCTGCCCTAGGTCGGCCTGACCGTCCCTAGAGCCTCGTGGATTCGCAGACTCCGATCTTGAAGAACGGCGAAGAACGAGAAGAAAAGATACAAGGGGAGAAGGATAAAAGTAGATGAACACGGAAAAATAGTAGATGTGTTTGTTCGATTGGTGTTGGTTCAATCGGCCGTCACTCCTCATATATATAAGAGACGGCTGGACTTTCCGTGCAAGGAAATGGTTTGGATCTGCGTCCAAAACCCTAATTTGGATCCAATTCAGATGTCTGACCCGAACTTTCCAAAATTGTTCGGTCTAAAACTGGTTGCACCTTGCGGGTCATTTTTGAGGCAGTTAAGGACCTTAGATCGAAATATCATAGAAAACAAAGTTATTCGCCCCGAAAAAACGTAGAACTTTGGTTTTATGTGTTTTTTTCATTCGACTCCATCTTGATCACTCATCTGGGCTCGGATCTAAAACTGTTCAGAGTTGATCCGAATCATATAAATTTGATTCGTCTGTAATTGCCAGATTTGAGTTATTAAACGATCTTATATCAAAAACCCGTAAACAGCAAAGTTGTTCGTCTCGAAAAAACGAAGAACTCTTATTTTATACGTTTTTGCATCCGAACCTTCCTTAATGGTCGTTCGGTCTAGTTAACAAACAGGAGTTATATCAAGTTGTGGCCGTTTACAGAACACGACTAGTACATGTTGGGCTCTGTTTCGTTCCGATTTGGCCGAAATCCTGAACTTGACTAGTACATGTACTAGTTAACCTCTGTTTCGTCCTGTTATTTTGAACATGTTTTTCCCTAAGCCAAAATCGGTCGTCAACACATGCCCTCTGTTTTTTGGCAAAACTTGCGTGCCAAAAAATAATGTGCATCACTTTTGCTGCTAAGGACGATGCCAACACTCCATTGGCCATGTGTTCTCAGGGCGATAATACTTCATCGTATGCTCGAGCTGTACGTCACCTGAACTTTTGACTCGGATACTGCAGATAAGAAAAACATATTTCTTCTAACCGTCCATCCGGCTTGCACTAGATCTTTTGTTAGTGGCCGACTTAATAATCAAGTCGTCCTTACTATTATTGGCAAAACTGAACATCGGCTTTCAGGGTTGAAATAAATCTTAAAGAATATCATTAGTCAGATGCCGGCTTTGCCAACACAATGCATTCTCAGGGCGATATGCAAATATCGGCCATGCATCCTCATCGTAAAGGACCAGGAAAACTCGTCCACCAAAGCGTGAATAGCCGAAATAAATTAGAAGTTTCGGCTAGGGATAAATTGGGAGGTGCTAGTTTTGATGGTATAGTTGAAGAACATGGACAACGCGCCGCCTGAGGTCTCTTATAGTGAGATGAAGATCGCCGGCTTCGCCTGTCGACTTCTTGCTTGTCCTCCTATACTCCTGCCGGCTTTGCAACAGAAGCTGGCGTATCCTTTTTTACTTGAGATCTTTCTTTGGGAACCCACGCCATGTTCATTTTCTCCAATTCTTCGGCTCTAAGCCGCTTCAGCTGCCACTCTTGCCAATGTGACAAACCGAGTGGGTAACCCGGCTGTGACTTTTCGTTATGCACTGTCAGTTGTTTCTTCGCTTTGGGCACTTCCGGCTTGACCTGTCCAGACTCGATGACAGGGTCCTTGAATGTTACTCGCTTCACTACCTTGCCCTTTGTAGCCAACATCATTTCAGCTGGCTTTTGGTTACTTGGAGTCGGGTCCGGAACAGCACCCTTGCGGCCATCTCTTTTCACTATGTATACTTGCTTCACCACCTCCTTCTTCCTCCATGAGCTCCTGGCCGACTCTTGATTGAGTCGGTCTTTGACACATGGTTTGTCGGGTTGATTCTCTTGGAGCTGCATAAGCTTGGCGAGGTGATTTAGCATAAGATGGATGGTGTGCCCGTGAATCATACATGTCCTGTGATTGATATGAATATAAGTCGGCATGGGAAGGCATGGATGACTTCGACATTGGTGGCCCAAAAGAAGTTCGCGGAGCCGGCACATTGGGCTTCTTCTTTTGCCAATCCCGGTCATCATATTTACACCCTGGGGGGGACTTCGATGTCTTTGCTTCATCTGGCCGATAAGCACGTTTTGCTTCGCTCATCTTCTGATACTTCTCCAATAATTGAGCGAAGGTAACTTTAGATTTCCTCCTTCGGTGCTGATCGCTGCCTTTGTCCCTTCTATCATTGCAGGCATCGGTATTTGGATTTTCTTGTTGCCCCCCAGTGTTAGGCGTTCTCTTTGTAGCTTGGATGGAACGTCCGTCCTCAGGATTTCCGGCTTGAATAATTTCTCTGTTTGACGAATCAATCCCATCACCTACAGTGTGTACCCGTTCATCTTCGGATAAGCCGGCTTGAAGCAGCCGAGTCAACACTTGATCGCCGTCAAGATTAATGTTAGTCGGTTGGCTATCAGCTTGTGCTTCAAAAAATTCCAATCGTCCTTCGAAGGCCCATTGTGCTTCATGAAACACGTCGCAGTCCTTGATATTCTGCTTGAACAAATTCTGCATTTGCTCTTGTCTTGACGGCTCGACATGGTCATCTTCTATGACAATTGGGTTAGCCGGCGATGCACCGACTATGTGATCACCTATGCCCGGAATGAAGGTACACTATTTATTATCTAGCCGATCGTGTTGTGAGAACGGCTTTTGAGTTAAGTAATCGAATGATTCAGATTTAGCATCACACCATTCAGTTATCTTCTGACTTTTGCACTTTTTATCCGATGTTCTCGGATAAGCCATTATACTAGCATCGGCTTTCTCAAAATATTCTAAGCTTGGCTTTATATTTCTGAAACCAAAATAGTTAGAACAAATATGTCTCACTTGAGACCAAATGTTAGCCAAGTATGAAATAAACAAAGTTGCCCATGTAGATATAAAGCTTAAAACAAACAATGGGGAAAGCTTTAGCAGTAAGAATTTGTTACTATCGGTCTCTCTAAAGGGCACAATATGTTGACCGATAAATTCTGAATCAAATTTATCGCTAACAAATAAATTACCTTTCACGATTGGTCTTTCAATGTTTCTTATAAAAATCTTACTGGTAGAAGCATCAATAATATAGTTTTGACCAAATCAGAAAATAAATAAATTATTTGCTAGATATACCTCTTCGAAGACGTTGGGAGAGCGTGATGGTTGCATGGCCTGAACAATATCTTGTCATGTCTTTATATAATTCTCCAACGCCTTGCCTTCTTCCTCTTCTGGATCTCGTGCCGAGTCTCTGGAGCCTCCTTGTCAACTGAACATTTCCCGGCTTCACTTTCTAGCTCCTGATGTTCATCATTAACCGAACTTAGTTCGGTCATCTTCTTTTGTTCTTGATGCTCATCAATCTCCTTGGCACGGAACTCGTGGGGTAGTAGGTAAACTCCCTTACATTCAGAAAAATCAAGCACGACAGTTTTGCTTGCCATGCTCTTGATCAGCGAAGCTTGCTTCTTCTGATTCGATGCAATCAGTACATATATTTTTTGATTCGGCTTTTCCAATAACCGAATTAACAATACTTTCCGAATCATTCTAATTTTCTTCATGTATTCTATCAATTTGAAAACCTTTTTCTTGCCTTGGTGTTAGGCTTGGCTTGATTGCAGCACATAAGAGAGGACTTGATTTCTCCTACCGGAGTAATATTTTCTTGCGGGTCCTTCTTGAGCTTTGCATGGAACATGTGCAGATCTTCCTCTTCAAGCTTTTTCTTGTATGCTTCATGTTCCTCCTTGAGTTTCTTCTCAAGCGCCTCAAATTCCTCAGCACGCTTTTTCTTGAGTGCTTCATAAGCTTGTCGATACTCGGTTGGTAATTCCTCAAGAGTCGGCGTAGTGAATTCTTCGGTGCTATCCTCTGTAGGGCATGATTGTCCCCCAATACTTCTTGTTTCTTTCGGCGATGCATTGCCGAAATTTTGTGAGTGTGAAGAATAAAAATTGATCTTGAATTGTTCACGCTCCTCTTCACATTCTTCTTATACGCCTCATAAGCTTGTATTGCAGCGGGATCATGTGGATTTCTTTCATATTCTAGGTAAATGGCATTGGCCCTTTTGAAATACGCCACGTTTTTCCTTCCAATCATCAAATTCATATGCGTCGGTAGAAGATGAAGGCACATGTGCTCCTGTTAAATTTTCACATGTTTGGCTGTGAACACCGTGAAAGTGCGAAGCCGAATTATGTGTCTCACTAGTTCCACATGAAGCTGAAATGTTAGTAACATAAGGTGCCGATTGAGTAATCATATAAGGCGCATTATATGTCGGTTGGGAGTAACCGGCCAAGTCGCTGGTACCAGCATAGCCGATTCCCCCATCCATCGGCTTGTTTGGGAACGACCCCGCATATTGCGTGTCGGCAGCCGATGTATAAAACCGTGAGACATCCTCTTGCCCGTGAGGTGTCTCATACTGGTCTGTCGAATAACCCACATTACTCATCGGCCTAAGATATGGGGCAGTCGATGCATGAGAATTCGAATATATATGTTGCACGTTGCTAATATTATAAGGATTTGAAGCATAGAAATTATTTATTTTGCATCGGCTTTTGCGCATAGTGTAAACTAGGGTTAGCCGATACAACACTCATATCGAAAGATCCACTAATGTCAACATAAAAGTAATTTGCATCTACATAAGGAGATTGTGAATTCATGTTACCGATGTAGATCGCAGTCTCTTGATGCGCTCCTCGTAGCAAGAACGGGCTGGAGACCGTTCGCTTCGTCCCCAGCGGAGTCGCCAAAAAGTGTGTTGACACACGAACACATCACGTGTACCCGCGGCGTCGAGGGAGATGCTCCACAACTCACTCCGCGGGAGGCTCGCCCGGAAGCGCGATACGCAAGACAATCCGGCGGGCGCTTTTATAGACCCGAAACCCCGCTCGCCCGGGAGGGACCCCGTCAGGGCTCGCGGCGGCTATGGGCTGCCCTAGGTCGGCCTGACCGCCCCGAGAGCCTCGTGGATTCGCAGACTCCGATCTTGAAGATCGGCGAAGAACGAGAAGAAAAGATACAAGGGAAGAAGGATAAAAGTAGATGAACACGGAAAAATAGTTTATGTGTTTGTTCGATTGGTGTTGGTTCAATCGGCCGTCACCCCTCATGTATATAAGAGACAGCTGGACTTCCCGTGCAAGGAAAGGGTTTGGATCCATGTCCAAAACCCTAATTTGGATCCAATTCGGATGTCCGACCCGAACTTTCCAAAATTGTTCGGTCTAAAAACTGGCTGCATTTTGCGGGTCGTTTTTGAGGCAGTTAAGGACCTTAAATCGAAATATCATAGAAAACAAAGTTGTTCGCCTCGAAAAAACGAAGAACTTTTGTTTATGTGTTTTTTCATCCGACTCCATCTTGAGCACTCATCTGGGCTCGGATCTAAAACTGTTCGGATTTGATCCGAATTATATCAATTTGATTCGTCCGTAATTGCCAGATTTGAGTTATTAAACGACCTTATATCAAAAACCCGTAAACAGCAAAGTTGTTCGTCTCAGAAAAACGAAGAACTCTTGTTTTGTACGTTTTTGCATCCAAACCTTCCTTAATGGTCGTCTGTTTCGTTCCGATTTGGCCGAAATCCTGAACTTGACTAGTACATGTACTAGTTAACCTCTGTTTCATCCTGTTATTTTGAATATGTTTTTCTCTAAGCCAAAATCGGTCGTCAACACTATGTTATATATGTAACATCAAAAATTTGCTGATTCAAATCGACCTACAATTAGAGAGAAAAAAGAGATATTTGGAGGCAAATAGTGTGAAAACACTATTCACCCAGTCGTGACACTATTCACCGTACAATTTAGATTTTTGTTTCTCTAACTGTATATCGAATTTTGAGCAGATTTTTTTTGCAGTTGTAGAAACAAGCCTGTAGGTATGTTATATAATTTTATTAGTTTTTTATCAATTTTTAAATATGATTTTATGACTTGATACTATGATCTCACTAAGGAGAGTACAAGTCCTCCCCTCGTATCCTTTTCAGGTTGGGCCTTACGCTGTCGCATTTATCGTCCTGTATAGGGACAGTCCTGTTGAAGGCAGTCTCCATCCGTTTATTTGTACACTGCTGATTAGGGGCCTACTGCTGATCCAATTCACGAGCCGAGCAGATAAATAGTACTCTCTCCGTTCCACAATATAAGATGTTTTAGTCTTTTTCCACATGCACATACATACATATCTAGACATATTTAAGTGCATGTGTCCATTCTTTTTAGTATGAATCTAGATATACATGTGTAACACCTAAAACATATTATATTATGGAACGGAGAGAGTATCTGCATATGGTGATTGACTGTAGCATCACGAGTGCGGAGTAGTACGAAGCCACGATCCATATCCCCAAGGAACACCAACCAGCACCCTTCCACGCCTCCTTGTTCACGTGCCACGGCACAAGGTGAGATATCCTTCACGGGCTCACACAACAAAACTCGTCAATAAAATGCCTCGACGGGATCATATTCTCACAATCTCACGTATGCACCGTCGTCCAAAGGATCAAGAGATTGATGAACCTTCGAGCCAAACAAGCGGCGACGAGCCGCCGCACCAGACGGGCCGATCAGCCGGCTCTTTCCACCCAATAAACGCACGCACGCATACCCTACCCCTATGAGCACCTCCGAAAAACTGAACCTAAGCCTGGGCACAGTTTGGTCTCAAACCAGCCAAACCGTGAGACCGACCCGCACGATCAGCGGTTTATCCCGGTGTCGTCCTGATAGGGTAAAGGTGTCCCGATCTTTCGATGAGAGATAACTATCGATTTGGGTGGCGTCGACGTTGACGATCCGACTACAAACGTGCGACGACGTTGCGCCTTAGCAATCGCTACACCAACTCCGGGAGGTTATTGACAGCGCTGAAGCACAGTCGACCCAACCACTAGGGTCCAATTCCTGCAGGCAATCGAAGAACAAGCAAGAACTGTGATGCAATCTGAATATTGCGAATATAGGTGAAGTACAGATAAATTGGGGTTCCGATAGCGGTCTTGATCTGGTCTCTCCGACACAGACGAAGTACGGCGAAGTTGCAACAGTGGCTAACTTTTTGACTAAACAAAACCCGAGTAAAACCCTAGGATGGCAGTCTATTTATTGGCGGCCGCCGCCGGACAACTGATCGTACGCAATCAAAGTCTTCGTATGCAGGTGGGCTGACTCGTACGTGGACTGCTGGCATGGACGTGGCCAACAGGCCTTGAAGTTGCTTTGGCATTGCCGTGTACGCGTCGTAGCAGCTAGCATGCATGGATCGATCATCTTTTGGGCCTCTTGATCGTACGTGTGTGTGCACCACGCATGTGGCCCACCTCCTTCTTCATGCATGCCACTAGCTTGCTAATTAGTATGGCTGTCCACGTGAATTGATTTAACTTGATTGCTTGCAATTTGTGTATACGAGTTTATATGAACATGCTCTGTCTTAGGACCTTCTCGTATTTTAACACGTGGCTTGTACAACTCCTTGATAATTCTGCATAAGACAAATGATGGTGTCGTATTTTTGTCCCAAATAATATTAAAATAAAATTTATGATTGTTAATAGAAATCACCTGAATTATACGTATAAGCGCAATAGTTTGGTCGTATCCAGGCTCAATATGTCCTCATCACGTCCGACTAAACCGTCAAACCGTAATACAAGAGTTACTTAGCTGGTTTGAGACGGGTTGGACCAAGCGAAACCGATCAAACCGTCAACAGCCGGTCGCATGCAACTCCCGCATCGCACGCAACCATGGCGGACTCTTCTTGCTGCTCGGCGGCGGCTACCTCTCAGCGTCCCTGCTCCGAGCGCGAGCGCCGCTGGCGTGAGTCCAGCCCAGCCTCCCCTGACTCGGCCTCGCCGCCTCAAGTGCGCTCGTACGTGGCCGTGGCGGCTACCTCGCCGGTGCCTGCCCGATCTGCCGTCGAGGGCGCTCGTACGCGTCCATCGTGGCTGCCTCGCCGAGCTGCGAAGAAGATGGAGAAGCCTCGTGTCGAAGGATTGGCGGATGCTAGAGGCGACGGCGCTTTCTCCTCGCGGCAGGCGGCCGTTTCTTCTCTTCGCCGCCGGCCGGCGTCCGTTTCTTCAAGAAGCACAACCACTGAAGCACCGCGACGGCGATGGACGCGATGCGCGGGCGAGCGCGGCGGCCTGGCCCTCGACGTCGGCAGCGGTGCGGTCGGCGGCGGTGATGTCCTCCCGGGCCCTGGCCACCTGCACCTCCAAGGCGGGGGGGGGGGGTGGCAAAGATGCTGCGTTGTTGGCTAATGCAGTTTGTAAAGATTGTGCAGCAACATGTATTAGTATAATTCATGTATATTGCATATGCTGATTCATGTCACACATGTTCATTGTGCAGGATCTTGTTTTTGGCAGTTGGCAGACTGCAGTTACAGTTGCAGGTTGTAATCGTCCAAATCCAAACCAGAGCCATTTCGTTTTTTTTTCTGATAAATACAAGTCATTCCGTAGGCCCAGGAAGTATTATCCCCAACCGGCTCGACCGGTTTACAAGTCTAACCGCCAAACTATTGTCCGTGGGCCTCCAGGTCCAACCTTTGTTGCCTAGCCTCATCGTTTTCTTTGCCTCTCCCCCGGCGGTGTCCTGTGAGAAACATATCCACCTGCTCCGGCGCCTCCAGCCTTCACCTCGGACACCGCCGGCCGCCCCCCACGCAGCCAGGACCGGGAACAGCTCTGCAGCGATGCCACCCGCCTCCACCTTCTCGTCTTCTCCGCGTTCACGCGCCGGCCTCCGCTGCCGAGATTCCCGTGCCTGCCGTCGCCGCAGCGCGCGCGCACAGCACTGCCGGTCCAGCCGTGCTCGCGGAGCCGCCGCGGTTCCACTCCCCGTCTCTCCCCTCGTCCAAGGCAAGCGCGCCTATCTTATCCCGTTCTCCATTGCTCCACGCTCCCCTGTAGTGTAGGCATTTCGTCGAGCAGCCCGCCTGTGTCCGATTTTTCTGATATGTGGTGTTCTGTGGCTTCATACCGATGTTAACAATTGTAGATATTAATATGCAGGGTGAGGTGGTTCGCATCCAAGGCGACGAGTTCTGGCATATGACGAAGGTTGCGCCTTGGCATCAATGACAGGTCTCGTTGTTTACATATCTTTTTCTTTGGCGACTTCTATGTAATATACTCGGTAATGAAGAACAGTTTCTTACATAAACTAAGGGGAATGTTTGCACCACTGAATTCAAGCTTAATTTTGTAAAGGGTAATTTTTCTTGATATTCTCTTCTTGATATACAACCCAAGTAGTTTCAAGTTGCATCAGAAGCTCCCTTTGGTCAGTTTAGTGCTTTGCTGCTTTTTTCCAAATTTTTATATATATGTAAAAGGTCTTTCGTGCTGAAACTTTTCGATTCAAGGAACAAACCAGTAGCCGCACCCAGCTAATGACTTTTAGAACATTGCAAGAAATGCTTTAACCGGTGTGCCCGTGCATAGTACGTTTGTGTTTCTGGAAGACCGGCCATACTCGTGCAAATTAGCACTTTTGTGCACATTCCATGATAAGTGTAGTAACTGCTTGTCTGTTTCAAAAAATTCTAAAACAATACTGGCGGGAGGGTATGTGTACATCCATGTCAATTGCAACTTCAAGTTCAGATGCATTGTGCCATACAAAAGGACAAATGCTTAGTGAATAGTGCACAACATGGTGACACTGAAACATGGCTGTTTGTTTCTTCTTGAAAAGCATACTGTACTGAACATGAATGCAAAACATACCATAGCCTATTAGTGCATCTTAATAGATATTTGAAAACTTGAACAAGTGCTTTTCACACTTCACTTTCAGATTTGCATTAAAGTGCTCGTTGCAAATGTTGTTTCCCCTAGTCATATACTACGAAATCTACTCTTTCTTGTACTTATTCTGACGAAGACCCGGACACTATATTTTTAGATTTGCACATGATATTTTCCCTATCAACTATTCCCTGTACTTTCAGTCAAATTCACTCCCATTGCATGTTAATAGTGATTTTAATAAATGATTATGCACATCTTGAAACTTTGTATCAAACTTTTAAAGGGTTGAACTATTTGATGGGCGGGCGCTTAGTGAAGGATCCATATAAAAAGTTGAAAAGAATGGATCAGATGTCGAGTTATTAGAGGATGCTAGGCTCATTGCTCCCCAAGGAATTCAATGGCATGTCTTTGCTTCATTTGGTGAGCCACATAAACTTTCCAGAGTTAATATGTACATCAGGGAAGTTTTTCTACTTCATTCTTGACAGTTTTATTTTACGATTCCAATCCCCAGGACGCTGAAAGGTGGACGTGCAGATTGGCTTATAGAGAAATGTACTGTATTTATGTACTACAATTTTTGGCTGTCCTGTTCTTTTTTCTTTCTCTACTTCTAAATCAGTTACCTATGCGTGTTAGGAACTTGGAGCTTCCAGTGTGACGCCTCTTTTGACTGAACGATGTCATACGATAGCAGAAAATAGAGTGGACAGGCTGCAACGGCTGTGTTGGCTGCAGTTAAACAATGTATAGAGTTTGAGCATCTTTCTATTTGTTGGACTGTTATATGCTATATGAACTTTGCGGTATTTGTGTGGTGTCAACGTGCCATTTGACTAAGATGTCAGTCAAATGTAATAGACTGAAGCATAACTAACTGCATTACTTTTGTACTGTTTAGGCCAAGAGTACATTATGTCACTGAAGCCTCCAATTCAGATAAATGATCTTTCGCTGGTTGTAAGTACTTGTCTATTTCTTGTGATATATGCACTTAACAGCACAACCAATCAGATCTATAAAAAAAGGGTTAGGAGTACTCGTAATAGGCTGAACCATTGTGCATCTTTCGTTGTCACTGATGTGGTGTTTTACTTAACAGCATGTGAATTTGTTTAAAGGTATTTCATTCATGGTTGACTCTTTATTTCCTCTTTTCTTATCAGGTGGCACAGTCGAAGCTCGCTTTCCTTAGCATCTGCTGAAGCGCCTCCTGTTTTAAGCGTTTTAAACCAAAGTCCAGCAACGAAGAAAGCGGCTTTTAATTATAGGACCAGAAGGAGGTAACCTAAATCTTGAGTGGTTCATATTTAAGTGTTTTCAACAAAGTGACATTGGTCAGTATAAACATGGTATTTTTCACTGACCAAAAGTCTTAGAAAATAGCGACATAATGGACAACAGTAAAATCTTATAAATTTTCATGTAGTTCACCCATCACACAATGGAATTACATTCAATTTCTTCAACAATGCTAACTACTTGGTTTCCGAGAATTAGACAATGCTAATATTAAGTGGATCTAACAAGCTTTATGTTTTATCCACATTTCACCAGACTTCACGGACGAGGAGGTAAACATTTTGAAGGCGGCTGGCGCGGTCTCAGTCGGTCTTGGGCCATGTAGGCTACGAGTTGAGACAGCTACAATTTCACCCTATCTGCTCTCATGCTGTGGTCCGATGCTCGTCACGAGGAACCACAAAAACGCAGGTAGTCAATGTACAGTTTGGCACTCATGTGCTGCCTGTTTTTCTCTGATGGCGTCCATGACTGTTGAGGTGACATTCTTGAAATATCAGCTTAGGTATTATTTCCCTTTGATCTAGTGTTATTTAAATCTAGCTGAACTTGCCAAAGAGCATGTAGTCGACAATCAGTCAACTGAATCTGGGATAGCATATAATTATACAAGTTCATGTAGTTTGATTTGGTTGTATTATATCACCGCATATGTATTGTCCACGTACTGTGGTATCGAGACGAATAGAAGCTTTGTCATGTTCTGCTGAGGAAACAAAAAAATTCTACTCATGCACGGGTCTGGGCTCGTGCTGTCCAGCTAAATAGCATGTGCTATATGCATATGTTTCGGCTGTTTAGAGTTGGAGTCTCCAAAGTCCAAACAGCTGTTTTTTCTACTTGTGGATTTCTACGCTTTGAACTTGGAAAGCTAGCTGCTTACTACTTGTATTATATGCCAAAAGAGAAAAACGGATGCTAGTCGTTTACGCGCTCCTCAGTTCAGCATTTCTCATCTGGCCATGTGTGCAAGTGCTACCAAGAAATAAAATCCTTTTTTTAACGAGCCAAAAGAGTTGTTATTTTCATTAACTAATCAGAACAGAGTTGGCCGTTTATTAGCGGAAACCGGCTGAAAAACAGAACATAACACCCTCGACGACCGTCATCAAACATGACCATCTCGAGGGCACACGTACACAATCACCCGTCTACCCACACAAACTGCATAATCACAACCGAAGCGGGAGTCGTCGTTGAGGTTGCCCCGTGTGTCATCGTCCCGACTTCATCCGAAGACCACCAAGAAGACCATCGCCAAACAATGACTCTTCGCGCAGAGCAGATGCTAAGACATGCGCTGAAAAATATCTTCACCACCGGACCGCCCATACATGTTATGGTATGCCGCTCAAAGTAGATTTATAGTTTTTTTACATTAAGTGGTAAATTAATTATCTAGAAATTATGACGTACGGTACCTACATCTACATACGTATGTGCCCACTTATATACAACGCAGTGTTGTGATGCACTACGTTGCGCAAAACGGTTTTCGTACAAAATCTCACTTTCTACAAGTTTCGGAAAAATTGGAATGGAATAATATAGATTCATACAGAGGAAAAGGTCTCTATTGATGCAAACGCTGTACCTAGAGGATAGGGATAGAGGAAGAGGAAAAATCAAAATGAAATAAATAAATATAAAGCAACAAAAAAAAAGTAAGTCGAAGATAGAAGAGCCCAGATTCCAAATGAAGAAATGGAAACTCGAAAAGGATCCTTCTGATTCTCAAAGAAAGGGGCAAGGGATTGATACCGAGAAAATATTTCTTCTTATTATAAAGCGTGATTTGATCCGCATATGTGTATAAGATTACTTGAGAATGAAACTACTAGTCGATGGTTGCGCCCATTTGAAGCTACCTATCTGGTAGCCGTAGTTGATGCCACTTCGCATTAGGCTTGCTGTCATGTGAAGATAGACTTGTTACTTGTTCGTCTCTGGCAATTTTTTATGTGTCTGTTCTGCATCACGACGAGCCGTTGTTACGGTCTTGCTTCCAGATCTCATTACCCAACTCGAACCGCTATTGTTCTGCATGTGTGCGCACCTGTTTCGGTGCTTGCTGCCTCCGTCAGCAAGCTAGCGGTGCACCGCGCTTGCGCCCAATGCCGGCTGGCGGCGCCCCTGCGCAGCGCGGCGCGTCAGGCGTCCGCTGCTGTCATCGCACGGCATCGCTGCCATACGCATGGTACCGGCCACCGCGCCGCCGCCGCCGCAACGACGGTCGACGTACCCAGGTGGGGATCGGTTTGGACAGCCGCCGTCAGCGGAGGCTCGGGCGTCAGAGGACAAGTCTAGTCTAGAAAGAAAGAAATAAAGAAAGGGACGGTGAATGCTGTCAGGCGTAGGTGGTCTCGTAGCGAATGATCTTTGCTGCCTGCGCAGAGTCGCCTCGCCTCGTGTCCAATGGAAGAAGGGTAGACGGTAGCTAGTGTGAAGGGGACCGCGTCTAGAACACGGTCCAGCCTTGCACGAGCGCATTCAATCTGTCAGGGCATGGGCGCGGCGAAGCAGTACAGTAGCATGAATCTCACCATCATCATCTCAAAGTCCAGACGCCGACGGGTCGATCTGGATTGGGCCGAAAAGTGAGCCTAGCTTGTTCTTCGGCGGTCGCCGTAGGCGTCCAATGTATTGTATGAGCTGCACCGCACGAGATCGCGCGTAGTCCTCTGATCAATCATAGATTGTTCTTCAAGCCAAGTGCTTTTCTGCAAGGAAAAAGTCCAAAACAAACCTCGAACTCATAGACAAAAGCTAAATCGAACCCTGAACTTACAATCCCTGAAATCGGCACTCTGAATTCTGCAATCCCGATCATTTTGAACCCTATGCATGTTTCACACCGGAAAGCAATATCCTGACCGGGATTGCAGGTATGTCACTGACATGTGGGACCCACATGTCATAATAAAAAATCATTTTTGTTTTCTAAATCTGTGATACCGGGAGGGAGGGGACGTGCCGGCCGCCGTTGCCACCGTCGCCGCCCCACCTCGCCCCCCCCCGCGCGCCGCCTCGCCACTGACGCCCACCGCCTCGCCTGCCTGTCCGTCAATGTCGACGGCTGCTCTGCCGCCCCGCTCTGGCAATGCACCGCCGCGCCGCGCGCGCTTCCTTGCCCGACGCGCCGCCTCGCCTCCTGGTCATTCCGTCGGGCCACCGCTCTGGCCCCGCTCCGGCGACGCACGGCCGTGCCCCGCCTCGCCCCTGACGCACGCCTCCTCGCTCTCCTGGTCGTCCGCATCGGGCGCTGCTCTGCGGCCTCTCCGCCGTCACGCACCGCCGCGCCGTGCCCCGCTTGGCCGCGCGAGCTACAGGCACGGGCGGCCATGGCGCAGACGCGCTTCGACCAGGCGCGGCGCAACGAGCTCTGGCCATGGCGGCCACGGCGCAGGCGCGGACACGACGTTGACCTATTTTCTTTTTTTTTTTCTTTCTTTCTACATCTTTTTAATTGGATGACAAGTGGGCCTTGTTTGTCAGTGAGAGCAGTGTAATATTGAATTTACGATTTTTTTTTTTTTTTACGAGTAAACCTGGTCTAGGGTTTAAAATGATCGGGATTGCAGAGTTCAGTGTGCCGATTTCAGGGATTGCAAGTCCAGGGTTCGATTTAGCTTTTGCCTACGAATTCAAGGTTTGTTTTGGACTTTTTCCTTTCTGCAATCCGGTCAACCGGTTGGAAGGCAAAATCCATCCGTATCATCAAGTTTTATCAAGAACGTACAGGATATCTATGCAACAGAATGAAGTACGGAACCACGGAGAGGAAGACAAACGTTTGCCTGAGCGGCGCCGTAGCCCTATGTGGGGACTCTCCTACGTCTCATTCGAACGGTGTTACCGATGGCGGCGCTCGATCCTCCTCTCGTACCCTTGCTCAAATGTTTACCTTGAATCACTTACTATTTTGTGAAAAAAATATTGAAACAACAAACAAATCAACGTAGACTACTTGCTCTTGGTACCTAAGCCGTAACAAGGCCTAAGAATATAACCCGAGGGAGGCGGAGGGCACTTGCCCCACCCCCCCCCCCCCCCCCCCCCCCACTAATAAATCAACTTACACGGTTAAATAAAGCATGATACACGTGTCACCCGTAGTGGTCTCATTCAATTGCAACTGAAATTCCTACTCCCAATTCGATCCATCACAACGAAAAAATCACAGGTTCTCCCAATGCAATTGGTACACTGATGTCCCACTTTTGGCTGCTGCCATCCTAGTGGGAAACGAACGAGCGTGCAAAGCCTGCCGCAGATACAACATATCGAGTTTCTACATTAATTTCACCCTATCTCTTTTTTCATGTTACTTATAATTACTCGAGGTATGATGTACTTTTCATGTTTTCAAAATATCAACCACTAAAACTTTTGGCCATACGGAATACAAAAGGGTCACCTTTTTATTGGTTGCATGCAGAATTTGCTAGCTGAGGATGAACATTTAACCATTTTAATCTTTAATTAAGTACTTCATATGTCCTCCCTCCGTTCGGGATTATAAGGGTGGAGGGCTAAAATGCATGGATTAAGACAAGTATTAACTCTTCCTAGCTTGAAAACCTCACCCCCCCCCCCACCCCCCCCCCCCCCCCCCCCCCCCCTCCTTTAATTGCTCTGATTTAATAAAAATCATGCATGCGTTGGCTAGTTGGACTCAAACCATGAATCTCCCTAAAAATAGGAAAGGGGCAACACATGCATTGTCTATGAGGGAATTAAAAACAGTGCATACACATGAACTAGGAACAATTAAGACTTCAATCCCGAACTATCTGCAAATGGCATCCACCCTAATAATCTGGAGGAGTAAAATACAAACTCTAAACACACTAATATCATAGTCACACTGCACACCTTCAAAATGAGCAAATTTAGATTTCATACCCTCCATTATAAGTATGTGGTTCATGCTGAAATATTGTTGAAATAGAGCATATAAACAATTCCAGAAAAATCCCTAAAGGCCCATGCTGTCATGCGGTCAATTGAAAGTTTGTCTTATGGAAAATAAATATGAGTTGAAATGTCTGTCTTAAATGTTCTTAAGTACGGGAGTTTATCAGAATTCATTGAGAGCTGAAACCTCGTCTTAAGTGCTATTAAGTACGGGAGTTTCAGAATTCATTGCGCTTAATGAGAATGAATTTGAACTGAAATGTTTTGTCATAAATGCTCTTAAGTACGGTCGTTACCACTTAATCTCCACTAAAGCGTGTATATTCCGTTGGACTTCGTCTGCGTGGTGTGCCTATATAAGAGAGGTCGCTCATCTCAAGCGCAGAACACAACACATACATCTGTTCGCGCCGCCACCATCGTTCCACATACTGTTGCTGTCATCGCTGATCCCATCCCGTCCACCACGTACACGGCTGACGGAGAGCAGACCTCCGAAACTCCGCCTCTCCAGATCCTGTACGGGAGAGGGGCGATTAGATTTTTGGGGAGCGTCTCCTACGCGACTGCTCTCTCCCGTTCATCTGCATCAACTACGTCCGCGTCGTCTTCTTCATCACCATGGCCACCGACGCCGACAAGGCAGCTGCTGACAAGAGGATCGCCGACGAATCCACCGCCTCTGCTGCTCGGCCAACTGCCTACTGGAGGTATAATATGTTTATCACTCTTCTGATTATTTCCATGTCTGCAGTACTAGGGATATGCGTAGATGTTTTCTACTATCTGTCTAGTACGTAGTTTTAACATCAAGTTTCAGTATGTCATTATCACTACTTTTGTCATGTTCATGATTATTATTTGTATTAATTTAATCGAACAATTGCCTAATACTCAACAGTTCATGTAACCGAGGATTCCTAAAACTAAATATAAAAACACACGACATAATTAGATATCAGGATATTTCCATTCAAAACTTTATATGAACCATAACAATTGAGGGCTCTCATATAAAGCCAAGGGAGACTAGAGACTTAAATATGTGTGACTTCTCAAAATCAAAATGGGAATTTATTAATAACTTGTTAAGAGCCATCACATGGACACGTTATAGTGTTATGTTGGTGTATGAGGGGTATTGACAGGGCTTGATGATGTTACCAGAAGGAGGTAAATATTTTAGCCATGGTTTTAGTCACAAAATATATTAATTTTTCTTCAAAATGGTACTTGCATTTTACGATATAATAAGTAACACCATCACTAGGACACACTTTATGTATAATCCATCTAATGTCTCCATTCCCTAAGTTTTTATCTTGCATCGCGTGCTCGTTCTCCCCAATTTTATTTCACCAACTACCGCCAATGCCTCGCCCCTCCACCATCCTCTCCCTATTGCTGAACACTACATCTTCTCGTTGTCCTTCTTCTTCGGCCTAGCTAACTTACCGTTCACCCTCCTCACTTGATCCGTCGCCACAATTGGCAGCATGTGATATCAAGTCGTATGCTACCTAGATCTAAACATCAATGAAAGTTCACAAACCCATCCCTAAAACCGTCACCTATTTTAAATGTTAACGAAGGTCATCGTTGTCATCATACTTTTCATCCTCCTCTTTCCTCCTCCTCCTCCCGCTCTCGTTCACATATCTGACGACGTGAGAAGGGTCGTGTCCTAAGGCCAACATGTACCTTAGTGTGCAACACTAGGGTAATCTCGATTAACTGGAATAAGCGACACAACCATTTTCATCATTAATGTGGTTATGTCCGGCCTTTAGATATCATTTTAATGATATTTTGCTATAATGATGATGCTCCGTCTGTTTTGGTTTCTTTGTATATTAGTTTTCCTTTAGGACAAGTCTTTGACCAACAATTATATTAGTATGTAAACTTTTTGATACAGAACCACAACCACAAATGAATAATTTCAAATAAGAATTTAATGACATAAATTGTGCACGATATAAAGTACTAGAGTGATTGTAGGAAAGTGTCTTTGGCTTCCGAGTACCAGCGATCCTGCTGTTTTAATAAATTCGAAACAAATATTTACGAGTTTCAAAAAAATCTGAAAAAATATCATGGACGTAATGAATGATATATCCCACAAACGCGCAAAATATCATATTCAAATACTTTGTATTCTGCTCTACACAAAATGACAAAAATCTGAGAAATTGAGGATTTGAAAATATGCATATTCAGATCCATACTTTTGCCATTTTTGTGTAGCCTAAAAATATATAATATCTGATGTTGATTTTTGCACGTTTGTGAGATACTTCATTAGCTACATCTGTGATTTTTTAGATTTTTCTAAAACTCATAAATATTGTTTTCGATTTTTTAATATATCAGAATTACTACTGGTCGGGAGCATGAAATCTCTGCTCATTGATTGTTGGTTAAAGGTGTGTTCTAATCAGATTTTGTAACGACACCTGATATGCCAAGTAGTATCTCGTAGCAACCCACGCGATCCGAATCAGAATTTACTGCTACTACCTCCGAGGAATCCTACTAGGAAGATGCATGCCCATAATAAGCCAAACAAAACAAAACAAAAACGGAAAAGAAGAAGCGGACAAAGGGGGCACGCCAGCGACCAGGCTGCGGCGCCACGTGCCCTCCCCGCCCTTCCGACGTGGCGCGGCGGCCGTTCGCGCTCTCCGCTCAGAATCCTAAAACGCCGCCGATTCGCAGAGTTGCAGCCGGGGAGAGAGATCGAGAAAAGGAAAGAAACCGAGACCAAATCGAAGCACAAAACCAGGGCGCCCCCAACGCACGCACGTGCCTTCCTTCCTTCTTGCCATCGCGTCGCCTCATAATCCCAAGGTAAATCTCCTACGTATATAATCGCCTCGCCTCGCTCGCTCTCCGCTCGTCGCGTTCGGCTTGGATTCCGACTAGCGACAGAAATAAAATAGCCTTTTTTTTTAGTTTTCCTTTCTTTTAGAAGCTGCTCGATCGGCCTCTTCCTCCCGGCGTGCGCGAACGGCGCATGTGAACGAGCGAGCGTTCATGGGCGCGTTCCTCGTGTCCTCGACCCTTTCCTTTTCTCTACTCCAGATTGGATCTGCTCCTCCGCTCGCCATGTTTCCGAGTTCCGGTAGGTTTCCGTCCCGGAGGCGGCACCTACCATATTAACAACGGATTGTTAAGAGGAAGGAAGAAAGCGATCAAGATCAATTGGGCTCTGGCTGTTGAGCCGATTTGAGTCCGTGGAAGCCACACGCGCTTGCTTCAATCTCCAGCCACGCGTTCCCGACGAGTCGACGGCGGCGACGACGATGAAGTACGTTTCCGGGCCCTACTTCGAGCCGGACTTCGACCCCGTCCTCGACCGCTTCGGCACCCCAGGGTACGTGCGCATTGCCTAGCTCTCTCTGCTGTTCATGCCTGATCGTCGACGGCGGATCGAATTTCTTAGCGGCTGCGCGTGACTGCAGGGTTGTCATTGACAATGAGACGCGCGAGGACTGCACGCTCATTAAGGTTTGTTAATTTGTTCCGATGACAAGAACGGAGCAAGACGTGTTCTTGAATTTGATTTTCGATTGGTTTCATCATGAGCTTATTTCGGTTTGATTTTCTTTTTCTGTGTTCTAGGTTGATAGCGTGAACCGGGATGGCGTGCTCCTGGAGATGGTGCAGCTACTCACCGATCTCGACCTCGTCATCTCCAAATCTTACATCTCCTCCGACGGCGGCTGGCTCATGGACGGCAGAGCTATTTCCTTATTGTTTCCCTTTTCTTCTTCTTCCCATAATATGTTTGTTTCCCTTTTCTGGATTTGATCATTAATTGAGGCCATCACTTGCCAATTTCTGTGAAAAAAATACTTAGTCAAGAAAAAATTTATTGTCAACGACGCAGAATTTTTAGTAATTTTTTGTTCTAATTGTGGTTGGTTTGGCATGCAGTGTTCCACGTGACGGACAGATCGGGCGCAAGCTGACGGACCCGTCGCTCCCGGAGTTCATCCAGCAGGCGCTCGTGCCGTTCCACCACCCGGGCAACGGCCCGTCGCCGAGGTTCACCACGTGCCTCGGCAACGTGGTCGGGCCGGGCGGCCCCAACGTGTCGGACTGCGCCTCCCTGGAGTTCACGGTGCACGACCGCCCGGGCCTCCTGTCGTCCATCACCCAGGTGCTCGTCGACCAGGGCTGCCACGTCGCGTCCGGCCACGCCTGGACGCACAATGGACGCGCCGCCGGGGTGCTCTACGTGACCACGACGAACGACGCGGCGGCGCTGCACCCGAGCCGGTGGGCGCGCATCGAGCGGCTGGTGAACGCCGTGGTTGACGCGCGCGAGAACGTGTCGGGCGAGCGGCGCTGGGTGTGCATGTCGGCGCCCGTGCAGGGCCGCGTCCACACGGAGCGGCGGCTGCACCAGCTGATGAGCGACGACCGGGACTACGAGCACGGGCCGGCCCCGACGCCCGTCGACGAGGACCACTTCAGCATGGGCGACAGAGCAGCGACGACGGCTCTGTCGGCGCTGCGCGCCCGAATGGTGGAGACGTGCGTCACCATCGACAACTGGGAGGAGAGGGGCTACGCCATCGTCAAGATGACGAGCAGGGACCGCCCCAAGCTGCTCTTCGACACTGTGTGCGCGCTCACCGACATGCAGTACGTCGTCTTCCACGCCACCGTCGGATCACAGGGCCCCCTCGCCATTCAGGTACGCACGACACCATTGCCAAATGCCAACACTACACCAGTCTCTGTCTGTTACTGACATTGTTGTGCCCATGGACGCAGGAATACTACATCCGGCATAAGGACGGGCGCACGGTGGACAGCAACTCCGAGCGGCAGAGGGTTTCCCGGTGCCTCGTCGCGGCGGTGGAGCGGAGGGCGTCTCATGTCAGGCTCCAGCCATTTCTCTCCGCTCAATCAATGCGTTTGTTTTTGCTGGGTAAGCGATGCTGAGACGGCATGACAATGTCTTGCAGGGCGCGAAGGTGGAGGTGCGAGCCGCCGACCGGTCGGGGCTGTTGTCAGACTTCACCAGGATACTCCGCGAGCACGGCATGGCCCTGCTGAGGGCCGAGCTCAAGAGGCACAAGGACGAGGCCATCGGGTCCTTCCTCCTCGTCACAGACTCGGGCGGCCAGGTGCGCCCCGAGGCGCTGCACGCGGTGCGGACGAGGGTCGGCGAGATGGGCATCTTGCTCGACGTAATCAAGGAAGCGCCTGGGTGGCCGCCTGTGAGGAAGACGAGCGTGCCGGCGCCGTCCCATGCAGCAGGGCATGATCAGGAAAGGCCCAGATCCTCCCTGGGGACCCTCTTGTGGTCGCATCTTGGGAAGCTCTCGAATAACTTTGGCTACATCAGGTCTTAGGAAACTGTTAGCCAGGCCAATTGATTCACCAGTTGCACTGAAATGCAGTGCGTTCTTGGTTATAAGGTGGTGTCAGAAAGCAATTTTTGTATATACAAGTACAGTATGTGTGTCATTGCAAATACAATTCTCGTGACCCCTCTTCTTATATACTTATGTGCAGTCCTTTGAACAATCAACCAATGAATGAAACTTTTATTACCGTGACTGGTACCATAACGAATGCTTATGTACACAAGATTACCAATAAATTACAGCCCGTCCGACACCCCACTATATTGATCATTACATCAAACAGGGTAGCTTAAAGCACAAAATAAAGCCACTCCCTTTTCATTGTACAACTTCCATTCTATTGACAAACAAACAATTTCAACCAGTTTTCAGGGTAAGTTGGCCTGAAATTTGGATCATTTCGTATCATCATCATCCTCCAAATCACTGAATGACACATCTTCCTCGTCACCTATGAGAATGGTGGTGTGCCCAGCAAGATCGGCCTCCTCGTCAAACCAATCATCTGTATCATCATAAAATGCTTCTTGCAAAACATTTGAGGCCTTGGTATCTTCCTCGGTCAGCTGCTCCTTTATGACCGATTTGTCCACTACCGCAACTTCAGTTACCTGGATAGCATGCTTTTCAACCTCTAAATCTGTTATGGGGGTGACAGGAGCTGCATGATGTCGCATGGATGGGTATGCCTCCGTGATGTCTTTAGAGGTGTCGTCTTCTGAATGCATTCCATAATCATCTTTATGACGCATTCCATAATCTTCTTTATGACGACGTAACTGCTCTGTTTCATGCTTTGACTGGTGTTGCATAAGCATTGCTCTAGCTTCCACAATCTGCAAGAACAAGAAACCGGGCTTAGCTTACCTGCTGGGAGATGTGTTGTCTTGCATCAAATGGTAGCACAAACGACAATAGGCTATTTTTAATTTACATATGACTACACCAACTAGGACATCTAATCCATATCTCTCCTTTTGGTGCACTTCAATGATGAGATTAGCTAGAGGCAAATATAGTACAAACCACATTTATTCCATAATTTACCTTTTATTATTATTCATGATCTATGCTGTTTATTTAGTTATTCTGTAACTTTACGACCTAATATAACACTTCACATGGGATGCATTGAGAGGATATGGATATGAACTACCCTCTATCAACCACATGAGAAAGACGATTTCAGTTACTTGGATTATTGATATGTTACATTAGCAACAAGCTGAGAAGGTTGTGGAAGGAAAAGGCAAAAGCAACTTGAAGATAAAGAGTGCCTACTTCAGATTTCAGATTCTTTCTGCAGATATTGTCAGTGCTTTATTGGCGTTTTTGACTTACAAAAGAATCTCACAGAAAGAATTATCAAGCAACTATACTACAATACAGTATTATATATTACATATCGACTGAGGCTTCCTATATGCAGCAGGATCCATGAAGACAAATCATCCCTTCCAGCGCAGGTGCCAGACATCACCAAAATGAGTAAGTCTAAGTCGCCGAAGAGAATATTTTTTAAAATTCATTTTAGGCGTTGGATAAAGAATAGCTCCTAAACCTAAGTAAGGTTACTAAGGTGAACCCACTGGGCTCAAGTACTACACTAACAGATGCTCTGCTTATTGGACAGGCATAATTATCTGCATTTAGTTCCAGACAATCTGGAAAAAAAACTAGCCTACTGTTTGGCATTTAGCAAGAATCCATACAAGTATACAACAACCATAATTGTTAAGGGGTAGAGTCTGACTTGCTTGAATTTGCAGGAAGGACCAAGGAAAATTTCTATTTCTCAACACTAGAAAATGCAGAGTAAATACAGACCAGGTAATTATCACACCAAGGGATAGAATAACATTTATAGATATGGACGTAGCCTAACGTGTAAAAATTCTAACCCTAGATACATACATGTAAATTTTCCGTTCTTGATTATATCAGTTAGGAAAGTAAAGAACAGTGAATTGTCTAACTGTGGCTAACCAGGGCACATTTGACCAGTTGCCACGTTTTGCCAAAAAATCGTGCCGAATGTTTTACAAGCCACAATTTTGTGGCAAGAAAGTCGCTGGGCGGCTGGCCATGGAGTGACTAGAGTTGACAAGAAATTCTATCTATGACTAGGGGTGCAATGCTATGAAAGTGTGATGTGCGACAAGTTTGATAAAATGAACACTGGCCTAAAAAGTAATGCCTCGCTAACTCAAAGTGTGGCGAATAACAAACAGCCCATTCATTAACCCACTACCGTAACATCATACACAAAATCAGTAGCCTAGGACTCGCCAGACATGGTATACGTCAAAAAGTTGGGGACTGGTTAACTGACCAGAATGGAGTATGGACTATATCCTTTGGCAACTTCAGAAAAATAGTATCGTCAATCTTAAGAATTAGTGTCAGTGCATTCTGACCAAAATGTTATGGCACCGCCGATCACGGAATAATACCTCCCTTTTTTAAATGCTGGTATGCAAATACATACTGTGTGGGCAAAAGAAGAAGGAAATCACAAGACCACTTAATCATTTCAGGGATCCAGTCAACGTGTAGTAACTGTTTAGTACAACCACTGTTTGAACAATGCCAAATAAAAAATAACTTCTTTCTTCTTCCATTGTCTGGATTCTGAAACAGTTGTGATTCCAAATAGAGACCATAGAGTTTTATGTATTAAAAATGCCGAGCAATTACCTGTGGTGTGTGGACAGAAGTTCAGCATCTTGCTTGTTCAGTCTAGGATGTAAAAGAACGAAATAAATTTTCCAAAAGCATTCTTCGGTCATATGGATTGGGCATAGTTCAATCCGCAAAGCAGATAATGTGGGAGCAAGGTGCTCGATAGCCAAGGCATGCTCCTGCTGAGTATGAGACATATCAAAACCTGCAGGTTAAAAAGATTATGATGAGGTTAAGCAAACACATTCCCGTGTACAAACCAATAATAAAAGTGCGGCGCAATTTTTGCATTGGAATAGCATATGAATAGTTTCACATCAAAGATCAAACACATTCAAGTGACAGATAGCGGTCAAAATTATGAAAGTGATTGTGGAAAGTTAAATAATAATAGGCAAAACCTAAAATAAGTTGTATCATGATAGCACAAGAT
The DNA here is from genome assembly GCA_947311845.1 of Poa pratensis. Classification (NCBI taxonomy): domain Eukaryota; kingdom Viridiplantae; phylum Streptophyta; class Magnoliopsida; order Poales; family Poaceae; genus Poa; species Poa pratensis. The sequence goes on along the minus strand of CAMZMU010000049.1, from coordinate 26,250,234 downwards.
TTTCTTTCATATACAGGGTTCCCCGAATTTTGACCATCAGCCGTAAGCTCATGTTATTGCCAGTTTGCCACACCACCTCAGAAATGGGCATACAAACTTCGATGCAGAACATTAGCAAGAGCTGATTAACCATTAAGAAGTGAAAGCAAAAAACGAAAGGAAAATAAAGAAAATAATATCATAGATAGCACAATGCACCTAAACTCAAGCGTCCATGGTCATACCAATGCAGAAATATATCTACTCCAGGCTGGGGAAAACATTTACTGTGCCTAATTCAGAAGCAATAGCGAGGTGTCAGGGGTGAAGAGATTACATGAGAATGGGCCATCGGATTCCTCTTCGTCAGGGAGCAGCGGGAAGTCAAGCCAGGTCTCCGGGTGCCTGGCAATGTTTGCGGCGAATGTGAGCACCTCGTCGGTGATACCAATCACATCCCACTCCTCTCCACCTCCTCTCTTGCCTCACCCTCGCACCATCCAACTCGGGGCCATCCTCATGCCATGCCTCGTCGTCACCAACCTGATGTCTGACCCTAGGCTCCCACTCATGCCTGGCCTCGTCATCCCCCACCCCGAGCCGCACCTTCTCCTCCCACTCACGCCTCACCTCGTCGACCTCCGCCGCATGCCGCAAATCACCCTCAGCCTCCTCCCTATTCAACCTCACATCATCCACCGGCACGTCGTTGCTGGCCGCTTCCAGCGATTCCTCATCTTCGGGAGCGAAGAAATTGGAAGCGATGGTGGAGAACCCGGAGACGGCCTTGTGTCCCAGATCCGCGATATCCCGGTCCTGAACCTCCCGCTGATCTCGGAGAAGTCGCTCCGGATCCCGGCGATCTCAGGCGGCGTGGATTGACTCCCCGCAGAGGAAGGGGAGGGCGAGGGGAGGCGTCCCCGGGCGGGGGCGCGAGGAAGTTGGCGACGCCCCAGAGTTGGCGGGTGAGGGTCTTGGATAGCTCGGTGAGGTCCTCCTTGACGCCCTCCGCCGCGGCCGAATGGAGCTGGTGGGGAGGCGGCGGTGGCGGCGGCGGGATGCGCGGGGAGGGGGAGGGGGTGGTGGCGGCGGCAAGGAGGGCGTCAGGGTCGTCGTCGGGCCCCGAATCGTCCGGGATGTTGAGGGAAGTGGCTATGGAGCGGGCGAGCCATGACATCTCCGGCGATCGCCGGCTGCGATGGGGAGAGGGGAGGGGGACGGTGGGCGGGTGGGTTGGGTCGGGTCGGGGCGGTTCGATCGGGAGCCCCTTTTCCGGGTTCGTGTTTGAAATGGACGGGTTCGGGGAAGGGGACAGGACAGAGACGGCTGGGCCCGGCCGTTGCTGATTGGATCCGAAGTGTTCAATTGAGAATCTAGCACAATTGGCTACGATTTCTATTCTTAATTTCGATTTCGATATTTATTTATTAGAATCCTATATTTGATGTTTCTCTTTTTACTTTGTTTACTACTTAAATAGTTAAATTACGCATTTGATGTTGACTAGTAATCTTGCACGCGCAATGCGCGTAAATGTAATGACAGTATAAATATGATAGTAATCTTACATTAGGAGGAACACACTATACTTGTGGAACCGCGATGTTGTTTCCAAGTGGAGCGTTGCAGGCGGCGGTGCGGAATAGTGGCATTGCTGACGCAAGATCATGCTCTTTTTTTATTTACAAAATGTGACGATAATGTGTCAATCCAAAAGAAACAAACGATTTGCGTTTTTCTTATGACTAGTTGGCACGTACGTGCAACACACGTCTCACAATTAAATGGACAATTTACAAGTAGAAAAGATTGTACCAGAGTTTTTTGCACTTTATAAGACAAATTGTCATTATTTGCAATTCAATTTGATTCTAGTAATACATAAGACAAATTGTCAATATTTGCGAAATATTTCTGGGTATAAGGAATGATTCACACCGTTCCTAATGCTATTTTGTACCTTGTTAAAAAATGGAAACCTAAATTGGAGCCCGAGCTACATGGCTCCTGATATTATTCAATATTCAAATTCAGAAATTTTGAAGCTTTAAAAAAATCTGAAAACAATTCTAGATGTGGCCTATAATGCATTCTACCAACGGGGAAAATCTCAAGGTGAAATGCACTGTATTTTCGGCTACACATAAATGACAAAATCTGACAAATGTTAGAGGTTTCAAAATCTGTACTACTGTTCAATTCTTCAGATGCACAATTTTATCAATTTTGCACAACCCAAAATACAGAGTTTTTCGATTTGGATTTTGCACACCATTAGAATACATCAACATCTATGATTTTTTCCAGAGTTTTTCAATTTGAATTTTTGCACACTGTTAGAATACATCAGCACAGCCCAAAATCCACTCTCGTTAGAAAACCACTATACTCTTAACCGTTGACATATTACAAGCTCATACTTGAAGAGTTGGGGAAATTGCATGATGATAGTAATCAGTGTACGTACGTGTCAAAAGCAACCAAAAAGAATAATACTGAAACATAGATTAATCATTACCCTATTAATTGAATGAACATCACCAACTAATAGTAGCAAAATAGTTGTAATGCCTTGCAAAAACATGTCATGAAACAAGATCTAGTCCTAAGGCAATCAAATACCAAATATTCAGATTTCAGAATGAAGGATTGGAGTAATTAATCCCATTTAAAAGAATTGAAATTCTAGAAATTACCCCACACACATTAAGGTAAAATAGAAAATCTGAGTATATTATTATAACGTCATTCAGTTAGCACGTGCTTGGCTCTTCCAGTTTCTCTTTGGGCTCACAATTATCTTTACTGGTAAATACAAATCTTGGAGACCTAGTTATCCTCATGAGAAAACTTTTGCACTAAGTAATATCCTTGCAAAGAATGGATAGCAAGAACATAACATCAATGTATCTAATCTGTGTTGGTGTCAACGTCGGCGTTTTATCTAAAGTATACACACTCACATCCCATTTGGTACGACTCCAAAGGCCATAGATCGTTGCAGTTCCAGCACTATAATCATATCTTGGTTCCTGGCTTGGAAAACACCATGATCTGTTAATTGCATCTAAATCGCCTGACTAAATACATACTGTAAAGCTTAGGAAACAGATACAGCTTTAGCTAAGTTCTCGATATACTTCCGCACTGGTTGTCCTAAGGATAAAAGTAAAACTTTGATAGATCGTGAACCTGTCATTTAATCATTCTACATGGCAGCATCATGTAACCTGAACTTTGCCTCGGTTAGCCCCTACAGGCTTGTGAGATCTTTGGTATGATCAATGTCATTCTGCAAAAACAAATTGAATTGGACGACCACAAAGCAATCTACGCTACAGGACTAAATCATAGTGCTTCCCCTGAAGGCCGAGACAGCGTTGGATCTTGCTGCAGGTTTGCAGCCACCCACATATAAATCTAACCCTCGACTGCTAAAGCGCGAGAAAAGATACAGAATAAGAAGAAATCGGTCCGGATGCTAACCTGAACAATCCTGCGTGCTGCAAGCAGACCTCGCCGTCTCTGATCATCCGCGTGAGATGCAGCCGTCGTCTGGCCGCCAGAGTAGAGAAAGAAATCAAGCCGGTGGAGCGTCCACAAGGTGGACGTAGACGCGTTCGACTTCGACGCTGGCGGCCATGAGGGCCTGCAGCCGAAACCTTTGGCCTAGCCGCCGGTCGCCCGCTTCGGCGTCGTCCACGGGAACTCGCACGCATTCCTCACCCACGGCACCAAGAGCATCGCCATGAAGCCCCCGATATCTGCCCTGCCATCCCGCCTTCGACACGGCCACATCGGCCGTGGTCACCTTGCCGTGGCCGGAGTTCCGCATGACCTTCAGCCTGTCCATCCTCATCTCCATCGCCGGCAAGATATCTATGTCGGGGAGCTGGCGATGGGGAGAGGCCCGTCACCGCTAGGAGTCACCCGCCCGCCCGTGTGCCCTGCACGTTTTTCTCTTAGCGGTGGCAAATCCCGTAATTATCACGAAAGAAACGAAAAGATATGTTACGTTGTCAAACATTGGAGCAATCTGGACCGTTGACCAAAAAATTGAAGGGCTCAAATTTAATATATCAACACAAGTTTGCTCTTTTAATAATAAGTATATATTTGTGTCAAGTCCGGAGGTTATTTTAGAAGGAGCAGCGTGACCAAAACTGGTTGGGATAGGTTGAGGGGAAAATTGAGCAAAAGTTTGCGTCAATCAAACTGCTTAATTTTCATGGTTATATCTCTAAAGTGAAATATTAATGTAGAGTGTTTGAGACCCAATTAGGCCTATTCCAATGCAACTTTCTTAGCACGGTTTCATATGCATTTTAATGATGTGGCATGATAGTTAATGAAGAAAAAAGTGTGCTTGTAGCTTAGCTAACATACAACACATGCACGTGGCCATAGGAAAAAGTGTTTTAACCTAATCATATATATACATGAGCACTAAATCATTTAATTAAGATACAACACACAAGAGACAATGCATTGTACTGGTCGTCTCTTAATTTTTTAATGCTCCTATGATAAGGTGATAAGAGACGATTTGTGGTTTACATGGCAGCTACCTAATAAATAGGGGCGGATTTGGCGCATGCATGCATGGTACTTGTCCAATTCAGACAACCGTAATTGCTTAGACTAGCCACAGTGGGAGTATCATAGGTGGTACCATGCATGTCATGTTGGCAAAAAGCTGACGTGGCACTGCAATTAATGATGAGAGAGTGATAGTGGTATCATATAGATACCGTAACATAACGGATACCAATGCAAGATGAGTCCATAATCTAATAATATTGTATTAATGATATCACACATATGTTACTACCCAATATGGAGGTAGTAACATATACTAGTATCATAATGCATGATACTAGTATATGATACTCTCCACTGTGACTAGTCCTATAGACGGAAGGCATGCATCACATGCAAATCAAGAGAAATTTACGATGAGAGTAAATCAAGAAAATTAATGCCCGAAATATGCAAATTAAATGGAAAACATGGGGCTGCTCGATGGGAGTACATCATTAGGCTAATTGCGATCGTTAGATTTAGGTGATCAACGGTTATTAATAGGGGTACGATACATCATTGGAGCGTTTGGGACAATTGGATGCATGCAATCTTAAGGCTGATCTTATTTGGATCAGCCACCCTCTGTGTCCTTTTGTTAGTGTACATGTACATGCACATACATGTAGATTACTTAGATGAAGGTTAGGTTACGCTAGGTATTGCGGACAAATAATGCATTAGAGGCATGTGCCAGGCAGCCTGGCACGGGTCGCGTGTGAAGTAAGGAAAGAGAAAACATTTACTTTGAGTGACTCAGCCCATCTATGTTGGCCTTGCTTCAGTTCAAGTTCCGAATCGGGCGGCTTCCGTTTAGTCCCACCTCTCGCAGCGAGACTGCACCATGTTGGATGATATATTGCAACCCTGGGTGCCATTAGGGCCGTGTCAATGCACCATCTATTAGCGTATCATCATAAAAGATATAAAATTTAAAGAAACAAAAGACAATGCATTTTTTTCTTAAGGTTGTATCATGCATACATGCAATTTCGGCTAGCAACTTTGTGTGTCTATGATGACGTGCAAAGGTTGTATATTATCTGGCCTATCACATCACTATTTTCATTAACTATTAGGACACATCTACGTTAAGGTCAACCTTGTTTTAGCTTACAGCAAGGTCACCCACACAACCCACTTCTGGAAAGGCATACACCCTTCCCTTGTCGCCAAGGCGCCAACTCTCTATAGCGTGGATTGCTAGAGCATCCTTCCTATAGCGCAAAACAAACACTATCCGACGGATTCTAGTAGCACATCAAACTACTTCCCAACTATTGTCTCCAAGGTCACAAAAAAATCACAACAGCTTGTAGATAATGCACATATAAGATTGTTGCTTTTGTTTCCATGTCTCTGTTCACTTTCAAAATTCACCAACTAACATAAAAAGAAGTTGTAGCTAACATTAATCCATGTTTGTCTACTAATTAACATCGTCTCAACAAACATGCACTGATGTGCACCATTATCCACGATAAGCCAAAAGAAAATTACATCCAACACAAATCTCTGTTAAATTGTTACAACTGCCTGAGTGCTAGGTCACATGTTTTTCTTTGTCTCACTCGCCGCCTCAAGACTGAAGACAGTTTGATGTATTCAGGATGTTGAAAGTGCATGAGCCCTCATGTGTGGTTTTGGTAATTAATGACAATCTCTATGGACTAATGGTTACATTGAGCTATCCTTGTAGGGCTTGTCCATTGGCAATGCTTGAACACCATGCGTTGGTATCAACATTGAAAGAAGAAGATAAAGTGATGACCAAAAAATATTCAAGCCATCATCTATATCAAGAGAAGAAGATGAAGTGTAAGTGGATTCATGAAGACGGAGCTAAGTGAGTCTCTCCCATAATGGTGTATGGGGGAGTATTTGGAGAAGTCTTCATCAAGCATGTGCTAGCAAGCACAATAAAGAAAGGTGTTCCAACTTGAGGGAGTCAAGATTGGTATCATCTAGCTCAATTGGAATGCGCAAGGCAAATGTATGATCTTGATAGGGTTTCTATTTTACCGGTCTCATGGTGTTAGTGGGAGACCGGGTTATAGGATAGACGGCGTACTATCAAGACGGGCTCTCAAGTGAGTAACTTGATCGCATCTTTGTGGAGAGCTCAAACCTTTACATACTTGGCATATCATCTTTCTTGGTTGTTATTTGTTTTATCCATGTGAGAATTAGAGCTTGTGTTCATCTCCATGCCAAGCTCTAGTTCATCAAAAACGGATTTCATATGCATATCTTGTTGCGTTTTTAATATTGGAGGATTTACCGGCTTATCTTTTCTAGAGAGGTCAAAATCTCTCCTTGTGGTCTCCTCCTCACATGATGGACTATGATGTGTATATGCATGATCTTGTAGGGCTTGTGATTATCTTCGAAACAAGCCCAAGATCATAGAAAACGGAGTCTTGATGAATATCTTGTTGAGTTTTGATGTTGAAGGATTTACCGGTTGTTCTTTTTTAGAGAAGGTTTACCTTTCTACATTTGGTTTTATCCTCCCATGTTTTACTATGATGTTTCTCTGCATGATCTTGTAAAGCTCTTCGTTGCGATTCCAACGAGCCCAAGAACATCGAAAACGGAAACCGATGATCAAGATATGTTTGTTTCGTGGCCGGCCCCAGGCCGGGCCAAGGTTGGGCTCGTGTTTTTGCACCTAACGGTTGGATTTTGGGGGCCCTTTTAAAGGGGGTCTTCTTCCCCAATGACCCCCACCTCATGGAGCACGTTTTTCCCCTATCTCTCCTCATTGTTGATCTTGGAAAAGCTTGCCCCCTCTCAATCCCTCCCATGATTCTTGCATATCTTTGAGGGAAAAGTGAGAGGAGATCTAGATCTACAATTCCACCAATCCATCTCTCCTCTAAGTGAGGGGAACCTAATAGATCTTGATCTTGGAGTTCTTGGTGTTTCTCTCTCCTTGTTTTTCCTCTCTTCTCCCCCACAAGCATTAGTTGCTTTTGGTGGGATTTGAGAGTGAAGGACATGAGCACTTCTTGTGTCTTGCCATTACTTTTGTGCATCGGTTTGTGCTCTCCACGAGGATTCGGAAGTGAAAGTTCGTGAGCTTGTTACTCTTGGGTCTTTGGACCCTAGACGCTTTTTGTGGTGGTTGAGGCCTTTTGTGGTCACTTGGGAGATCCCAATCCTTTTGTGGTTGTGCCTCAACATTGTTGTAAGGGACTCGATTTCCGCCCAAAAGGAAATCAATAGTGGAAGGTGAACCGAGCTTTTGGACAAGGTTAATCGGAGAATAGGGTGAGGCCATTTGTGGCGTCTTGAGTTTGAAACTCACACCCCTCCAACGAGACGTACTCTCTCTAAAAAGGCGGAACTCGGGAATACATCGTCGTCTCCGCGTGCCTCGGTTATTTCTATACCCGAGCTCTTTACTTATGCACTTTACATTGTGATAGCCTTCGTGCTTGAAGTTTTCTCTATTGCTATCACCTTGTTGCTTGTCTTGTTTAGCATAAGTTGTTGGTGCACATAGGTGAGCCTAGTATATTTAGTTTGTTGGCTTGTTATTTTAAACACCTGGTTTTATTCCGCAATTATCAACCCTAAACCGGAAAAGTTTTAAATCGCCTATTCACCCCCCCCCCCCCCTTTAGGCGACATGCTTGTCCTTTCAGATGTTGTTGTTACATATGTATGTAACAAATCATGAGAAATTAGATGAGTTAACGACACCAAAAATATATCGAGTGCAAACTAAACTATATCCGATTAGGATGTGAATGGGTCGGGTCGGCCCGCTAGGTCACCGACCCGACCCAAAAAATCGAGGCCATTGGGCCACACGGGTCGGCCACAACCGAGATATGGGTCAATGGAGCCGGCACCGACTGACCCTTGGGTCGGCAGGGCCGACCCATCTATAGTCTTATTTCTGTTTGTGGTAAATTTTAATATATGCTGGCAGTAGGAATTAGCTAATTTAGGGCAGGATTGTGGATATTTGTAAAAAATGTAAACTGGTGCTCCTTTGCATTGTTCCATTCCGTCAGTAGTGTAGGAGCAACCGTCAGTAGTGGGTGTATTTGCATTCGACCCATGCATGCAATAGTGATAGGCAAATGTGCGCCGATCTCAAAAATAAAATAAGGTACAACCGTATAGTGTGTATCCGAACAATTTCGTTTGAATCCTGGACCGATTTTTTTTTAACTCTCGTACACTAATGCTCTATTAGTGTCATGCCTTAACATTGCTTCAGTGAACTCTCCCTGCTACTAGATGTGTATGCGCGTACTTCTTGTTCCATTTAGTCGAGAGAATCAATTCAATTGAGACTAATCTGCTAGAATTTGGGTCAGCCTCGAATACCCATTGGGCCAGCAAGGCCACTTACATTTTTGAAATGGGTCGACCCGTGGCCTCTCAAAATGGCCCTGGGGCCATAAGGGCCAGGTCCAAGGCCAGGGTCGGGTCGGCCCATTCCCATCCTGAATATCCGAGTATGAAGGTTGCAAAAATGGACAAAGTGTTACATCCCCATTACGAAGAAAAAATTATTGAGCACAAACCAGCAATGACATCCTGCTAGCTAAAAAATACATGTGCAGTGGTAATGAAATTACATCCCCTGATTTTTTTTTGGCCCAGGGCGAATCACAATAAATACAATTTATACTAAACTTTTATAATTTTATACATCTTTTTTTTAGCATGTTACAATATACAACTATAATTATCTTTTTTGCATAATTTAACCACATAACTAGCAATATCACTTAAGATTAGTTGATGTGTTTTTTGTTCGTACTGAATATCATTGAAAGATATTACACTGTATTTTGTAACAAAAGTCAGTTCTCGAACCATTTTTTCTACAATACATAACTATATGTGAAGATCTATAAAGAATACAATGTAACAAATATTTTGATTGCGATTTCTAGTGTATGATAAGTAAGCATATTTAAATAAACTTCAGAAATACAAACTAAAACAAACAATCTACTTTGTCCTGGTCAAAATTGTCTAGAAAGTCAAAATTCAGAAACATGTGCAGCCCCGTACCTGGTATTGAAACTAATTTGATTAGAGTAATCACTATTGAAAATAAAATGTCGTGGATTCTATTATGTTTGCAGATGTACATTTTTTTATTTGATACACTCTTATGCAATGTACCTGTTATCATCTTGTGTACACAAGTCTCATGACATTTTATGAAATAAAAAATATGTTGCAGAGATTTCCGTAACCCATAGAATTTCCCACCAGAAAGATAATAGTATGCTAAATAAAATTTTGTCAGTGATAACATTGGTTTTCTCATCATGACTTCCCGTGGCATGAATTTTATTCACAAATTAAACATTTTATTATGTTGAGACATTGCCTCTTTCACAAAAATGTATGGTACACATGATTTTTCACCATTTTTAGTTCACGTCTTTCACCACTCAATACACCAGAGTGCATGGTTGAGCTTTTAAATGTCACTGTTGCATTTTGTCTTGTCGAATACTTTTTTATATGTATTTACACTATTTTTAGTCTAAGTTTTGTGTTAGCCAACAAACGTCAATTACTTTTTTATAGGCACTTACCATTTTGGGCCATTCTCTTTTCGCCCCCTGGGCGATCTCCCTTCTGTCCCCGCCCCTATGGGACAACCTAGGCCAATACTTTGCTGGCCCTCAGATCTGGGCAGGGAGTTCTCTCCAATGTTGATGGATGTCTCCTTCTAGTCTAGTGGCCGGCCTTCGCCGTCGGTGTTGGTTGCGATGCGGCACTCTCGGGATGATAATAAGAGACACAGAGATGGAGGGATCATGGAAAACGAAGACGAAAAAGAGAGGTCGTGGAGGGGAACCGGGGCGGGCGATTATTTTTCTCTAGCGGGAGACCATGTATTCCGTCCCTAGTGGTCCTACACACCCAGTACCTCGAGCCCAACGATACAGATCCGATGGCTGAACTTGTGAGCTCGCCGTAGGATGCGATCGAGGTCACGCTAGAAATAGAAATTGTGTAACTACTATGTCACATCAGTAAAATATCTATAAAATCATGCTAATAAATGTGCATTAGCAAAAGCTTTACAAATCATACATTTCTTTGCCTTTGCCTATGAAAAGAATCTCGTGTATGCCCTTATCAGTTTGATATCTAATATGTGGACCATGTGTCCACAATAATATTAAATGTATTGTGCATAGGGGGAGGGTCCACCACCATATTAGCTTGCTACTTGGACCCTCATGTTCGCCGAGGCGTAGCACTGTCGACTGGGCTGGGTGCACCCCAAGTCCCCAACTGGAAAAATTGTTATGTTTTGTCAAATGTTTACTAGTACAAGAAAATCTAGTATTTAGTTTTCGCAACCTGATATTTGTCCTGACTGCTACCTTCTTTACAATCGTGGTAGGTACTCTCAGATCCTTCTTTACAATCATGCTAATGTTTGTTAAACTTATCGGAGAACTCTCGTTGCATTGCATTGCACAGCGGATCGAAATCAAAATTGTCGGAGGACTTGGTATTTATGGGTATCTTGTTTGATCTATGTGTCATTTTTTGTCATTGGAGAATAAAGAGTTTGATGATCTCGACGATTTCCTATTTCTTTTGAATTTCTCTTTGTAACCGTTAGAGACAATTGTTGTTCCTCTACCAGGCATTTCCTAGTACTATAAAATATCTTAGTGTTGATTGTAAAAAAAGAAAGAGGAAACAATAATTCGCTGAACCGTGTAATAGCAAAGAACTATGGCATTTCTGTAATTCGTAGAGAATTAGTGTCTTGAACCAAATTAACATTCAGATTAGTGACGTGTTAATTTCCAAATTCTAATAGAGATCGTGTCCTACTACTCCTTAAAAGGACTGGCAGCTCGTGCTCGTGGCGTTTAGATTGATGGAATCAACAATCCGGACGATCTGCTCGAGCGCGCTCTTGTCCTTGAGGATGCCCGTGTGTGACACCTTGGCAGCTCCACCACCTCTATGATCTGCGCCGGCGAGTCAGACCACGCCTTAAGGGGCCCTACAAGGCTGGCCAGGTTCACCGTCCCGTCACCGTCGCCGTACACCACCTTGACGGGTCCCGCCGCGAACCCCTCCTCCCCGTACACGAGGCTCTCCACCGTGTCGACGCCGGTGCCCACCAGGCAGGTCACCGGCACGCCCGGCTCCGGCAGGACCTCCCCGAGCGGCCGCGTCCGCGCTCGGTACGGCTCCACCCCGTCGGCGAACCCGATGTCCTGCAGGAACTGCGTGACTTTCTTGGCGGAGTAGGTCCGGTTGTGTCGCTCCGACACGACGAGCGTGGTGTTGCCGAACACCTTGGGCGTGGGCAGCAGCCAGAGGTTGCTCTCGGAGCTCCGCTGCTCGGCGCGGATGAGGGACGCGTCCACGAACGGCACGCCGAGGGTGTTGCCGGAGGCGAAGGTGCGCATGATCTCCACCGACCCGCCCCACGGCGAGGACAGCGTCACGAGGCGCTTCACGTGCGCCGTGCGCCAGGGGAGCGGGCGCGCGCCAGCAGCTGCAGCGCGTACAGCCCGCCGAGGCTGTGCGCCACGAGGATCGCCGGCCTGCCGCCGTTCGCGGCGCACGCGGACTCGACCAGCAGCCTGAGGAGCTCCAGATACGCGCTGCCGACCTGCGACGGGTGCCCCGGCGCGGCCAGCCCGTACCGGAAGTCGTACGGCGCGCCGAAGAGGCTGTGCCCCTCCTCGTACCCGATTTCTCCAGAGTGCTCGCCAGGTCGTCCATGTACCCCGTCAGGAGCCTGCACATCAGTTTGCCGTGTCACGTCATTGCCATCGCAACACCTGCCTGCGCGTTACTACCATGAACAGATAGAGGTGCGTACTTGAGGGTAGGGTCGAGGTAGCGGAGGGTGGAGGTGGAGCCGAAGTCGGAGACCCTGGTCTGGACGCCGGGCGCGTTGCGGTAGTCGTCGGCGTCGCGGTCGTAGTAGAGCATCATCCGCTCGGCGAAGCAGCGGGTGAGGGGCGCCACCACGACGGACGGCTCGAACCACATGCGGAACCACCCGCCGCGCCCGCGCACCAGCGGCCACACCCGGCACGTCAGGCTCGACGGCCTGTAGTCGTCCGTCAGCCGCGCCTCCAGCTGGTTGCCGCCGGAGCCCGGATCAGTATCACTGGGTGCAGCAGCTGCCCGCCGACCGCCGACGACGCGCAGCACGAGCTCAGAGACAGCATGACCACGATCGTGGACAGCAGCACGACCACACGTAGCTGATTTTTCACCATGATCAGTGCTTCTATATGCATGATTAACTTTTGTTTTTCCTGTTTGTCCGATTGTCTCTTTGTTTGTTCTGGATTTGGTGGTCGCGCCTCTTTGTGTGGCGATGCTTTGTGTTGAAATTTCTGGACAAGTGATGATGTTGTTTGGATCGCTTGGAGCCGCTCAAAACGGCATATAGGCGCACAGCATGTACGGTGGAAATGGTAGTTACGTCGTCCTTCCAGCAGTGGTTACTCTCGGCTGCGCTGTGAATCTGTGGTTCATATCTAACAAACCTTGCTTAACTACGGCTCCGGTAACGTAGCAGCGTAGCGTTCTCTGGTAGCCTACCTGTGGTTTAAGTTGGAGAGCGACCAGGCATCTACAGCATATGCATATGCTGCTACTTATCAGCATGAGCCGTGCCGCCGTGCTGTCGCCGGGCTCTGCTCGTCTCTCGCCGGACACGATCCTGTCCTGTCCTCTGCCTGCAATTATTGAGCGAATGTTGCTACGCCACCGCGAGTCTGTGGCTTGCCGCGATGGATCAAGTTAATCAATGCATGGTTGGTCAGTTCGTTGGTCATTGCATAGCCGAAGCTGGACACCTTGGATCCCGGCACTAGGCTTGTGGCTTTGTGCCACTCTAACGAGGTAGGAGATTGACCCTAGGTTTGTAGCTTTGGTCAATCTAAATGAGGATGACGTCGTGTATAGTTCAAGAGGGCACAATGGACATGATTGACCACGTGGCGAAACTATTTCATAGAATGAACGTTCGACAAAACTATTTCACCGAACTAACCATTTTGAGTAGCGTCCCACGATCGGGCACTATGCTCTACATGGTAGCGCCCAGAGATCAGACGCTACACACTGGTTTGTAACGCCCCGGTGTAAGGCGCTACACCAATGGCTGTTTAAAACCTTATTATAAACTCTACTCATAGATAGACATAAGAACCGCAGTCCAGTTGTTCACAGACGTGTGTGCGGTGGTAGGCATGGTCGCAGGTTCGAGCCTCTGCTATCCACAATTTTTTGCTTTTTACTTCTTTTTTCTCTGCCCGAGCCCATCTCCATCGTTGCCTCGAGCCGGCCGTCCCCGTCGTTGCCTCGACCCCGCCGCCGCCCGTCCGCAACCAGCCGCCCCCCGTACGCCACCAGTCGGACTTGTCCCGGCCGCCGCCGCCCATCTGCCACCGGCCGGACCTGTCCCGGCCGCCGTCCGTACGCCGGCGGCCCGCGCGGCCGCCGCCCATCTGCCACCGGTCGGACTTGTCCAGGCCGCCGCCCGTCCGCCGCCCCTGTCCCTGCTGCCAGCGGCCCGCGCGGCCGCCGCCCATCTGCCACTGGTCGGACTTGTCCCGGCCGCCGCCCTCCGCCGCCCCTGTCCCTGCTGCCGCCGCCGTCCTCAGCTTGATCTAGATCCCATCTCGTCGTTGACCAACTGTCTAAAAAACAAAAAAAAACGAAAAATTGTGGAGAGCGGGGACTCGAACCCGTGAGATCAAGCGAACCACCGCACACACGCTGCGACCAACTGGACTGCGCGATTCTTATAGTAGAGTTTGTAATAAGGTTTGAAAACAGCCATTGGTGTAGCGCCTTACACTCGGGCGCTACAAAACCAGATGTGTAGCGACTGATCGCTGGGCGCTACCATGTAGAGTATAGCGCCCGATCGTGAGGGGCTACTCAAAATGGTTAGTTCGGTGAAATAGTTTTTCCAAACGTTCATTCTATGAAATAGTTTCGCCACGTGGTCAATCGTGTCTATTTTGCCGTTCAAGAGCTCATCTTCCTACAGTTCCTAGCCCTTCTAAGCTAGTGCAGAACAAAGAAGCAAGTGCAGGCAGAGCAGAGCATGCAGAGGCCCAAGCAGAAGAAGCAAAACAAGTGCAAGCAGAGCATGTGGAGCAGAGTAGGTAGATCCAGAGATTGAGCAGGAGCTGCGCGGTCGGATCCACGGCTAGAACGACGGCAGGGTTTGCACTTGGCAGGCCGCACCGTCAAGGAGGCTCGACGCCGACGGCACGTACATTGTTCACTATCTGAAATCTGCGTAGCTGACAGCCAGCTTCTATCGAGACAATTAGTGAGTAGGTGAACCTTCCTTCTCGAAACGAAGGCGATATATCAACCACTTTCACGTGACCATGCATTCAACGCTTCCTACGTTAAGGTGGGATCCAAATCGAGGCGAGCAGCTGATACGTCTCAAACGTATCTATAATTTTTGATGTTCCATGCTTGTTTTATACCAATTGCTACATGTTTTGCATCTACTTTATATCACTTTTATACATTTTTTGGACTAACCTATTAACAAGATGCCGAAGTGCCATTTCCTGTTTTCTGCTGTTTTTGTATTCCAGAAAAGCTAGTCTGGAAATATTCTCGGAATTGGACGAAACTACACGGGGGTGCCTATTTTTTCAGAACACGCCTGACGGAGCAAAGGAGCAGCAGAGGAGGGCCACCAGGAGGCCACACGCACCTAGGGCGCGGGCCCCCCTTCTGCCGCGCCCTAGGGTGGTGTGGGCCCCTCGGGGGTCCGCAGCCGCCGCCCTTTCGCCTACTTATTCCCCCCGACGCGAAAACCCTAAGTACCTGAGCAAATATCCACGAAAAGATCCAGAGACGCCGTCGTCGTCAACCCTAGCTCGGG
Source organism: Poa pratensis (assembly GCA_947311845.1). Taxonomy (NCBI): domain Eukaryota; kingdom Viridiplantae; phylum Streptophyta; class Magnoliopsida; order Poales; family Poaceae; genus Poa; species Poa pratensis. The sequence continues at coordinate 26,234,774 of CAMZMU010000049.1, read as the reverse complement.
AGGGTTCAGAACCTCTTCCCGGCACCCTGCCGAGAGGGGAATCGTCACCGGAGGCTTCTACATCGCCATTCCTGCCTCCGGAGTGATGCGTGAGTAGTTCATCCTTGGACTACGAGTCCATAGCAGTAGCTAGATGGTTGTCTCTCCACTTTGTGCCATCATGTTTAGATCTTGTGAGCTGCCCTACATGATCAAGATCATATTATTGTAATGCTACATGTTGTGTTTGCTGGGATCCGATGAATATTGAATATTATGTCCAGTTGATTATCAATCTATCTTATATGTTATTTAAGATCTTGCATGCTTTCCGTTACTCGTAGATGCTTTGGCCAAGTAGATGCTTGTAACTCCAAGAGAGAATATTTATGCTAGATAGTGGGTTCATGTCTCCGTTTAACCTGGGACAGTGACAGAAAGTTCTAAGGTTGTGGATGTGCTGTTGCCACTAGGGATAACATAACGATGCTATGTCCACGGGCATATGTGTTTGTTTACATTACGCACTTTACTTAATGCAATTATCCGTTGCTTGCAACTTAATACCAACGGGGGACTCGGATGACAACCCGGCGGTGGATTATTAGTCATAGATGCTGTTGGATAACAGTCTATGTATTATGTCGTAATGCCCAATTAAATATCATAATAGTCAACATGTCATGTATATGCATTGTCATGCGCTCACTATTCGTCAATTGCCCAGCTGTAATTTGTTCACCCAACATGTTAGTTATCTTTATGGAGAGACACCACTAGTGAACTGTGGACCCCGGTCCATTCTTTTAAACTGATTAAACAACCACAAACTGCAAACTGTTCCTTTTTAATTCTCTGCAATTTAATACTCATTTTCCACACCATACGTTTAATCCTTTGTTTTCAGCAAGCCAGTGAGATTGACAACCTCACTGTTTCGTTGGGGCAAAGTAGTTTGATTGTGTTGTGTGCCGATTCCACGTCAACAGTCCAGACTCCCTTCGACAGCAATTTTTCTGGCGCCGTTGACAACCTTCTGAAGAGTTGCTGCTCCTACTGGTTCGATAAGCTTGGTTTCTTTCTGAGGGAAAACTTGCTGCTGACTACATCATACCTTCCTCTTGGGGTCTCCCAACGAACGTGTGTTTCACGTCATCAGCAGCTGTGCAAGCAGACAAGCAGTTAATCACGCCTGACTGCCTAGTAGAGGCACCGACGAGAGAGTATGTCCTTCAAGCTTTTGCAGCGGCGTACCGCCGGGAAATGCCACTTCTTGCCGCTGTTGCTGCTCCATCTCCTTCCAGGCCTCCTGCTTCTGCCGCTCTCGCGCCCGGCCTCGGCGTCTGCATCGACGACGGTGGTCACACATCTTCCAGGATTTGACGGCCCTCTTCCCTTCAGCCTTGAAACAGGGTAGGCCCGCACCCACAGCTAAGCTTCGGTCGTTGCACTGGCCCGATCTTGAACTCATGACCGGGGCAGCGCGCAGGTACGTTGGCGTGGATGAGGAAACCGGGGCGGAGCTCTTCTACTACTTCGTGGAGTCGGAGAGAAGTCCCAGCAAAGACCCTGTGCTCTTGTGGCTGACGGGTGGGCCCCGTGTTATTTTGTGGTGATCCAAATTCGTATATACTGATTGTCACACATGGTGCTCCACGTGATGACGAGGACACGGCAACTGGGAGTACGTCTACTAGGTAGTGGTTGTCAGCTGCGTCTGACGGGGTCAAATAGTCTGGGGATCGGCGATCCCAGGTTAGAAAGGAATTAGTCAGTCCGTCTCTTCCCTGTCTATTTTCCTCTCCTCCCCAAACTACCTCCTCTATCTGTATCTCTCTGTATCTTGGATCGAGATCTGGACGAAATCGTTGTATCATGGTTTGGTGATTCTGAATCATACACCTAGTATACAACAGTTGGTATCAGAGGCTTCATTCGATCTGGCACCGTTCAAGCCAAACGCTCAAGTGCGTCACACCATATCCGCGATGAAAGCCATGGAGGCGAGGTTGTTGGAGCGATTGGAAAAATTAGATGGCATATCGGAGCGTGTTGCGGAACTCAGCAACAAGATGGATCTGCAGTCAGGTCGCTTGGACCAGATGCAGGTGAAGGTGGATTTGTCCATGGAGAAGTTGGGGAAATTGGAGGCAGACCAGATCGCGGCGTCGCGTGGGGTGGAGCAGCCGGCAAAGCTGCTGATTCCGGAGCTGCCGCGGTCATCAGCGCCACCACCAGCCCCGGGTGAGGGGATCATGGGAGCACGACCAGCGAGCGCGCCTCAGCTACAGGTAGCGCCCTTCGCAACCTCTTACCCAGATGCACCAGAGGGTTCGCACCGCCAGGAGCATGTGCGATTCACTGACGTGCCGGACGAGATGCCGCCACGGCACCCATGGATGCCGCGCATGGATTTTCCGCGCTTTGATGGCACGGATGCAAGTATATGGGTAGATACATGCGAGACATTCTTCACATTGTATCAGATTGCACCAGGATTTCAGGTTTCGGCGGCGACTATGTATCTCTCTGAATCGGCTGCACATTGGTATCATTCTTTCAAGCGTACTCATGAACGGCTTACCTGGGAACAATTTCGTCAAGCGGTGCTTCTGGAGTTTGATACGGATACCCATCGGGTGAAGATGAAGGAGCTGTTACAGCTGAAACAAACTGGTACGGTGGCTGAGTACCGTCGGCAGTTTGACAGATTGGTGTACAACATCAGGTTGTATGATCCTTCCATTGGTGGAGTCATGCTCGTAACACAATTTGTGTTAGGTCTGAAGGATGAATTGCGTGTGGCGGTGGAATCACAGTTACCAGATACAGTCCAGAGGGCAACTCTTATGGCATCGATGCTTGAAAGTCTGACGGACAGTCAGAAACAAGGGGCCAAACCGGCGAAACAGTTTCACACAAACACTTGGAAAGAAGGCAGGGGGAAATTTGCACAAGGGGATGTGTGGAAAGCTCAGCAGTTAAAAGAATACCGAAGAACTAATGGATTGTGTTTTAAATGTGGAGAGAAATATGCTCCTGGGCATGTGTGTACTATCCCCGCACCTGTGGCTCAGCTCAAAGCAATGCAGGCGGAGCAGCCTGAAATTCTTTCTGATGAGATACTAGAGGTGGTAACTGGGTTGGAATCAATATCACTGGAAGATACTGAGCGGTTATCGATGTATGCCTTGAGTGGGGCAGATGCTGCTAATACAATTCGGTTGCCGGCTCAAGTGAGTGGTCAAACGATGCTGATGTTGATTGACTCGGGCAGTACAACAAGTTTTGTGGACTTGAATATGGTTTGCAGGCTGGGGCTAATTCCGAAGGCTCGCAGTCCGGTGTATGTTAAAGTGGCAAACGGAGACAAACTGCTGTGCAGCAGCATCGTATCTGACTTTACTTGGTACACTAATGGTATCAAGTTTTCACATGACATGCATGTTCTGGACATGGGGGGATATGATGCGGTGCTCGGGATAGATTGGTTGCAAAAGTTTTGACCCATGAACTGCGATTGGGTGGCCAAATGGATTGAATTTCACTATGTGGACAAGTTGGTGCGCCTGCAAGGAGTGGTACCCAAGCAACAAGACCATCTCACTGAAATCTCCCTGGACCAGGTCATTCAGTTGCACAACAAGAATGAGTTGTGGGCTACTGCGGTGCTTGAGACTAATGCAGATGTTTCGGTGCTGCCAATCCCAGATTCAGTGCAGGATTTGTTGCAACAATCTCAAGATGTTTTTCAAGAGCCGAAGGAATTACCACCTTCTCGAACTTTTGATCATGCCATTACTTTGCTTCCGGGTACAACTCCCATTAACTCTAGACCATATCGCTATTCTCCGTTACAGAAGGATGAGATTGAGCGGCAAGTGTCGGATATGCTCAAATCTGGAGTCATTACAGCAAGCGTCAGCCTTTTGCATCCCCTGTTTTGCTGGTAAAGAAAAAGGATGGGCAGTGGCGGTTCTGTATAGATTACAGAAAGCTCAATCAACAAACGGTCAAAAATAAATTTCCAATGCCGGTCATCGACGAACTGTTAGATGAATTGGCCGGTACTAGATATTTCTCTAAACTGGATTTGTGCAGCGGGTATCACCAGATTCGCATGGTGGAGCAGGATGAGATGAAAACAGCATTCAAAACTCACCATGGGCATTTCCAATTTCGAGTAATGCCCTTCGGACTTACCAATGCGCCTGCCACATTTCAGTGCAGCATGAATTCGATCTTCTCTGGATATATTCGCAAGTTCATTCTGGTATTCATGAATGACATATTGGTGTATAGCAAGACACTTGAAGAACACTTGAAACACTTGGAGATTGTGTTTAAGATTCTGCAAGAGCACAAATTCTATGTCAAGCTCAGTAAATGCCAGTTTGCAGCAAGAAAACTTGAGTATCTGGGTCATATAATTTCGGATGAAGGTGTGGCGACTGACAACTCCAAAACTGAAGCCATGTTGAAGTGGCCTACTCCAATGAATTTGACAGAACTCAGAGGAATCTTGGGGTTGACAGGCTACTATAGGAAATTTGTGAAAAATTATGGTATTCTGGTTAAGCCTTTGACAGATTTGTTGCAGCATCACAAATCGTTTGTGTGGACAGCTAGTGCTCAGCAAGCATTTGATAAATTGAAAATTGCTGTGTCTAACACACCAGTCTTGGCACTGCCTGACTTCTCTCTACCATCTATAATTGAAACCGATGCATGTGATGATGGAATTGGTGATGTGTTATTGCAGCAAGGGCACCTTGTAGCATATCTTAGCAGGGCCTTGGGAGCAAACAACAAGCAACTGCCAATTTATGCCAAGGAGTTTATGGCCATAATGATGGCGGTCGATAAATGGCGTCCTTACTTGCAACGAACACCATTTGTTATCAAAACTGATCATAAGAGTTTGTGTAGCTTGGACGATCAAGTGCTACACACTGAGCCGCAACAGAAAGCAATGACAAAACTCATTGGCCTACAATACAAAATTCAGTACAACAAAGGCAGTGATAATACACCTGCTGATGCTTTGTCGAGGGTGGGACACAAATTTGCAGCAGTTTCAGTGGTGCAGCCAGTGTGGATCCAGGAGGTACTTAATTCATATGTGGTGGATCCTTTTGCACAATAACTACTGCAGGAATTGGCAGTAACTGGCTCAAATGATGAAGGGTTCATGCTGACTGAAGGGCTCTTACGCAAGAATGGGAAGGTGTGGATTGGAGCAAACTTGGGTTTGCAAACCAAATTAATTCATGCTTTCCATGCTTCAGCTTTGGGAGGACACTCAGGGATGCAAGCAACTTTCCAACGGTTGCGGAATTTGTTTGATTGGAGTGGCATGAGGCAAGCGGTCGACAACTTTGTGAAGCAGTGCACAGTTTGTCAGCAAGCTAAACATGAAAACTGCAAGATCCCAGGTCTGTTGCAACCATTGCCTCCTCCAGCTGGTCCTTGGCAGGAAGTTTCCATGGACTTTATTGAAGGCTTGCCGAAATCATCTGGGTACTCTGTCATTTTGGTGGTTGTTGATCGTTTCACCAAGTATGCGCATTTTCTGCCACTCAAGCATCCTTTTACTGCAGCTAAGGTAGCACAGACTTATCTAGACAATGTTTTCAAGTTGCACAGCTTGCCTAGTTCTATTGTCTCCGACCGTGATAAAATCTTTACCAGTAGCTTCTGGCAAAGTTTGTTCAAGAGCATGCACACAAAGTTGAACATGAGTACGGCTTATCATCCCCAGTCGGATGGACAAACGGAAAGGGTAAACCAGTGTTTGGAAATGTATCTGCGGTGTTCGGTCTCTGCCTCTCCGACCAAATGGGCTCACTGGCTGCCACTGGCAGAATATTGGTACAATACATCCTTCCACACTGCTATTGGTTGCACACCCTTCAAGGCATTATATGGATTTGAACCATCTCATGGGTTATTTCCTCTCAGGGTGGCAACTGCGTCAATGGATGCTGATGAAATGCTACAGGAACGTGCTTTCTTGTCGGAATTTTTGCAGCAGCAGTTGGCCAGAGCTAGCAAACGTATGAAACTCATGGCTGACGACAAATGATCATTTCGGGAGTTTCAAATTGGTGAACAAGTCCTACTGAAGCTCCAGCCTTATGCTCAAAAGTCTGTGGTAAATCGCCCTTATCCAAAGCTTTCCTTTAAGTACTTTGGTCCTTTCTCTGTTCTGGAGCGCTATGGGTCGGTGGCATACAAATTGGACCTCCCACCGCATAGCCAGGTGCATCCTGTGTTTCATGTGTCCCAGATGAAGACATTCTTGCCGGATCATACTCCTGTGTTCACTGAGTTGCCTACACCACTTCAACTGGATGTAGCCGAGCTGTTTCCAGAAGAAATCCTTGATCGTAGGCTTGTCAAGAAGGGAAATGCTGCTTGCTTGCAGGTGCTGATCAAGTGGTCCACTATGCCTGCAACCATGTCTACTTGGGAGGACTATGAAGTGTTGAAGATGAGGTTCCCGGATGCTGCAGCTTGGGGACAAGCTGCTACTCAAGAGGGCGGCAGTGTCACACATGGTGCTCCACGTGATGACGAGGACACGGCAACTGGGAGTACGTCTACTAGGTAGTGGTTGTCAGCTGCGTCTGACGGGGTCAAATAGTCTGGGGATCGGTGATCCCAGGTTAGAAAGGAATTAGTCAGTCCGTCTCTTCCCTGTCTATTTTCCTCTCCTCCCCAAACTACCTCCTCTATCTGTATCTCTCTGTATCTTGGATCGAGATCTAGACGAACTCGTTGTATCATGGTTTGGTGATTCTGAATCATACACCTAGTATACAACACTGATAAAGGCCAGTTTGTGACGAAGGAGAGCGGAGCGCGCCGGATCACGTTACCGACCTAGTTAGGTCAGGACTCCTATAAATACATCATGTAAGCCGCCGGTTGGGATAAGCCACATATTGTAAATCTCCGGCGTTGTAACCTCACCCGAAATAGTGAAGTATTGCTGGCTAGCGCCCGTGTTTTTTTCCTCTTCATTGTTGGAGGGGTTTTTCCACGTTAAAATATCGTGTCCTCATTGGTTTGATCTTGCTTAACTTCGCTCGTTGATTTCCTATTGCGTGTAACACCCCGCTGCTCCGTCATCATGGGCCTGGCCTTCGAAATTGGTTAGTCCAACCAAATCGCCTTCTACTCTCTGCCGATACTTCACACTAGCCGTTGCTGCTGATGGTCTTGCACTTACACCCTAGGTCCTCTAATGTTTGTCCTGACCCCGTATAGCGGCGGTTCCCCGGAGTTGGTATATAACCCATATTCATGGACAAAGGTGAGACTGATACTCTGTCATGACGACCACAAATGTTCATCTCAATCAAGTTTCCTCTCGTTCAGTTTTGTGGTTTATTACTCACAACGATGATTCTCAGGTGGCCAGCCTCCTCTTGTTGAATTCTCCTGTCGGCTCAGGTTTCTCCTATGCGCGTGATCCCAAAGGCTACGATGTTGGAGACTACTCATCTTCTTTACAAGTCCAAATATTTCTGAATAAGGTAACGAGAGACACTGTTGATGTCCTAATATTACAATGAGAACATTGTGCGTTAATTATTGGCCTATGTGTGCATGGTTATGCACTGGTTCACCGATCATCCGCAATACCTTTCGAATCCTTTCTACATTGGTGGAGATTCATATGCTGGAAAGGTGATTCCACTCATTGCACAAGACATTTCAGAAGGTAGTTATCTCTTTGCAACACTGGACACTGTATCCGTTCAAAATACAATCACAACTCCCATGACGGTTCAGATTATAATGCTCAAATTCAGTTTCAGTTCATTTGCACATTTATTTATGAGAAAATGAATTATTGAAGTGCCACCACAAATTTTAGACTTAGGTTTCAAACTCTTCAGAACAAATTCAGTTAATCAGTTATTCAGTTTTTTTTATACTAAATGTAAAGAATAGACAACCGAGTCAATTGTAGATCAGCTACACAAACTGTTTAGGAGTAATCTGAACCATTTTGGGAGTTAAGCGAGCTATTTTAAACAGGTTTGCACATCAGAGCTGTAATATGAACTTCAAAGAGTTGAGGACGGTAATTTGGACCTTCCTCTTGATTCTACTTTGCTCCAGGAATTGAAATGGGGCAACAACCTATCATCAATCTCAAGGCAAGTAATTCTCCAACTTTCAAACATTAAATACTCGGCATAGAAAAAGTATGGAAAATGGTGTGCGAGATCATGTATTTACTCTTTTCGTGTTACTGGAATTATCTCCAGGGTTATATGGTCGGCAATCCTATAACAGACCCGATGTTTGATGAAAATTTCAGAATTCCAAGTGCTCATGGCTTTGGGATAATATCTGATCAAATCTATGAGGTAATGTCAGATTCATGCGCTTTGACAATAGTGTGGTGGTACATTATTGTAGTATCTGTCAATCTAAGAACATATAGCATGTTTCCTGTCCCGAAGACTGCAGTGAAGAACTGCAAAGGAGATTATGTGAACCCATCGAATGAAATGTGTGTTGATGTACTGCGTACTATCAACAATGTAAGTTGCTTGTACTTCTCTCTTGTTTTGAATTTCTTGTATTGACAAGATTAGCTAATGCGTACTTCTCTTCTTACCATAGCTCATTTCTGAAATTTCAATTGAGCACATTTTGTACGACAAATGTGACGTTGTCGCATCAAACCCTGTAGATGATATTTCCAGAAGAACGTTTTTGTTGGAAGAATGTACCCACTTATACAAGCCACCTGGTCGACCTCCTGTAGATTGTTTTGTTAGTCTCTTTTCATCCCTTCCCACGAGTGTCAATTTGATAGATATATTTTGCTGAATGTGACAAAGTGTCATGTGACACTATTCTCATAGTACAAACTTATCTGAACTTTCCTCTAAATTGCAGACATATGGTTACTACCTGGCTTACTTTTGGATGAACAACAAGTTGACTAGAAATGCTCTTGGGATTAAGGAGGTACCTCCGAAGTGCTTTTTCATGAAGTTTATTTACAATATGCATCTAAGAGCCGTTTTGTTTGGTCTTCTAGCTGCTTTCCACGGAAAAAAGCAGCCGAAGCGAACCAATACAGTTGTCGAGAAATAGTAAAATCTGAAGAGAACAATCAACTTTTGAACACTGAACTTTTCCTCAAGTCTACTTTTGGTCCTGGCATTTTCAAAAACAACTTTAAAATGGTTTACGTTGATGTGCTGTCCAATGAAGGATGTTTTGCTTACGTGGTTGACGAATGAATGAGGTATACATTTTATAGCAGTGGGATGAGGGACAGGCGGAGAAGATAAAAAAGAAGATGGGTAATTTACATGTCGGTCCAAGCCACTGGCGTATCCAACGGGTGGGCCGGGGGGGGGGGGCGTGGCCCACCCAGATTTTTGGGAAAAAATTCGAACCCTCATATAAGAAGCAGAATTGTTGGGCCTTAGCTGCAGCCTGCTAGTCTTTTTTTTTCGTAAAGCGAAACAAACTACAGACTCCAGTCTCCAGACCCATCGAACAGACACTCTAGCTCGCTGCCTGCAGGCGCAGCCATGGCGACCCTGACCTAGCTCGCTGACCCGCCGTCCCGCCCCGGCGCCCCCTCGGCTGACCTCGCCGGCCGCTCCCGCGCCCTCGACCGACCACGCCGGCTCGCCCCCTCGTCGGCCCGCCCCCTCGCCGGCCCGCCCCCCTCGCTGACCCGCTGATGCATGTAAAATGCATACATGAACTTTGCATTATTTTTACTTATATTCCAGTCATATTTGCATCATATAAGGGTTATATCACTGTTTTATAATGATTTTGGTAATATTTGATATGTTTCCTATTTTTTATGGAATTAACCCTGCGCAGGCAGAAAACCCTACTTCTTTATTTTAATGTTTCAGGGACCCAAACGACGTCCAAATGACCTGAAAATTTACGAGCATCATTTTTTGGAAGGAACAAAGCGTGGGAGCGAAGGAAGCAAACAAGCGGAGCCCCGAGGGCCAAAAGAGGTGGGCCCACGCGGCCCCTGTACCTGGCCGCGTGGGACCCCTCAACTTGGGCCTCGACGCTCCGTTGCCGTCGATCTTTCCTCCACCGACTCCGTTTTGACCTAAAAACGCCTATAAAAATAGTCCCCCGACGTTCTCTGGAAGGAGCGCCGCAAAAACACAGAAACACCGAAACAGAGACCTGGAGCTGCAGATTGGAGGGGGAAAACTCCGGCGGGGCGCTGCCGGCGTGGTCTCCATCTTCTCCAACGACTTCTCCACCGTCTCCATGATGAAGAGGGAGTAGTCCACCTCTGGACTATGGGTTTGTGGAAGTAACTTATGTATCTGTCTCTCTCTCTTGAGCTTCACTAATTAGTACCGTATGAGCTGCTGAACATGATTACGGTCATCTATGTAATACCTTTGTGGTGGATCTTTTTATGAGTTAATATATGTTTGAGATTGCAATGGTTTTGTTTCAGTTATGAAAGTAGATGCATATTATGTAACCCGTTCTTATTTACTTGTCATGATCAAGCATGTTTATGAGAGCGCGTGAGGGGGAACGTGTGCATTAGTTGGAGTAACGGGGGGTGGCTAGTGCAGTGAACGTGAGAGAAAGTTCTGCGATCCACTTGGGTGTTTTACCTTACTTTGTTGCCTCACTAGGGATAAAAAGAAATACCATGCTACCGGAGATGTGGGTGTGACCATTGCCACTACTCCATGACTAGATCTAGCATGTTCTTATTTTAACTTCATGTCATGATACTTATTGCTATACTCTGAGTTATCTTAATTACTGAGGTGTTATGATTTAGTTCGCATCTTGGTGGAGTATAAGAGAGACTAATAACCAAAAGGTCTCTATGTTAGGACGTGATGCCCATATAATTATAACTTGTCATTAAACTGTTGTGTTGCAATCTCATATGTTAACTCTAGTGTTCCATTGTCCACCACTTTATTAAAGAGAGAGTGCATTTGTGAAACCATGAACCCCGGTCCATTTTTAATCATAAGAAACACATTTCCAACCACTTTTACCACTTTTCGATTTTCTGCCATTATTAAATCCGAAAATACAAAAACACTTTTACATCTTGCATTCATCATATAAAACCCAATAATATCATTTATCATTGCTACCACCATCCTTGCATATTTATTTACCACCATTGCATATTTATTTCTTGTTTGCATTGCATATTATCTTGATATCATTCTCACACCTTGTGCTTGACAACCACTAGGTGAGGTTGAGGACCAAAACATTTACTTTGTTTTGTAGGTAACCAAAAGAAGGATAGGAAAGATAAATCTTCACTACTGATTCCCCGAGAGTTTGATATTAAACCCTCGAGTCACCCCTCGTGGGGAAAACACGTCTTCCACTTACTACACACTCTGCACTTGGAGTCTCAACCAAACCCATTTACATTTCACGCAGGTAACTACGTGAAGGGCCATCAAGAGTGCTTTCTGGCGCCGTAGTAGGGGAAGATACGAAGCTTCCTGCAGAATATTTTTCCCGTCAACTACACGCCATCACCCGCACGGGGCTCGGCCGCTCCAATCCGGCCACCGCCGCCGACCGCCGCTCCAATCCGGCCACCGCCGCCGACCGCCGTCGGCCAAAGGACAACCACGGCAGCCAGCAGGTATATCTCAGATTCTCACCGGCAGCCCATGATTCAGTATTACGAATTTTTCATGGATTGTATTCAAGTGACAACCGAGTAGGGAAAATGCCCCAATTTGTATGAAATTGATAATTTCGGTTTGTAATTGACAACCTATTAATTGATTACATATGTTGTTTTCTTTTGTGATTGTAGAATGAAGAGGAATAGCGAGATTGCCTCTCTTTTTCGGAAACATGAAGCGAAGAAGGTTGCATCTCCGGTGGTTTTAGATGATGAACACATTGAAAATAGTGGGCTTGTGTTGGTGTGTGTTGATTCTGCAGCTCCGATCCCTCCACCTCTGGTCCAATCTGATTCTGAGAGTGAAACCGAAATGGAAGATGCAACACCAAATCTGTGATCACCCCAATAGCCATATGATTCTCACTTCCTTCCACATGATCCGGGGGAGAAGATTCCTATTTCAGCATATAACGTGAATGATCAAGATGATGTTAGAAGAGGATATATCCAAAAAGGTCCATGCCAACCATATGAACATACCTTTCCAAAGAGGAAAATCCAGGGTAAAAACCGACATTTCAGTTTTGTTTGGTTTACACAATACAATTGGCTAGAATATAGTATTGCAAAGGATGCAGCGTTTTGCTTTGTATGCTACTTGTTCAAAGAAAGATCCAATGGGGGTCTGGGAGGTGCTGTCTTTGTTAAAGATGGTTTTAGAGATTGGAAAAGACCGGAAACATTTAGGAAACATGTGGGCGGTGTTGGTAGCATTCACAACCAAGCTCAAGAGAAATACAACTTGTTTGTTACACCCAATACCGAAATTGATAATATTATTGTGAAGGTGTCTAAGAAGGATCTACATCTTTACAAGTTAAGACTAACTTATTCTCTTAGATGCTTGAGGTTACTTTTGAAACAAGGATTGGCATTCCGTGGACATGATGAGAGTGAAGAGTCAAGCAATAGAGGGAACTTTATTGAACTTCTACAATGGCTTGCCGATAATAATGAAGAGGTTAATAAGGTTGTTTTGAAGAATGCTCCGGGAAATTGCATCTTGAAGAGTCCTAGCATACAACATGACATTATTGAATGTTGTGCGGCGGAGACTTCTAAACTAATTATTGAAGATGTTGGTTTTGACCACTATGCAATTCTAGCCGATGAGTCTAGTGATATGTCTCACAAAGAACAACTTGCTCTTTGCATTTGTTATGTGGATAAATTTGGAAGAGTATGTGAGAGGTTTCTTGGAGTTGTTCATGTTTTCGATACTACTTCATTGTCACTTAAGGTTGCAATTCTAGCCTTGCTAAAAGCTCATAAATTGTCTCCCACTCAAATTCGTGGGCAAGGATATGATGGGGCTAGCAACATGAAAGTGGAGATTAAGGGATTGAAAACATTGATCATGAAAGAGTCACCATGTGCATTATTATATCCATTGCTTTGCACATCAACTTCAATTGGTTCTTATTGCCGTGGCAAAGGAGAATGAAGCATGTGTGTGGTTTTTTGATCATGTTTCTTACTTGTTCAATATTATTGGAGTTTCTTGCAAGATCCTTCACAAAAGGGTGAGTGGACAAGAATACGTGGAGTGGCCATGGCCTTTGAATCATTTGACTTTGTTTTCAATCTTAACTTGATGCTTGTTATTCTTGGTTACACAAATGATTTGTCTCAATCTTTGCAAAGGAGGGATCAAGATATTGTTAATGCAATGGCTCTTGTTGCGTTGACAAAGAATAAACTTCGTGGTATGAGGTCTCATGGATGGGAAGGATTTCTTGCAAAGGTGACATTGTTTTGCTCGAAACATGGGATTGAAGTTCCTTCACCGGATGATCAATATGTGGCTCATGGAAGATCACATCGGTATTATGAAAAACAAATGATGATCGTTATAGAAGTATTTCTTGGTGTCCTTGATCAAATTATTCAAGAGCTTGACAATCGGTTTGATGAGGTTAATATGGAGTTGCTTATTTGCATGTCGGCTTTCAATCCATCGAATTCATTTGCTTCTTATGATGTACAAAAGGTAATGCGACTTGCCCAATTCTACCCCAATGACATATAAAGTGTGGAGTTGATAAGACTTGAGTTCCAACTTGAAACCTTTATTGATGATATGAGGAAAGATGATAGGTTCAAATGTGTAAATCATCTTGGTGAGCTCTCTACTATGCTTGTTGAAACAAAAAAGCATCTTGTTTATGATTTGGTCTACTTACTTCTCAAATTGATATTGATCTTACCCATGGCGACGGCGAATGTTGAAAGAGTCTTTTCGGCAATGAGGCTAGTGAAAAACAAGTTGAGAAATAGCATGGGTGATGATCTCTTGAACCATTGCTTAGTGACATTTGTTGAGAGATAGTTGTTCTTGAAAGTAAGTGAAGATGACATAGTTGAAGCCTTCATGGCAATGCGACGGCGTAAAATTCCCAAATGATATTGATGTAATTTTCCATTTAAGCTAAATTTCATCTTGTAAGACTATGTTGATGTGTTGAACTATTTTGTATTGGTATCACGCATATATGGATATATGCTATTTATCTTGTTCATTTCGGAACTTTTTATGATTTTTGTTAGAGTGTGCCCACCCTCCATTTTTTTCCTGCATACGCCACTGTTCCAAGCCACTTAATTTCCTTTTTCCTCTGTGAGGGTACAAAATCTGCTAGTTCCCTACTTTGTGGCTTATTTTAGATGGTTTTGAAGTTTTATGACCAAATTTAACCTAGGGCAATGTTGAGGGTTCAAAAGCGGATGTTTTTCCTTTTTTCGGCATTGGGAGCTTTATTACTTAAAAGGTTTAAGAGCAGATGTTTTTCCTAAGCTGAGTTGAGACCATGTAGGAACGGTCCGTCATATTTTTTCAATCTAAATCATTTGGAACAGTATTCAAAATAAATAAATTTGGCAACAGGGAACAATCGATGAGTGGATACAATGCAACGGAGGTCTCCCCTACACATTCGAGATCCCGAGCAGCGTAGAGTATCATCGTAACCTCACCACGAGAGGTTATCGTGCACTTGTGTACATGTAAAAGCAAGAACTTGTAACTGCAAAATCTTCGTAATCACTTTGGCTCAAAATCTTCTCCCACGACTTGTAACTTCAAAATTTTGTGAGCACAGTGGAGACCATGATCTTGAGGCATCATTTCTTGGCACTCATGCATGGATAAGATCCTTAACTTCTCCATCGTTGATGACTGGAGGGCATGGCATCTTAATGGACAGGCTGCAGGGTTAAGTCTTACTTTGTCATTTTTTTCTCGCACTTCCGAGATGGACAAAAAAACTTTATGGCACTCGGATAGTGTGCTCTGCCTTTTTTCTCTGTTTTTTCTAACACGGGATGCATCTTTTATTTTTCAGATTTACCATAGAGTACACGAACAATATGACATTTGCTACGGTGAAGGTGATCTTGTTTTCATATTGAAAACTTGTCCATGTATTGGGTACGAGAACCATATGTTGTAGCGTTACGGAGGCCTTGATTTTCTGTTTGTGCAGGGTGCTGGTCATACTGCTCCAGAGTACAGGCCATGGCACAACGATGGTTGAACAATGAGTCTCTCTGACGTCCGTGCTTTGACAACTTTATTTTCTATATTGACTTTGGTCATTTATATGTCTGGTTCTCTGTACGTGTAAAGATGAACTCGGTAATGATTTGTACAATGAACTTTACTTTCCCCCATAAGAATATTTAGTGTGGTAGAAAAAATATTCATCAAGATCAAATATATACATACAGCTCTGGATATAATTTGATGGGCAAACCGTAATTCTGTTTACTGTTTAGGATGGTGCACGCATGACTAATATGGTATGTCTAGCACATATATTTATTCCGAGAAATCATGCAGAAGATGTGCCATTTGTGTCGAAGTGCAATCAAAGATGTGTCATTTTGTCAAATATTTATTTTCCCATAATTTCTCCGCTTTCTGGTTTACTTCACATCCTTCACTCATCAATCATCATCATAAAAAAATTGCGGGTAAAATATGATCTTTATTAAGCAGATGGGAGTTACAGTACGGCTTCAACTTCCTGAAAAATAACATCAGGACCAAAACCGAGCCAAACATATAAGTTTGCGAGACAATGGCTTACCCTAACCTGCCTCGAAACAGGCTTTCGCCCCGCTTTATAAATAAAGCTCAACGACCAAACCGATACAATGTGATGAGGTGACCCTCTAACAAAGCAGATCAAGGATAAAAAAGAAACACATGAGAACCAAACTTGCCACCGATGACATCGCCACGACACCGAAAGATACCGTAGCTCCACGACAATTCCCCCAAGAAGGTAATGACGCCTCACGTCGCCATTGTCGAGACTAAAGTCCAGGGTTTTCACCCGGAGCCCTGACACAACGAAGGTAGCCACAACGACGCCCCCAAGAGGGTAACGACACCCGCAGGCGTCGCCGTCGTCGAAGCCGGAGCGTTGGGCTTTCGCCCGGAAAAACCTTTGCTATGCCCGGTATTTCGGAATGCCCACCGCCACCGAGTCAGGCTCCCAAAACACGATCTAGGAGCTGACAGCGTCGAAACGCCGCCAACACCAAGGTCCCCCGCCACCAGTTCCTCGCCATCCACATGGCCAAGAAGCAAGGTCATCACCACTGACACGTCACTCGCCGCAGAGACACCCGCGCAGTCCACCTTCCGAGGCCGCCGCCTCGGCGTCCAGGATCGCTAGCCCACGGTGGGACCGGACACCGCCACGACCAGCCTACCGGCACAGACAGGAGAAAACGGGGTCAGCAGACCGGTACCTCGGGCAGTGAAGTTCAACTAGCAGGACGCACCCGCCTGTCGAACCCACAGAGCCCGTACCGGGACCGCCAGCAGCTGCCGGATCTAGACCCGACGGGTCCGGATCCAGCGCCGCAACCACCCATGGTCAGGGGGTGGGCTCCCAGATCGGGAGCCCCTGAAACCAATCAACCCGTGGGGCGCCCAGCCAGCCCGATCTAGGCCCAAAGGGGCCAGATCAGGGCCGAGGCCGGGCACGCCACCATCGATGGCCAGCTCCGCCTGCGGCCGTCCGAGGTTCCTCTCTTTCCCGATCCCCTCCGTCGCCGGCACCAGGGGTGTATGCCGCTGCCATGCCGACCCGCGACAGCCGGCAAGATCCGGGCTGACGAGCTCGGCCACCACCGCCGCCATGGGCTGCAGTGCCCCGAGGCCGCCCCCCATCGCCGCCTCCACGCGCGGACGCTCGCCCTGTCGCAGCACGCCGGCAGCCGCCACGCCAGCCCCGTTGAGCGCCGCCGAAGTTCACCGCCGCCAAGAGAACCGCCGTCGTGGTCGGGTTCCTCTCGCGTCGGGTAGGGAAAGGCCGGCCGCCGCCGACACCGCGCAGGCCTTGCCCGGCGGCGCACGTCGGCAGCGGCCGGGAGGGAGAGAGGAGGGTGGGAGGGAGGAGGCGGCGGGCGAGGGTTTCGTCTCGGTCGCCCGCACGGGGCGACGCGAGACGAAGGGGAAATTGCGCCTCAACCCCCTTGTATTTACCCTAACCTGCCTACGATCCAGTTTTACAAAATATCAAATTCTACCTTGACTAGTCAGTGACTTAATCTATGTAGTAAGAAGCAAATAAAAAGGACATGAAACAAGTTGACCGCAATCCGTTTATATGATGATTGATAATTTACTCTGCTCTAGGCCCTATGAGCAAGAGCTTTACTTCATTTTTCGATTCGTTCCTGGTAGTGATATTTAATGCTTTGCAAAATTAAAGCACGATTCCCCATAGAGATATGTACATAAGAGGGATCTTTGGATAATAATGTTGTTTGGGTCTGGAGTTTACCTATACACGGATTAGGCATAAAGCCATAATATTTTATTATCCCATTAAAAGGAAGGGGGAGATACTACCTATTTAGCAGTAGTTCACATGCAAGATAAAAGGAACGGTCTGGCATGAACACAACATTTTCGGCCTTATGAGACACTTTTTGTTGAGAAAAAAATCTAAAAGGTTAAGAAAAATTACAGAAAAATCTGCAAAGTAAGAAAAAAAGATGTAAAAAGATAGTGTCGTGCATGGGTTTAAGGCCCCGCTTGCGCGATCGGCCTTAGCCTATGGTGGGCCAAAGGACGGGCTGAAAACCCGCAAGCAGCACCGTACCAGTGCCCGCCATCCCATCAAACAGATTCATCCCTGTCTAGCTCTAGGCAGCACCATACGGATGCACGTACGATAATTGTTTGTGTGATTATGCACAACATGATTAGAGAGGATGAGTGTGATGTCATTATCTATGACTAAACGGTGGGAAAAAGGGAGTGGATATATTGAACCCGAGGGTGGATTGGCAATATTCCAAGATTTTCTCAATGTTCATCACACCATCCGTGATCGGGTAATTCACATTCAACTTTTAAAATGATTTGGTCGCGCATGTGTGGGCTCACGTAGAAGACCAGTAGTTCTATCTTTTCATTTTCTTTCAATTTATTTGCTGGTATGAAGGATGTTTAAATTTCCTGTGTAACCAATTTCATCCACTCATGTGGAATAATTTGTTTGTTTGGGTGGAGATGATGGAATGACTAAAAATGATAAAAATAGGTAAAAGAAAAGACATAGTTGAACCAAACGGGTCGAAGGCTCGAAGCAAACCACGGACGAATTTTGTGGGCAAAATAAGTTCGAGTTTCCCTAACGCCGGAGTCAGGACCGACCATTGCATGACACACCACCACCTATATTCATGGTGACTATCTTTGGCTGGACTCATCAACGCGACATTCGACACGCAGAGCCCGTCCAATTTGAACCGGCCAAACCCAACCGGCGGCGTGCCCCCACGTACGACCAAGCGAGTCGTCAGACCTCCCGTACTCCGTCTCCGCAGCCCTCCACCTACGAACGAACGAGCGTCACATCACTTCACTTAGAACGAGTCGCCGGCCGCCACCAACCCGTTCATTCATTCGTCCGTTTGCACATCGATAAATAGTTCCGTGGCGAGTGTCGTCTCTGATTACATTGCGGTATCGAAGCGGCATGTCGGTGGCGGCGGCGAGCAGGGGCGCGCGCGCGCTGGCCGTGCTGGGGCGGTGCGTGCGGGCGCCGTTCCGCGTGCTGCTCCGCGCGCGCGACCTCTACGTGAGCCAGATGGCGTCCTGCGCGGGCGGCCGCGGGCCGGTGGGGATGGTGTCCGTGCCACGGAGCCGGAGCCACGCGTTCTACCGCTCGGCGGGCGGCGCCAGCGACGACGCCGAGGTGCGGGAGCTCATCCGTGCCGCATCGCGCGCCAGACGGCCCGGCGTCGCGCAGCGAAGCCAGAGCATGGACATCGGAAAGATCGACGAGGACCTGCCGTGCGAGTTCGGGACCGACGGCGGCGGCTCGGTGCAGGCGCTGGGTCGCCGGAGCAGGAGCTGCGCGGTCGGAACCATGGGGGGCATGTCGACGGTGCGCAGGCCTGGCGCCGTCGCGGCCGCTTAGCACCGAGGCGGTACCCATGCGCGTATAGTAAGCTAGAAATCTGCGTAGCTCAGCTGACAGTGAGCTTGGTGCATTGTATAAGACCTCGACCTGGCGGATTGCTGTGCAGTGTGCATGATCGAGTATTATGCGCACTTGCTCCGTGTGAGCTTTCAAGTTGTGGAAGACTATTTCTCAGAAAGAAAATTTGTGAAAAACTATGGAGTTTTTGTTCTGTTCAGGTCCCTGGCCGGTCTTGGGAATTAATATTCCGAAGTCATCGACTTTCTTGACCGTCTCCATTAAGGAACGGGCAGAGCCAAACTTGCCGGCCGGGAGGACATGCATACTCGACAACTTCTCTTTTCTCTCGGACTCAACGTCTCAACGTGATGTATCCGTTTTGCTGACATCGTCAACGAAGCCACGAAGGAATGTTTTGACTTTTGAGTTTGATCTGATAGCGGCTCAGGGCCTGCACAATAGCACATGTGGTGTCTCTAATATTACCCCATATGTCATATATACACAATGCTATATTTTTAGCTATAATTATATGCGAGTATAACTTACAAATATCATGAATAAAACAACAAAATTATCGTATGTAAGTTGTCTGTAAAAATGCTACAGACTATCTATAACTTTATAGATATATTCATTTGGTCTCTTCATTCTCTTCTCTCCATATCACTAAAACCATGTATAACCGTTTCTTGCAGACATCACCACTGTACATGTCGTGATAGCCTTCTTTCTTTTAGCGTTAACATTGTTGGGTAGAGATACAAGACAAAAGAAAACTACATACGCCGGCTGCAAGGCTCAGTGTAGCTAAAACCCGAACCTAGGCAAATAACTGGGCTTTACTGATCATCTAAGGGCTTCTTGGGTTACAGGATTTTTAAAACGTAGGGATAGGAAAAACAAATTATTGAGATGTCATACACTTCATTTCCTACAGGATTTCAAAACACAGGAATTTTGTAAACGATGCCTTTTGGATAGTGCACATGAAATTTCACAGTAATGAGGAGAGAGAGTGGATAGAGATAGAGTGTGAGTGCATTGTACTTTGCAAACGAAAAATAAAATGCGGTTTGACCTCATGTTGAGATTCCTATGGAATAGGGGGCATAGGAATAGATTCCTTAGAAATTTGGTGTGCTCAATCCTATGATACAAAGGCATTACATAGGAAAAATTCATGTGGATTGGAATCCTCCAAAATTCCTATTAAATTCCTTCAATCCAAAGAGGCCCTAAGGTTAGGTATCCTACTAAAATTAAGATTTCCTTTTGGTTGGTCATGTGGTTAACCATATACAATATACAGAAAAAAGGTTGATGGAAAACATAGGTTATTTTTTAACTCTCATTTGGCCTTCAGTTCACCGATGCAACCAACATTGGTTGCTGAGCTAGATTGGATGCTCAAATCCCATGGATACGAGATAGTAGCAGTCCAAGTGTGTTTGGCTACCGTGTTCCAGTCCTTGGGGAAAAATAGAAGCAAAGCATATTTTAATCAAGGTATAATGCTAAATGATCCTTGTGATATCATATGTCATATATGTTATTGGATTGATAGCTGGAATGAACTTCAGAAAACAAGGATGCAAAAGGTTCTAACCATCAAAAGAAGCCCCAACTTCATGTAAGTGGCACGGATAAGAATGTAATGTTTCGTAGTGTTTGGGGTCCTTCATGGTAACCCACACCTCTTCAACGGTTACTTAGCTTCTTTTCAAGTGAGCGAACATCAGAATATATTTTCTTATTCGCTTGTCTCTGTTATAGCCATAGCCGAATTTATTTCCTTATAATATTCTTCTAGAGCATTTATTAACTGCCTTAGTACTATAGATAACTTTTTTGGGACAAATTACGAGTATGGTTTACATGTGTACCTGGCAACATACGTGGGCATGCTATCCTCTCAGTGCTTAAGGTCACTTAACACGTTGACAAGCATGCATCTGCGCACGAATCTCTACGTGAATCATCTGCGGCCGAAAGAGCATGGGCATTGCACCCGTGGCAAGCAGATCCTCTCTCCCAAAATATGCAAAGGAAAAAATTAAAACCAATCAAAAACACTCAAGAGAATACAACAAAAAGACACAAGCAAACTTATTTAATAAGTCATTTTAGTCGAACATGATAAGGCCCTGGGACGGGTGAGAATCCCACTTAAGTTATTACAAACCACAAACATCAGTTCTAAATGACCAAATATAGAGGTCTAAATCCTTCCCCGAGTTGCCTTTCCAATCCTTACATGTTTACGCTGGTCCTGGTAGTGCCAATCATGCATGATTAGTTCCAACTTATCGACAAGTTCTAATTCTTTGACAACTTCTAGCCGAGGAGTTTATCTGCCCATTTTCTCTTAAAAAATAGGTAACAATTTTTAAAAATGCATATTCCCCCTCCTCTATACGATATCTCGATTTTTCACTCACTTGCATCTCTTGGTTGTGCACATCATCGATTGGGCTGACCTCACCACACTAAGCACTCGCGACACTCGAACATCACAAGAGTTATTGCGGACGCAACCAATATGGTTCCCAACATTTGTCGTATTTATTTTATTATGTGATCATTGCAAATACCGCCGGTTCAATCACAAATTAGGCCCAGAGCGAATTAAATATTATAATTTGTACTAAACTTTTATACCCTTTTAAAAGTATTTTTGCACATGATAGTATTAACAATAACGACTATAAATTTATATATTTTTTACTTGGTTTCTTTATAGGGGGATGATTCATCGTGTAACCTGTTTATTTCCAATATTGACTATATAGAAATGATGCTAAAATTTAGTTTGTAATGTTCCTTGATATACAATTGTATTGATTATCTTCAAACAGAGTCGCCTGTGCTAAAGTTAAATGTTAGTTTACAAAAAAAAAATCTTATATTATGTTTAAACAATTGCATAAATTATATAGTTTACACACATATAAGATAAAATATATCTTAATATTATGACCTAACAAATATCTTAATAATATTTTCTTGTATATTACTTGGTAACCATATTGCTGAAACTTCTAGAAATTAAATTAAATTATTGTCATGATTCTTTGCTGATAAGTTAGGTGGGCCTATTAATTAGTAAGTTAAAAAACGCCAGTTTCTAAATAAAATGTCTTGTATGAAACTAAACATGGAAATCTTGTTAGTATATATTGTTTTATGACCTAATGAACATGTTGTCGCTAATCTAATTTATGTTCTCATACATGGTACACATTTGATGCTATAGACCTTCATCGACAAACTACAATTTTTAAATTTTAATATATTTAACAATGATGCTACAGACCTTCATCGGCTAAGTAGATGTGTCCTGCACGTACGCGTCTAACAACACCAGCTCCATGGCGTCGCATGCACTGGACATCCTGACCTCCCGCGGTAAAGAATGGAGCCATGGAGGCCACTGGCGGCTGACAAGGATATACATCTCGGATACCCTACCGTGAGGGTACCGGGTGCACGTAACGACTAAGTCCCAATAGCGAAGAGCCTACTCGAATCCCAAGACAAGAGGCCCAAGAAGATGGAGTACCCTCCAAGATTAGACATAGGCATAGTCGGTTTAGTCTTTCCTTACATGTAATCTGGGTCGGTTACGAACTCCCGAGACCCAGCCTATTATATAAAGGTTGGGAGGGACGCCGATCCAGAACAAGCAATACTCGAACCACCAAAAGCTCTAGCGAGATCGACATCTCGCCGGAGCCTCCCTGTAACCGCATAATCTCACACGATCAATACCAGACAAGCAGGAAGTAGGGTGTTACTCTCCGGAGGTCTGAACCTTGGTAAATCTTTGCCTCTGCTTGTCAGCCGATGAAACTACCAGTACTACCACGTTCTCTCCCCATAATCTCAACCCTAGGTCCTTAACCATGGGATTTGATGAGTTAACCCCTCGTCAATTGGCGTCGTCTGTGGGATAGAATAGTGCTGGACTCACGATTTCTTCGGTTCCATCGGAAAACGCCGACTCGCCGATCGCATCTACAAACGGCAACTCGCCGGCTGCATCAACAAACCTGAACTCGCCAACTCGGGCGGCACACGGCAACTCGCCGACTCACTCGACAAACGGCAGCACGCCAACTTCACCTGCAAAAAGCACATCAGATCCTCTGATGGACTTCGAGCCACACTCGCCAGAATTCCAGGAGACGTTCGCTGATCTCGAGTCAGGTTTGGGTTTAACCGTTGGCTCGTTCAAGTTTTTCGTAAACAAGCTTGGTGTGCAGGACTTGACAGATCCACGCCAACTCGCGACTTCCGCACCCGAGGCTCCATCGATCGCGGCTCCTTCGACTGCGGATCCATCAACTGCGTCCATACCATCATCGATCCTCCATCCTGCTCGTCTGCAACAACCATGTCAACTCGAGAGATCGACGAGTTCTTCGCGCCGAATCAGCATACCGCACAAACGATCCCGAGCTCAATCTTCCACTCGAGGGTAACTTCGACTGCGGAATCTCCCTCCGTGACTTCGACGAGCCCGAAACTCATATCGACAACCACGTCGACTCCGAGATCTGCACCAACAACAAACTCGACTTCGAGATTCATAACAACTTCGCCGACGCCGAGATGAGCATAGGCGATGAAGACATCGACAGCGAATCCGTCCAGACGGACCACTCAACGAGCATATCGACTCCGACATGAGCCTTGATGAAGATCGAGTCCATGACGGGACTCGAAAACACATACACATACCCTCGGGTGATACCCCAGCAGGTCTACGTTGCCTTCGCCGCAGAATCATCTGATATTGCGGCCAGTCGCAGGCCTACAGAATTCTCGTGCACAGTTACTATGCCGGATGAGTCACAACTCTCACAATTACTGCTGAGATGGCAGCAAAAGCAGATAAAGTCATCAAGGAGTGCACAATGATGCCAGTGGACGCAACACGAGAGGAGATGTTGACCTTCCAGTACTTCAACTGGCAGGAATCACTTCGACTGCAGCAGATCAGAGCAACACTCGAAAACGTAAAAAGCAAGCTAGCTTGTCGAGTGTACGGAGAAGACAGCTCTCCATGAGCTCCACCGGGCGAGCAGACACAAGACCCAGATCAAGGCTGTCACACCTCGCGGAAGATGAGAGGGCAGCACTCACCCGCAACTTAGGCCACTCTTTCATGACATTCGACGAGGAGGGAGTGCCAGTACCCAAAACAGCTGCGGGTGCCCTCTTTACTGCTGCAGCATACCTAGAGGCAATCAAGCCTCCAGCGGATGACCCCAATGCAAAACTACATCGCCAACAGATCAAATCACTCGCCTTAGCGCGAAGGCCATACGCCAAATCCCAAAAACTCCAGGAGGGAGTCGAGACCGTGCCATAGTAGACACGTCGTGAAGAACATAATCGCAGTGGTCGCCGTCACCACTCGAAGGAAAGAAGCGGCTCATCGGCGCAGGTCCAGAGCAGATCACGCAGATCTTACAGTAGCGACTCGTACTCTGATCAGGAGCCTGAGCCACACGGAGCTCTGTGCTTCACTCGACGCGTCCGCGAGACACGGATGCCCAAAGGGTTCAAACTCACATCTGAACAGCCCAAATACACGGGTCGACAGGAACCTTCAGGGTGGCTGGAAGACTACAGACTGGCTGTCGCGTGCCAGCGAGGCACAAATATCACAGCCATGCAATACATACGACTCATGCTCGAAGGCACAGCCCGCGACTGGCTCAAGGCTCTACCTCCATCAACATACGACTCGTGGGATCACTTCCGCGCAGACTTCATCAAAAACTTCGAGCCTCTATGTGAGCGACCAAAAACGTTCGAAGAACTGCGAGCCTGCGTTCAACGGTCAGACGAAACGTTGAGGTCATACATCCGACGATGGACTGAGATACGCAACTCAGTTGGAGTAATTTCAGAAGATATGGCCATGGATGCTTTCATCATGGGCCTCGCCAGGCGAGATTTCAAAGAAGCACTTGGTCGCCAAAAGCCAACCTCTGTGGCTAACCTCCTAAAGATCGCGACTGAGTGGGCAGACGGAGAAGACATGGCGCGTACCACACGCGGGTCCTCACCCCGTGACAATCATGATAGCGGCAGTCGAACCGCAGGGACTCGTACAGAGACGACCGGAGGCGCAAACGTTCAAAACGTCACTACGACGACGACAGACCCGAATTCATGGCGGCTGGGTTCTCCACACCCCGCAACGACCAAGACAGAAGCGACCGACGAGAAGATCGACGGGATAGTCGAGATGATCGCGGACAGTCGAGATGATCGTCGGGACAGTCGAGACGCAACCAACGCAGTGACAGCTACAAGAAGAAAGATTGGCGCAAGTCGCGCTCCGGCGCACAAAAGAGCGATCATTCGATGACAAGATGGATGCTGATTGCAGATTCCACCTGTACAAGGGGAAGACGGAAAATTGCGCTCCAATCACTCGATGAGAAACTGCAGAGAATTCGACCAACTAGCGTCTGAATACGTGCAACTCAGAAAGGCAACAGCCGCACACGCACCCGCACCTGCACCTGTGCCTCAGCCAAACAATGTGCCTGTTCTGATGGCACCACCTCCACCACCACAGCCTGCCGCAGGCGGAAATCTCGCGGGTGCCATACAACCCGTACCTCGGGTGGACGAACCTCAGTACCCTCCGCCCCAAGGGCAGATGTACATGATACAGGGAGCAAAAACTTCGCACTCGACAAGTAAACATGGCGGTCATGTCACCTCCTGCTGTAACTGAATTCTTGAAGGGATCCGAAACGCAATAAGCTTCAGCAGAGAGGACCACCCACCATCGGTCGTTCGTCCAGGGCACTCTGCTCTGGTACTCGACGCACAAATTGGAGGCTACGCCATGTCCAAGGTCTTCATGGATGGTGGCAGCGGCATAAACATCATCTTCGCAGATACGCTCCGCAAAATGAACAGGTCAGTCGAAAACCTGCCAAAATCCTCAAATACCTTTCACGGTATCGTCCCAGGCAAAGCAATAAGCCCAGAAGGCACCATACAACTCGACGTTACGTTCGGGGACAAAAACCACTTCAGGACAGAGTCGATTGAGTTCGAAGTTGTCGACTGGAAGTCACAATACCATGCCATACTTGGACGCCCGACGTTCGCTCGATTCATGGCGGTCCCACACTACGCATACCTCCAGCTAAAGATGCCTGGACCAAAAGGAGTAATCACAGTCAAAGGAAACTTCCAAAAGTCCGACTCTTGCGACCGAGAGTTTAGCAAAATCTCTGAGATGTTCGGCATGGAAGCAACACTCGCCGATCTAGCGGTCTCCAACGATCGAACACTTATGCCGAGCACAAGAAGGTGGCAGTCGACAGAGCATTCAATGCCACCAATGACACAAGGTCGCATCAGGTGCACCCGACTGACCCGACCAAGACAGTCAATGTCTCTTCGAGTCTGCCTATCGCATAGGAAAGCGCGCTCGTCGAATTCCTCCGTGAGAACTGGGATATATTTGCATGGTGTCCAGCCGACATGCCAGGTATTCCCAGGGAATTCGCCGAGCACTCTCTCCAATTATTTCCAGATGCTAAACCAGTCAAGCAAACAATGCGCCGCATATCCGGCCCGAAAAGAACCGCAGTCGAAGCCGAAGTCGACAGACTACTCGCAGCAGGTTTCATCAGAGAAATCAAGAAATCACAATGGGTGGCCAACCCCGTACTTGTAGAGAAGAAGCACACAGATATCCTTCGGATGTGCGTAGATTTCACAGCACTCAATAAATGCTGTCCAAAGGATCACTTTCCACTACCTCGAATCGACCAGATCGTCGACTCCACCGCCGGGTGCGCTCGCTTGTCCTTCCTGGATGCTTACTCAGGTTACCACCAGATAAGGATGAAGGAAGAGGATGAAGAGAAAACGGCGTTCATAACCCCACTCGGGGTCTACTGCTACACAACATGCCTTTGGGCTCAAGAACGCAGGCGCAACCTACCAGCGCATGATGCAAGACTGCCTCAAGAAGCAAATTGGGCGAAACGTCCAGGTCTACGTAGACGACATCGTCATCACAACAAGGGAGGAAAACACACTACTCGATGACTTGCGAGAGACGTTCGCAAACCTCAAACGCTTCCACATCAAGCTCAACCCGAAGAAGTGCACGTTCGGCGTGCCAGCCGGGCAGCTCTGGGGTATCTAGTCTCGGCTCGTGGAATCGAGGCGGACCCGGAGAAAATACAGGCCATCTTGACATGCAAAGGCCTTCAAAGCTCCATGACGTGCAAAAATTAGCGGGTCGAGTGGCAGCACTCAGTCGATTCATCAGCAAACTGGGCGAAAAAGCACTCCCGTTCTATCGACTGATGAAGAAAGCAGACAAATTCGAGTGGACGCCAGAAGCCGAAGCAGCCTTCACGGACCTCAAGCGAGTCCTCACAAGCCCTCCAATCCTCGTCGCACCAAGGGAACGAGAGCCACTATACCTATATGTCTCCGCAACTAACAGGGTGGTGAGTACCGTACTGGTAGTCGAACGCAGGGAGGAGGGACACGCCCAAAGCATACAACGCCCAGTCTACTACTTGAGTGAAGTCTCTCCATATCAAAGCAGCGGTACCCGCATTATCAAAAGCTGGCCTACGCCGTGTTCATGTCCTCAAGGAAGCTGACGCACTACTTCGCAGAGCACCCGATCACTGTAATCAGCACCTCAGGGATCGGAGACATCCTCACAAATCCCAACGCAACTGGGCGAGTCGCAAAATGGCTCATCGAGCTAGCACCACGAGATATCAAGTATGATTACCCGAAGGCCATCAAAGCACAAGTCTTACCTGACTTCCATACCGAGTGGATCAAGCTCAGTTGCCAGGAGCACCAGATGTGTCCAACTCATGGACTATGTACTTTGACGGCTCAAAGAAGAACGAAGGCGCAGGCGCAGGTGTCATCCTCATATCACCAAAAGGCGACAAGCTTCGCTATATCCTGCAGATGGGATTCGAGTTACCATCCAATAACGAAGCAGAGTACGAGGCCCTGATCCATGGCATGCGGATGGCCAAAGCCCTCGGGTGCACTCGACTGATGATCTATGGTGACTCGAATCTTGTGGTGCAGCAAACAATGAAGGCCTGCGATGCAATCGCAGATAACATGATCGCCTACCGTGACCTGTACAACTAATGGAGGGCAGCTTCGAAGGCTGCGAGTTGCGGCACATAGGGCGCGAGAGCAACGAAGAAGCAGATAAGCTAGCCAACATTGGCGCGACCAAAGCACCAGTTCCACCTGGTGTCTTCCTCGAGCGCATCGAGCACAGTCCATCAAGAAAAAACGAACATCTCCTACATCAGCCGCACCAGCCAAGAGCAAAGCACCTAGCACAGAGGACCCGCCAGTCGAGGTACTCCTCATTGAGCCAACTTGGACTCAACCTTTCCTCGCATACATACTCCGCGGCGAGGTACCTGAAGACATAACAGAGTCAAGACGCGTCACTCGAAGATCTAAAGCATACACCGTCATCAACGGCGAACTATACAAGCGCAGCATATCAGGTATGTTCCAACGATGCATAGCATTCGAAGATGGCCAGGCCATCCTTCGTGATATTCATGCAGGTACCTGCGGGCATCACGCCAGCAGTCGATCACTCGTAGCCAAAGCCTTTCGCGCAGGCTTCTACTGGCCCACAGCACTCAAAGACGCGGAGGACATAGTCAAAAGGTGCATCGGCTGTCAAAAATTCGCCACAAAGCCGCACGCACCCGCATCGGTTGAAGACAATACCATTGGCCTGGCCCTTCGCCCAGTGGGGGCTCGATATGGTTGGGCCACTCAAAAAATCCTCCCATGGAGGGCATACTCACCTTCTGGTGGCGGTCGACAAGTTCACCAAGTGGATTGAAGCAGTCCCTATCACAAGTTCGACTGCCACTACAGCAGTCAATTTCATAAAATCCATCATATACCGCTTCGTGTACCAAGCAGCATCATCACTGATAACGGTACAAACTTCACGGCTGAAGAGTTCCGATCCTTCTGCAAAGAGCAAGATATCACGCTCAACTATGCATCCGTGGCACACCCGCAGTCCAATGGCCAAGTCGAAAAGCCAATGGACTCGTGACGAGCGGAATCAAGAAACGCCTCCTGGTGCCACTCAAAAGAGCCGCGGGTGCTTGGGTCGAAGAACTCCCATCTGTGCTATGGAGCCTACGCACAACTCCTAACGCTTCAACACAGTTCACCCCATTTTTCATGGTATACGGCGCAGAGGCAATCCTGCCATCAGATGTAAGATTCAATGCACCAAGAGTCGAGGCATACAACGAAGAAGATGCAGATGAAGCACTCGAAGATGCAGTCGACTTGCTCGAAGAAGCACGCAACACACGCTAGCACGCACACTGTCTATCAGCAAGACCTCCGCAACTATCACAGCCGTCGACTGCGCACCAGGTCCTTCGAGTTGGCGACCTGGTACTTCGACTGAAGCAAAAGAAGGTGCACAAACTCGCTTCTCCATGGGAAGGACCCTTCATCATCACCGAGGTCATTGGTGGTGGAGCATACAGACTGAAGCACGCGAAGACAGGCGAACTCTCGCACAATCCTTGGAACGTTGCGCAGCTGCGCCGTTTCTATGCTTAGATTGCTCAGTCGCACAATGTAATAGGCACATATGTCGGATGGCTGCAGGTTTCAGACGCGCTCTTTTCCTTACCAGGTATCTACGGGGACTGGAAGGTTTTTAATGAGGCGGCCTGCAGCTTAACATTCAAAAATGGAATATAATCAATGATTCCTCATATTTCTTCCTGCTTACTACTCGCATAACTTGTTCGCACAAAATTAGCCTCACCCGAGTACTCGGGGGCTGCGCTATCTCAAAAGCATGAGCTTTCGCTCTTCTTCAAACATAATACCTCAGCCGCACTCGAATACTCGGGGGCTGGGTCATAAAAATCATACATAAACGAAAAAGTTGCGCAACCCCACTCAACTACTCGGGGCTGAGCCTAAAAGCATGAGTTGAAGCTTCAAGTATCGCAAAAATTCATAGGCTCACTCGAACACTCGGGGGCTGTGCAATTTATGTTCCATATTCTAAAGTGTTTTTCATAAACCCCACTCGATACACTCGGGGGCTACATACATACAAATAAACAAATATACACTACGTACAAGTGGCAAATTTACACTCGGGGGCTAACCCCTATACATAAAACCTTAATCTATAGGTTCATCCTTTGGTGGCGCCCATTTTTCCTCCTCCTTCAATACATGATGAATCAACACAAGGGCATCCGCGCCGGTTTCCTTGTAATGTTCCTCCATAGGCACGGGACCACCGCCAGGTACAGATGCTGGTCCTAGGGCAATCTTCTTCAGATCAATGTTCGGGTGGTGTGTCCGAACAAAGGCGAGTGCCACATTCGCTCCACTGATGAGTTGCTCTCGCACAAACTTCTTGATGGCCTTGCCCTTGCGAAATTTTCCAAGCAGGGCCGACAAACCCCCCGGCTGCTCATTTAGGGGGAAAAGCGCGTGGTGTATCCTGGAGAAGGCTTGCCTACAGCTCTCCAGCACAACAGCCATACGCCAGGCGCGATCATAAAGTGTCACAAGTGTCTGACTCCTATTCCTATCTGACCAAAAGGAGTGATGGGTATACTCTGGCCTATTGGCCTGATCGTCCAATCGCTCGCGTATTCGAATCTCCTCCTTTTGTCTATCAAAGCAGGCACCTGCACATTCGTAGCATAATCAGCTCATATATTCGAGCCTGGCGAGGCAAACGACGAAGTATGTATCGGGTGAACTTACACTCGAGCTGCAGATTCACCTTGTCCAATTCCGCCAGCAAAAATAACTCTCGCTCTGTAGAGGGTGAGGGTCTCGACTGGAGATCAGCAAGGGAAGCCTTGGTCTCCTTCAGCTCTGCCTCCATAGCTGTGAATTTCTGCGTGAGATATTCAATCAGCTTCTGGTCATTCACGCTTCGAGTGTGCTTGGGCTTGGAGCTGCTTGCAGATGAACCATCTGCCGCAGCACGACTTTCAGACTACACAAAATATACTTCAAGTAAGTTTCACATCACACTTGCATAAACCCCGGCCAAGCAGGCTCGGGGGCTGTTCTCCAAGAGGACACGTATGACGAAAGCATGAAGCAGAGCAAAAGATGCAATTCATATTAAACAAAATCCCTGGGCGGCATTCAAGTTCTTTACAAGCAAAAGCATAAAAAGACATAAACTGTCGACTATGCTACGTCTAACACTGACTCAGACCTAGCCCTAGCAGCACGACCGGCACGCTCAGATACAGCTGCGGCACGCTTTTCAAGCATGGTTACCATCTTCTGCGATAGTGTTCCAGCTTCCTTCTTCATAGCGTCCGTAATGGTTGGTTTTCCACCAGAACTCTTTGGGAAACCAGCCAAAGCTGTCGCAAAATCACCCGCAACACCGTTGCCCCTTAACAGAATGAGGGTGGTCTCGGATCCACCTACCATTTGGGCTCGGGCGAAGTTCGCCAGGGTGGTTGTCCCTGGTGCAAACATGTCAGCCAAGTCCTCCACTGTCTTGGGTGGTGGATTCGCAGGCAGCACGGTCTGATATATAGAAGTCAGTGCACTCTTGGACCGGCGAAAAGCCTCTCTAGTGCGGGCACATATTTTGTCAAAGGCACTCGCCGCATCCTCGAATGAGCCCTCATCGACGGCAGGCTCGGCACCAACAGTTTCTGTTGGAAAAAGCATAAGTTATACTACTGGTGGTAGTCAGATCAAACTCGCAAAATATTCTCTCAAACACATTACCTCCCAGCACTTGGGACAGCGCGCGAAGCCGATGAGTTTGCAGCGTTTCGCGTGCCTCCAGCTCCTCGAGCTTTTTATGTGAGCTCTCGCGCAAATCTTCGAGTTTCTTCTCGAGCTCTTGCACACGGGTGGCAGACGTTGCCTTCTCACCTGCGAATGGTACAAGCCACCTTTTAGCAAAAATCAGAACATTACAAACAAAAAAGGGCATAAAAGGAGAGGCAGAAATTCTTACGGTCCAACTGCTCCACTCTGGCTCGCAGTTGATCGCGTTCCTGCTCCACTTGCAAATATGTGTCACCCGACTCAAGGAGAGCAAGGATGAATGACTGTACAGCATAAAAACTCAGAAAATTAGTGCATACATGGCTTCAGCTGTTCATCAAAACACAATCAAAAAAGAGCACATTGCACTTACGTGGTTATAATGTGTAGGCAGCGTCTCACCCGACGAGGAAGGCACGTTTTCCTGAGGCTCGGGTCGAGGATCTGCCGGGGAAGTCTGTTGGGCCTCCGAGCGAATCGCTTCACCCGAAGAAGAAACGAGTGTCACCTCAGGCGCACGCGGTGGCAGATCAACCTTGGGTGGGTCGTCCTCGACTAGCCTGCACATATCAGAATCAGTCGCATAAAGCATAACCTATGACACATAGTGTTCCAGCAAAAACTTACTGAGGTTCGTCGTCATCCGAGAGAATCAGTGTGTTATAATCTATACACGCCTTGAATGACGGCGACCTAACCGGTGAGGCTGCACGCGAAGGGGTGATACGTCTCCAACGTATCCATAATTTCTGTTGTTCCATGCTTATATTATACCATTTGCTACATGTTTTATATACACTTCGTATCACTTTTATGCATTTTCTGGGACTAACCTATTAACAAGATGCCACAGTGCCAGTTCCCTGTTTTCTGCTGTTTTTGGTTTCAGAAAGTTACTTCTGGAAATATTCTCGGAATTGCACGAAACAAAAGGCCAGGTCCCTATTTTTCCAGCACGTACACGGAGTCCGAAGGAGAGACGAAGAAGTGCCACGAGGTGGCCAAACCACCCCTAGGCGCGGCAGTGGGCCCAGCCGCGCCACCAGGTGGTTTGGGCCCCTCGGGGGTCCGCCGACATCGCCCCTTCGCCTATTTATTCCCCGAGACGCGAAAACCCTAAAACACCGAGCCTTTCATCCAGAACATATTCGCTGCCGCCGCCGTCGTCAACCCTAACTCGGGGGGTTCCTGAAGCTCTTCCCGGCACCCTGCCGGAGAGGGGAATCATCACCGGAGGGCTCTACATCGCCATGCCCGCCTCCGGAGTGATGCGTGAGTAGTTCATCCTTGGACTATGGGTCCATAGCAGTAGCTAGATGGTTGTCTTCTCCACTTGTGCCATCATGTTTAGATCTTGTGAGCTGCCTATCATGATCAAGATCATCTTATTGTAACGCTACATGTTGTGTTTGCTGGGATTTGACTTATATTGATACCTATGTGGAGCTGAATATTATATTATCATGTCTATGTCATTTGTGATCTTGCATGCTCTCCGTTACTTGTTGAAGCTTTGGCCACGTGAATACTTGTAACTCCAAGAGGGGGTATTTATGCATGATAGTTGGGTTCAACCTCTATTTAACCTGGATAGTGACAGCAAGTTCTAAGGTTGTAGATGTGTTGTTGCCACTAGGGGTAAAACAGCAATGCTTTATTCAAGGATGAATGTATTGTTTACATTACGCACATTACTTAATGCAATTGTCTGTTGCTTGCAACTTAATACTGGAAGGGGTACGGATGTTAACCGGAAAGTGGACTATTTAGGCATAGTTGCATGCTGGATAGCGGTCTATGTACTTTGTCGTAATGCCCAAATGAATCTCATAGTAGACACCACAGCTCACACATGCATGTTATATGCACTTATCAATTGTCAATTGCCCAGCTGTAATTTGTTTACCCAGCATGTTAGTTATCTTATTGGAGAGACACCACTAGTGAACTGTGGACCCCGGTCCATTCTTTTACATCTGAAATACAATCTACTGCAATCATTGTTCTCTACTGTTTTATGCAAACAAACATCATCTTCCATTCGATACGTTTAACCCTTTGTTTTCAGCAAGCCGGTGAGATTGACAACCTCACTGTTAAGTTGGGGCAAAGTAGTTTGATTGTGCTGTGCAGGTTCCACGTTGGCACCGGAATCCCTGGTGTTGCGCCGCACTACACTCCTCCACCAACACCTTCGAAGCAAACCTCGTTTTCCTACTGGTCCGATTAAACCTTGGTTTCATACTGAGGGAAAACTTACTGCTGCACTCATCATACCTTCCTCTTGGGGTTCCCAACTGACGTGTGACGTACAAGCAATTGTTTCTGGCACTATTAACCTAGAGCCACCAAGGGGACTTCTCCTTAAGCTCCCCCGAGTCAGTCGAAGAAGAATCAGAATCCTCGCCTCGAGTGGCACGAGGAGGCGAGCTTTCTGCAGTCGATTTCGTTTCGTCTGCACGACGGCGCTTCAGGAGTGGAAGCTCGTCCTCTTCTTCCTCTTGCTCGGAGTTCTCTGCTTCCTCTGTAGGGGTGTGCGCGGAGGCGAGTGAGATGTCATCGGCTTTATGATCAGCCAGCAATACCTCTGTCTCCGCGGTATTCCCATCTTCGGGTAGCGGGGGCAGGCACTTGAGGGGAACATGACCCTGTACACAATCTAGTCATAAGCTATCACTCGACAAAAATCATATCTCCTATGCTAAATGCATAAAGGAAAGACAGCAAATACCTCAGGTAAAGGATGCTCACTGTCAAAAGCGTCGACAGGACAATCGAGCGGGCAGCTATCGTTCGCCGTAAGCTTGGTGATCGACCGAACTCGCTTCTCCACATCATCAGGTGCCGGCAGAGTTTGGCCAGGCACCAAACGCGTCGGGTCCTGTGGACCCTGAAATGCCCACATGGGGTGCGCTCGCACTCGCAACGGTTGTACACCTCTCTTGATGAAGGTCGAAATCAAATGCAGGCCGCTCACTTCGCGGCCCGCAGTCTTCATATGCTTGGCAATCTTGGCCATTAAAGGCTTCACCTCAGCCTCTTCAGCACCAGTGGTCTGATGCAGCCTAGCCCGTGTCTTCACCAGAGGCGCGTGGGGATCAAATCGCGGCAGTCCCTCTTGGTTGGTGGTGAAGTAGAACCACTTCTGCCTCCAACCTTGCGCAGATTCGACTTGCTTAATGTCAAAATATGCGACTTCTTTGCGGCTCTGGATGTTGAAGCCGCCAACAGCATAAACGCCTTTCTTCCCGGCGTTCTCCCTCACAGTGAGGATCTTCTTCCAAAGACCCCAATGCGGGTGCACACCCAAGAAACACTCACACAGCACAAAGAACACAGCAATGTGCATAATGGAGTTGGGCGTAAAATCGTGCAACTGCACCTTGTACGCATACATCAGAGCCCGCACAAAATCGTGAATAGGGAATGATAATCCCCTATTCACGAAGTCGTGGAAGCATACGCGCTCGCCCTCCTTGGGTTGAGGGCTTACCTCGTCTCCGGGGAGGCGCGTCGTCAGCAGCTCGGCGGAGGGGATCTATCCATCCCGCCGGTACCCGTCTAGCCTGGACAACTTCATGGTGGACCGCGTCCAGTCGCCGGTCTTCTTATCCAGGGTCACGTCCTCGCTACCCTTGGTGGCAGCGGTGCTCGTACTCCCACCAGCTACCGCGGCGGCGGCAGCAAGAGCAGCTTTCCTCTTGGGCGCCATGGAGGTGGTGGCTCGCAAGAGAGAGGGGGCGCGCAGCGCAGAGGTGGAAGAAGAAGCAACGGCGGCGGTGCACGAATGGCAAGTAAAGAAATTATTTATGCCGCCACACCCTTTTAACCTCAGCACAAAGAATCCGCATCGTTGATGCGAGATCGTGGGCAGAGCTGCATATCCAGCCATACACGTGGCAGCCACGGAGGGCAACCGTCACCGGCCACTCCGCCCACTACGCACGTAAAACGAGGAACCATCATCACGGCCCCGTGAAAACCACGTCAGAGCGGTCAAATCTAGTCCAAACGGCACCGTCGTTCGGTCAAGCGCTGCACAATGGGCCCACATACGTGTCACGTCCCATCCATCACAGCATAACGCACGCCACCATGTGTCAGGAAGCGCAGTCGCCAGAAACGTCATCCCTGACGTCATTGCAAGCATCTGTTCAGAAAAGTATTCGAGTTCGCCCAATGCATATCGTTCACTCGATTGTCTTGATTGGTTCGGGTGTGAAAAAGCAACGTTAAGGCAAAAATTGGTCACTCGACCGTTCCTTCGACTAAGGCATATTACTCCCATCGGGAGCGTATCAAAAAATTTTCCGACTAAGAGTATAGGGGATAAAAAATATTTGAGATTATCCTCCATTGCAAGCAATAAAGCACAATCTCGGGGCTACTCCCATCGGGAGCGCTGTCGCGCACCCGATAGAATAACGGCAAATATCAGTCGACAAAGGACACGATGATACGTCTCCAACGTATCCATAATTTCTGCTGTTTCATGCTTATATTATACCATTTGCTATATGTTTTATATACACTTCGTATCACTTTTATGCATTTTCTGGGACTAACCTATTAACAAGATGCCACAGTGCCAGTTCCCTGTTTTCTGCTGTTTTTGGTTTCAGAAAGTTACTTCTGAAAATATTCTCGGAATTGCACGAAACAAAAGGCCAGGTCCTTATTTTTCCAGCACGTACACGGAGTCCGAAGGAGAGACGAAGAAGTGCCACGAGGTGGCCAAACCACCAGGTGGCGCGGCTGGGCCCACAGCCGCGCCTGGGTGTGGTTTGGGCCCCTCGGGCCTCCACCGACATCGCCCCTTCGCCTATATATTGCCTCAGACGCAAAAACCCTAAAATACCAAGTCATATTTCCAGAAGAGTTCCGCAGCGCCGCCGCCATCGACGACAAGTTTCGGGGGACAGAATCTCTGTTCCGGCACGCCGCCGGGACGGGGAATTGCCCCCGGAGTCATCTCCATCGACACCACCGCCATCTTCATCGCCGCTGCTGACTCCCATGATGAGGAGGGAGTAGTTCTCCCCCGAGGCTGAGGGCTCTACCGGTAGCTATGTGGTTCATCTCTCTCTCCCATGGCGTGATCTTTATGTGATCATGTGTATTGCTAGTATCGCTGAATACATTAATAATGTTTATGCTACTCAAGTGATTTTGTCTAGTTTCTGGAGTCGTTGTGACAACACGGTATCAAGGTGACAGTGTGGGTACTCGTGTGACTCTATGAATAATTTAGATATCTATCATGGCTTGTTCTTGGGAACTGTGGTGTTTGTTTACTCAGACTTTGAGGAGTGCTTTTGCAGCCCTACACGTAGTACTCTTGTGTTATCAAGAAGGAGAATAATCCCGAGCAGTATTTACTTGTGTTCAGTTGTGCTAATCTAGTTGAATATGTAGATGTTACTCTTTATCTATTATGCACTCTATAGGTTACTTTAATATGAACTCCGGTACTCTCCACGGTGTAAAGGTGACAGTGTGTGCACCGTGTGTGATTCCTTTATGACGTTGTGGAGCTTGTTTACTCCGGCTTGAGGTGTGCTTTTGTAGCCCTACACAATGAATGGTGTTTGTTATCCAACAAGAGAGTGTTTAAGAGTAGCTTTTATTTATTCAGTTATGAGATCATTGTTGAGAGTGTCCACTAGTGAAAGTATGATCCCTAGGCCTTGTTTCTAAGCATTGAAACACCGTTTACATCAAGTTCTGCTACATGTTTGCTTGCTGCCATCTTTATTTCAGATTGCAGTTACTACTTATAATCATCCATATTACTTGTATTTCACTATCTCTTCGCCGAACTAGTGCACCTATACATCTGACAAGTGTATTGGGTGTGTTGGGGACACAAGAGACTTCTTGTATCTTAATTGCAGGGTTGCTTGAGAGGAATATCTTTGACCTCTACCTCCCTGAGTTCGATAAACCTTGGGTGATTCACTTAAGGGAAACTTGCTGCTGTTCTACAAACCTCTGCTCTTGGAGGCCCAACACTGTCTACAAGAATAGAATCGTGCGTAGACATCACACGACTCGTCCAATAAAGTTCAAAATACTACAAAAAACATACTCGCAAAATCCCCGAGTTGCGTCCGCCGCAAATATCTCGGATGCTGCGTGCATAGTGCAAAGGTAAGACCCGCAGAACTTTCGAGCTGGGCTAAGGACCGTTCCAGCAACGTCAACCCTTATACTTTCCATGTCAGCAGACATGATGAAAAATCCCGATGGACGCGTTGGGTAAAATTCAAAATTATACTGCAGATCGATTCAGTAAGACCTCCGCGGCCTAGTCGAGTCTGACCAGTCTGTTCCAGATTCGAGTCCGGGGACTTAAGTTTGATTGAAAGCTAGTAAGGTTTTACCCGAATGTGTAGTTAACCAGTCCCGATCCGTCGAGTGTACTGGGCCTGCTAAGCTATTATCCCTTGATCATCATAAGCAAAAACCACAGTCGATGAGATACTCGACATAGCCAACATGCGCTATTCATACAGGAATTCCAATTATAATATACAAAATACAAAGCATATGACGTGCACTTACGAACGAGTCCATGCCCGATTCTTCGAGTCAGAAAAGTACTCGGGGGCTACTGACAAGGATATACATCTCGGGTACCCTACCGTGAGGGTACCTGGTGCACGTAACGACTAAGCCCCAATAGCGAAGAGCCTACTCGAAGCCCAAGACAAGAGGCCCAAGAAGATGGAGTACCCTCCAAGATTAGACATATGCATAGTCGATTTAGGCTTTTCTTACATGTAATCTGGGTCGGTTACGAACTCCCGAGACCCAGCCTATTATATAAAGGTTGGGAGGGCCGCTGATCCAGAACAAGCAATACTCGAACCACCAAAAGCTCTAGCGAGATCGACATCTCGCCGGAGCCTCCGTGTAACCGCATAATCTCACACGATCAATACCAAACAAGCAGGAAGTAGGGTGTTACTCTCCGGAGGCCTGAACCTGGGTAAATCTTTGCCTCTGCTTGTCAGCCGATGAAACTACCAGTACTACCACGTTCTCTCCCCATAATCTCAACCCTAGGTCCTTAACCATGGGATTTGATGAGTTAACCCCTCGTCAGCGGCCGAACCCGAGGTGGTGCAGAGGAGATCGGCGACGACTCGCGCCTGTGGTAGAGCAATGGATTCCGTCGGCGCTAGCGCTCGAGGTGGACCATGGAGATTGGCGGCAGTCACGTGCGAGAAGAAAAATGGCTTGATTAAGTTTTTAGGGTTCTTCTATACCTTAGTTATTTTTGAAATGGCTTGGTGGTAATTTTGGAACTTGACAAAAAGACTGACAAGTTTATTCTTCTAAGTTAACGGTCAAATAGCGGTCAACTAACGTAGGTGGTATTTTCGGAACCACGACACTCATTTAATGACATTCTTAAAACGAAGACTAGTTTGATGGCATTTTGGGAACGCTGATGGCATTCTCAGAATTTCCTCTTGTTCCTATGGTAAGCTACAAATTTTGAAACTTAGTATGTATTTGTTATTTTTATATAGATAACAAAAGAACTTAGTATGTAGTTGTGCAGAGATGCACTGCTATTGGCTAGTTCTTTAGAGAACGAGAGGAGGAATGTCGTGTCTTACCCGAAAAAAAGAATGTGACGTCTTGCTATTAATTTGATTGCTTGTATTAGAATTGTGCTTGCTCTCCAAACAATGGTGTCTTTCTATTGCTATTGCTATTTGGTGTGCTCTCCAAACTGTGCTACTGACGACATGCTAGTTGCTCCGTGTCACATCAGACGTGTGTCTTTGTGCATAAGAGTTGCTTATCATAGTTGTGAAGTTTCCTAAACGTGTTTTGAAATTGTCTATTGATGTTGTAAAGTTGCCTACCATACCGGTATTGTGTTAAGTTTCCTACCCGTGTTTTGAATTTGTCTACCAATGTTGTGAAGGTGTCTTCCGGTTCTGTCAGTTGTTGTGTATCTAGCTTCTTCGTCTCACCAAATTTGCGTCATTGCATATTAGAGTTGCACTGTTTCACATCTCAGAGTTGCTATGTTGCTTGCGTCGTTGTGCATTAGATTTGGCTACCGGTGTTGTGAAGTTTTCTGCACATGTTTTGAAATTATCTATCTATGTTGTAACGCCTACCGGTGTTGTGAAGTTGCCTACCAGTGGTTTGAAGTTGTCTACTAATGTTGTGAAGTTTCCTACCGGTATTGTGTGAAATTTCCTACCCGTGTTTTGAAGTTGTTTACCGATGTTGTGAAGTAGTTTTCCAGTTTTGTGAAGTTTTCTATTGCTGTTGTGAATCTAGCTTATTCATCTCACCAAAGTTGTGTTATTACACATCAAAATTGTTTTGTTTCACATCAGAGTTGTGTCATTGCACATTAGAGTTGTGTTGTTGCGCATTCGAGTTGCCTATCGGTACTATGAAGTTGTCTACCGATATAGTGAAGTTTCCTACCGGTGTTGTGAAGTTGTCTACCAGTGTATTGAAGTTGTCTACCGATGTTGTGAAGTTCTCATTCGATTATGTGAAGTTGTCAACTGCTGTTGTGAATCTTACTTCTTCGTCTCGGCAAAGTTGCGTCATTGCATATCTAGAGTTGCTCTGTGTCACATCAGACTTGCGTCGTTGCGCATTAGAGTTGAGTACTAGTGTTTTAAAGTTGCCTACCCATGTTTTAAATTGTCTACCGATGTTGTGAAGTTGCCTACCCATGTTTTGAAGTTGTCTACTGTTTTGGTGAAGTTGCCTTCCGATTATGTGAAGTTGTCTACTGCTGTTGTGTATATAGCTTCTTCGTCTCACCAAAGTTTTGCCATTGCGTACCAAAGTTGTGTTTAAGTGTTGTGGAGTTGCTTATTTCTGTTGTGACATTGCTTTGTGACACACTGCACTTGCTTTTCAAAAACAGCTAGTACATAACTGATCATTGTTGTTATAAAGTTGCTTTATTCCTTATAAAAGTTGCCCAATGCTGTTATAAAATTGCCTACCGTTGTTTTGAATCTATTTTTTTCCATCGCGCACAAAGTTGCTTCGTAGCTCACCAAATTTGCTTAGTCACGAACAAAAGTTGCTTCTAATTTTTTTCATCGCGAGGGTTTCAAAATAAAAAATGGATATTCCGACACTAACGGATGCAATTAGAGAACTTGCCTGTGGCAAGATGGTTAGGTGGATGGTTAGGTGCTCATAGGGGTAGGGTGTGCGTACGTGCATTCATAGGGGTGAGTGTGTGCGCGTGTATATGAGTGACTGCGTTGTACTGTGTTTCTCAAAAAAAAATGCAATTAATGCAAAGCAGACATGAATCTGACCACGTGAGGGACAAATTCTTTCCAAAGAAGTTGGCGTCGGATCCAACTATCGAGCGCGCGTGCGCTGCCTAGACCGATCTACGATTGTTACGCCCTCAAGAAAAGTGCACTATTTTCTCCTCTGTTCGTAATTGTTTTTTTTTTTT
Organism: Poa pratensis; assembly: GCA_947311845.1. Taxonomy (NCBI): domain Eukaryota; kingdom Viridiplantae; phylum Streptophyta; class Magnoliopsida; order Poales; family Poaceae; genus Poa; species Poa pratensis. The sequence goes on along the minus strand of CAMZMU010000049.1, from coordinate 26,193,304 downwards.
CACCTATGGACGCAGTGTCCTGCGGAAGTGCGGAAGGCTCAAGCCTGCTCTCGCCTCCCAGAACACCCAATGGCGCCGCCGCTACCGGCGCGATCTCCTCGTGCACGTCCGCCTTCCGGTTTGCCTATTCGACAGCGTTCGCGTGGTCCGTCACCCCTCTCAGGCCGGAAACCAAGATCAAAGGGGAACGGAAGCCCTATGTGTAGGAGGATGATGGTGCGGCGGCCAGTCCAAACAAGTTTGTGCCTCTCTGCATCCCAGTTCTTCATCTTCTCTGATAGCTCGATTGTATGAAATTCACATGAGAATGAGATGTTCATCTTACTGTTGCGTCGCACGGCTACCTAGTCTTTTGTTTGTGTATTTTGGAGTTGGTGCTGGGAGTTCGTCTGAACAAATCTGGCGTCGAAATAAAAAGTACAAATCTAGGGCACATAAGCTTTTTTTCCACTCAGAGAAATAGAAGGATCTTGATTTTTGCACAAAATATCAAAAATTTCACTTTATCTTGTTGAGGCATATTAAGGTCTCTTCTGTTACTTGCTAAAACAACAGATAATACATTCATGTGTACTGCAGTATGTGTAATTTGTATTTCCTATGCTGTACGTGGCCCCTTCCAGAAAAAAACAGAGAATTTTTCTCATGATGAACTTATAACTTCTGTTCGAGATTATTAGTCTATTTGAGCAAATCTTGGCTATTTACCAAGTGTGGTCGCTAGTCTTGTCCTCTTGAGACCTGTTCTCCATTATGACATCTCTATGTTGCAGATAACCATGGATCCAGAGATTCATCAGTTACAATACATAGCCCTCCGGATATTTTTGAAGGTTCGGAAAAACTAGTCTTGATAAACTTCCAGAGGTATACAACAGTATGCTGATTCCCTAATACAATCTCATTTAAAATATTAGTATTGCTATTGATACTCTGTTAATTTGGATGATAAGTGTTATGATTTTCAAATGAACTCATAAACCATATCTGCCCAAGAATTCATGATTTCATTGACTAGTACTTCTATCAATCATTTGGGAAATTACGTGCACTTGGCACCACCTCAGACATCTGGGCTTTTGACCATACTAATAGCAAACTGTCAAGGCTAAGTGAGAAGGGCATGTACAGTGTAAATAGATGTCCCAAAGTCACTGCAGTGCTATTGGAATCTGTGTGCTTAATTCCTCCGTTGTGTAATTATAATGCACTGCAAAGCATGTATATAAATCTTACTGAAGCTTGCAGTGCTATTGGAATTGTAAGTGTGAGCTTTTTAAGCATTTTTTCACAGGATATCTTGAGGCATATACATTCTCTTGTGCCACTACGGGATGCTGCTCGTGCTGCATGTGTATCTCATCAATTTCGACGTTCCTGGAGATGCTTTCCTAACCTCACATTCGATCTGGAAGAATTGGGCTTGAATAAGGACCAGGGCGTACAATATGAAGAAAGGGCAAAGAATTTTATGGACAGAGTCCACAACATCCTTCAGAACCACTCTGGCATTGGTGTGAAGACTCTTAAGCTTAATCTTTGCGCTTGTCGTACTTTCATCACGGCTTATTATGTGGAGAGCTGGCTTAAATGTATTGTTAAGCCTGGAATCATGGAACTTGCTGTGAATCTACCTTCGAACCTGGATTACAACTTTTCATGCTCACTTTTCTCGGACGACGCTAGAAGCTCGCTTCAGTCTCTGTTCCTCTTATCTTGTGATTTTCATCCGAAATCAATAACTGGTTGCTGGAGAAGCTTGACGAGTGTCCGTCTGCGCTCTGTCCGAATCACCGAGGAGGAATTTGGGTGCTTTCTTTCCAGTACTTTTGCCTTGGAGAAGTTGTGGCTATCGAGTTGCGATGAGATGGTTATCTTGAAGATACCTTCTCTTCTGCAGAAGCTGAGTTTCCTTGATGTGTCCCATTGCAGAACGGTACAGATGATAGAGAGTGATGCTCCAAAGCTCTCCACGTTTATCTATGTAGGTCCCCCGATAAAAATATCGTTCGGGGACTCTTGTCCGGTAAAGAACATGACTGTGAGTAGTTCAGCATATTCTGGTATTGTCCAGTTTGCTCGGACCAGGCTTCCCTTGATTGCTTCGAATCTCCAAACCCTTACCCTGTCAACATATAGAGAGGTATGTATTTAATCATCTATAGTAGTTAATTTCTTTGGAACTTAAAACTATCAGAGACATAGGAACATGATTAACCATTGAGCCTATCTTTCTTCAGGCGTTCAATACACCAATGGTAACGGGCAAATTCCCCCATCTGAAATACTTGAATATTTATCTTTTTGGAGGAGACAATTTCAGAGGCTATGATTTCTTCCCTCTGGTATCTTTCCTAGAAGCTTCTCCTGCCTTGGAATGTTTCAACTTGTGTGTAAGTATGCTAACCTATTTGAGCCACTGATATGTTGAAAGCAATCAATTTTCAGTCTTTGGATGTATTATCATTAATTATGTTGGCGTCTTTAATACATTGAGCTGTTAGAGGATATAGTGACATCAGTGTTAGTAGATCCTATGCAGGCAGGTGAACATGAAAATTTAAGGCACGATTCTATTCTTGGAGACTCCAGCGGAGAAATGAGGCAGGTTCCGGGGTTCCGCCATGTCAACCTCAAGAGAGTATGCATCACTGGATTTTGCTCCGCGAAGAGCATGGTTGAGCTGATATGTCAAGTCCTTGAGAGCAGTCTGTCACTGCAAGTTTTGGTGCTCGACACCACCCTTGGGTTTGAAAGTGCAAATGTGGAACCAGGCAAATGCCACATCATGGGTAAGGAAGCTCTCACCGAAGCTAACAGAGCTGTTGAGGCTTTTCGAACCTATGTTGAGGAGAAAGTACCCTCAAGTGTTGGCTTCAAGGTTTGGGAGCCTTGCAAACGGTGCAATACTCGCAAATCTATGCGTACCTAAGTTGCTTTAATTTATGTCTACAATGTTAAGCTATACTATGTAAATAAGGAAAAGTCAGAAAGATTTTGTAACGCCATTACCACAGAATTGTGTAGGCTGTTGTTAATCTGTCATGTTTTCCCCATGTTTATGAGTAAATTTGATCTTAGGCAGCGGCGGTGCCAAGTATGTGATGTCATGTACATAATAATCCTTGCCGTCGTAGTGAATTGCTTGGTTTATTATCCATGCATGCCCCCATGCTGATAGAGATATCTCCCATGCCTCCCATGCAATTTTGCATTATATTGAGCACGCGGGACACGGATGAATACAAACTAGCAGAGTTTTCTTTTAGAAGAAAAGCTAGCTGCATGCACGTTATCTGTCGATCGAATCCCCAACCGTTTATACTATATATAGTCTGTTTGGGTACAGGTAATTTTTCTGAAACCTTAGCCCTTAGGCATTCAGTTCAAATTTAGACTAGATGCGAAAGCTTATAAACTATCCCTGATCTAAACAGGGAAGTCCCTTAGTAAGTTGGGTTAATTTGAACCGTAAATAAAACTCTACTATATACTGTACTTGTTATCTTTCTCTCTCGAACATTATCCATTAGTAGATGACTGTCAATTATTTCTTGTGATAACAGAGTGAGTAGGTGATCTGCCAACCACTTGTACGTGAATATGTCTTCTGGCAAACCAACCATATAATTCAAGATGGGATATCCGCATCAATGCGAACTCGACCATTAATTAGTATACTAAGAGCAAGAACAATAGCTCCGTCGGCAGCGGGCTACAAGCCTATGCCACGTCACGTAAATTCTCCGTGAAAAAAAAAGCAGTACAGTAGAGCAGGCTATAGTGTCTGCTTTATTGAATATTCAAATAATTTAATACTTGTAGCGTGGTGCTACATGCAAGACACAGAAACATTCAATCAATGCTATAGCCAGCTTCAGTGGCGGTCCAGGAATTTGTCGAAGCCTGGGCACGTCGCAAAGCAAATAATTTTTTTTCGGACAAATATAAATATCAAATGAAGTAAATATTTTTTCACAATAGTTTTAATGGAGAAACACACATACAATACATTACGTGTCAGGATTGATTTCGGGACAATGGTCGATGAGAGTCGGGATTGATTCATGAGCATAGTTTAAAAGCTCTCGATATTTTAAAATTTTGAAAACAGAATTTAAAAAAATTACATGTATACATACAAATATATCTGCAGAGATTTGCTAGATAATACGTTCTATTTTAGTTTACACAAAATTCACCAAAAATGTGGTTCTAAAAAGGAAAAATAAATACTATTTTCTCTTCCAACATTTATCTTTTTTGTGTAGGCCACAAATGTAAAAAAATATTCAATTCAAATTTGATCGTACACATTTTTTTGCGGAGGAGTTTTATTTCATAGTGAAAATAGAGTTACAGTTGCCTAAACAGTGAGCAACTCTATTCTGATTTTGATGAATTTTACACAATTGACATGTATATATACTTGTATGTTTTTTCGAAAATAATTGGAGGCCTAAAATTGAAATTTCGATTTTTTAAAAAAGTGGGATCAGTGGAGTTTTGGAGCTACAAATGATTTTTGCAAAATACCCCATTTATGGGAGAAAAATGATGTTATATAAAAGACAATAGACAGATTCAGCAATGTTGGTATTGACAAAAGACGGATTCAGCAAGGTTGGTATTGAGCCTCACATGAATGTGGCACACGGCATGGCTGCACATGTCTTGTTTATTTCTTACCGGAGTTTTACTACTGCGATCATTGGCTGCCTGACTGCCTCTGCCTGTCTGCATGTGCAAGGAGCGGTCAAGGCTGACGAATTTGCCTTTCTCATTAAAAAAATGCCGCACGGATTTGCCCATGCCAGCTCCTCGGTTTGTGGCTGGAAACGAACTTCGCAATGGGCGAGCTGCAGCCAAGCACGATATGCATGTGATTAGTGGACCTGTACCGCATGGCAAACAGTGCAATCCAGAATCATGTCCACCCCGGCCGCAGCACACACGGCCCAGCGCGCAGTGCCCACGTATCGGCAATAAATATCCATCGTCTACCTCTGGTGCTCTACGACCAATCTGGCTAGCTTTGCTCTAATGCTATTGGCGCTGGAGGTGAGGGCTGTTTTGGAAAGACTCAATTGAAACGAATCCTTTGTGGGACAAATGAAAAAAAGTTATACGCCTTCTTTACTGGAACGGAGGGAGTACTTGCTCTAATGCTTCGTGCCCAGAGGTAGAGAGACGACGAGAAAAAAAACAAGGAAGAAATGACCTTCAAGCTTGTCCGGGCAACGCAATGGCACCTCTTGCCGTTGCTGCTGCTCCATCTCGCCCCCGGCCGTGTGCTGCTCCCGGGCTCGGCGGCGGCGTCGACGGTGGTCACACACTTGCCAGGATTCGATGGCCCTCTCCCTTCTACCTCGAAACCGGGTAAGCACCGACAGCCAAAACTTCGTTGCCGGCCGGTTCGATCCTGAAGCGGCTGTGCGATGCAGGTACGTGGGCGTGGAGGAGGAGACCGGGACTGAGCTTTTCTACTACTTCGTCGAGTCGGAGCGGAGCGTCAGCACGGACCCCGTGATCCTGTGGCTCACGGGCGGGCCTCGCTGCACTGTCTTCAGCGGCCTCGCCTTTGAAGTTGGTCAGTCAGGACGCCGAAATAATCAGCACCCTACATTTTTTTTCTTCGGTTGCTAGCTCACAGTTTAATGAGCTGCCTGATATCCATGATCCATCCATCGCCGTGCAGGTCCTGTGAAGTTTGTGTTGGCACCCTATACTGGTGCTCTGCCGCAATTAGTATATAACCCTTTGACATGGACGAAGGTAAGAAGACCATCATCCATCCATGATGCTTGAGATGATGTTCCTCTTCCTCATTTTCTTCTCTGTTTTGTGGTTAACTGACAACGGCTATCAGATGGCAAGCATCCTCTTCTTGGATTCGCCTGTCGGCTCGGGTTTCTCGTACGCGCGCGATCCCAAAGGTTATGATGTCGGCGACTACTCATCGTCTCTGCAAGTCCAAATATTTCTGAATAAGGTGATTAGAGGAATGATTAATTGTTGTCCTACCGTCAGCACGGTCTTGAATGGACGAACGTCGTGCGTTTATTCCCTGACCGCTCTATGCCTGGCTATGCAGTGGTTCACTGATCATCCCAAGTACCTTTCAAATCCTTTCTACTTCGGAGGCGATTCATACGCCGGAAAAGTGATTCCATTAATCGCACAAAGAATTTCAGAAGGTGATCCTCTCTTTAGAATACTGCACGCACACATCCTGATGAATGTGTAATAAACGCCTTCTAAAAAAAATGTATCATCGCACTTTAGAATACCCTATCACCACTTAATGCATTTCCAGCTCTAATTTTCTTCACGAGGTTTAAAGGACTAGTGCAGTAGTGCGGGAGGTTCTTCAAATAAAAATAGAAAAGAAAATAAAAATTTCAATTTCTTCCGAGTCACCAAGCTCGCTTTTAAATTTTCTTCTACAATGCTCCAGGAATTGAAAAGGGGCAGCAGCCTCTTATTAATCTCAAGGCAAGTTTTTCTCTACCCTTCAAACACTTGCTATTTGCAACAGATCAGAAACGAGTGCAATGAGTGTGTGACCCTGATCACGTCTCTAATTTTTTTTTGAGTTAATGCAACTATTTCCAGGGCTATCTGGTCGGCAACCCTATAACAGACCCCAAGTTTGATACAAATTTCCGAATTCCAAGTGCTCATGGCTTTGGGATTATATCTGATCAAATATACGAGGTAATCACACATTCATTCGCTGACAAAAGTGCGATGATACATTTTTTTGGTAGTATCTACTTGTTGAACTAAGAATTTGTAGCATTTTTTTTTCAAAGGCCGCAATGAAGAACTGCAACGGAGATTTTGTAAACCCGTCGAATCAATTGTGTGCCGGGGTGCTGCATAAAATCGAAAATGTAAAATTTACGTATTACCTATTGTTCTCCGGTGAACTACTTGTGTTGCCAACGTCAACTAACGTACATCCCTTTTACCACAGCTTATTTTTCAGATTGCAGATGCACACATTTTGTACAAACATTGTGTCGACGATCCCTGCCAAAACCGTTCGATGATGCTTCACGAAGAAACTTTCTGCTGGAAGAATCTATCCATATAAACGCAGCACCTATTCGACCCGAGTTGGATTGTTTTGTTAGTGTTTCTTCATCACTTGAGTGTCAATTCGATAGAAGAATTTTGCTGAACGTGACAATGTCACATGGCACTCTATTACCATATCATGGACTTATCTGCGTGTCTCATTTCTAAACTGCAGACATATGGTTACTACCTTGCATACTTTTGGATGAACAATAACTTGACAAGAAATGCCCTCGGGGTCAAGGAGGTAAACATGCATGATATTTTGCTAACGTTTCTTGTAGGAAGTATTATCTGCATTTCTAATGTCATTAAGTGGCATTAGCTTTTTTTTGGCTCCAACGTTATACCTAGTTGGTAGAAGATTGTTGTTGCAAGGTCAAAAGTGCAAAACAACACAGTTTTGAACCCTAAATAGTCTTCAGTTTTCTTGTGACCTTAAAATTTCCAAACCGCCCAAACATAACCCTAAGCTTGCAAAACCGTTTACCTTTAACCCTGAATTTTTACTCAATCTACTGTTTTTCTTATTACTTTCAAATCGTCGAAAATAAAACAAAAATTCACAATTTTTTCACTTTTGAACTCTTCGCTAATTTCAAAAGTGAACAGTTTGGTGATTTTCTGGTTCATTTTAGACAGTTTTGAAGTTGAGGCAAAGTTAAGGGTTTTGATAGTGGATATTTTCCTACTCCAGATATTTGGGACAATTGACAATAAATAAATTTGGCATTAGGAAACAATTGGCGAGTGGATAAGGTGCAACAAAGTGCTCCCGTACACATCTGATATGGATAGCAGCATAACGTACCATCTCAACTTAACCACGAGAGGTTACCGGGCACTCGTCTATAGGTAAAGGCACATCATCAATGCAAGTTTCATTATTCATAGTATTGACTCAGAATCTCGTTCCTCATTTTCTAACTAGAACCCGAGTGAATGCAGCGGAGACCATGACCTCCAGGTACCATTGCTCGGCACTCAGGCTTGGATCAGATCCTTGAACTTCTCCATCATTGATGACTGGAGGGCATGGCATCTCGATGGCCAGGCTGCAGGGTCAAGTCATCTAAGTCATTTTTCCATCAATTTTGAATATGATAAATGTTATTATTTTCTTCTGAATGCATCCTTTCTTTGGAGCAGATTTACGATAGCATACGCGAACAACTTGACATTCGCCACAATAAAGGTTATCTTGCTTCACTCTTCAAACCATGTTCCTTGTCCACGCATTGTATGGGACAACCATATGTGTTATCCATGATAGAGCCCCTAATGATTTGTTTCTTTCTGCAGGGTGGTGGCCATACTGCTCCAGAGTACCAGCCTGAAGAATGCTTTGCCATGGCCCAAAGGTGGCTGGACAATGAGCCTCTTTGACGCCTCTTCTTCGATCGCTTCAGGGTTCAGACATCACAACCACTTTTGAGGCGCATCAAATAGCCAAGAGTCTGATGACCCAGCAAGCATAGCCCATGTATTGTTAAGTTGAATGACACATCATAACATGTACTACACCATGACACATTTCTATGCGTGTTTGAGTATGCGTGTTTTATATTAAATGAGGGAGTACATTAAGAATCCACGTGCACAAGATTCCAAGTACTGATCCTAAGTAAATATTCTGCTAACATTTTGTTATAGTCAAAGATTGGCCACGATCCTGCTACCATCCTTAATTGGAATCAGCAGCATCGAGGGCCATCACTCCATGTGACATGTCTGCAGTTTTAATCAACATGAAGTTCCATGCGCAAGGATGTGGACCGGGACATAATTGTAGTACGGAGTACGTTCCATTTCCAGCCTTAGCACGAGGAAAAGATTGGCAGTGCCGAAGGATTCTTCTAGATGGCTACTCAAATTCCTCACGGCGAGAAGCTCGCGACTCTCGCGACTCCTTCCTTCCTCGCCTCCGTCTCTCGCGACTCCTTCCTTCCTCGCCTCACCTAGGGTTTCGGGCGCCGCGCCTCCCCTCTCCTCTCTCGTGCGTCAGTCGCCCCCGTGGCGGCGGCGCGCCTCTCAGCTCTCCCCGCCTCGGCCCCTCCCTTCCATATCTTCCTCGTCGCCGCCGCTGGCAGTGACTTCCGGGGCGTTGCCCGGGGGCGCCGGCGGCGGCGGTTCGTCTCTCCCCGCGCCAGGTGTTGGTGGAGGCGGGGATCCCCAGCCTGGCGGCGGCGTTTCTCGGGCGGCGGTGGTCCGGCTCTGGCCGGGGGCTGGCGTGACGGCGGCGGCGCGTGCAGTCCTGTGCGGGGTGGTGCAGGGCGGCTGGCGACGGTGGTCGACGAGGCGGCGCAGGACTGGGCCCTGCGGCCCAGATCTGGGTCTGGGGCGGGCCGGCTGGTCTTGTTGGGCAATCTACAGCTGGAGGAGAGGAAGAGAGTGGAGGGATAGCGGCGTCGCGGCCGGCCTGTTGCAACGTGGCGGCGAGCTTCACGGACCCGTTTTGGGACCGGTCGGACCCTATTAGAACTGGTGTGCCCCCGTGGGGGGCTTTACAGGCCTGCTCGGCCTGGCCGGATCTGACGGGGACTGGTGTGCTTGCTGCCGCGTCCGGTCGACTACCGGCTTTGACGGTGGAGGTTGTTCCCTCCCGCGCGGCCGTGATACTGCTGACCCCGGTTCACGCTTCTCCTCACCTCCGTCTTGCAGACCTCGTGACGATAGCTTCGGTGCGACGACGATGGTGGCTTCGTGACCGTTTGGCGCATGTTGGTGGGCGGCTTGTCTGATTGAGTCGAGGCTCATCCTTGTGGGGCTCCTGTGCTATCGATCGCCCGAGGTTGAGGATATGGTTTTCGGGAGAAATCCTTGTCGGTTCGCCCGACACCGACGCGGTGCCACTTCCGGGTGACATCTTTCCTTCTTGAAGGGCGTCGTGGCTACCCTTGTCCGTTTCCTTTATGTACCGGGGGAAACCCTAGGACCAGGTGCTGGTCCGGGCAGCAGCGTAGTTTCCCTTCTTGAAGGTGCTGCTTGGTACTTGACGATCCGATGCTAGGAGCGTGGTGGTTCTTCGGAGGGCGCGGCGGTTGTGGGTCACAGTCGCTTAGTCAATCCGCCTATGTCTCCTTTTGTTTCTTCTTTTTCCTTTTTGGGGTGTTTGTTGGCTGCCACTCCGGCCGGCTGCCACCCCGGCCGCTGTTGTTGGTTGTATGGGTTGTTTGCTATATTAATATAGCGGGGCTTCGGCCTATTTCGCCAAATTCCTCACGGCCGCTGCTTCTCTTTCACTGCCTCCTTCTGCTTGATTTTTTTTTACAAATATAGCCCCTGCCCAACGCAATTGTCAAAAGTAGCCCCCTCCCAATTGTTTTGTCAAAAATGGCCCTGGCGGGAAGACAGAAAAACGACACGTGTCCTTCCGCCATGTGGGATGGCGGGAAGTCTGTTCCCGCCATACCAAGTGGCGGAAAGTCTCCTCCCGCCGTACCAAGTGGCGGGAAGTCCCTTGACACGGAGCACCAGTCTGCGCCTTGTCGTGCTGACCCCACCACCTCCCGCCGCCCCAGCTGACGGAAAGTGCCACGTGTCGCTGTAGGAGACTTCCCGCCATCCCACATGGCGGAAGGACACGTGTCTCTTCCCTGTCTTCCCTCCGGGGCCATTTTTGACAAAACATTTCGGAGGGGCTACTTTTGACAATTGCATTGAGCAGGGGCTATATTTGTAAAAAATCCTTCTGCTTCTCCTGCCGCGGTTTCCGCTCTCGCGCTCCGCGTCGGCGCTCTCCACCTCCCCGGATTCAATGGCCGTCTGCGCGCAAGCTGGTTCTTTTTTTAGACATAAGCCACCACGTGCCCAGCTTTAACTTAATAAAGCCACGAACGGCAACATACATGACAACCGCGGGAACACCATCGTAAGAGGTACTCCCTCCGTTCCATTTTAATTGACTCACATATATCTAGATATGGATGTACCTAACACTAAAACGTGTTTAGATGCATTCATATGTAGATATATGTGAGTCAATTAAAATGAAACGGAAAGAGTAGCTTACAAGGGCCACATAGGCACGAATAGAAAGTTTTTAACTACAAAAGCATCTCAGCTAGACAGGAACATGAGATTGGGCAGCATGGGTGGCCGGCGAGTGAGTAGCAGTAGCCTGCAATGTCTTCACCAGCTCGTTGACCATCAGCAGGAGCCAGGGCCGGGCCGGTAAAATCCGGGCCCTGTGCCAAACTATAAAATGGGGCCTATTCTCTTTTATCAAAATTTGGCAACTAACATGTCAAAAATAAGTGGCAACTAATCCCTACTGAAGTGCCGATCGGGATTGGGGATGGGTGATCGGCTGATCGCAAACTTGAGAAGGAACAGAGCACGACTGGAGCTCAACGCTTCATGTCAGTTTTCTCACGTCGCTAGCTTGGTCGATCGACGAGTTGGCCTCTCGTATCAATCCCGTACATTGTGTCCAGGGCCTACGGATTTTCCGAACCGGTCTTAACTATTAATTTCATTCATCTTTGAAACATATCAATACCGTTTGTAAAGCTGGATTAATTGTAATTTTAATAAATAGATGATGTATACGCCTGTTTTCATACTGTGCAATATAGCTACAAGTCATCATTCGTTAGCCTGCAAGGTTAGTGTGTCGATTTCCCCCTTAGAGAAAAATACTACGTGTGGCTAATCTCATTTTTGTTTTCTGCGGTTAAAAGTTTAAAACAACGGAAACAAATAATATGTGGCAAGGAGGATTCGAACCATTTAACCGAAGTCTGTAGGTGAGTCTAAACTCAATTTTTATTTTCGTGGTTAAAACAATGGACAAATATTATATGCGGCAAGGAGGATTCGAACCATTTACCCAAAATATGTATGTGAGGCTAAACTCATTTTTTTCGCGGTTAAAACAATAGAAAAAATAATATGCGACAAGGAGGATTCGAACCATTTAATTGGATTCTATAGGTTTGGCCAAATTCGAGAAAAATAAAATTATGGTCAAAAAATGCAGGACGAGGATTCGAACCATTTACCTCTCGGAGGACATATTTCGTCCTGACCAATACAGCCCATGTTTCTTTTATGATTTAACTAGCACAAAGCATGTGCGTTGCAACGGGAGATAGCGGCTTGCTCTCACTAGAGAGAGTCCAACGGAACGGCAAATTTGACTATATATGTCAACCTGGGAAGCTCTCATAAAATTTGCATCTTCTGTTTATACTGATCTTTGTTTTACTTATATTCCGACGGACTCTCCAATTTCCACTCTCCAATTTTATCAATACCTTTTTCTTGTGTACCAAAAAATACAGCACCCTCCACATACACATAATAAAAATAATCCATATAATGGATTAGAAGTACAGACATGTTTTCTATATAGATTAGGTATGAAAACGTAGGATATTGTGACTTCATAACAGAAACGGAGCAAGGTGCACTTCTCCTAGTATTTTCAGAGATATGTAGAAACCGTGAAATATTTCCCCCAAATAGAAATCGCTGCGTATTAGAGGAACACACAACTTAACTATTGTGAACTGAAAGAACAACATAGTAACACCAAATTAAATCAAAGCATGTACATGGTGTCATATATGTATCACTCCGTAGAAATGAAGAATGCCGGTAAGTGATAAAAAAATTATGAAGTAACATATTTCATAAACCACCAGCATCAGCAGATTTGCTAGAATGGTGAAACCATATTTTGTACTAATACCTAAACAAAAGGGGCTCAAATAAGATGTATATTTCTGCGAATAAACGGCAGCAGAGCTTCCTAAGAATTGCTTACAACCAGGTAAAGCACCTAGGCTTTAAATTCTCGTGCTTTCATTGAACTACCAAATTACAAAAGCAGTTAGCTTACTCAAGGGAATATCATTTTACTTGTGTACATATAATCTACTTTAACTGTCTGTAGACGGGTGTTCTATTCACATCAAATAATTGCAAGAAACGGGGCCAAAATGCAGAGCCCCAACAAAGTTTATCCTTTTACTGAGGACACCTAGGCTCATGTAAATTCTGCATGCAGCAAGCTATACCTGCTTGGATGCCATGTTCTTGCAATTTAGCTTCAAAACCATCCCGTTGTACAATCCACTGTAACTGCAGCTCTGAATACTTTAACATGCAGTAGGAAGCTGTGGAGAAAAGAAGATTACAGCAGAAGGGTTCAACTCAATGAAATCGTTAGTGAAAGGCTTCCATTTGTTCTCCCATGATTCACCGGCATCACTGACAGCTGATGCAGAAGAAACTATCATATCCATCAGTAGATTGACCACAGCTAACACCATGGGTTTGGAAAGAACGTCAGGCCGGAATTAGTACCCAGCATGTTTTTAATCTACTACTTCAAATTAGCACTTCAGCTTCATATTAGCACCTTGAGATTTTGTATATCTTTTCTTAATACATCGAAGCAGCGATGCTTCCTTCGTCCAAACATATTGCAAGACGTCGCTTCTGATCTGGGATATGTGCTTGAGCACGACGCCAGGGCACGGTCGGCCGGGCGTGGTGTCCTTTGGAGGCACATGGTTCCGTGCTCCCCAACGACGGCAGCAACTGCGTTCTGCCATGCCCCGTGCTCCTGCCTGCCGTTGCACGGTCTCACGCAGCCGTCGGTGAGCCCGCCTGTCAGGTCCCACTGGGGATCGACATGAGAATAAGCTAGCTAAACACTTGTTCACACAAACAAGCAAGAACACGAATGATTCAGCGGGAAGTTGCTCCGCGAGGTGCCTGTATTAGGGTGCTAGAGTATAGAGAGTATGAGTATTTGGGGATTTTCTCTTACAAGCATTCAGATAGATGGAAATGCCAGGCGCAGCTGGTCTTATGAAAGATCTCGCGTCCCAACAGGAAGACAACGACAACAACCACTTTGGACTTGTCTGCTGCTATGTTGTCGCACTCCTAGCCATTGGATCACCATCGCACACACCAGGCAGTGTCCAGGTATCCAGCATACCTGACAATGCCCCCTCCTTGGAAAGTTTCTTGTCCTCAAGGAACTGAAGAAGGAGCAAACCAAGCTGTGACAGTATTTTTAAAGAACTTTGGAATACCTTTTTTATGAAATCCGCGTCCTCCTAGCTTGCTTCGTCTGGTGATAAACCCTCCCAGTGAATGAGCCACTGCACTACGGCAGCATTGTTGCGCGGAATTTGCCGTGTCTCAAGTACTGCCAATGGTGCTGTCCTGATGCGACCATCATCTGCAATCAGAGGTAATTGCATAGAAGGCAGAGCATGCGAACCAGTGTGTTTTTTCAGTTGACTGACGTGGAACACTGGATGAATCTGAACTCCATCAGGCAACAATAATTTGTATGCTCTGTTGCCCACTTTCTGAATCACTCGGAATGGACCGTAGTATTTGCTGTGTAACTTAATAGCTCCCCGCAACCCAAAGGCAGCCATGCGATACGGCTGCATTTTGAGATAGGCCATATCCCTGAGCTCAAATGAACGCTCGGTACGTTTTGTGTCAGCGTACTTCTTCATCCTTGTCTGAGCTAGTTCCAAGTTCTTCTTCAGTTGAGTTAGCATCTGTTGCTTAGCCTCAAGAAAGGATTGGGCATCGAGATCAGTCGGACCAGCAGTTGAGAGTTCACTTATCAATGGTGGTTTGAAACCATAAAGCGCTTGAAATGGTGTCATACCCAGAGCGGTGTGATAGTAGTGTTATACCAAAATTCAGCTAAGAGAGCCAAGCACACCATTTCTTAGGTTCGTCAAAAGCCATACAGCGCAGATAGGTCTCGAGACACTGGTTAAACCCGTTCTGTTTGTCCATCGGACTGAGGATGGTAAGCTGAACTGTATCTCAATTGCACCTGCAGTGCACTGAATATACTTTTCCACATGTTACTGGTGAAAATGCGGTCTCTATCCGATATGATGCATACTGGAGGACCATGCAGTTTCAAGACATTATCAATGAATGCTTGAGCAACAGTTTCAACCGAATATGGATGTGCTAGAGGGTATAAAATGAGCTGACTTGGTAAATCTATCTACCACAACCATTATTACCTCTTTACCTTGAGATTTTGGTAAGCCTTCAATAAAATCCATTGATATGTGCGCCCATGCCATATCTGGAGTAGGCAGTGGATCGAGCAACCCAGGATAGCTGCAGTTTTCATGCTTAGAACGCTGACAGACTGGACAAGTTGCCACTTTCGTCTCAACCCATTGTTTCAGGCCTTGCCAGTGGAATAGCTTCTTAATTCGCTGATAAGTTGCTCTCATGCCCGAGTGCCCACCAATAGCAGAAGAATGCAAGGCATTGAAGATTTTGTCCTGCAAGGTTGAATTGTTGCCAATCATGATTCTGCCCTTAAATCGAAGAACACCTTGATGGAAGGTATAAGCATCATCTGTCCCAGGAGCTGTAACTGAGAACTTCTGTACCAATGCTGCAGTAGCAGCGTCATTGATGTAACTATCTGCTATTTCCTGCAGCCATTTCGGTTGGACTACTGAAATTGCTAACAAGGTATGTTGCTTGCGTGATAATGCATCTGCTGCACGATTTTCCTTGCCTTTTTTGTACTCTGATACGTCCATTTTGCATCACTATTTTATATCATAATTTACTGCTATTCATCGATATATTTCATATTTAGAAGTGTTACTTATGTTATTTTACCTATTTTGCATGTTTGATGAATAATGGAGAATTGGACACCGGAGTCAGGATTCTGCTGGAAAAAGCACCGTCGAGATGCACTATTTCTGAAGATCAATAAATCGAAGGAGACATATGGAAGTTCCTATTTTACCAGAAGATGGAGGAGGCCAAAAGGGGAGCTGAGATGGGCCATGGTGGGCCCTCCTCACCCCTTGGCGCGGTGGGGCCCCCTGCCGCGCCGACAGGTGGTTTGGGGGCCCTGGCCCACCTCAGCCGTTCCCCCTTCGCGTACTTGACCCCCTCGGAACCCTAACACAGGAGGAGGCCATCGAAATATTCCGCCGCCTCCACGAGGCGGAAAACACCAGAGAGCGAAAAGCTCCCCTGCAGGAAGAAATCTGCCGGGGGAAATTCCCTCCCGGAGGGGGAAATCGTCGCCATCATCACCGTCATCGAGCTGGACTTCATCGGGATCATCATCATCATCATCTCCACCGCCAACACCATCATCACCGCCGCTGCACCCCGTCTCCGTTGTAACATCTAGGGCTGAATCTTGTCTATTTCATAGGGGAAACTCTCCCGGTGTTGATTACTCTTGTTATTGATGCTATTGGGTGAAACCATTGGACTAAGGTTTATGTTCAGATTGTTATTCATCATCATATCACCTCTGATCATGTTCCGTATGATGTCTTGTGAGTAGTTCGTTTAGTTCTTGAGGACATGGGAGAAGTCTTGATGTTAGTAGTGAACTATGTTGAGTAATATTTAATGGTTTGATGCTTAAGTTGTGGTGTTATTCTTCTAGTGGTGTCATGTGAACGTCGACTACATGATACTTCACCTTTATGGGCCTAGGGGAATGCATTGTGTATTCGTTTGCCAATTGTGGGGTTGCCGGAGTGACAGAAACCTGAACACCCGTTGGTATATCGATGCATGAGGGATAGCAGGATCTCAAAGTTTAAGGCTGTGGTTAGTTTAACTTAATTACTTTCTTGTATTTGCGGATGCTTGCAAGGGGTATAATCACAAGTATGTATTAGTCCTAGGAAGGGCGGTGCATTAGCATAGGTTCACCCACACAACACTTATCAAAACAATGAAGATTAATCAACTATATGAAGCGAAAGCACTTGACAATATTCCCGTGTGTCCTCAAGAACGTTTGGTCATTATAAGTACAACAACCGGCTTGTCCTTTGCTGTAGAAAGGATTGGGCCACTCGCTGCAACTATTACTACTGCATTTTATTTACTTGTACTTTATTTATCTGTCATATCAAAAACTCCTAAAAACTTGTCTGTGAGCATTTACAGTGAATCCTTCATCAAAACCGCTTGTCAACACCTTCTGCTCCTCGTTGGGTTCGACACTCTTATTTATCGAAAGTACTACGATACACCCCCTATACTTGTGGGTTATCAAGACTATTTTCTGGCGCCGTTGCCGGGGAGTGTAGCGCTATTGGTAAGTGGAATTGGTAAGGGAAACATTTATTGTACGTGCTGTTTTTATTTTTGCCTGCTGCTATATCTCATTATGGAGGGGTCTTCTCTTGAATTCCTATTTGGGAAAACAACTACCACTGCTAAGGTAGTAGAGGAGGCGCCAGATGAGCAGGTAATACCGTTCAAAATTCCTATGAAAATTGTTGAACGTGTCACAAATAACCGCTATGCAGGAGATGGAACTGTCCATCCTGGAGATCATTTGTTATTTCTGCATGAATTGTGCGAGTTATTTAAGTGTGCAGGTATCTCGATGGGAGAAGTTAAGAAGAAATTATTCTCTCTATCACTGTCTGGTAAAGCTGCACATTGGTATAAACTGCTGAAGAATGGGTATTCTCTTGGATGGGAGGAAATTGTACCTCTCTTTTACTCCAAATTCTATCCTCCAAGTGAGATTCATAAGGATCGGAACCTCATATATAACTTCTGGCCCTATGATGGAGAGAGTATCGCTCAAGCGTGGGGGAGATTGAAGGCATTAATGCTCAAATGTCCCATTCATGAGCTTCCTGGTAATATTGTTATTGATAACTTTTATGCAAGACTCTCCTTTCAAGATAAAACTCTATTGGATACCACTTGTGCTGGATCGTTCACTCGTAATAAAGAAGAGTTTAAGTGGGACCTTCTTGATCGGATTCAGGAGAACACTGAAGGATGGGAGAATGACAAAGGTAGGGAGTCAGGTATAAGCTATGACTTTGAGTGTGTTAAAAATTTATGGATACTGATGATTATCGCAAAATTAGCACTACTTATGGTCTTGACTCTCAAATTGTTGCAAACTTTTATAAAGCCTTTGCTTCCTATTTCGGTTTGCCGAAGGAGGGTTTTAAAAATTATCATGAACCATATAAAGATGAATCTGTTTCTCATATATCTAAAGGTGTTGAGGTTAATGTTGCTGATCGCATTATTCCAGAACCTTATATTGAAAAAGTTCCTTTTCCTAATAAGATTAAGGAACATACTATCATAACTGGTGTTGTTAGTAAAAGTAATAAGAAAACTACCAAACCTGATGAGCAAATAACTGTTGAACCTGTTGTAGCATTGGTTAAAGATCTTGTCACTGAAAATTTAGAAGATAGACACATTATCTTTTGTGAGGATGCTTCTAATATTGTCTCACATCCTAAAAGTTCTAGGAAGTCTAGTGTTCCTGTGCTTTCTGTTGGGATAGGTGATCATTGCTATTATGGTTTATGTGATATTGGTGCAAGTTCTAGTGCTATTCCTTATGAGCTTTACAGGGAAATTATGCACGAAATTGCTCCTTGTAAACTTGAAGAGATTGATGTGGTTATTCAGCTTGCTAATAGGGAAACTATCTCTCCAATTGGTATCATTAGAGATGTCGAAGTCCTTTGTGGTAAGACTAAATACCCTGCTGATTTTCTTGTACTTGGGTCGGCTGCCAATGATAGTTGTCCTATTATTTTTGGTAGACCTTTTCTGAATACTTGTGGTGCTGTTATAGATTGTAAGAAAGAGAAAATCTTTACTAAATTTGCTGGTGAATCTTATGAATTCAATTTCTCTAAATTTGCTAAAGCACCTTATGAAACTGAATTGCCTAGTGAGGATTTTGAAATTGCTCAACTTGCATCTATTGTTCTTGCTCCTAACAATGCTTTGCAGCAACATATGGAGAATCATGAAAGTGAGAACTTCAGGGAAGAAAGGAATGAGCTTGATGAAGTATTCCTTCGTCAACCTATGCTCAAACACAATTTACCTGTGGAAGATTTGGGTACCACAATGCCACCCAAGGAGGATCCTGTTTTTGATTTGAAACCTCTGCCTGATAATCTTAAATATGCTTATATTGATGATAAGAAAATATATCCTGTTATTATCAGCTCTAAACTTTCAGGTACAGAGGAGGAAAGGTTATTGGGAGTGTTGAGGAAACACCGCGGAGCTATGGGATATACTCTTGATGACCTGAAGGGAATTTCTCCTACTATATGTCAGCACGCCATCAACATGGAACCTGATGCAAAGCCTGTTGTTGAGCATCAGCGTCGTTTAATACCCAAGATGAAAGAAGTGGTAAGAAATGAGGTATTAAAACTTCTTGAAGCTGGTATTATTTATCCTATTGCTGATAGTAGATGGGTAAGTCCTGTGCATTGTGTTCCTAAGAAAGGAGGAATTACCGTTGTTCCTAATGAAAATGATGAACTAATTCCTCAAAGAGTAGTAGTTGGTTATAGGATGTGCATTGATTTTAGAAAGGTTAACAAAGTAACTAAGAAAGATCATTATCCTTTGCCTTTTATTGATCAAATGCTTGAGAGGTTGTCCAAGAAAACTCACTTTTGTTTCCTTGATGGGTATTCTGGGTTTTCTCAAATTGCTGTGAGAGCGCAAGATCAAGAGAAAACTACTTTTACTTGTCCTTATGGAACTTATGCTTATAGACGTATGCCTTTTGGTTTATGTAATGCTCCTGCTACTTTTCAAAGATGCATGTCTGCTATTTTTCATGGCTTTTGTGAGGAAATTGTGGAAGTCTTCATGGACGATTTCTCCGTCTATGGAACTTCCTTTGATAATTGTTTGCACAACCT
Organism: Poa pratensis; assembly: GCA_947311845.1. Classification (NCBI taxonomy): domain Eukaryota; kingdom Viridiplantae; phylum Streptophyta; class Magnoliopsida; order Poales; family Poaceae; genus Poa; species Poa pratensis. The sequence goes on along the minus strand of CAMZMU010000049.1, from coordinate 26,173,505 downwards.
TGACAAAGTTTTGCAGAGATGTGAAGAAACTAGCCTTGTTCTTAATTGGGAGAAATGCCACTTTATGGTTAATGAAGGAATTGTTCTTGGACATAAAATTTCTGAAAGAGGTATTGAAGTTGATCGAGCTAAAGTGGAGGCAATTGAAAAGATGCCTTGTCCCAAAGATGTTAAAGGTATTCGTAGTATTCTTGGTCATGCTGGTTTTTATAGGAGGTTTATTAAAGATTTCTCTAAAATTTCCAAGCCTCTTACTAATCTTCTTCAAAAAGATGTACCCTTTGTTTTTGATGATGATTGTAAGGAAGCTTTTGAAACTTTGAAAAAGGCTTTAATCACCGCTCCTGTAGTTGAACCACCTGATTGGAATTTACCTTTTGAAATTATGTGTGATGCTAGTGATTATGCTGTAGGCGCTGTTCTTGGGCAGCGAGTAGATAAAAAGTTAAATGTTATTCATTATGCTAGTAAAACTCTTGATTCTGCTCAAAAGAATTATGCCACTACTGAAAAAGAATTTCTAGCTGTAGTTTTTGCTTGTGACAAATTTCGACCCTACATAGTTGATTCGAAAGTCACTATTCATACTGATCATGCTGCAATTAGATACCTTATGGAAAAGAAAGATGCTAAGCCAAGGCTTATTAGATGGGTACTTCTTTTGCAAGAATTTGATTTGCATATCATAGATAGAAAAGGTGCTGAAAATCCTGTTGCTGATAATTTGTCTAGATTGGAAAGCATTCCTTATGATCCTATTCCTGTTAATGATAGCTTTCCAAATGAACAATTGGCTGCAATAAGTGTAAGTTCGCGAGATAGTCCTTGGTATGCTGATTATGCTAACTTTATTGTTTCCAAGTACTTGCCTCCAACCTTTTCAGCTCAGCAAAGAAGGAAATTCTTTTATGACTTGCGGCATTACTTTTGGGATGACCCACACTTATATAAAGAAGGAGTCGATGGTATTATGCGAAGATGTGTTCCTGAATATGAACAACAGGAAATACTGAGGAAATGCCATGGAAGTGCTTATGGAGGGCATCACGCTGGAGATAGAACTGCGCAGAAAGTTCTACAATCAGGTTTTTATTGGCCTACCCTCTTTAAGGATGCAAGAAAGTTTATTTTATCTTGTGATGAATGTCAAAGGGTTGGTAATATCTCTAGACGCAATGAAATGCCTATGAGTTATTCTCTTGTTATTGAACCATTTGATTGTTGGGGATTCGACTTCATGGGTCCTTTTCCTTCTTCACAAGGTAATACTCATATACTTGTTGCTGTTGATTATGTCACTAAATGGGTAGAAGCTATACCTACTAAAAGTGCTGATGGTGAGACCTCTTTAAAAATGCTTCAAGATGTCATTTTTCCTAGGTTTGGTGTACCTAGATATCTTATGACTGATGGAGGTTCTCATTTTATCCATGGTGGTTTTAGAAAGACTCTTGCTAAATATGGTGTTAATCATAGAATTGCTTCAGCCTATCATCCTCAAACTAGTGGACAAGTAGAATTGTCAAATAGGGAGATTAAATCTATCTTGCAAAAGACTGTTAATAAATCTAGAAAAAATTGGGCTAGTAAGTTAAATGATGCTTTATGGGCTTATAGAACTGCTTATAAGAACCCCATGGGCATGTCTCCTTATAAAATGGTTTATGGTAAAGCTTGTCACTTGCCTTTAGAATTAGAACACAAAGCTTATTGGGCAGTGAGAGAACTTAATAGAGATTTTAAACTTGCCGGTGAGAAAAGGTTGTTGCATTAAGTTCTTTAGATGAATGGAGAAGTGAGGCTTATGAAAATGCTAGACTCTTTAAAGAAAAAGTTAAGAGATGGCATGATAGGAGAATTCTTAAAAGAGAATTTAATGTTGGTGAGAAAGTTCTATTGTATAGGTCTCGTCTCAGATTTTTTGCAGGAAAGTTACTCTCAAAATGGGAAGGACCATTTGTTATTGTGGAGGTGTATCGTTCAGGTGCAATAAAAATTGCTTCATTGAAAGATAACTCTACACAAGTGGTAAATGGTCAAAGACTCAAGCATTATATTTCTGGAGATTCTATTAATGAAGAGGTTGATACAATTAAAGTGGTGACTCCGGAAACTTTCATTGAAGAACATTTTTCTGGGACTGCAGAATTCGATTCGAATAGGTAACAGTTTCGGTAAGAAAAGTTTCGCGAATAACTTTCTAGAAGATATTTTCGTCGTTTTTATTAAATATGGAAAAATAAGAGACCGAACCGGATGGGAGACGGCACCCGTGGTGCCCAAACCATAGGTCGGCGCGGTGGGCCCCCAGCCGCGCCGCCTGGTGGTTTGAGCACCCCGGAGCTCGTCTCCGATCAGGTTTCCTCCTGTACCTTCCTTATGTTGTAAAACTTTTTGCTATATAACTCACCCGAACCCCCGAGGTTCGTATCTCGCCTTTTCATCGTGTTTCGTTTCGAGCTGTTTCTGTCCAGATATTGTTTTCAGATCTAGAGCTGCCATGTCTTCATCGAAGCCTCCAAAGGACAGTTTCTTTGTGAACGTCGTCACCCCATACATGGATGAGCTGAAGATGCATCCCAAGGAGTCGCAGATGGTTGATGGAAAGCTGCAGACGGAAGACGTGCGAGGACCCAAAGGAGAAGGGAGCCTGGAAGCCAGGATGGAGAAGCTGGAGCAAGAGGTCTTCACATACAAAAAGCTGGCGGAACGTGAAGTGGGAGTCTTCCACTCAATGGTGTCCGCGCTGGTCGCTGAACATAAGAAGGAGACTGCACAACTCTGGGAAGACATATTTCACCTCATCAACACCACCAACAAACTGCAGGCGCAACTCTATGATGTCCAGAATCAAAACTGTGAGTATGAAACTCGGTTTAAAAACATAAGCGCTGCGCTAGTTTCAGGATAATCGAATCCAAGTCGTCCTTTGTTGATGGGAAACCCCTTCCCTGGAAGTCTGATGATGAGGACAATTCACCACCACCACCGAAGGAGTAATTCATCATAAGTATTGGCATCCCCTTGGTTTGTTCCAAGCTTGGGGGAGTGCCGCGGTATCACATCATTATCTTTACCTTTTACTTTTCCATAAAGTCATATCGTGAGTAGGGAAGTTATCTTATATGATGGTTTGCAATGTGGAAGTATCTCTCTTTTAGTTGGTTATCTATGTATCCCTTGGTGTGAGTTGCCGTTATGAAATATTAATGAGAAGTTTTATCATTTACTTTCTGCATACTTTATTTTAGCTTGCAATTCTCTTTCATATTGATAACCTTGTTGTTAGTATAGGGATCACTTTTTAGAGCACCAAGTTAATCTTTTTGGTTTTGGCAAACTTAGCATTGGTCAGTAGTAGACAATACTTTGAGACTTAAGTAGAGAGAGGGAGTGCATGCAAATATATTATTCCATGATCTTTCTTTCTTTGTAGCTCATAAGCTTAGTATTCTTAAGTTAAACTATTTGTGCTTCTAAGGAAGATTGCATGATTATTCTTATCACTTGTATAATTGTTTGTATCCCTCAACTCTTATGCTTGCTACATAACCTTGCTAGCCAAAGACCTGTATCGAGAGGGAATGCTTCTCATACATCCAAACCTTGAGCCAAACCATTGCCATTCGAGTCCACCATAACTTCCTACTATATGGTATTTTGCGCCATTCCAAGTAAATACTTCATGTGCTACCTTTAAATTATTCAAAACTTATTACTCCTAGTTTTGTGTCACTGTTTATTAGCTCATGAGGGTTCTGTAGAGTTTCTCTAGCACTTTTGTCAAACAGACTTTCACCAATGGACTAGTGGCATATACACCGCTTATCCAACAATTTGCAAAAAGAGCTGGCAAATGGGGTGCCCAGTCCCAATTAACTACAACTTTCATTAATAATTCTCTTCACATGTTTTGCCCTGATTTATCAGTAAGCAACTTAATTTGCAAATAGACACTCCTCCATGGTATGTGAATGTTGGAAGGCACCCGAGGATTCGGTTAGCCATGGCTTGTGTAAGCAAAAGGTTGGGAGGAGTGTCAACTATAAAGAAACTAAAATACATGTGTAAACAAAAGAGAAGAGGGATGATCTACCTTGCTGGTAGAGATAACGTCCTTCATGGGAGCCGCTCTTGAAAGTCTGGTTGACAAGGGGTTAGTGTTCACTTTACTACGATTCGTTGACAACGACATACATAGCTCAAACAACTATTTTCATACTCTCTATATGCTTTGCAAAACTTAAAAGCTCTAGCACATGATTTAATCCCTGCTTCCCTCTGCGAAGGGCCTATCTTTTACATTATTGTTGAGTCAGTAAACCCATTCCTCTCTATCTCAAGCAAGCATTTGAGTTGTTGAGATCCAATTAGTTATATGTGTTGATACTTCTAATCATATCTCTCATTTCCTTGTTTCGCACAATAGCTTTTATCCGAATGAATATAACTTTGAAAGTTATCAATGACTGTAAGGAGACTGTTATGATTAAGGCATGTAAGTTCTGCTATATAAGCTCTGATATAAAGACTCTTCTCGAAAGATAAGTATGATCTGTTAATTGTTCTCTGACCAAGAGTTTAAGTTTGCCTTCACCAATCATGGTTCTCTTTATGCACTTCATCGTGGTTCCCTTTACTTATTTCAAGTTAGATTATATGAAGGGAAGTTGCTGTCTAGAATGACTTGTGTATCAATGAATGTGATGCTTCTTGTCCGTATTTTATTTATCGACACTTTGCTCCATAAACTTGTGGTCATGTTTACTGAGCTCAGTTTTCGCTTGGGGACAAGCGAGGTCTAAGCTTGGGGGGGTTGATACGTCCATTTTGCATCACTATTTTATATCATAATTTACTGCTATTCATCGATATATTTCATATTTAGAAGTGTTACTTATGTTATTTTACCTATTTTGCATGTTTGATGAATAATGGAGAATTGGACACCGGAGTCAGGATTCTGCTGGAAAAAGCACCGTCGAGATGCACTATTTCTGAAGATCAATAAATCGAAGGAGACATATGGAAGTTCCTATTTTACCAGAAGATGGAGGAGGCCAAAAGGGGAGCTGAGATGGGCCATGGTGGGCCCTCCTCACCCTTGGCGCGGTGGGGCCCCCTGCCGCGCCGAGAGGTGGTTTGGGGGCCCTGGCCCACCTCAGCCGTTCCCCCTTCGCGTACTTGACCCCCTCGGAACCCTAACACACAGAGGAGGCCATCGAAATATTCCGCCGCCTCCACGAGGCGGAAAACACCAGAGAGCGAAAAGCTCCCCTGCAGGAAGAAATCTGCCGGGGGAAATTCCCTCCCGGAGGGGGAAATCGTCGCCATCATCACCGTCATCGAGCTGGACTTCATCGGGATCATCATCATCATCATCTCCACCGCCAACACCATCATCACCGCCGCTGCACCCCGTCTCCGTTGTAACATCTAGGGCTGAATCTTGTCTATTTCATAGGGGAAACTCTCCCGGTGTTGATTACTCTTGTTATTGATGCTATTGGGTGAAACCATTGGACTAAGGTTTATGTTCAGATTGTTATTCATCATCATATCACCTCTGATCATGTTCCGTATGATGTCTTGTGAGTAGTTCGTTTAGTTCTTGAGGACATGGGAGAAGTCTTGATGTTAGTAGTGAACTATGTTGAGTAATATTTAATGGTTTGATGCTTAAGTTGTGGTGTTATTCTTCTAGTGGTGTCATGTGAACGTCGACTACATGATACTTCACCTTTATGGGCCTAGGGGAATGCATTGTGTATTCGTTTGCCAATTGTGGGGTTGCCGGAGTGACAGAAACCTGAACACCCGTTGGTATATCGATGCATGAGGGATAGCAGGATCTCAAAGTTTAAGGCTGTGGTTAGTTTAACTTAATTACTTTCTTGTATTTGCGGATGCTTGCAAGGGGTATAATCACAAGTATGTATTAGTCCTAGGAAGGGCGGTGCATTAGCATAGGTTCACCCACACAACACTTATCAAAACAATGAAGATTAATCAACTATATGAAGCGAAAGCACTTGACAATATTCCGTGTGTCCTCAAGAACGTTTGGTCATTATAAGTACAACAACCGGCTTGTCCTTTGCTGTAGAAAGGATTGGGCCACTCGCTGCAACTATTACTACTGCATTTTATTTACTTGTACTTTATTTATCTGTCATATCAAAAACTCCTAAAAACTTGTCTGTGAGCATTTACAGTGAATCCTTCATCAAAACCGCTTGTCAACACCTTCTGCTCCTCGTTGGGTTCGACACTCTTATTTATCGAAAGTACTACGATACACCCCCTATACTTGTGGGTTATCATACTCCAGCACATAGTCAAATTCCAATAGCTTCCTCATCAGTTTATGTTGGATCCCATCATTAACTTTTTGATCAGACATGAACTTTAAACTCTGGTGGTCTGTTTTGATGACCACGTTGCCACCAAGAAAGTAATAGCGCCATCTGCGCAAGGACTCAATGATGGCTAAAGCCTCCTTCTCATAAACAGACATGGCTGCATTTCTTGGTCCCAGAGAAGTGCTGTAGTAAGCCAGAGGGCGACCCTTTTGCATTAACACTGCCCCCAACCCGGTAGCAGATGCATCGGTCTCGAGCTGAAATTCTTCCTTGAAATTAGGCAAAGCAAGTACTGGTGCAGTCATCAGTGCTTTTCTCAGCTTCTCAAATGCCACATCATGTTCAGGCAACCAATGAAAATTTCCCTTTTTCAACAGATCATGCAAGGGCCTACATATAATGCCATAACCTGCAATAAAGCGACGGTAATAGCCAGCAAACCCTAAGAAACTTTGCAATAATGCCACTGTGTTAGGAGTTTTCCATGTGGCAATTGCTTCAATCTTTTTTGGGTCTGTAGACACACCTTCTCCTGAAATCACATGACCAAGGTATTCCACTTGAGAATAGCAAAAACACATTTGGATTCCTTAGCAAATAGCTTATTAGCTCTCAGCAATTGCAGCACCGTTTTAAGGTGGGAGATGTGGGTCTGCATATCAGGACTATAAACCAATATATCATCGAAAAACACTAGGACAAATTTGCGCAGATAATGTTTAAAGATCTGATTCATCAAAGCATGAAAGGTTGCTGGTGCATTGGCTAACCCGAAGGGCATGACTAGGTACTCAAAGTGACCACAGAATGTTCTAAAGGCAGTTTTGTGTATGTCTTCAGGCTTCATGCGTATTTGGTGGTAGCCAGATCGCAAATCGAGTTTAGAAAAAACCCAAGCACCATGTAACTCATCAAGGAGATCCTCTATTATGGGAATAGGGAACTTATCCTTTATGGTTTGTGCATTTACCTTGCGGAAATCAATACACAAGCGTTTAGCTGTTTCCTTCTTGTCCACTAATATGGCTGGTGAAGCATAAGCACTCTGGCTAGGTCTGATCATGTTTTTCTCAATAAGAGCCTGAATCTGTTTTTCCATTTCCTCCTTCTGACGATATGGCACTCTATAAGGCCGAGAGACTGGAGGAACGGCGCCATCTTTAATAGGAATGGCATGGTCGCAAGATCGATGTGGGGGAAGGCCTTTTGGTTCTTCAAATACATCTGAGAAATCCTTGATAATCTGTTGGATTTCAGGAGGTGTCTCTGCATTTTCTTTAGCTGAAACCGATAAGGTCTGCAACTGAATTACATATCCGGTAGCACCTTTTGCTAGGATCTTTTCCATTTTGTCAGCCGACACTGTAACTACTTCCTCATTGGATTTGCATGTGGGAAATGAAATTGGAAATTTTCCAAACTTGGTCAGCGAAAATTTCTTCTTGTGGAAATCAAAAGACACCGGGCTATGCTTGCTCAACCAATCACAACCAAGGATGACCGTGTTGTCAGGCAAGTTTAATATTCGGAAATCCTCCACAAACTTGTGCTTGGCAATAGAGAAATAAGCATTCCTGATTATAGAAGTGGATGTTAATTGTCCTCCTCCCGCGACCTTTACTTGTTCTGTTCCCAATGTTTCTAAAGAACACTGAAGCTGTGTTGCAAATTTGAAGTCCAGGAATGAAGCATTACTTCCTGAATCAATAAGCGCCACTGTTTGCTTTCCTGCAATTGTGATTCGGACATAAGGAGAATTTTCTGTCCTAGGTCCACCAAGAGCTTGGAGTGAAATGTGTGCCACAAGTGTAGGTGGTTGTTCTCTTTGGACTTCACCCGTTTCTTCCATTTCTTCCTGTTGCTGCTGCTGTTGGGGCTGTATATTTTCCTCCATTTGTTGAGCATTTTCCTCTTCAGGGCTTGTCATATAGTTTAAAACTGGTGCAGTTTTGCATTTGTGGCCAGGGAACCAAAGACCACCACATCGCCAGCAATCAGTAGGTTTCTTCTGGTTGTTCACCGCTTGTTTTGAGTCAGGAGGTTTACTAACCACGGGCAGTTGAGTTGGTTTGTAAGATGGGTAGCATTAAAGCGGTTAAATGTTGGCACATATGGCTTTTTAACCGGTTGACAACTTTCCATATCTTTTGCCTGCCAATACGCATCTGTGAGTGTCAGTGGATGTAAAGGCCGAAGCTGTGCTTTAATAGTATCCCTCAACCCATTAACATAGCACTTGACAAACCAACCCTCTGACAGTTCTGGATTTTCCTCTTGTACATCGGCCATAAGCTCTTCAAACAAATCAGTGTATGCCGTGACTGATAAGTAGTTTTGTTGCAGCTTGTTGAACTTTTCAGTTAGTTCATAAGAACTATGTCCAGAGAAACGGTGGGCAACTTCTACAGTGAACTGTGTCCAAGATAACTGCTATTTCAGCAGACCAGAACGGCGTAACCACACATCCGCTCGCCCCGTGAAATACAACTGTGCTAAACTCACCTTAAACTCCTCAGGAGCTGCTGCCATCTGAAAGAATTTCTCACATTGCCTAATCCACCCCACTGGGTTATCACCATCGAAGCGAGGAAAATCCATCCTCGGGCCCTTTGTGATATTCTTGAGAAAATTGGTTCTCATTTCAGTTTGGTAGTTTCTGTAGTAACCATCCCACTGTCTTCTTACTTCAGGTGGTTGAAAGTTTTGGAACACAGTAGCATTGGGTGGTTTAGCTGCTGCCAACAGTGGTGTCAAAGGAATGGTGTGCTCACCATTGCGATTAGCCGCAGGAAACCCAGGTGGAGCTGACCTATGTCCTGTGTCAATTTCTGGTAGAGGAGGTTGAGTCAAAAACTCCAAAGCTCTAGTCTTGTCTTTCTCATAAGCTAGTTGCTGACGCAGAACGAACTCACCGAGATGTACCCGAATTTGTGCCGCCGCCGCCAAGCCGCCTCCGTCGACAACCCAGATGTGGGAAACCGCCACCGGACGCCGCCGTCGACCAAGCTCCGCCGCCGCGAATTGGGTGGGTGGGAAGGGATTTTAGAGGAGAGCCCAACCTTCCACGCACACCAAAACGAAATCGCCTCCGAGGAAAGACTGCTCTGATACCAGTTTGTCAGGTCCCACTGGGATCGACATGAGAATAAGCTAGCTAAACACTCAGTTCACACAAACAAGCAAGAACACGAATGATTCAGCGGAAGTTGCTCCGCGAGGTGCCTGTATTAGGGTGCTAGAGTATAGAGAGTATGAGTATTTGGGGATTTTCTCTTACAAGCATTCAGATAGATGGAAATGCCAGGCGCAGCTGGTCTTATGAAAGATCTCGCGTCCCAACAGAAGACAACGACAACAACCACTTTGGACTTGTCTGCTGCTATGTTGTCGCACTCCTAGCCATTGGATCACCATCGCACACACCAGGCAATGTCCAGGTATCCAGCATACCTGACACCGCCGCCACCGCTACTCCAAACCGTCCTGGTGCCCAAGTGCCGACCAGATGCGGTAAGCACCCGGGGGCATCTCTGGTGAACCGGCTGCCCGATGGCATGTTAATCTGTTTGAAGCCGTCGCTGCAGGGTAATGGGGACTGTTGGAATCCATGGAACATGGGCAGTCGCCAGATCTAGGTATAGTGGAACGGATCAGGTAGGGCGATCTACAGTGGGAAGGCGTAGTGGAGCAGCCGGGGCTCGAGGGTCGGCGGATCTGGGTTGCTGTGGTCGGTTCCATCAGCGGTAGGTGGTGTATGTCAACAGCCTGCCAGTACCAGCACAAGTTCTACCACGGCAACAGCCTCGCCAAGTCCTCGGCCGTGGCAGCAATACGAAGACAGGGACTCAAGACGCATCGCAGGCAAGACCCGGTCCAGCGAGCACCCGACCCAACCGTGCACGCCGTGCTCCTGCCTGGCTGGCGAGCGGGCAGTGGGCAACTACTAGCTAGCTTATATACCTGTCTATCTATTCTTGTAAAACTTGGCCTGTAAGAAACGACTGAACCGGACGGGCGGCGGTGCCGTGCCGTATGTGCGAACAAGCTCGGGGGAGGTGGGGAGGAACGAGCTCAATCCCAATTCTGAACATGTTCCTTGTGTTCTTGATTGATTCTTGCTAGATAGAAGTGATACCCTCACATCTGGTATCAGAGCCTAACCCCGCAGTTTAGATCTGGAGATTCCCACCCACAAACACCATACTCGTTTCTCGTCAAGGCGGCGGGAGGAGGCGATGGATGAACTCTCTCCAGATGCGCGGGCGATCTACGATCTGCTCAACGCCAAAACGAAGGAGGCGTATGAAGAGCGTTTCCTTGCACACAAGCACAAGAAGGAGATACTTGACCCGCAAAAAAAAAAAGAAGGAGATACTTGACGCCGTCAAGACCATGATCGACGGTACGAAGAAGCAGATCAAGGATCTGGACGCTTCGCTCGAGTCTGTCAAGGAATCGGTGGGCTCCGATCTCTCTGCGATGAAGGAGCTCATTGGAGAAGATCTTGAGGGCGTCCAGAAGAAGCTGAGCGCCGAGATCGCGCAGATCGGCGCGGTCGTGGACCGTGCTGTTCGTTCGACCCCAAGCGCAGACGCGGGAGGGGCACCGACGCCGCTCATCAGGCCGCCGGGAACAGCACTGTCGCCCTAATGGGCACTGCGGGACGAACGCTTACCGGGGGCCGGCGTGTTCTACGAACACGCCACCTCCGGTCGGAGGTATGAATCCGGCTCAGAACTTTCTGTCTCTACTGAATTCAGCTTGTGGCCAGCAGTTTACTGATGCATCTGCATCTGCATCGGCGCCTCGTGTTGAGTTGCCACCGTTTGATGGATCAAATTCCCGGCTGTGGCAACGACGCTGCGAGGAGTATTTCAGGCGTTGGGGAACACCGAATTCACTATGGGTTTCTTATTCATCATCGCAATTTACTGGCTCGGCTGCAACTTGGTTGGAGGCGTTCCTGGCAAAGAAGCCCCATGCTAATTGGGAAGAATTTGTGCAAGCGGTGCAAGGGAGGTTTCTCCGTAACCAGCATCAAGTGTTGCTCCGTCGATTGTTGCACTTGTCGCAGACTGGGACAGTAGAAGAATATGTAAAAGAGTTCTCTGAACTGGTGGATCAGCTAGCATCTTTTGATCCACATCCTGATGTACTCGGCCAACTAACTAAGTTCCTGGACGGACTGAAGCCAACAGTGAAGGTGTTGGTAGCGATACAGCAGCCTGACACCCTAGATGCGGCATACACAACGGCATTGCTGTATGAAGAGATGGGTGAAGGAGGTAGCATTGTCAATATTCCATCAAGCTCAAGTACTGGGAACAGAAGGGTGCATCCTCTGCCGTTACCACCTCCACAGCCACCATCTCGTTGGATATCCAAGACTGTAGAAGAAAGAAGGACAACTGAGTCTCGCAGGCCAGCTAATGATGCAAAGTGGCAGAGCTTGAAGGCGTACAGAAGAGCGAAGGGATTGTGCTTTACTTGTGGAGAGAAATGGGGGCCAGAGCATCAGTGTAAGGGAAGCATTTCCTTGCACATTGTACAGGAAATGATGGAGTGTATGCAGGACTTCGAATCTGATGAAGAGACAGAACCACCACAACCAAATAGCATGCAGAAGGCGCAATCTATGATGATCTCAGTGGCAGCGGTGAACAATCAGGTGAATTCACCAAAAACCATGAAGTTGGATGTGCAGATTCAAGGGAAGCAATATCGTTTCCTAGTGGACTCTGGCAGTTCCACTTGTTTCGTGGACTTGAAACTCATGCAGAGTTGGGTGGAGGCCAACAATTGGGAAAACCCTTGCAAGTACAAGTGGCAGGAGGAGCAATGCTGGGTAGTGAATGGTGCTTTCCATCCCTGCAGTGGACAGTCGGTTCGACGACATTCACTGATGATTTCAAGGTGCTGTCTCTTGGTAGTTATGATGGGATTATCGGCTAGGACTGGTTAGCAAAACACAGTCCTATGATAACTCATTGGGAAGAGGGCTGGATGGCTATTCAAAACAAGGGAGAAACAGTAATTTTGCAAGGATCAGACCTATCTGAAGGTGAGCAAGGACTACTCATACTGCACCTGATGAAACCTGAAAACAGTGCGTTGCCAAATGAAGAACAGTTACCGGCAGAAGTCCAACAAATTCTGGGAAAGTTTGCAGCTGTGTTTGAAACACCCAAGGGGTTACCTCCACGTCGCCAATACGACCACAAGATTCCTCTTATACCTGGGGCACGGCCAGTGTCCATCAGGCCTTATAGAGTGGTACCTGAGCTCAAGACAGAAATGGAGAAACAGATTCGAGAACTACTCGAGCAAGGTGTGATAGTGCATAGTAACAGTGCTTTTAGCTCTCCAATTCTGATGGTTAAGAAGGCAGACCATACTTGGAGGCTTGTGAATGATTTTCGTCATGTGAATGCTATAACAGTGAAGGGGAAGTACCCAGTACCGGTAATTGATGAGCTCTTGGATGAATTGTCAGGGGCAAAATGGTTTTCTAAACTTGATTTAAAGGCAGGGTACCATCAAATACGGCTCGCGCCTGGGGAAGAACATAAAACGGCGTTTCAAACCCACACTGGGCATTATGAATACAAGGTAATGGCGTTTGGGTTAACGGGAGCTCCTGCAACATTTCAGCATGCGATGAATGCTTCGTTGGAACCGGTGCTGAGGAAGTGCGCGCTGGTATTCTTCGACGATATTCTGATATATAGTGGCAGCTATGAGGAGCATCTACAACACCTTGAGCAGGTTTTGGCAATTCTGCAGAAGGATAAGTGGCAAGTGAAGCTATCCAAGTGTGCATTCGCTCAGAGGAAGATATCTTATCTGGGGCATGTCATTTCTGCAGAGGGTGTGGCGACGGATCCTGAGAAGATAGCCACTGTTAGAGATTGGCCAACTCCATTGAACACAAAAGATGTCAGAATCTTGTTGGGTTTCTCTGGGTATTATCGAAAGTTTATTGAGAGGTATGCCATGATCAGTCAACCTTTAACAACTCTTCTTAAGAAGGGTACTGTCTTTGTTTGGACACCAGCTGCGGAACAGGCATTTCAGTTACTGAGGAAAGCCCTCATATCAGCGCCTGTGTTGGCATTACCAAATTTTAAGTTGCAATGTACCATTGAAACCGATGCTTGCGACACGGGGATAGGAGCTGTTCTGCAACAGAATGGGCATCATGTGGCTTTTGTTAGTAGGGCATTGGGTCCAAGAAACAGAAGTCTATCAGTATATGAAAAGGAGTACCTTGCGATACTGCTAGCTATGGAGCAATGGCGTCCATACTTGCAGATGGGCGAATTCATTATCAAAACTGACCACAAGAGTTTGGTGCATTTGACAGATCAAAGATTACATACTGACTGGCAACGCAAAGCCTTAACTAAGATGATGGGATTACAATACAAAGTAATGTACAAGAAAGGGGTTTTGAATAGGGCAGCAGATGCTCTGTCCCGAAAACCAGCTTCAGGTGATGAACTGTTCGCAGTAACAACAGTGCAACCGGTGTGGATGGACGCCGTGAAATCCAGCTATGAGGGTGACTCAGCAGCTCAAGATCTGTTGGTGAAATTGGCTTTGGACCCGGCAGCTTCTGCTCATTTCACACTCAGTGAGGATTGTTGCGCTATGATGGAAGGATCTGGGTTGGGCCGGATATGCAACTTCAAAAGCAGCTGTTGGCAGCGTTCCATGATAGTCCTCAAGGGGGACACTCTGGATTTCCTGTAACATACCGAAGATTGCAGGCGTTATTTAAGTGGCCAAAGATGAAAAGCATGGTGAAGGATTATGTGAAGTGCTGCCACACGTGCCAACAAGCAAAGCCGGAAAGGCTACCACTGGCAAGTTTGCTTCAACCCTTGCCCATTCCTTCAGCACCATGGGAAGTGGCGACGATGGACTTTATCGATGGATTGCCGCAGTCGAAGCAATTCAATTGCATCCTGGTAGTAGTTGATAAACTAACGAATTATGCGCATTTTATGGCCATCAAGCATCCGTATACAACATCTTCAGTGGCAGAAACATTTGTGGATAACGTTTATCGCCTTCATGGTATGCCTGCAGCATTGGTTTCGGATAGAGACCCGGTTTTCACAAGCCATTTTTGGCAAGCTGTCTTCAAAGCAACTGGTACTGAACTAAGAATGAGTACTGCTAATCATCCAGAGACTGATGGTCAAACAGAGAGGGTAAATCAATCCATTGAGTGCTACTTGAGGTGTTTCATCAGTGCTCACCCGCACCTATGGTCTAAGTGGTTGCCCCTGTGCGAGTTTTGGTATAATACAAATTGGCATGCTTCATTGGGAAAATCCCCGTTTGAAGTTCTATATGGCCGTCAACCGCGCTATTTCGGTATTACAGCCTCTGATCATGTTCCTGTCACGGATGTGGAGAAGTGGTTGGATGAAAGGTCACTGATGATTGCATCTGTCCGTCAGCACTTGTTGAGGATGCAACAGAGAATGAAGCATCAGGCCGACAAGAAGCGCACTGAACGAACTTTTGCTGTTGGCGATAAGGTCTTTCTGAAACTCCAGCCTTATATTCAGCAAACTGTGGTGCGCAGGAAGAATCAGAAATTGGCATTCAAATTCTTTGGCTGTATGAAGTATTGGAACGTGTGGGCATGGTGGCTTATCGACTGGCCTTACCAACATCAAGCAAAGTCCATCCTGTGTTTCACGTCTCGCAGCTTAAGCCTTGTGTTGGGCCTGGAGTGCAGGTATTCTCGGAACCACCTGCCACTGATTATTCTTTCTCACTTCCTGAACAGGTGTTGCAGTCGCGCTTGCGAGTTGTGAACAATAAACCTATAGCTCAAGTGTTGGTGAAATGGAGTGGCCGCTCGAAGGAAGCAGCTGAATGGGATGATTACGATGCGCTTCGCTAGCAGTTTCCGCAAGCACCTGCTTGGGGTCAAGCAGATTTTCAAGCCCCGGGGATTGTCAACAGCCTGCCAGTACCAGCACAAGTTCTACCACGGCAACAGCCTCGCCAAGTCCTCGGCCGTGGCAGCAATACGAAGGCAGGGACTCAAGACGCATCGCAGGCAAGACCCGTCCAGCGAGCACCCGACCCAACCGTGCACGCCGTGCTCCTGCCTGGCTGGCGAGCGGGCAGTGGGCAACTACTAGCTAGCTTATATACCTGTCTATCTATTCTTGTAAAACTTGGCCTGTAAGAAACGACTGAACCGGACGGGCGGCGGTGCCGTGCCGTATGTGCGAACAAGCTCGGGGGAGGTGGGGAGGAACGAGCTCAATCCCAATTCTGAACCTGTTCCTTGTGTTCTTGATTGATTCTTGCTAGATAGAAGTGATACCCTTACAGTGTACGTCGCCGGTGAGATCCAAGTGTGGCGGCCGGTGGGGAAGAATCCACTCCGCCTTCTGTTCAGGGCATGACGATGGATGGATGTGGTTCGCTAGGTCGGGGTGGGAAAAAATTAGAGAACGTACGAACGGTATTTTTCGACTTGGCGGTGGGAGGAAGAGGCTAGAGATCTCGTTTTTAATCGAACCGTTGACTTCAACTCGGAACCGTTAACTTCCACTCGGCGGTGGCAATGCATTGTAATAGGACCAAATTCTGAGGGGCAAAAGCGTCTTTTCAGGGTTGGACGAGAAGAAACTTTACTGCCTTTTATATTAGGTATAGATTACACTTTTACCTACATATATGAAGTTATGAACACATAATTTTTTTATTTTGGGCCCCAAAAATTTGGGCCCTGTGCCGTCGGACTCAGCACCACAATGGGCCCAGGAGCTTAGCCTTGATGAGAGGTCGCCACTGCTGAAAACAAAGTAAAGATTTGAAAAGCACATCAGGAGGTTGGCTTGGCGAGGAAAAATCGCTTCAATAGAAAACTTGTTACGTGTAGTCCACAGCGCCCAGCAAACCACAACAACAAGGATCCATAGCACCTTTCTGGTTTTACCAGCAAAGGCATTAAGAGTCACAACGATGTCACTGAAAGTCAGGGGTTGCCACTGAGCCCCCAACATGGCTCTCACTCCACTCCAAACAAATTGTGCCAAGACGCATTCAAAGAAGATATGATTGACAAACTCTACATGACCACACAGGGCACATAGGCCATCCGACGGGTCCTGTCTCTTCGCAATTTGCTCTCTCGAAGGCAGACGACCTCTAGCAAGCTGCCACAAGAAGATTTAAATTTTTTAGCGGTAACGTTGGTTTTGTGCTATCTGATAAGGAAACACATGTTTGTGCTTTTTTGCGCAAATTCACAATTGCATATGCCAATCATATGACATCTGCGGCAGTAAAGGTTATATCCTCTTTCTTCCCTGACATTCACTATGTGCATAATGCAATTCGCCTTTACATGCATACGGAGATGTTATACATGGGAAGTGGCATGATAAAATCATGATTTTGCTTCTTATGTGCACAGGGCGGCGACCATACAACAATAAGCTACCGGCCCAAACAAGGACTGGCCATGGCTCAACGAAAGTGTGCATGCTTTAACATTTCAGTTATGTTTTTTTTTTTGGAGTAACATTTTATTTTATTTTGATAGTGGATCTTCCCAGCGTGCGATCAACGCAAATTACAGAGAAAAGTACAGACGCACGCTGAAGAACAAAGAGGAAAGAAACTCAGAACAACGCCAAGAAGAACCTAGAGCCTTGACCGCTGATCCGCCGCACCACCTGCTAGCAGCCTCTTCGTCGCCGGAGAGGAAGCCCAGGACGCCGCCACGCCCCGGAGAAAGAGCACCCCCACTCTTGTAGAAGACCGCATGAGCCGTCCGCCGCAGGCGACGAAACCGAGCACGTTGAACACGCACGGCCATGGCGCTTCCTCCCCGCATCCACCCAGCTTCCAACAACCCTGCACTGAGCATGATCTCCTCTTTGCCGGAACCGTCGCCGAGAAACCAAGCTCGCCATGAGCAACCCCCCTCGCCACCACGGCAGGCCAGGGCACGACGAGGCAAGGTCTTTCTGAAGCAGAGCAAACTGACCGAAGCACTCCTCTCCTCGCCACCACGGCCGGCCGGAGAAGGCAAAGCAGCGGTCGAAAAGCCGGCGAGCACCTCCGAGAACCACGAGATGAAGCTCCTGTACACGCAGTAGCACCACCCGACGACCACCACCGGACTGCCGCCACCACACCCTTAGCACCTCCAGAGCAAGGCCAGGAGAAGCCGTGCTCCGACGAAGAAGAGAGCAGGGACAAAACTCCCACAGCCGGTCGTCGTCTCCGCATCGACGGCCACACCAGGAGCACCAAGACTCCACGACTTCCCCGGCGTCGCCGCCGGAACGGAGAGGGAGGGGGAGGGATTATTCCACGGGGCAACGCCATCGCCACCGTACTCGAGGGCGCCGCCAGGAGACAGAACCCTAACCTACACAAGACCTAACTACACACACAACGACCTCTAGGGCTCCCCTCCACCTCCCGGCGCCGAGACGGCAGCCGGAGGCGGAGGGGAGCAACGGATTCGCCGGCGAGACTGGAAGTTTCCAGTCGCCTCTCCTTCCGCCCCTCCCTACTGTTACGTTGGTTTTGTGCTATCTGATGAGGAAACACGTGTTTGTGCTTTTTTGCGCAAATTCACAATTGCATATGCCAATCATATGACATTTGCGGCAATAAAGGTTATATCCTCTTTCTTCCCTGATATTCACTATGTGCATAATGCATTCGCCCTTACATGCATACGGAGATGTTATACATGGGAAGTGGTAGGATAAAATCATGATTTTGCTTCTTACGTGCACAGGGCGGCGACCATAAAACAATAAGCTACCGGCCCAAACAAGGACTGGCCATGGCTCAACGGTGGCTGGACGACAAGCCTCTCTAATGCGTCTGTGTTGGCTTCACCGTCTCCTCCCTGCAAGAGTGGCTGTACTCGGGCCTTATTTGTTTGGGCTGCAACAGTGGCTGAAGTGGGCAAGTGGCTGTGGTGGCAAAGCTGTTGTGCCGCAGACAGTTCTGACGAAGGTTGGTCGTTTGCCAATACGGCTATGCAGCGGCGGCTGCGAGCTGAAAAAGTATTGATATACCCCTGAGATTTCAAGACCGCACTTATTTGCTATTTCTAAGTTAATTGTCTGTTGCAATGCCAATTTTAGCGATGATAAATAGTTTCATGTTTATTAATTGTTAAATTACTATAATTGCTATCTATATTTGACGCCCGACCATCAAAGAGTTGGCGATCTTTTCACGTTTGATGTTCATTGTGTTCTCGTCGACTGCAAGTGCAACGTCATCACCAAGTAATGGTGTCGTCCGTACACCTCCAGGGATGTAGTTTCATCTGCATCATATTTCACGAAGGTTGCTGTCTTGAATATATAATGCAACATGAAAGAAAGAATATACAAGAAATTTTCATAACCAATATTCGATTGAAACAAACTAATAGTTCACGTAGCCATAATCCAAGCATATATATAATTCATACACTAATGGCAAATACTAGTAAACCACAAATAGTTTCGATCGAAATTAAATAAGAACTACATCCAAGCATATAAACTTCAGCTTTTTCTCTCAGGATTCGTGTAGTAGTGGTGTACTGTACACAATATGACTTCAAATTTTTGTCCCTCAAAACACATATGAATTCATATTGCAACATCTACAGTTCTCATATGGTGCATGGAAATAAGCATCGCGGACGCTTGATGACTGATATACATCTAGTGTTATACAATCAAATGCATTTCCTCCTTCCACAAACTAAAAGTCATTATACCCAAATTAAAGATGTGAATCAACATATGTGAATTAAATGTGTGAAGAAACATAGGGATAGGTCTGTCATAAGTCATAACTGGCACTGGATATGAACTCCTGTTTGGTAAGTCCATTACAAGTTCACACATTCTGACTATATATAACTAGATCGTACAACATACATCCAAAACTGCTCTCTACTCATCTTTCCATACATTAAAATTGTATAGCTCTTGTTAATCGCTGGATGACATAATCCATAAAATGAGGTATACAGATTTTCTACAATGTTTGTCAGCCTTCAAGTCCAAAAGAATCAGTTTTACCGCACCAAGGTGAAGCTTCATGCTCCAGTTTGCCTAGTCCTAAGATTAATTATCTCGAGATTCTTTTGGAAGTACTTCACGCCTCCATAACCGTAAAGGGAATCTCCACGCTAAAAATAATAACAATTTATCAGCTATGGCTAACTAAAACAATACTAGTAACTGGTGAAGCATTTGCAGAAAAACTAGAGCTTCTTGAGAAAAATTTCAAGGAAATTTGTGCAGTTAGAGAACATACCTCTAGAGCTTCTTGAGAAAAATTTCAACACCTCATCAATCAATATTACCTAATAATTATACAAAATTACTTTTCATTAAATAGTGACAAAGGAAAAGCTAAATAAATGTACACCAGGAACATATATATAGTGTCCAGTTCTTAACTAACTAGCCACTGCTTTCAAAAATAATAGAGGCGGAATTCCTGTGTCATTTCTTACATGCGAAAAATAGGCTCACTAGAAATTTGAATAACATGGCAAGTCAAGGTAGAAAAATACTAACAGGAAAGGATAGGTATAGAACAACTTTCCACTCGGCCAAAGATAATGGAGACACCTGCATAAGGAAACTACGATTTATCAGGATGTCCTAGGGCATTGCTATAATCTTACTAGAAAGAGCAAATGACCATATGACGAGGAGCGCAGTGGGGGCACACAACTGCACGAAATGAAGATGAGTGACTTACTGAGAAAAGAGCTGACAGGGGTTCCGTATACAAGACTGATATGTGAAGAAGCATTGTCAGAATGATTGACCCAAGAAGCCATAGGTTACTCCATGGGTGAATGACACTGATGAAAAGGAAGTGCAGAAAATCATTTCAGGTTATGTGTAATCTGTATATTCAACATGTATTCTACATTAAGTATAAAGGTCAAAGGGCAGGACGGTGCCACTGCGGCAGAACTAGTACACAAATATTTTGCAGGTCCCACAAGCTTTTCAGAGCACTGCCAAGTGCAAAATATCTCGGCCATTAACTGGTGGTTACCAGCCTTAGCACTGACTGCAGTTGTTTGAGCTCGGGGGCCACCATTTATTTGAAATGCATTATCCCCATCTATATTTACACCTATATTTCATGTATGCTTTACTCTGTCCATCCTAGTTTATAAGGCTCCTAGTTTTTTGAGATTAAAATTTGACCAATATATCAGTCATGTGACATAAAATTATACCACTGCAAACTTTTCCGACTGTGAATTCAATGGTATAATTTTATGATTTTTGTGGCACATAAGTACATAACCCACATTTCCTTGGTCAAACTGATGGTCCAACACGAAATGTATGGGCGCCTTATAAACTGCGACAGAGGGAAGCAATATCTAGCTCATGTCACCGTTTTCACAACTTCTTTAAAAAAAATTAAGAGGTCTAAACAAAAACAAGTAGCTGGTTTGTCCCAATATTCAATACATCAACAGACTATGTGAGAAGCCACAATGTGATAAGCAAAATTTTCTAGGTGGGTTTTGAATGGGTTGTGGGAGAAAAAGTTGATGTTTGGGAATACACATTGAAAGTGCATGTGTTGCCCCATGCGTGGTTTTGGTAATTAATGACAATCCTTATGGACTAATGTTTGCTTTGAGATATACTTGTAGATCTTGTCCATAGGTAATGTTTGGAGTTCATGTGTTGGACTCTAGAAGATTACTTGATGACCAAGGTTCAATCCAAGGGTTTATATGAAGAATGGTCATGTGAAGAGTTGAGCTTATTGCAAGCATGGCTTGGAAAAGAAGATTGAGTGAACTTCATGTTTATCTCCAAGCCATCATCTATATCAAAAGAAGAATATGAAGCAAGTGGATACATGAAGACGGAGCTTTGCGAGGCTCTCCCATAATGGTGTATGGGGGAGTATTTGGAGATGTCTTCATCAAGCATGTGCTAGCAAGCGCAATCAAGAAAGGTGGTCCACTTGAAGAGATCAAGATCGTCATCATCTAGCTCAAGTGGAATGCGCAAGGCAAAGGTATGATCTTGATAGGGTTTCTATTTTACCGGTCTCATGGTGTTAGTGGGAGACCGGGTTTAGGATAGACGGCGTACTATCAAGAGGGGTTCTCAAGTGAGTAACTTGATCGCATCTTTGTGGAGAGCTTAAACCTTTGCATACTTGGCATTATCATCTTTCTTGGTTCTTATTTGACTTTTATCCATGAGAGAATTTAGAGCTTGTGTTCATCCCCATATCAAGCTCTAGTTCATCAAAAACGGATTCCATTTGAATATCTTGTGATGTTGGAGGTTTTACCGGTTCGTCTTTCCAACGCAATTGGTTTCACCTGTTTTGGATTTCATATGAGAAAGTTATTGCATTTCAGGATCTGCAGTTTCACTGCTTTCAGGCCGGAGTCTCCGGTCTTCTGGACCGGAGTCTCCGGTCCTTGGGTTTCCCTGTCGAAGTTTTTGTTGTTCAGCTCCTGGCCTAGGCCGGAGTATCCGGCCCTTGGGCCGGAGTCTCCGCCCCTGGTCCGGAGTATCCGGCCTCTGTGGCCGGATTCTCTGCCCGAGCTGCTCTGTGACTTTTGGTGCTCAGCCCCTGGTGGGGGGCGGAGTTTCCGGCCTCTGTAGGCCGGAGTTTCCGCCCCAGGCCGGAGTTTCCGTCACTTGGACCGGAAACTCCGGTGCAAAACTGGCTGCAACGGCTCTTTTTCTGGAAGGGGTATAAATACCCCTCCACCTACCTCCAGCCAGCTGAGCTCTGCCCAGCACGAATTGCTTTCTCTCTCCTTCATTGTTGCAAGCTCATTTCTTTGATATCTCCCAATCCCTCCACCCAAACTCTTTGATCTTTGGAGGATTGAAGGAGAAGACCTAGATCTACATTTCCACCAATCAATCTCTCCTCTAAGTGAGGGGAACATAGTGGATCTAGTTCTTGGAGTTCTTGAGTGGTTCTCCTCTTTGTTCTTCCTCCCTTCTCCCCCCATAAGCATTTGTTGCTTGTGGTGGGATTTGAGAGTGAAGGATTTGAGCACTTGTGCTCTTGCCTTTTGCATTTGGTGCATCGGTGTGCTCTCCACGAAGATTCGTGGAAGTTGAAAGCTTGTGAACTTGTTACTTTTGGGTCTTTGGACCCTAGACGCCCGTGTGGTGGTTGGACCCTTGTGTGGTCACTTGTAGCTGTTCGGGAGCCCCCAATCCCGTTGTGGGTTGTGCCCCGGATCGTTGTTGAAAGGCTCCGGATATCCGCCTCGAAGGATTCCGATAGTGGAAGGTGAACCAAACCTTTGTGGTGCGGTTCATCGGAGAATAGGGTGAGCCTTTGTGGCGTTGAGATCGACCTTTGTGGTGCCTCACACCTCTCCAACGAGACGTACTCCCTTAACAAGGAGGAACTCGGGAATACATCCTCGTCTCCGCGTGCCTCGGTTATTTCTATACCCGAGCCTTTTACTTATGCACTTTACTTTGTGATAGCCTTCGTGCTTGAAGTATTCTATATTGCTATCACCTTGTTGCTTGTCTTGCTTAGCATAAGTTGTTGGTGCACATAGGTGAGCCTAGTATATTTAGGTTGTTGGCTTGTTAATTTAAACACATAGTTTTATTCCGCAATTAGCAAGCCTTTAACCGGAAAAGTTTTAATCGCCTATTCACCCCCCCCCCCCCTCTAGGCGACATCATTGTCCTTTCACACATGCCACCTAAAATGTTAAAGATTCTTAAATAGTAACCTAAGTGAAGAAATAGCATAAATGTATTTCTTTTTTACGTTTCAATTGGCACCTAAGCAAAGAAATACTCCTTCTGTTCCTTAATATAAGACGTTTAGGCAGTTGCCTACATTTCATTTTGACGTTTCAAATTTCACAGAAATCTATTGGTGTGGCTAGTACATGGGAAACTGGACTGTTAAACAGGCTAAGCAGATATGCAAGATTACCACTGACAAATTAAGAGATTAAATACATTTACAAGTCAATGGAAAGAGAAATAAACACACAAAAAGAATCAAAATCACCGATGAAAGCTAGCTGCTTCCAGCACATTACAACTGGTAGAATGGATTATGTGTACTGGGTAGCTATATGACAAAAAATTGGTTCAAAATAGTGATAGAGAGGATAAGGATCTTACAGGAGAGATTGGTTTTCACTTAGGTTATTCAAGGCATTAAACATCTCAACTACAACAAGAACAGTCATTGAAACAGTTGATGGATGGCGATCCTCAAAGATGCTGCACGGATATGAAGTTTGCCTTGTTGAACATGAATCAAAATTGACCTGCAATAGGAAAAGAAAGATATTCAAGACTCGCAGAATCAGTAATATTTGAATAAGACTTACAGAATCAGTATTTTTATAAGCTTCTGCGGTTGATTGTAACCCCTGCTACCAGTTGCAGCTATTACCGAGGTTCCAGACTCCCCAATAATCACCAAACAGGCAAACAGTAACAGCACAAAATAAGAAAGAATTTCAGATCCCCGACTTACCAACTCAGAGTATGGCAATCTAGGACCATTTTCAGAATAAACAAACCACCAAACGAACCCCGCTATAGTAGCAAGACCAACGTAAGCTGCATAAACAAATTGTAAGAAACAAAAAAAATGGAAGCAAAAGTAGCAATATTGTCAAAAGTAAAGCTAACAATAAGTAGATATAGGCAGCAAGTGCATACCACCAATGACCAAATAGCGGAAAAAGAGCCATCCACTGACCACAGCTTCGTTCACCTGCAATTCAAATATGCAGCAGGGGAGAGCATTTCAATAAATCGGATAATCTATAAAAGATCCACAACTACCGCTTGAACTGACAACCTAGAAATTCATACTTTTTGACGAATACTTAGGATTCAAAACCACACAGAAATTAAAAGGAAGAAGGGCAACAGTTCTCATGAACATAACATTGAATCCAATGTACACATAGACATAGAGCATACACGCAAGCAAAAGTAACAGAAAGCAATTTAGCCACTGAACATCCAGTTAATAGCACTAGCAACATTTCCTGTGCCAAAAGTTTTTAACAGTGAAAAGTGAGGTTTCCACGAGACCATTAAGGACTTGCCCTATTCCATAGATTATAGAAGATTTTCAGAATTTATAATATACCGGAACAGCTACATAGTCAGGCTAGCTGAATTACTCATATACCGATACAATCAACTGCTAACAAGTTTAACTGAAGTCGGTATAATCATTAAAGAAATAATGGGTAAGAAGTAAAACGTAATACAAAAAATCAACAAAAATCTACCAACATGAATATTTAGAAGATATTAATCACTGGTCAGTACAGATACATGTATAGGCCCATTAGCCTAGGTTGGCCCATGTAGAAGTTGTATACATCCTTTCCAATAATGAATAAGATGGAAGGTCTTCTCCCATCAGGTACATATTACCACTTTATATTACCTTACGGGGCTTAACTGTCATGATGTTGCCATCAGGCTTGTTAAAACCAATTGCAGTTGCAGGCAACCCGTCAGTAACAAGGTTTACCCAGAGTAGCTGGACCTAGAGTAGTACAAGGGGGAGAAAATTTTAGTGACAAGGTAAACATGCTACATATGATTGTATTTGTTGCACATTAATTAAAAAACAAAGAGCGAGATTGAGATGCTAAATTACTAATTCAACTACAGATGATAGATCATAGAAATAAGTTCACTACTAATTCAACTACAGATGATAGATTATAGAAATAAGTTCACATATCTCATCTGAAGAGGCATAGAACCTAAGAAGTTTTGACTCACAGGCACAAGTGTGTCAGGCATTCCAAGCACTGCTGCCACAAAAATACAAACTACCTCCCCAATATTTGATGAAATCATGTACCGAATAAACTGCTTGGTGTTGTTATATATGGCCCTCCCCTCTGCAACAGCCTATGAATAAATGATAATCAAAAGTTTAAGTACACAAAAAGCATAATAAGATCCGATGGTTGTGTCTTATTTGTATGTCAATCAATGAGAACTTAATCTTACTGCAACAATTGTAGCAAAGTTGTCATCAGCCAATACCATGTCTGAAGCACTCTGAAATAGAAAGGTAAACGTATAGCAAATCCAAATAAGTGGGTAACAGCACTAAAAGACTGAAGAAATGGTTGAAAGGAAAAAAGGCAATACCTTTGCAACAGCAGTTCCTGATCCCATAGCTATTCCTATATCTGCTTTCTTCAGGGCAGGTGCATCATTGACACCATCACCAGTCATTGCAACCTTGCATGTGAAACGGACATGACTATTGTGTAAACTGAATTATTGCATGAAGAGGGGAATGAAGCATAAATTACCATGACTAATTCCATGGCAATTAAATAAATTTCAATAATCATAAAGACTAAGGAAGCCTGCTGCACACTTTATCAACATGTAGAATATGTGCATAAATGTACAAGCATACCACTTCATTCTGTGATTGCAAGGCTTCAACAAGCATCTTTTTATGAGAAGGTTCCACTCTGCACCATTCAGTAAAACTTTTCAGGTACAAAAAGCATTCGAGAGTGCAAGACTGGAAGAGCGGTGATTAAATCATACATCTGTTGATAGTTCGATCATTTGAGCAACTTATTTTGTCTGATTTATCACGAAGCCCCATGTAGTAACTTGACACATAGGTAAGTGAGCATATATTATGTTCCACGCCACTAGGTTGTGATACTTACTATTTAAAATTATGATCGTCAATGCCATATTATTATTATGAGCTATATCAGAAGTAACAAGGCACTCGATACTGGAACAAAGGTAGTAGTAACCACACCAAAAATAGAAAATAAGAACTCCAGTCTCAATCATTGGATATACTTGCGACCACTTATATCAGCGCTAGCTGTGTGCATCACTAGAGCTAGTTCATCAACAATGAGCTGGGTGACCTGAAACCTAAATAGAACATTTTTCATCCAGTATAGTAATGCTCCAGTATTTTGAATTATACTCTGTGTGGTCATGGAGCTGATTACAAGAGAAACTGGGATGTCATTGCCCATTCGGCAAGGGGGTTGCTACGCCGTGAATTTTAACAAGGTAATGACAATGAAATCACCTGGAGAACAGAACCATCCTTCGCAATGCATTTGCCCTTTCTAAAGGAGGAAGTCCTTCGAATTCCGATGCTGTATATGAATACCCTGTAAACTCGTCTAAATGCTCAAAAGCCCCAATTTGCCGACACAGAGATTCTGCAGTAGACTAAAATAGCACATATTTAATTTCTCGACAGCAGAAAAAGATCATCTCGTAGGAAAAATGAACCAATAAGTTCACCAACCTTGTTATCCCCAGTAACAACAATAACACGAATCCCAGCAGACATACAAGACTGGATAGCACTGTGAACTTCTTCTCTTGGAGGGTCAAGCATCCCAACCTAAAACAGTAGCAAAAGATGTTGTATTAATTATCAATGCCTCTATTATCTTAACTAACGTAAATCGATACCTGACTACAGAAGCAAAGCACATCATATGAGTGAAAAATGTAGAACACCATTAAAAAAGAAACAGCAGAACCAACAGGAATGACAAAGCATTACCAATCCGATAAATGTGAGATTTGCCTCATCATCATAGGAAAGACTTTGTTGGCCTTCTGGCATTCGTTTTAAAGCTAATGCTAAGCACCTTAGGGTGTCTTTTCCTGCAAAACTGAAATATTCGACAATCATTAAACATAATCAACTAAAGCATTCGATGTAAAAAAGAAGATTACAAGTATATTTGTAGAAAAATAACAAAATGATTAGCAATGATGATATTGCCGAGTGCTGACTCAGAGGCAGGGTTTGGTCAAATTATCGAGGCGACGAGGTCAATTGGCGTAAAAAATAGTCCCGTTGTATTGTTAAATCTGCCTATATGAATTGAATATTCAACTAATGTGCTCACATCCATCAAGAAACATAAAACCTCATGGACATAAAAACTACATCTGTGTGCATCTAGCCATTACACTTTCAGGGGCACCTTTTGAAAACATAATCTCTTGTCAGCTGCAAAGGATGCTAACCTTTGAAATTTAGCTTCCAGCTCATTGCGTATGTCCATAGTCAATGGTACAGAAGAACCATCATCATTGCACAATATATGTGTGCATCTAGCCATTACACTTTCAGGGGCACCTTTTGAAAACATAATCTCCTGTTGCTTTCGACTGCAAAGGATGCTCATCATTTTGCGGTCTCGGGAAAAGTCTAGAACTGATATCTAAAGAATAAATCAGAAAATTTTAAACCATAAGAACTTTCATACTATAGATCTGAAGAAAAAGAACCGCAATATAAATTAAATAAGTGACAGACAGTCAGACTATACAACATGCACAAAATGATGTTTATTGCATATAGGCAGTATAGTCAAAGTGTGAAC
Organism: Poa pratensis; assembly: GCA_947311845.1. Classification (NCBI taxonomy): domain Eukaryota; kingdom Viridiplantae; phylum Streptophyta; class Magnoliopsida; order Poales; family Poaceae; genus Poa; species Poa pratensis. Next base: position 26,145,701 of record CAMZMU010000049.1, on the reverse strand, counting down.
AGAATATTCATCTGTGTCAACTGCAGTTTACCTAAAATAGTGACTTAAGATAAATAACTTAACACTCAATAGTTACAAAAATAGGTAATTAAACAGTCGGAATCTTGCAGTATATCTACTGATACCATAAGAACTTGGGAAGTACTTGCATCGTTGCATAAAGTATCAGACATGTATTTTTTACTAACCAAATACTTGTATGGCTGCTTGATACAAGTCAGCTAAGGCACAATTGGAAAAGACTAACCAGTTTGAAAACAATTAAGGATGGCAATAGTTCGAATGGCATCACAATCCACAAAATCCGACAGAAAGCAATGCATGTGTGACGTGGGAAACTGTGCATGTTCAGTACAGACTTTGCATGATGAAGGATGTTAACATCAATTCATCAGACTAGCAATTTCCATACAACAGCTGAACTTACAGTACTTTGTCCAGTTACACAATGATAATGCTTCTAATGCCAATTTATGCTAGCAAAACAACTCCACAATAAGGTACAGATGGACTAATGTACATAAGGGGGAGAGGGGATGGCACTCTTGTAGAATTGCAAATACAATCCACAGAAAAGAAGATCAATATATCAATGCCAACAAGTAGAGGAATATAACCTTTCTGAACTGATTTTCCCAGTAATGATTGCAGTACGATGCACGCTCATGCTTAGTTAGCATGTTCAGAGCTGAAGGCATTGAATCAAAACCAGGAAGACCGACCTAAGCAATAAACAAAATGAACATTAAATTGCGATTGACATTTCAAATGAAAGCAACTAAACTGCACTAGTACGTCAATCGCAGAACTAACTGACCTTCTCCACCAGCACACGCAGAGCAACTTCAGTAGACTCCCCAATTTTCTCATAACTTTTTTTATCAGGATTATACTGTAAAGTGGACTCATTGCAAAGAGCTGAACACATGGCTATATGAAGGAGGCATGGGGATTGAGGAGGAAACTCCAGCTGCAACAGATTAAAATCCCCTCAAAAGTTAGGTCCTAAAGAAAAATGGAACATGTATCAATGCATGCAACACTAACTAAAGGATAGCATGGGTCACTCGATGAATAACCCGAAGGGTTCCCCAGGTCCCGCAGTATACTGAAACGGCTGCTCACAGGATTAATCCATCTACAAGGGCCTAACACTTGCCTCAATGCGTACAGGTGTTGCATATATCTCGGCCAAAATTTGCCTGCTGAACTCAGCATCTAGAAGGCTCTGTCTACTGTCCTATCCTACGTACCATCATACTTTGTTGTTCTAGTCTAGTGCAAGAGACCCTGGTAAAGCTGAGGTTATTAGAGTAATAAGTACAAGATTAGTGAATAGTGACAATCTTGTCAGGTGTCATGGGTTGTAAATAGGGTTGCAAGCGGTGGTCCCGCAATGACCCCCATAACACTTTTTTAGCTCAAAACGATCAAAATCTAAGCTGATTAGTTACAACTAACTTTGCCTACTTTGACTACTCTGCGGGACGGTACGGGCGCCGCCCTGCAACCCTAGTTGTAACAGCTGTAATCATTCAGAAAATGTGTTACTGTACAAAAATCAATAAAAAAATATCTTTAAGTCGTTAGACACATGAAAATACAGGGTTCAGGCTGCTGCACTATAATGATGCAAATTAATGACAAATGTAAAATACATCTTTATACCTGCAATTCACTGGCATCATATATAAACCCATCAGGAGCAAATGTTGTTCCACTAATAGAGTACTCGTCAGTTATTGGTCTCTGGTGCACAGACCGCACAACGCATACCTGGGATATTAAATATACTTCTTAGTTATGTGTGAACATAATATATTGGCCAAGTGTAACAGACTTTAATCTTCAATGTGAAAAAAGACTACAATCTTCTATGTAAATGTGCATTGTATTTTAGTCAAATCCCACTGAGTGATTATTCATTCAAAAAGAAAAAGGAAATGAAAAAGGACACCTAAATAATAAATTATGCTGTAAACTGGAATATTCACCTTGGACACAGACATCATGTTTGTTGTAAGAGTACCAGTTTTGTCACTGCAAATAACTGTCGTGCATCCTAATGTCTCCACAGAGGGCAAAGACCTGACAATTGCATTCAAGCGAGCCATTCTCTTGGTACCAAGAGCTAAGCACCTAGAAGCAAAAACGGATCAATGATATGTTATATTCACTTCAAGAAGGAATAACGAAAACCACTAAACTTGATCATAAAATGAACAAAAAACTTAGAACATCAGGATAGGATTGATAATGCACAGTATCATGTTTCTAGGTTCTTAACCAGAGTCACGGCCGCCACAGCTGCACACAAACGATTATCTCCCTCTCTTCAACAAGTCAGTCGGGTAGAAATGACTAATTTCGTGGCAAGCACTAGAAATTGTTCACAGCATACACAATGAAACGAAGTTCAGTAACTGGCTACTAGAGACAAAGAGATCTCCTTGTGTTACAATGTATAAAACCCCAATGCTTAGCTACTTCACAATTGTATAAACACGATTTACAAGGCGCTTCATACACTCTTTCAAACTTCCGAACTAGCACACTTTCCATTTAATATGACTCCATTTCCTGCTTTACTAATACCTATCTGACAGAAAGAAACATCACGACAAAATAAAATTCGTAAATTTGGAAATATTAAGTATACCCTTAGATTAATTAATTGAAACCAGATACTTTATACTTATATATCAATTGAATCCCATAAAGTGCTTCACTTGGCACTACTGGAAATCTATATATTATTTGTACAGGAACTCACGTTGTTACTACAGCTGGGAGACCTTCTGGAATGGCCGCGACAGCAAGGGCAACAGCAACCTATCAAAAGAAAGTATGAGTGTAGAGTATGTATAGTTTCTTAAAAGTAAAGTTAGACACAATATTTAATAACAGTTAAATGCAAGCATTATAACTAGTCACCCAGGTACAAGGAAGTACCAAAATCAACTAATCCCTCCAAATGTAAGTACAACTCATTCTAGCTTCAGGTACATGAAGTACAGAGTAATACAGCCCTTCATTATTCACAAACATTACCATTTTTCTGTCAGTTAGTGAGAAAGCTGAAAGCTTCATTTACCGTTGAGAACACGCACATTTACTATGCAAGGGTATAATTACAACACAAAGTCATGAGTATATAAGCTTCAAGGTTGTAGAACGATCTATATTTAAAAAAAAGTTCATAGGTCCAAAAGCGGTTGGGAGTAGTAGAAATAGAAATGTCTAATCGAAGGTAGATTATTGACAGCTCTATACCAAACGCCTGTACGTAGGTGGACTTAATGGACACAATTAAACATAATTATATGAACAAGGATCACATTTAAGATTTTAAGTCAGTCAACTTGATGTGAAATGAAACGAAATTTGCAAGCAATAACCATATCTAAGCAACTGAGTTACAAGGTATAGAACATACAGTGTAACCTCATGCAATGGCATGCATATATGAGTAACAAGAAACAATGACATTCTACACATGCATGCAACTAAGCGTGTGTTTGGTGTTGGAACCAAGTGGAATGTAATGGAACGGTTCCACACCTAGAGCCCATTCCTGTGTTTGGTTGAAAAGAGGAACGGAACCGAGTGGTTCCTCAGAAGGGAATATTCCACCAATATGCGGAACGAGCGGTTCCTCCAAATCGGTGGAACATGTGGGACCCTCTCGCTAACCGTGACCGCAAACCTCGCTCACCCCATCTCTCCCAACCCACATGAACCTTCCCTCGTCTCGTCTTTCCCGTGGTCGATCCGATCTGGTGGTGGCACCACCACTCGAAAAAGGCTAGCCGGCAGTGAGCAGCAGGATCCGACACTGGGACTAAACTTGTGTGGATGTAGCTTCCATGAAAGATAAGATTTCACAATAATAGTCAAGACACAAGATGTCACCACTACTAGGTCATGCAGATGCAGTCTACAAAAGAAAACCAACTATACCAAATTCTAGACATCCTCTTAAACACCCAACGACCAAATTTCTGCTCATTGTATTGCAGAAATATTTGCCAACTCACACATTGTAAGGAGATAATATATAGCAGACTGCTGGTCAACCTACAATGAACGAATGCCAAGAAATGTACACTCACAGAAACAGTGATATACCTTAAAATAATGAATGGCACCCCTAAGAAAACCACCATGAGAAGGATCTCGGAAATGTCCAATATTTACAACCCAAACAAGAATACAGATCCCTGCTATCACCTGAAAAGAAAAAACATAATCTGATGAAGCCTAAAAAGAGTTTCCTGAAACAACAGTGAGTCAAGGCCAACACAACTTATATGCTACGCATCTAGCGAACAAACATGCATCATGCCATGAAACTGCAACTCTAGCTAGGTAAACATGACTTCAGTATATTTTGTATATGTGCATCTACAGGTCAGAAAAGCATGAGCACAAATAGAGGCAATCAGAATCAGAACTAATTAAAAAAATAGAAAACATACATATTTATTGGGAGCGAACTAAGATATTATAATGTCTTTGTTATATTACCAATTTACCAGAATTTTAGTGGATATACCAAACCACTGAGGCCCTTGAGCAAAGGAAATTACACTTAATTGTGGTTAGCTTTCACTGATAACTATGTATCAGGCTCTCAATCCAAAAGATGTTTCCATCATTCGCTAGAGTCATAAATTTTTAGGAAATATTTCCCCTTGATTTTGGAAAAATAACTATTCATAACGTGCTGAAAAAACCATGGTCAGCTACCTTTGCCAAGAAAGTACCAAATTCATCCAATTTTTTCTTCAGTGGAGTCGCTTCCTGAAAATGTGTGGGAATGTTGTCAGTGCGTAGAATCATCAGTTCATCACTATACATAAAGCATCAGGGCAAGGTCACCGTTAATCAAAGTTCTAAGAAACAAAATAATACTAGCGCAGCAAGAAGCCTAAAGTGGCAACATATATGGGAAACATCATTGTTCAGTCTTATCAAAAAAATATGCATATGAGGCAAGTCGAGAGCTTACATCCTCTGTTCTCAGCATTGCATCACGTATACTTCCCATTGCAGTACTTGAACCAACGCCAATAACAACAGATCTGGCTCTACCAGCTACAACAACAGTACCCTGGGAAGCAAAGACAGCAGACAGCATGCAAAGCTCAGAAGAAGCAACTGAAGGATGGCTGCAATGAGCAAAAGTCCAAAAGAGAAGATGTTCACTGAGATGTACTTTGAAATTTTATCCAGGAATATGAATTTGAGCAGTTCATGAAGATTTAGCTATTTATTATGTGTTAAAATTCTCAATTGTTAGAGTTTCGCTAAAGTTCAGAAGATAATCAGATGATCATATAATCTTAAACAATAATCGAAGGGCATACTTGTACTCGTGGAATCTAGATCTTTCTACAACAGGTAACGAAATATGCTCACTGAAATGATGTTCATCACTATACATAAAGCCGGATCTTTCTACAACAGGTAACGAAATAAGGGATGTCAAGAGATGTCTAGCACCAATTTCAATTATTTGTGCAGGTATGAGCAGTGTTTCACAGAGAAAAACATGGATAGACATATCAAGTGCTAACTCATCTGTAGGTGCAATCATGCGAGCTACTACAATGATCATTGGATGAGAGATATATGATGAACATTTTTCTTTGGAACCCCCTACATTTTCAGGAACATCCAAATCTGATCCATTCATCCCCCATCCATGGTCCGATGAGAGTTTATATATTTTCACTGTAAAATGCATGTTTACTTGATTTGTCCCCTACGTTTAGCAATCGAAAGGATAAATCTATGTACTATACATGATTGTGACTACCAAGATGCAGAGTGCCACAGTCAGCATGACATACACCTACCGAGAAAAGAATGTTTGTTTTGTCCTGGTAGACAGCATTCATTGCTGAAGTTGAATCAAGCTCTTTAGCCACTGAACAGCTTTCCCCTAGAATAATCCAAAAAATAAACAAGCGATTCAGAAACACTAAATAGAGCTGTTGATAGATTACAGCATGCACCTAACACTGTTTCTAGTGATAGCGGCATTGCCAGATCAATGCATGGATACAAAAAAGACATAAGATTTATCTTATCCTGTAAAACAACAGTGCCACAATGAACTATTAAATTCAGTTCATATTAGGATGAATAAGAGGATGGCCCGGGACAACATAAAGAGTACCTGTCAGAATCGCCTGGTCAACACGCAATTGATGACTTAGCATTTCAACCATTCTCATGTCAGCCGGAACTTTGCAACCAACTTATCCATAAAAAACAAGGTGTGACCAAGTTACATCAGGAACATATTCGGCATGGTACAACAGAAATCATTCGAATGGAATTGGACAGTACCTCCCACTTCTACAATATCTCCAGGGACAAGTTCCGTTGCTGGAAGTATAGAAAAGCAACCTACCAAATTGAACATTGACAAGTGCCTCAATCATATGAATAACCATGATCCAAAGAACATTAGTAATATTTACTGATGAATTTGTGAAGTGTAGATATATCGGTCCAATCACATATATTAAGATGAAAAATTGTTTCACATATCAGTAAATACAAGAACCTTTACCAGATCAAATCTAACTTCTCGAGCAAGGAAGTATGATATAACTAATTATGTCGCTCTTAGACAAAGCATTTTTGCTTCAAGCCATCGTCTTCCAAAACATTTTGACCGCAAAAAAGCTACAAACAGCCCGATTCCTACTTTGATGATACATTTATACGCACAAAAAACATATGCACAAAACAAATGATTGCAAGGAACTAGTGTTTGTACAAGAGTCTGCTTAGCATGCTGCTTTCACAACATAAGAAGGGAATGCACCAAAGCCATCAATGTTTGCAGGGTAACTTTGATTCATATCACAGCTGCTGTCTCAATGACATGTCAGTTCGTGCCTCACATGTCAGTGCCACAGCAAGTGGATTATGTAGAACTTGAATTTTTCATGTGAAATGGTTAAGTATACATATTTGAGATTTCAAAACTAAAAGAGTAGGTGTAACTCATAGTCACAAATCAGCAAAAGTTCAGTCAGAAGACAGCAAATAAATAATTGTACGAAAATGTGGTTGCACGATTGAAACGCATCAATCAATTCGAAAAGTTTCTTACCATTACGCAGCACCGTTGCAACATCAGCTTGATATGCTCGCAACTCCTACAGGATTTTTTTATCAACAAGTCATTATGGATGGTCAACAAGAGTTGGTCATTGCAATGCCAATTGTAGTTGCATAGTGTAAAAAAGGTTAAGTAACTAGAGTAGTAATGCATAGAAATACAACAATTAGGACCAAAGGGTGTTTGACACGCAACAGAATTGTAACAAGAAGTTTGAGTTGATGGAAATTTTCCCCCAACATAGAATGCAAAGGAACCCTTAGGGAAATTTCCCTTGAATCAAAGAAGCCCTTATGATTTCTCTAACATTTCTGAAACAAGCTACAGTGGAGGTTGAAAACCAGAGAACGTGACCAGGATAAACATGGTTTATACGCAATTATGCATCCAAGTGATTAGGTAAGAGTCTTTGAAACACTTCATGCTCCACCTCTACGTATATCACATAGATGTTTGTAAGGAAAGTGGGAAACAAAAATATAGGGGCAGACGAAGATGAAAGGCACACGTAATATCTCACAATATGTGCACAAAAAAAACATATCAAACAGCAGTAAACCAGATCTGCAGTATTAGGCACAACATTACAGCCTTATATAAAGCAAGAACCTCAAGAGCTTTTTCAGCATTGGTTTCTGTGATCACTCCAACTGCTGCGTTTGCTGCTAGTATCATAAATATGACCTATACAAATAAAAGTCACCTTGTCAGTTACTGCCTACATGTGGCATTTCACACATCATTTTCCACGCATTATATATCCACCAAATAGAAAAACTTACAGAAGGTTCCAAAAATGCTGTTAATCCAGTTTCACCATTCAATCGAGCCAAAAGGAAGGATACCACAGCAGCTGCTATCAATATTTTGACGAGTAAATCATCAAACTGCTTCAAAATTAATTTCCAGAAGGGGGTACCTGGGTCAGAGTTTCATGTTAACAGACTGAAAGTTACACAAAACTACAATACCGAAGATACCCCTAACGCACATACTATTATGCTACTACCTTAACATTTTCTACTGCCTTAACAAAAGAATAATTTTTAGATCAGAATTACCAGACAGTAGAGCTTCCATTTCAATGATACTATCCTTTTCATAACAGAAGTCCAAATTTCCGAAATTGTTGTTTCACTACATAAGTAAAATGAGGAAACCAAGCATACAGCCATTACAATAATTTCACTCTATACCATATTACCATAATTTCGCTCTCCGCAATGAGGTAACTATCCCTTAGTTATCAACTTATCATGCATCATTTGTTCTTGTCCATGGTGCAGTTGGACTAATATTCAGCTAGAGTAGATGATAACAAAATAGTACTCACGTGTATGACTAGCAGCAGCTTATTTGGATTTCATGCAATTACGGTGTGTGTTGACTAGACAATAGTGGAGTAAGAAACCAGAACTAATGTCAAGCTTACTACATGATTAAATTTTGAATATTTCTACAGAAACAACCGTTATAAGTTAGAGCCGATAACTTACTTTCTTCGTGGGGCAGCTCTGAACACAATCCACGCACCAGAACAAAGTACAGAACCCAGTTAGAGGCCACAATAATGATAAGAAGAATAAAAAATGGGTGAGCGCGATGCAAGATCAGATGTGAAAACATAAATATGCCTGCCCTCAAAATTGTGCAGGTGTCTCAGCTGAAGCTGTCAAGTTTTGCTGAGGAAATAGTAGGTGTCTGAACTACTTTCCGAGCATCAAAGCAGTATAAGATATGAGTTTTTTTTAGCACACAGAGCAAGTTCATGCAGAGCACATTTCCTTGTTTAAGGAGCGCATAGGACAGCAGGAAGCTTCTCACCGTTTTTGCCGTAAAGCGACGCATGCTGCTCCACCTGCCGAGACAAGCCAAAGACCAAATCAGTCCAACGAAGACCCAAAATCCGCAGCAGTGACGGGCTCAGAAGTCAGAAGCGGCACCTGCGAGTCGGAGAGGCCCTTGGTCCGATCCACGCCGAACGCTTCGAGCACCTGCGAGGATGGGGGCGGTGACCAGATCCGTGAGAGGCGGCGGCGGTGGCGGCGAAGGGGATCAGGTGATGGTGTGGCAGCAGTGCCTTACCTCCGCGACGGACTTGGCGTAGGCGTCCTCCATGGCCGGCCAGGGGCGGGAGCTTGGAGGGAGCGGGGGTGATCGCGGCGGTGGAGGAGAAGCGGCCGGATTTTCTGAGTTTGGGTTTTGGCTTAGCAACGGTGGGATTTGCGCTCGCCGGAGGACAGGTGGCGATGGGATCTCTTGACTGGTCTGGTCCGGCTCGGCCGCTGGTAAACGGGCATGGGGAAGTGAGGTGCGAGACAAGTGATGCACGCTTTTGCTTTGCTTTGAGTCGTCGCCAACATGGGAACGAACAAAACTGTCCCTCAAATGTGTCCAAAGGAAATAAAACTGTCCCTCAAAACGTGTCAAGTGCTCATAGCCATAAGATTATCTTTTTCTTTTATTGCGAAACACAGTATAATTGCAGCCGCTTACATACTGTATTCAAATTGACGAAGTCACCGCCTCACTATGAGACATCGCCTCCCACTAAAAGAATATTTCGTCTTAATGATAAACACCAGTGTCAAATCTAAGATTTGAACTAGTGTTTCAAATCTGGGTTTCTAATGGGTTAGAAGTAAAATCACCCTCCTAGCTATCCAACCACACTTTATTCTCAGAGTCAGATTATCTCGTTTATTTCAGCTTGCATAGTTTGTAAACTCTGGTTATGGACAGTGGCGGAGCCAGCTTGCCGTTCTAGCCTGGGCAAATTTAAAATGCACTTGCTTTGTTAAGTATTTGCCATATAAATTACCTCTCAAATCACTATTTTGAAGTAGTATTATGAGGGAGTTGGCCAACTTAGCCCGGGCCGCCCAGCATGCCGGGCCCTGGCTCCGCCACTTAGTTATGGACAAGTGTATGATTCAATAGTTTTCGTATCTAATGATTAGGTTAAATGTGCATGTAAATTATATATCCACGCAACTCTAAAACCGTGTAGAGAATTACTACCTAGGTTTGACTGACGTCATCATGAACTAAATGTTGTAAATTTTAGTCAATGCGATGAGATTCGTGTTCTTAAACAATTCTTGCTATGTGTGTTCCACCACCTAACATGTTAGCTCACATGACTTTTGTTAATCCCGTATCCAATGAGAAAAACCAGTTTATTCGTCTCCTGTTGTTAGCGACCTTAGTGTGTTACAGTCTCCCTTCTTAAGCTAATCCACTCTAGCTCTCTTCCTACTTTTTCTTTTCAACCTGCTCCTCGTGGCTATATTTTCATTAAAGGAGCAAATAAAATGACTTATTACTACATATGCTTTCTCGTATTTGCGTCAACTTACAACTTGGTTGATGTCTTGTTCAAAATTTAGCTGGAAACAAATTCACTCGTTGGTGAGAGTGGTAACTTTAGGATTATTGGGGGTTTAAACGTGTAATAGTATTGAAATGTTTTTTCGTTTAGACGGATTGAAACTCTCGACATGAAAACCTCGTATCAACTTATAATGATTCGTACTTTCAACATATAGAATCGAACTCCCAACGCTATGTTGCTTGACTTCTATGACGTTAGAATGGTCAATGCTAAGGGTGGCAATTTGCTTAAGTTTCGAAAATAAGTCGGTATGTAGTCATCGTTAAGATTTCCGCGTTCATAAACAGCTCTTGCTACACGTGTTCCGCCACCTAAAATGTGGTTCAAACATTCGACGTGAAATTTTGGGTTTTAAATGGGTGAAACTGAACCTATAAGCACAAAAACTTTGTACGAGTAATAATATCTTGAGCTCCCAACACAAAGATGTTTGACTTCTAGAAATTTCACATGGTACTAATTTCGTTTCTATATTGTATACCCTGTCATGGCGACGCCATGGCCAGCAGATTCCCCCACAAACCACGGTACACGTCCGCACCCAGGATCTCTCGTGTCTGTTCCTCTACACGACTGTCTCCACGAGACCACGACGGCAGCACCTAGGATCTCTCGTGTCTGTTGTCGAACCCGAAATCCCCGCTCCAGAAAAGATCTCAACGAGCCCGGTCCTCATGCGCCACTCTCTGTAAAACCTCTTTCTCCTTTCGCAAGCATCCGTAGACGCAGTCCACCCTGCCGCCGCCCCTCCGTCACTGGAGCCGACACCCGTGACGCTACTCGCCACCCGAGGGCCGAGGTCGGTCTCCAGTCCAGAAGCCCACCACCAGCACCACCGCCGTCCCCCACCACCACCACCAGCCGCTCCGCTGAATCGAAGTCCGCACCGCCCCAACCACCGCCCCCCAGATCTAGCCCGCCCCCGCCTACGTGTTGCCCCTCGATTCGGCCTCGCGCCGGAGAGGCCACGCGCGGCCTCAAATCTTGGAGCTTTCTTCTCCCCCTCCTCCTCCTGCTAGCACCCGCCGGCACGATGCAGGCGCGGGTGGCGTCCATGGAGGACATGAAGGAGGCGCGGCAGGCGGCGCTGTCCCAGGGCCGGCTCTTCCCGACGGGGATGCTCCGGGTCTTCATCGGCTTCCTGCTGCTCGGCGTCGGCCTCTCCGCCGTCGGCATGTACCTGGCGCGCCACACGCTCGCCGCCGCCGCGCCCGCCCTCTTCCGCCCCTGCCTCGGGGCCTCCGCCGGCGCCGAGGACGAGCTGGACACGCTCGAGCGATGGACGCGGCCGCCCGCGCGCGCGCGCCACGCCATGACGGACGAGGAGCTGCTGTGGCGCGCCTCCTTCGCGCCGCGCGTGCAACGGTACCCGTTCCCGCGCGTGCCCAAGGTCGCCTTCATGTTCCTCACGCGCGGCCCGCTGCCGCTCGCGCCGCTCTGGGAGCGCTTCTTCCGTGGGCACGAAGGGCGGTACTCCGTCTACGTGCACGCCCTGCCCTCCTACCGGGGCAACTTCACCTCCGACTCCGCGTTCTACGGTCGGCAGATCGCCAGTAAGGTTAGCTCTCCGATCGTGTTGCTCCACGACTTACTTGCCCTGTTGCCCCCATGCCGTAGCAGACTACAGTAGTAGTGTGATCCAGTACTCAACTTAGCAACAGGCGGTTTTAGCGTGATGCTTCGTAGCCTGCCTACTCATGCTGATCTAGTGAGAGAGACCAACTGCAAAACATATAGTAGTGCCAACTACCAAGAGTATACATTGAGCTCTACTGTACGGTTCCTCTGTGATTACGTACGTGATGTGGCAAACTTTGATACTGAATCCAACGTTTCAGCCCTTCTAATGCATTCCATAGGAACATTTATAAGGTGTGTAATATTGGTACACTGAACTGAACTGTGATGGTACTTATTAGTCACTACAGTGAGGAACCTGTAACTAATGCACTGGCCATTCCATCCTGATGCGTGTGCCAAGCTTAGGCACTGCGCACCTAGGTCTGATTTGGGTTGTTGAACTGAAAGAATAACGTTTTTATTTAGAATATGCAAAAGAATTGTGCTTCTTTGCACTGAAGGAGAAATTGTGGTTATAACAGGGCACTTCTTCTATGCTTACCTAATGGGAACCAGATCCGTGTTACTATATTACCAACTTACTCTGGGGCAAGAGTCTTAAAATCTGTAACCAGTATTCGTCCTTTCATTCGTCTAGTAGCGACCATGAAGCCTGAACTAGCCAATTTTATGCAGCCTAACCGTAGTTCTGGTCAAGCTGGAAATGTTTGTCCCCTGACAACACTAGCGTTGTTCTAGAAAACAACTCTACTAGGCCATATGCTCGGCCGCGTACAAGTAATGAGTTATGAGTTCCAGTTAGGCCCCTGGTTGTACCTGTTTTAGAGTCCCCTGACTCCTCCTGTTCCATTATAAGATCCACGTAGCTTCCCTGTTGTGTTGAAAACTTGAGATGTCTGAATGCCTGACATTAATATGAGATCTGCTTGCTGCTCACAGGTTGCAGAATGGGGTCGGATGACTATGTGTGATGCCGAGAGACGCCTGCTGGCAAATGCTTTGCTGGATATATCTAATGAGTGGTTTGTGCTCGTGTCTGAGTCATGCATTCCCATATTTGATTTCAACACCACATACGAATACTTTCAGAATTCAAGCAAAAGCTTTGTCATGGTGTTTGATGATCCTGGTCCGTTTGGACGGGGCCGGTATAATTACAACATGACCCCTGAGGTTGAGCTCACACAATGGCGCAAAGGCTCGCAATGGTTTGAAGTAGACAGAAAACTTGCTATCGAGATCATTAAAGACACGCGCTATTACCCAAAATTCGAGGAGTTCTGCAGGCCTCATTGTTATGTTGATGAACACTATTTCCCTACTATGCTCACGATTGAAGCTCCACAGAGCCTTGCTAACAGAAGTGTCACTTGGGTGGACTGGTCAAGAGGTGGTGCACATCCAGCCACATTTGGTAGGAGAGATATCAGTGAGGAATTCCTGAAAAGGGTTAAAGAAGGACGGACTTGTCTATACAATAATCAGAATTCGACAACATGCTTCCTGTTTGCTCGAAAGTTCGCTCCAAGTGCTCTCGAGCCATTGTTAGAGTTAGCACCCACCGTGCTGGGTTATGGTTGATGTATGCTTTAACAGGTGCCCCCTGTAAGTTTTGATATAGATCAGCGTAGGTTTACATGTGTGGAGGCAAGGGCTAGTTCTCATGGATGACAACCTGTACAATGCCCACATCATTATACACAAATTTGTACTATTATTTTGTACAGTAACCTGACAGTGGACAAGAGAGATTTTCTCCTGGACATTGTGGCTGTATATCTTTGTTAATCCGAATGTATTACTAGAAAATTGTTGGGGCAGATGTTGAGATAAAGGCAAGTGTTTTTTTCTTCAAATATATGGCCTAAAAAATTAAAAAATGGAGATACCTGAAAAGCAAAAAATGTTGAATGGAAGAAAGTAAAACATATCAAACAGTTTGACAGGGGAATGGCTCAAAAGTACTGCATATGGTCAGATTTGCCCTTGTCTGGTTCCATCCAGAGAAAAACCTGTGGCCCTTGTCCAATCCAGGATTTGCACAAATCAAGTAGTAGCAACCTCACGACATTTCCATGTAGGAATTGGGAGAGCGCACTGGAGGGCAAACGAGAGTGTCATCTCATTCCATGGCTCAGCCTCCAGGTAATCTGATGGACACAATCAGAAGGCCAGTCACAGCAGCTTCATCTCTTCATCAATCAGCGGCGAATCATCTCAAGCCACTGGCCACCTTGGCTCAGAGGAATGGAGTTAACAGGAGATGCCTCCTCACACTGCTGGCATCAGCTGTGGCCATACCCGAGGCTAGTGAATCAAGAAAGGCCCTATTGCAAGGTATGTAAAGATCTGGTCCAATTTTTCGGGTTTACGGGGCAACCAATATTTGTGGTCGGTTCGCTGCTCACTTTGGATAGATAAATTAAACTCCCTGCATATGTGTAGATTATGTGAAGAGATCAAAGGAAAACAAAGAGAAGAATGACAAGGAGGTATGTGGCCTTCCTTCGATTTCTTCTTCTTCTTTGTATCCCATCATGGCTAGTGGAAGAAGACTTGTGCTTCTGTTTGGAGTCAGTAATCTATGTGCACTTCACTACTAAAGCATGCCCTTTATTTTCATCTATTCATTCGTCACATGCTCCAATTTCATTGCTTTATACCTACTGTCCATTTGCCTTTTCATTTTCATAATAAACTTGGGGGAAGTTTGACCTGTGCCATCTGCCAATGCAACTTACATACTATTTAAATATGATTATTATTACTAGTTTATTTAAATCTCGGGTGAATTCAGCTGCAGCCTCTTTATAGTGGCTATTTATCAGTGTTTACTGAGCAACGATCGATCAAGAAAAATCGTGGTTGCAACTAATTGTGTGCTGTTTTTTGTCTCATATTCCAGAGGCGGGATGACGTCTACAAGAGGAATTACAAGGATTATTTCGGTTTCATGGAAGGCCCGGTTAGAGAGAAGAAAGAGGAGGAGCTCACGGAGACGGAGAAAGGAATTCTCGCATTTCTTGACAAGAATAAGTAGCTATTGGGCGCAAGAGGGCCTCACCAATCAAATAACTGACACATCTTGTATAGGGAAATTCCTTCCGCGGTGAAGTTCTCAGGGAGTTAATAAGATTACCATTTAGCAAGCCACTTGGTGCTAAATTTGGTGCGGCTTGTTCTGTTTCATCATTGTTATCTTTTTTGTGTGTGCAGTACTGCAACTCTTCGCTTCATCACAGTTAGCATTGTGGCTGTATATCTTTGTTAATCAGAATGTATTACTAGAAATTTGTTGGGAAAATGTTGAGATAAAGGCAAGAAATGTTATTCAAATATATGGTCTAAAATAATAACTTATAATGTAGATACTAGAAAATAAAATAAAAATATTAAATGGAAGAACCAATCTGACGTGTGACTGGTCCGTAGGCAGTGCTGCATATGGTCAGATTTGCCCCTGTCTGCTTCCATCCAGAGAAAAACCTGTGGCCCTTGTCCAATCCAGGATTTCTAGATATCAGGTAGTAGCAACCTGAAGACACCACCAGAGGTACGAAGAGAGCACACTGGAGAGTCATCTCATCCCATGGCTCAGCCTCCAGGTAAACTGATGGACACTATCAGAAGGCCAGTCAACGCTGCTTCATCTCTTCAATCGGCGGCAAATCGTCTCCAGCCACTGGTCACATTGGCTCGGAGGAATGGAGTTAGCAGGAGGTGCCTCCTCACTCTGCTGGCATCCGCTGCAGCCATACCTGAGGCTAGTGAATCAAGAAAGGCCTTATTGCAAGGTGTGTAAGCGTCTGGTCGATTTTCTGGGTTCATTGGGCAACCAGTATTGTGGTTGGATTGATATTCACCTTGTATAGATTATAAACTCTGGCCGCATATGTAGATTATGTGAAGAGATCAAAGGAGAACAAAGAAAAGAATGACAAGGAGGTATGTGGCATTCCTTCGATTTTTTCCTTGGTATCCCGCCACGGCTAATGGAAGAACACTTCTGCCAATTGTGTCAAACTACATTTGGGTCCATATGCTCCAACTTCATTGCTTCGGTTGCTTTATACCACTATGGTCACTATTCTTGTTCATTTTTTATGAAAATTTTGAGGCAAGTTTGACCTGTGTTGTAAGGAACCTTGTGCCACCTGCAAACAACAAACTCAACCTACACAGTTAGCTATGATGCTAGTTTAGGTCTCAGGCGAATTCATTTGCAGCCTCTTCACGGCGGCGATTTTATCACTATAAAGTTCACTAGAAAAAACAAATTGATTGAGAAAGAGTTCTCGCCGTGGTTGCAACTAATTCTGCGCTTCTCTCACATTCCAGAGGTTGGATGACTTCTACAAGAGGAATTACAAAGATTACTTTGGTTTCATAGAAGGCTCAGTTAGAGAGAAGAAAGAGGAAGAGCTCACGGAGTCGGAGAAAGGAATTCTCGCGTGGCTTGACAAGAACAGGTAGTTTTTTACCAAGAGAGAATGGCTGAAACAGCTTCTGTGTAGGAAAGTTCGTTCTGCTATGAAGTTCTGAAGGAGTTATTAAGTTTGGCATTTAGCCCTCACTTGTCTCGTTCTGTTTCATCATTGTTATCTCAATCTGTGCAGCTCGTTCTGTTATTAAGTTGATCTGATAGTATGACCCAATTCTGAAAAATCAGGAATTTTCACAAGTTTTAGATTACAGGAAAGAGAAATAGCGAAAATTCTTACATCCCAAATTCCCAATTCATAGGCTACTGCCGGTGGGCGTCTCAGATTGCTTCATTCAGAGACTAGGATGTTTACTCAACTATAGGCTCACAAGCTTCTAGGTACTGCCGATGGTGAAACCACAGGCTCCCGTGAGCACATCATGTATGCCCCGCAGCGTAGCCGGCAGATCGGAGCCATGGCAGCAGTTGGAGTAAGGCTGGCGCTGTCTCCAGCAAAGAAAACGTTGAGCAGACCATACGGCCCCAGGTAGTACACGTCGCCCTGCCTCAGACCCAGCTCCCAGGCACCGTACGCCGCCGTGAAACGCAGCCTGCCCAGGAAGAACACCTGGTCGTAGATGCGATCCACGGTAGACCACGCGAGCCTGGAGAAATCCATCCTGTAGAGCGCGACGCTGGACAGGCAGTTCTGAGTGATGACGAACAGGTAGAGCCTCCCGCGGGATTCCACCAGGTGAGGGAACGCCAGCTCCCAGGAATCCCACGCGACCCTCACCCTCTCGGTCTTGATCGTGGTGAACGTCGGGTCCGGGGAGAATTCCAGGACCCCGAGCTTGGAGGAGGACACGTCGAAGTAGAACTTCCCCTCGACGGCGGCGATGCTCCGTATCTGGAACCTTCGAGGACTTCGACTGCCGGCCGAAGTGCCATGCCCGTCGCTCGGTATCCGTATTCCTTTCCAGTTGCAGCATTCTTCCAATATGTATTCTGTTGGCGTTTCTCCTTCAGGGGAGATGAGGTGCGCACGTTCTTCTTCGTCGCCACGCAGTCTTTTCAGCAAGACCCGAGGTGCTTCTTCGACGGTGATCTTGTACTCGTGCCTGGTCCATCGCTCGCCTCCGACGCGGCAGAACCAGATCACGGGCTCGTCGTCGTCCACGACCAGCACCACGCAGCCTCCTGCGCGAGAAGAACCGGGCTCGCGGGAGAGCAAGCACTTGCAGTTTTCGGGCAGGTCCTTCTCCACGGACGGCAGTTCCACCTTGGTCTGGGTCGACGGGTTCCAGAGGGCGGCGCGCAGCGAGGGCGAGTCTAGCGTCAGTAGCCAGCGTTGAGGCGTCGCCCAGCACCTGGTGGTCGTTGTTGCCGCATCATGTTCCTTGGTCTTCGTCGTCTTCAGTAGATGTTGGAGCGTGCTTACGAAAACCTGAGACTCCTTTATGGTATAGCCACGGCAGAACAGGGCGTGCATCTCCTTCATGGTTTCTTCCATCGCGGGGTGCCGAGTTGGAGATTCGATTGCTCCCTGCAAAGAACAGACTAGAGCTCGTCAATTATCGACTAGGAGAATCGTGATCCTCGGCTCCGAAGCTTCGAAGTTGTGCCGCGCTTTGGTGGAAAGAGAAGGGATATATAGAGACGGGTTCAGCAAAGAACGTGACGGCTACGGCTAAACGGAGGGCACGAGTCAGCTGCGTGCGATCGGACAGTAGGATTTATACCTCGTTTCCTTCCTCCGGCCGGACGTAGAACCCGATACAGACACAAAACGAATTGGTTTGTCAAAAATAGCAAGTAAAGACCGGGTTTAAATTAAGAGGAATATCACAAAAGCACAACGTTTGACAAAAAGCCGTGACCGGGGTCAAGTCCCTATGGTGAGACACTTACTTTATCTCGACTCAAAACGGAAGGATCGTTACGAGGTGGCCATCTCGCAATAACGAAACTGCCCTTTTTGGAGTGACTAATGGGGAGATGAATTGGAAGAGCAATATAGCCATTAATTAAGGACTCTTGATTGCTGAGTAGTGGTAGCATGCAGTTTCACAATTATTTTAGTTTTATAACAGCAGGAAGATGATGCTAAAATTGAGGTATTCGGTTCTAGGGATGAAAATGGAGCGGAAACTTTCCGACTTTTCCGCGGTAAAACAGAAACGGAACGGAAATACGGAAGTGGAAACGGAATTCTGCAAAACAGAAACGAAAACGGAAACTTTTATATGGAAACAGAAACGGAACAGCGTATTCCGGCTGAACGACCACGGAAACGGAAATTCCGTTTCCGGTAATACGGAACTTTCCGGTTTTTTGCTACACGGTGCTATCTGAATGCAACAGGCCTAACAATTTTAGTGGGAACAATGAGGCACAGCCCAAGATCTCAACAAAAAAAGAAAAATATATGAAGTGACCATGTTTAGGCCCTACGTATTTGCATATTATCTCCCTCTCGAGGCATTCCCAGTTCGGCATTTCAGTGTTGTACTAGGGTTAGGGACGATAATATGTATGTTTTTGACAAAGATGATAACTCATAAACACTATATTATACTTTAATTTATTTCATCTTATTAGATTGATAAATTTGTTGGTCTGCTTGAGCTTTCCTGCATTATTCAAGGGGGCACTTGGTTCCGGCAAACATCTATTTTTTTGTTCCGTGTCCGCATCGTATTCGGTTTGTATCTGTTTCCGACAATATTTGTTTGTGTATTTGTTTCCGGTGTTTCTGTATTCGTTTCGCTTCCGCAAAAATATGAAAACAAATGTGGCACCATCCAGTTCCGTCCGTATCCGCTCCGTTTTCATCCCTATTCGGTTCCTTTGGACGTCAGACCACCACCATCCCAGCATATTGATTAATTGCAAGCCTACTGGTCCTGTTTATTTGCGTGCTTCGTGCTTCTCTAAAATTAATTGCAAGGCTTATTAGAATTAATCACAGTACATTGCCGAATATAAATGTTCACTAATGAATACGAAAGACTCTTTTACTATTCTTGATTTCCCACTCACCCAACAACATGAATAGTTCAGTTCAAATAAAACGGCATGAATAGATGAAACACAAGGAAATAGATAATATGTTCTGGCAAACATACACAAAGTTCCAGATGTGGCACATCCCTTGCTTCACTTATTTTGTCTTCTAGCTGCTTTCTAGAAGGTGCTTTCAAGGCGCCAGATGACGTTCACTTCGACTTGATCACCATCGACTTCTCTTTTTTGACTACTAATTCTACGCGGGAACTCTAGACGTTCTTCACTCCTAATTCTACGGTTGCAGTCTAGACAGAATTTCAAATTCTTGTCCTTTTCTTGACTGTCACAGGTTGTGGTTACTCTTAGGTCCACCTCTATGTGGAGTTTGAAATGTCGACAATCTGGCAATGCAATCATGTGTGGTCCTAGTGGAAGAATGCACGTGGAACCACAGGGCAGGGACAAGCTCCTCCCTCGTTCACAACTGAAGAGATGGACGCTTTTGCTCCCATAGTCGATGGCAATTGCCTTGACGCTACCATACACAGCACGGCTTCTCGAACCGAGGTCTTTGAGGTTCAACCTGACCTCAACATGGGTCTCAACGGCTTCCGGAATCACCAAGTATGTGATCTCCAACTTGCGGCCAAGGCCTCCATAGATGGTTTGCGTGAATTCCTCAACTTCATCAGGCTCAGTAACATCACACCTTTGGAAGATACGACCGGTACAAGACCCCTCATCATCGGTAGAAGACCCCTCATCGTCGGCTGTGAAAACCTTCAAGCCCAAGGAGCTGTAAGCCTCTAACATCCTATATGGTCCAGTGAAAGCATGAATGTGAAGGGTTTTAATTTATTACAATATATAAAGTATGTAAAGAGGCATAAAGCATGTAGTAGATATAACATACGGTAGCTAGTGTATACCCCTTGTACTTCCCCCTCGAGTGCCGTATAGATGCTTGCACATTGGTTCCAGTCATAGGCGTTGATAGTGCTGATACGGAAGTTTGCACGAATGGCCAACAATTGCACCGCACGTTGACATGACACAATTTCATCACCGCAATCCTCTGAGGCAAATGTAGCATCATCCTCACCTCCGTCACCATCCTCACCTTCGTCACCTCCATCACTATCCTCACCTCCGTCACCTCCGTCACCATCCTCACCTCCGTCACCATCCTCATTGGCAGTGTTAAGAAACCATCCATGAAACTTCAGTTTGGTTCCATACATGTTCCAATCCCCCACTTCACTCATCGGCTGATTGTTGTCACCCTCAAGCGAGAGGGAAAAAAAGAGATATTAGCAAATAGGATATGTCACTACAGAATGTCATCAATCACCACACAATTGGGACTGGCAATAGGCATATCTATAGTACAAACCAGATACTAGGAAGTAGGAACAAACTGTTCCAAGGGTAAGCCTGAAGGGGGACAAAATTAGCAATTTGCAGGAGCAACAAATTCCTATCTTATTAATAGATAAAACAAGTTGAGTGTGCACGCGCAAACATATGTTGATGCTTAATAAGTTGAGCTCGTAGAGGGGCTCGAGGTCGACGCCGAGGGTGTCGGCGGCGTGGCGCATGATGGAGTGCACGAGCTTCGACTTGTTGTAGCGGTCCTCGCAGGTGGCGGCCTCCTCCTTGGAGACCCGGCGTTTGGAGAGATCGATGTAGCCCTTGTCGCGGTTGACACAGAGCACCATGGAGGGCTCCTGGCGACCGACCTTAATGCGGTGGCGGGAGAGGTCGGAGAAGAGGATCATGCCCTCGATGTTGTTGTACTCGAGGAGTGAGATGTAGGCGCCCATGTCGGCGATGTGCTTCACCTGGATCATCACCGGCGCGTCCACCTCCGGGAACATCGCCTCGTACTCGAGATTCGGCATCGCGGCGGCGGCCGGGGACGGGAGGGTGGAGAACTAGGGTTTTGGAGGATGCGGCGGCGGAGGGCGGCGTGCAATGGGTTATGGATTGACTGGATTGGCGACCAAGAAAGAGATAATCGGCGATATGTCTGTCTGGGCTTCGTTATACGTGAGCTGATGTCAAGACAATGTGCGTGTCCATCTTCCGGTGAATGGACAGCCTAAAATTTGGATCTTATAGAATTTTATTTAAAAACGTAAAACGAAGGATTGAGATGTTACGTGAGGTGAATTTCTACATAATGAATTTTCAAGACAGGAATTCTAAAACATATGTCCTTGAATGTCCACAGGAATATTTAAACACGGGAAAAGTGAATCTGAAAATTAAAGAGAGAGAGAGAGAGAGAGAGAGAGAGAGAGAGAGAGAGGGGGAGGGAGAGAGATGACCTTGTGTTGAGGTTCCTGTTGAATGAGCGGCATTTGTGATTCCATAAGAATTGGATAGACACAATCTTATGATCCGAATGAATTTCATAGGAAAAAATTCTTAGGGTCGCATCCTTCAAAACACTTGAAAATCCTATGGTACAAAGATGCCTTCTACATTGAAAGGTGATGCGTGTGAAGTTACACGTCCGTTGGGAACCCCAAGAGGAAGGTATGATGAGTGCAACAGCAAGTTTTCCCTCAATAAGAAACCAAGTTTAATCGAACCAGTAGGAAGTCAAGGGTCTTCTGAAGGTTGTTGGTGGCTGAATGTGGCACGGCGCAACACCAGGGAATCAGCAGCAACGTGGAACCTGCACACAAGACAATCAAACTACTTTGCCCCAACGAAACAGTGAGGTTGTCAATCTCACCGGCTTGCTGAAAACAAAGGATTAAAAGTGTGGTGTGGAAAATGATGTTTGCTTGCAGAGAATTAAAGAGAACAATGATTGCAGT
Organism: Poa pratensis; assembly: GCA_947311845.1. Lineage (NCBI taxonomy): Eukaryota > Viridiplantae > Streptophyta > Magnoliopsida > Poales > Poaceae > Poa > Poa pratensis. The sequence continues at coordinate 26,123,325 of CAMZMU010000049.1, read as the reverse complement.
AGGTTGTATTTCAGATGTAAAAGAATGGACCGGGGTCCACAGTTCACTAGTGGTGTCTCTCCATAATAAAATACTAACATGCTGGGTAAACAAATTACAGCTGGGCAATTGACAAAATAGAGAGTGCATAACAATGCATATACAAGTCATGATGATCACTATGAGATTTACTTGGGCATTACGACAAAGTACACAGACCGCTATCCAGCATGCATCTGTGCCTAAATAGTCCACCTTCAGGTTAGCATCCGCACCCCTTCCAGTATTAAGTTGCAAGCAACAGACAATTGCATTAAGTATGGTGCATAATGTAAACAATACAAATATCCTTAGACAAAGCATTGCTGTTTTACCCCTAGTAGCAACAGCACATCCACAACCTTAGAACTTTCTGTCACTGTCCCAGATTAAATGGAGGCATGAACCCACTATCTAGCATAAATACTCCCTCTTGGAGTTACAAGCATAAACTTGGCCAAAGCCTACACTAATAACGGAGAGCATGCAAGATCATAAACAACATAGGCATGATAAATCAATAATCAACTTGACATAGTATTCAATATTCATCGGATCCCAGCAAACACAACATGTAGCATTACAATAAGATGATCTTGATCATGATAGGCAGCTCACAAGATCTAAACATGATGGCACAAGAGGAGAAGACAACCATCTAGCTACTGCTATGGACCCATAGTCCAGGGGTGGACTACTCACACATCACTCCGGAGGAAGGCATGGCGATGTAGAGCCCTCCGGTGATGATTCCCCTCTCCGGCAGGGTGCCGGGAAGAGCTTCAGAACCCTCCCGAGCTAGGGTTGACGACGGCGGCGGCTCTGGAACTTTTCGTGGATGGAGGCTCGGGTGTTTAGGGTTTTCCCGAGAAAGGCAATTTATAGGCGAAGGGGCGATGTCGGTGGAGGCCCGAGGGCTCCTCACCACGTGGCGGCGCGCCAGGGGTGGGACCCCGCCACCACATGGTGAGGGCGCCTCGGTGCCCCCCTTCGTCTCTCCTTCGGACTCCGTGTACGTGACAGAAAAATAGGACCTTGGCTTTTTGTTTCGTCCAATTCCGAGAATATTTCCAGAACAGCTTTTCTGGAATAAAAACAGCAGAAAACAGGAACTGGCACTGTGGCATCTTGTTAATAGGTTAGTCCCAGAAAATGCATAAAAATGCTATAAAGTGTGAATAAAACATGTAGCAATTGACATAATATAAGCATGGAACATAAGAAATTATAGATACGTTGGAGACGTATCAAGCATCCCCAAGCTTAGTTCTACTCGTCCTCGAGTAGGTAAAACGATAACAACAAATAATTTCTTAGGTGACATGCTACCACATAATCATGATCAAATAATATTGTAAAGCATATGTTATGAATGAAGTGACTCAAGGCAATGGTCTATAGTTTGCTAACAAATAGATAATGAGTAAACAACTGAATCATATAAGCAAAAACTTTTCATAAATAGTACTTTCAAGACAAGCATCAAAAAGTTTTGCATAAGAGTTAACTCATAAAGCAATAGATTCTAAGTAAAAGGCATTGAAGCAACACAAAGGAAGATTTAAGTTTCAGCAATTGCTTTCAACTTTCAACTTGTATATCTCATGGATAATTGTCAACACAAAGCAATATAATAAGTGCAATAAGTAAGCATATAAAAATTGTTGCACACAAAGTTGACACAAGTGTTTGCTTCTGAGATAGAAAGGAGTAGGTAAACTGACTCAACCTAAAGTAAAAGAAAGGCCCTTCGCAGAGGGAAGCAGGGATTAAATCATGTGCTAGAGCTTTTTAAGTTTTGAAATCATATAGAGAGCATAAAAATAAAGTTTTGAGAGGTGTTTGTTGTTGTCAACGAATGGTAGTGGGCACTCTAACCCCCTTGTCAACCAGACTTTCAAGAGCGGCTCCCATGAAGGACGTTATTTCTACCCAAAGGCAGATCATCCCTCTTCTCTTTTGTTTACACATGTACTTTAATTTGGGTGACACTCCTCCCAACCTTTGCTTACACAAGCCATGGCTAACCGAATCCTCGGGTGCCTTCCAACAATCACATACCATGGAGGAGTGTCTATTTTAAATGATCAACTTTTTAAATTGCTTACTGATAAATCAGGGCAAAACATGTGAAGAGAATTAAAGGTGAAAGTTGTAATTAATTGGGACTGGGCACCCCATTTGCCAGCTCTTTTTGCAAAATTATTGGATAAGCGGATGTATATGCCACTAGTCCATTGGTGAAAGTCTGTCAGGAGTAAATGACAAGGTTGAAAGATAAAACACCACATACTTCCTCATGAGCTATAAAACATTGACACAAATAAGGGATAATAGCTTTTGAATAGTTTAAAGGTAGCACATGAAGTATTTACTTGGAATGGCAGAAAATACCACATAATAGGTAGTTATGGTGGACACAAATGGCATGGGTTTTGGCTCAAGGATTTGGATGCACGAGAAGCATTCCCTCTCAGTACAGAGTTTAGGCTAGCAAGGTTGTTTGAAGCAAACACAAGATATCAACCGGTACAGCAAGACTTACATGAAAACATATTGCAAGCATTATAAGACTCTACACTGTCTTCCTTGTTGCTCAAACACTTTTACCAGAAAATATCTAGACCTTAGAGATAGCAAACATGCAAACCAAATTTCAACAAGCTCTACGGTAGTTCTTTACTAATAGGTTTTTAACTACATGATGCAAGAGCTTAAACATGAAATACTTGAGAGCTCAAAACAATTGCCAAGTATCAAATTATCCAAGACAATGATCTATATGTGTGTCTTTTCGATATACCATCTACCACATGTTGCATTTTCTGTTTCCAACCAAACACCAATCAACTTATTTCAACAAAAACTCTCCAAATAATTTACAAATGAAACAAGAGAGTATTACTCTACAAGAACTAACAGCTCTGAATAAGAGATGCATGAAAAACAGGAGCTAAAAGCATAGCAGTAGCTAGATAAGAATACTCAACAGATATAAGTGAAGAATATGAGTATTCACATGAAAAAGCGGAGCGTGTCTCTCTCCCACACAAGAATGCTAGGATCCAATTTATTCAGAAAATAAAAATAACAATGCGAAAATAAAAGCACACAGACGCTCCAAGTAAAGTACATAAGATGTGGAAGAATTAAAATATAGTTTCACTAGAATGACCTGATAAGTTGTTGATGAAGAAGGGGATGCCTTGGGCATCCCCAAGCTTAGACGCTTGAGTCTTCTTGAAATATGCTTGGGTGACCCACGGGGGCATCCCCAAGCTTAGGCTTTTCACTCTTCTTGATCACATCATATCATCCTTCTCGCTTGATCCTTGAAAACTTCCGCCACACCAAACTCAAAGTAATTCTCATTAGAGGGTTAGTGCATAATCAAAAATTCTCATATTCTACAGTGACACAATCATCACCAATACTTCTGGACATTAGCTACAGCCACTGATGTTTTATGGAGCAAAGAAATCCAATCAAACATAGTAAAAGAGGCAATGCAAAATAAATGGCAGAATCTGTCAAAACAGAACAGTCCGTAAAGACGAATTTTTTCGAGGCACTTAAGTTGCTCAGATTGAGAAACTCAAAACTAATGAAAGTTGCGTACATATCTGAGGATCACGCACGAATTTTTTCAGAATTTTTCAATTTTTCTGGAGTGAATAAAGCTCAAAACCGTGGACAGCAAAAATCTGTCCCTGTGCAGAAATCCAAATCTAGCATCAACTTTCTACTAGAGACTTTACTTGGCACAACATTGCAAGAAAATAAAGATACAAAGGAGTTGTTACAGAAGTAAGCACACTCCTTGACTCAAATAAAATAAAAATAACAGGAAATAAAATGATGGGTTGTCTCCCATAAGCGCTTTTCTTTAACGCCTTTCAGCTAGGCGCAGAAAGTGAAAATCAAGTGTTCCCAAAAGATAAAGCATCCAAATCATCGAAAGCCTCCTCTAAAACACAACTTGTCACAATAGGTACCTTAGGTATTCCTGAAGATGTTTCATTATTTAAGTCACCCTTAATTGTACTAAAGGTTTTATCAATTTTAAGCTCATAATGAGGTTTCGGTTTGGGCATCTTAGGAACATACATGAATTTTTGCTCTTTTCCCACAAAAGCTTTCTCCCTCTTAGACTTAAGAGAAGAAAAAGTTGAACTTAAAGTTTCCATAGCATCTTCTAATTCACCAATCCTATGGTTTTGGCTATCAAGGGTGTTGCTAGCCTCTAAAACAGTGATTCTTTTATTGATGCTTACCACTGATTCATCAATCTTACTAGTATCAAGTAATTTTGGCAAATTTTTCTCCATAGAATCTAGTTTGTTTATAACATCTTCCAAAGTGATCTCAGTTTTAATGTTTTTAGTAGGCGGTATTCCTACTAAACTTTCAATTAAATTACAAGCTTCCAAAGCAGGAGTACCAAGAAAATTACCCCCTGTAAGAGTATCCAGAACATACCTATACCAACTAGTGATACCAACATAAAAATTCCTAAGAAGGATCATGGTAGAATGTTTTTTAGTACATCTATGATGAGCATCACTAATTCTATACCAAGCATCTTTCAGACTTTCTCCCCCTTGTTGCCTAAATGAACGAACCTCAACTTCAGGAGTACTCATTTTAGCAAAATTAAAGCTAGGCCGAAATACAAAAATAAATGCAAGTAACTAATTTTTTTGTGTTTTTGATATAAAGAAGCAAACAAGATAAAGTAAAAATAAAATAAGCAAGACAAAAACAAAGTAAAGAGATTGGAAGTGAGAGACTCCCCTTGCAGAAGGTTTGACTTCCCCGGCAACGGCGCCAGAAAACTGGCTTGATGCGTGTTAAGTTACACGTCCGTTGGGAACCCCAAGAGGAAGGTATGATGAGTGCAGCAGCAAGTTTTCCCTCAGTAAGAAACCAAGGTTTAATCGAACCAGTAGGAAGTCAAGGGTCTTCTGAAGGTTGTTGGTGGCTGAATGTGGCACGGCGCAACACCAGGGAATCAGCAGCAACGTGGAACCTGCACACAAGACAATCAAACTACTTTGCCCCAACGAAACAGTGAGGTTGTCAATCTCACCGGCTTGCTGAAAACAAAGGATTAAAAGTGTGGTGTGGAAAATGATGTTTGCTTGCAGAGAATTAAAGAGAACAATGATTGCAGTTGGTTGTATTTCAGATGTAAAAGAATGGACCGGGGTCCACAGTTCACTAGTGGTGTCTCTCCATAATAAAATACTAACATGCTGGGTAAACAAATTACAGCTGGGCAATTGACAAAATAGAGAGTGCATAACAATGCATATACAAGTCATGATGATCACTATGAGATTTACTTGGGCATTACGACAAAGTACACAGACCGCTATCCAGCATGCATCTGTGCTAAATAGTCCACCTTCAGGTTAGCATCCGCACCCCTTCCAGTATTAAGTTGCAAGCAACAGACAATTGCATTAAGTATGGTGCATAATGTAAACAATACAAATATCCTTAGACAAAGCATTGCTGTTTTACCCCTAGTAGCAACAGCACATCCACAACCTTAGAACTTTTTGTCACTGTCCCAGATTAAATGGAGGCATGAACCCACTATCTAGCATAAATACTCCCTCTTGGAGTTACAAGCATAAACTTGGCCAAAGCCTACACTAATAACGGAGAGCATGCAAGATCATAAACAACATAGGCATGATAAATCAATAATCAACTTGACATAGTATTCAATATTCATCGGATCCCAGCAAACACAACATGTAGCATTACAATAAGATGATCTTGATCATGATAGGCAGCTCACAAGATCTAAACATGATGGCACAAGAGGAGAAGACAACCATCTAGCTACTGCTATGGACCCATAGTCCAGGGGTGGACTACTCACACATCACTCCGGAGGAAGGCATGGCGATGTAGAGCCCTCCGGTGATGATTCCCCTCTCCGGCAGGGTGCCGGGAAGAGCTTCAGAACCCTCCCGAGCTAGGGTTGACGACGGCGGTGAAAGTGCATGTGTTGCCCCATGCGTGGTTTTGGTAATTAATGACAATCCTTATGGACTAATGTGTGCATTGATATATCCTTAGATCTTGTCCATAGGAAAAGGTTGGAGTTCATGTGTTGGACTCTAGAAGATTATAAGATGACCAAGATCCTATTAAAGAGTTTATATGAAGAATGGTCATGTGTAGAGTTGGGCATATTTCAAGCATGTCTTGAAGAATATGTTGGCGTGGATATTCATGTTCACCTTCAAGACATCATCCTTGTGAAGAGAGAAGGAAAGATTCAAGTTGATCAAGGCTAAGTGCAAAGAGTAGTGTCAAGTGATCAACACACAAATCTACATGTTGTACCATGTGGGATCTTGTGATCCAATGGTATGGTAAGCAATTGTCTATATAGCTTTGTGAACTAACCCATATACATGTGTGTGTGTGGAGTATCTATGTGGGGTTAGGTATCTTCCCATGGGCATGCATCAATGGAAGATTCCATATAGCCCATGGCGGATGACGTCAAGCGGTGGTCGTCATCAAGATAATGGCCAAGTGAAGATGTTCCTAAAAGTGGCTCTCCCGTATTGTGTATGGGGGAGCATTTCACAAGCCTTCACCAAGCGGAGCGCAATCAAGAAAGGTGATCCAACTTGAGGTGATCAAGATCGTCATCATCTAGCTCAAGTGGATTGCGCAAGGCAAAGGTATGACCTTGATAGGGTTTCTATTTTACCGGTCTCATGGTGTTAGTGAGATACCGGATTATAGGATAGATGCCACACTTTCAAGAAGGGCTCTCGAATGAGTAACTTGATCGTATCATTCGGAGAGAGCTCAAACCTTTGCATACTTGGCATCATCTTTCTTGGTTCTTATTTGGCCTTTATCCTTGTGAGGTTTTGGTGCTTGTCGTGTTCGTCATGACAAGACCAAGTTGTTCGAAAACGGTTTTACTATGGAAAACTTATTGCGTTTTCGTGTTGGAAATATTATCGGCTTATCCGTGAGGAAAGTTACACACCTTCCCATGTGTGTCAACTTAACCCTATTTATGGTTCTTAATATTTCCACTTTTTGTAGGCCTTCTCCTTGTCGTTACCTTTCCAACAAAATTGGTTTCACCTAATTTGGAGCTTCCATGCAAAAGATATTGCCTTTTTGGTGTTCGCCTTTTTTGCTGTTTTACCTGGCGGCGGTAGTACCGCTGGGTATAGCGGTAGTACCGCCAGCCGGTACCGCCGCGGGTACCGCCGTTTCGAACGTTCGGAGCTTTCTTCCGGTACCGCCAGCGGTACCGCCGGTGGTACCAACTGGTACCGGGGACGTGGGTTCGGAGAAGCTTTGGCCAGTCGTTGACTGGCCAGGAGGCTGCGTTGTAGAACCCAGCAGTACTACCGCTGGGCTCGAGAACTGCAGCCAACGGTTGGATTCGTGGGGAACCTTTTTAAGGGGTCTTCTTCCCCAATGGTTCCCCAACTCTTCTTGCAAGTTTGCTCTCCATTGTTGTTCTCCAAAAAGCTTGCTTTCTCTCAATCCCTCCAATGATTCTTGCTCATTCTTGAGGGAAACAAGAGAGGAGATCTAGATTCACCACTCCACCAATCAATCTCTCCTCTAAGTGAGGGGAGCATATTGGATCTAGATCTTGGGATTCATTTGTTGCTTTCTTGCTCTTCCTCTCATCTTCCTCCATAGCATTAGTTGCTTTGGTGGGATTTGAGAGTGAATTGCTTTGAGCACTTTGTGTGTTCTTGCCATTGCATTAGGTGCATCGGTTTGAGTTCTCCACGGTGATACGTGGAAGTGAAGTTTGAGAAGCTCATTACTCTTTGTGGTTCTCGTTGCCTCGTGGGTTAGTTGTAACCCTAGGAGTCCTTTGTGAGTTTCGGAAGCCTCAACTTGTTGCGAGGCGGTCCGGGACATTGTTGGGAGGCTCCAACTCATTGTGGAGTTCCCCGACCTTTGTGTATCGGTTTGGTCAACGCCTTCAAGTCGACCTCATAGTGGAACGAGCCAATCCCTCACGGGTGAAGCTCACGGAGAATAGGGTGAGCACATCGGTGCTATTGGAGTGCCTAGGAGGCTCCACACCCCTCCAACGTAGACGTACTTCCATTGGGAAGGAACTACGGGAAACATCTCCTCGTGTCCACTTTGCGGTTACTTCTATACCCAAACCTTTACTTATGCATTTACCTTTGTGATAGCCATCGAGCTTGAAGTTATCTATATTGCTATCACATAGTTGTTAATCTTGCTTAGCATAAGTTGTTGGTGCACATAGGTGAACCTAGCTCGTTTAGGTTTTGTGCTTGATAAATTAAACGCTAGTTTTATTCCGCATTTATTCAAGCCTAAACCGTAATTATTTTAAAACGCCTATTCACCCCCCCCCCCCCTCTAGGCGACATCCTCGTTCTTTCAGGCGGCGGCTCTGGAACTTTTCGTGGATGGAGGCTCGGGTGTTTAGGGTTTTCCCGAGAAAGACAATTTATAGGCGAAGGGGCGATGTCGGTGGACGCCCGAGGGCTCCTCACCACGTGGCGGCGCGCCAGGGGTGGGACCCGCGCCACCACATGGTGAGGGCGCCTCGGTGCCCCCCTTCGTCTCTCCTTCGGACTCCGTGTACGTGACAGAAAAATAGGACCTTGGCTTTTTGTTTCGTCCAATTCCGAGAATATTTCCAGAACAGCTTTTCTGGAATAAAAAACAGCAGAAAACAGGAACTGGCACTGTGACATCTTGTTAATAGGTTAGTCCCAAAAAATGCATAAAAATGCTATAAAGTGTGAATAAAACATGTAGCAATTGACATAATATAAGCATGGAACATAAGAAATTATAGATACGTTGGAGACGTATCAAAAGGCCACAACATGATTCAAACGAACCCGCATTATTACAATTATTATTAGGGATTAAAGAGACAAACCCGACATAGTCAAAACTAGGGTATAGCTAAACCGCTAATCGTGTCACGAATTGTTCAACCGCAACGGATACATCTGACACGGCCAGGTACGAGGAGCTAGGATTCCCATAAAAGGCTAGCCCAACACGGTAGGATTGTGGTTCCTCGGGGTTTAGGATTGGATTAGCGACCGATAAACAATAACATGAAAATTTCACAAAAGTAGTACTCTATTTTCTATGCTCATATCAAATCTCTGTTCCAAATTATAACATATTCTAAGTTTTTGTTAGTCTCATGTATAAGACGTGTTTCAGGGTGTTTGGTCACGTATTTCAGTCTTTATTAGTTAATTGAAATGTTTAAAACATCTTATAATTAGCAACGAAGGGAGTATTTGCATGCCCTTTTTATCTTAACTATGGGCTTCAAGAGATCCTCCTGAGAAGCAGGCACCTATGTGCACATTCCATTCATTTCCACACAACATTGATCAGACATGGGCTTGTTCGGAGTTTGAGGGTTACTCGAGAAAACACCAAATTAAGTAAACTCTTTTCCACCTAACCCTGCTCCATATGCTACGACCATGAGGGATAGCAGGTGATAGTCAAGCAAGAGAATTTGCGTGAGCGTGTCTCTGAATGTCTTGACAAGGAGCGGTGTAGTACCTTCGATGATTGCATAACTTGGGCGAGACTGAAATATGTTTGCCACTTCACATTACAAAAACTCATCGTATTAATTTCCTTACATTTTGCTTGGTCCTCTACTGCATTTTAAGCGGCTGACTTGATTTTCTACAATCCCATATCTTCCTCCAAAACTAGTTCAATCCACAACACATGGATTAACATATTAGCAATTTTCACTTGCACATAAAACTTCTGGTATGACATGCATAGACTGGTATAGTTGAAATTACATTGCCTTGATATACACAAAGCATTTGTACGATAAGAAAGATGTAGAAATACTGGCGGGCATTTAATTATTCATTAAGACTGGGCATGTGTCTCAATATTAAATTTAGAATACTTCCGGACGATACTTTGAGATCCGATATATGATCGGCACTGCAATTTGTCGGAAGACGTTGATTCCATGTTTTGATTGGAAGTCAAACGTTTTTTAAGTTTGACTAGGTTTATGAAAAAATAAACAATTATGGCATCAAATTGCTATATTGTAAAAACATACTTCGTAATGAATCAAATGATATTACTAAATTGATTCATACACGTTGGTTTTTCTTTTTGTACAACTTTAAAAGGTTTTACTTCTAAAAAAATAGGACGACGTCAGCGATTTAGTCTGATACTTAAATGGGCTTGGGCCGCGCACGACCTAGCTTTCCATCCCAGTTTCTGCCGCCGCCCCAATCGCCGCCCGACTCCCGCACGTCTCCGCCGCCGCCCCTAGAGACGAAGATGATGAGGCGGTTTGTGAATCTGGTGACGCTGGACTTTGCCGAACCCGGTGTCTGATACAGCAAGGCCCTTCAGTTCGATGCGCGGAGCGAGACGCGTGAGAAGTGACGCGGAAATTTAGTTGAGACTTTAAATGGGCTTGGGCCGCGCACGACATGGCTTCCATCCTCGTTCCGCCGCCGCCCAACTCCCGCACCGCGCCACGCCGCCGCCCCCAGAGACGAAGATGATGAGGCGGTTTGTGAATCTGGTGACGCGCAACGATGCCGAACGCGTTTATTCAGTGCGCCGCATGGATCCTTACAAGCAGCTCTTCTACCAGTCAGCAAAAGCCGCAATTGAAGCAGCAGCAGCAGATGAAGCAGCCATGAAAGAACCTTGTCCAGCTTGGCCGACCCTGCAGCTGCCTCGCCCATGCATGAACTTCACTGCAAAAGACTGTGAAGGCAGCCTGGATATGTTCGCGCTCTTCAGCCCCCGGGGCACCAGCGAAGGCAGAATTCTCTACTCCAACTCGAACGGCGAGGCCGGGCTGTACGACGCCGACAAGCATGTACATAACACCCTGGGCGTCCTCAGAGAGCCTAAGATACTCAGCCCCATGTGCCTGTCCATCGTGCATCCTGGCAGCATCGAGGATAGCATGTACGTCCTGGACGGCTTCCTCCCGAAGGACTTCGAAGTCCTTGAGTTCACAACAAGCAGCCGCGGAATGAGCAGCATGGCGTTGAAGAGCTGGCGTTGGCGCCTTCTTCCGCCGCCTCCCTTCGTCCACCAACCTGGGTACCTACACTCCTCTGTTACCGCCTACACCGCAGTAGCCGACGGCAACGGCTGCTCCACAATCTACGTTTCATGCAATAGCGGAATCGGCACCTACAGATTCGAGACGGCACGCCTTGACGCTACCTGCCGTGAAGGATGGAGCCCCTCGGAGGAATGGAACTACGTTGGGGCATGGACGCTGCCCTTTGATGGCAGAGCTCAGTACTTTCCTGAGTTCAACCTATGGTTTGGCTTCTCAGCCTTGAGCCCCAACCACCTGTGTGCTGCGGACCTCTCTTCCATGGACCCTGAACGACGACCACCCACGGTGCTGCAAGATTGGCAAGATCTGAACCTGCCTGATGGACAGGTGTGGCTTCCATTAGATTCCTACCTTGTCAACCTGGGCAATGGCAAGTTTCTCATCGCTAAGAAGTTTGAAGCAGAAGCGACCGGTGAGCACTTTGCTGTGCTCACCGGTATTGAGATGCTGGCTGGTGTCGGTGATGACCAGAGCCTTCAGATGATCAAGCACAAATGCGCACGTTTTATCTTCGGGAATGACAGCATCGAGTGCGTGCTCTGAATGGCATGATCGGTGCTCCTGCCTGTCGCATTTGTCATCTATTTCTTTCCTCGTAGGTTAATTTGCATAACTAAGGGTTTGTGTGTTCGGTCCGTGCATGGCTCATTCTAGTATGTGTTTACTCTTTGTAAAGAGAACATTGTATTATGTCCAATAATCATGCATGTTTCTTTTGCTGGTTTTAGCCTTCGTTCATCTGGGCTTCGTCCCCAGTGTGATACTTCCTGTATTAACTTAACTTGGTGCTGCTGCTTTCCCTATAAAAAAGCAGGGCCATCTTGCCTTTTGTCTGAAACAATCAAGGAGGTTTGGTTTTAGGATTTTTTGGGGTTGACCGGTAAGACTGCATATTCATTGGTTGAGATTACTTGCTATGGAAACTAGGATATCAGAACTTGGCAACAAAATCAAACACTTAAGCCTACACAATATTCTTAACCTGAACTTAGAATTTTGGCACTTCCCTTTGGTATGCCACGACTTCTACTTTGTGTGGAGAATATTTGGAGATCGAAAACCTAAGGTCTCAGTTGAATTGTTGTTTTCTGAAATAATCATGGAGTGTTCGTAAAGGCATAGTCCAACTTTCCCCGTCAGTTTGAACTTTTGGGTGAACTGAGTGCATACAACTGTACATGGTATCAGAGTGAAAAGTTCTTGAGTTCAAGACCCGGCTGTAACAATAAAATAAATAAATATTGCAACCCACTTCCAGTCCATGTCGACGTTCAAGGCTGAGAAAGAAAAACGTAGGGGGGGGGGGGGGGGGGGGGGGGGGGGGGGGTGATGCATAGCCCTCCTTTCCCCATCAACTTGAGCTTCTAGTGAACTGGCTTGGTGCGTGCAGTTCTGCAATAAGTTTTCCTCAAACTACTGATTTGGGTCCATATACTCCAACTTCGTTGCTTCAGACCAATAATGTTCCATTTCTTGTTCATTTTTATGAAAATTTTGAGGCAAGTTTAGCCTGTGCTGTAATTTACTACCCTTGTTTTTTTTTTTTTTGAAATCTATTTACTACCCTTGTTGGTAGACCATGTTCTAGTTTATTGTTTTTGGAGTAGATATCTCTAATTTAAATAAGGAACCTTGTGTGAGGTGACACTTATAAACAGCAAACTCAACCTGAACAGTAGGACTTATACCTCAGTTTTCTTCCTCTACCCGGATGCAGAACCTGACAGAGACACACAATGAATTGGTTTGGTTAAGCCAGGTTTTAATTAAGAGCAATTTCACAAAAGCACAACTCTTGGCGTTACGGCTTTGCTCTTTGTAAAATGTTATAACCCTATATAGTAAGAGTCGTAGGTTTTATTTTTTCTCCGATTTTTGAACCTCCGCGTGATTTTTTACGTGCCGGCGTGTGTCCTCGCGCGACCTTGCGCGGACTCCTCTTGCCTGGCTGAGTTGGCTGGCCCTGGAACTTTGAAAGGTTGCACTTAATCTTGTTGCCCTGGCCACTTATAGTTTGATAACAAATATTTCCTATTCACAACTCACGTCTTTAAAAGTTAGTTGGGTTGCGAAAATAAATATAAAGCGCCTCTCTAAATGAGAGTAAAAATTAATTTCAGCACAAAGCACTTTACAATTTTAAAACTTCGATGCAAAGAGTGATCGAGTAAGTACTTCCATCCACAAAAGTTTTTTTTACTTGCCCTCCACAAATGTTTCAATACCATACATAACTCCCTACATATTTTGGAACAATGTTTTTTTATCTTGCGGCTGCTCAACATGGTTGTTCGGGCTGCTGGCGTCGGAGCGTGGCGTGCTTTCCTTCTTCCTCCCCGGCGGCGTGCTGCTGGTGCGTGGATCAGGTTTGCTGTGGGGTGGTTCCCGGCGTCGCTGGGGTGTGAGTTCTTCCTCGCCTCTGTTCGAGTGTGCGTTTGTGTTGTAATCCTGAGGATCTCGAACTCCCTTCAAAAAAAAAAATGGTTTATTTTTCAGATAAAGAACAATGCTTGATGCGTCCCGGTGTCTGATACAGCAAGGCCCTTCAGTTCGATGCGCGGAGCGAGACGCGTGAGAAGTGACGCGGAAATTTAGTTGAGACTTTAAATGGGCTTGGGCCGCGCACGACATGGCTTCCATCCTCGTTCCGCCGCCGCCCAACTCCCGCACCGCGCCACGCCGCCGCCCCCAGAGACGAAGATGATGAGGCGGTTTGTGAATCTGGTGACGCGCAACGATGCCGAACGTGTTTATTCAGTGCGCCGCATGAATCCTTACAAGCAGCTCTTCTACCAGTCAGCAAAAGCCGCAATTGAAGCAGCAGCAGCAGCAGATGAAGCAGCCATGAAAGAATCTTGTCCAGCTTGGCAGACCCTGCAGCTGCCTCACCCATGCATGAACTTCACTGCAAAAGACCGTGGAGCTAGAGGCCTTGAATGCAGCCTGGATATGTTCGCGCTCTTCAGCCCCCGCGGCACCAGCGAAGGCAGAATTGTCTATTCCAGCACGAACGGCGAGGCCGGGCACTACGACGCCGACAAGCATGTACACAACACCCTGGGTTGCCTCAACCAGCCTAAGGGATTAAGCCCCTTGTGCCTGTCCATCGCGCATCCAGGCAGCAACGAGGACAGCATGTACGTCCTGCGCAGCTTCTACCCGGAGCCGGTCGATGGTCCTGGATGCTTCGAGGTCCTTGAGTTCGGGCCCAGCTGCCGTGGAATGAGCAGCTTGGCGTTGAAGACCTGGCGTTGGCGCCTTCTTCCGCCGCCGCCCTTTCTCCGCGAACCTGGGTGCGAGCGCTCCTCTATTACCGCCTACACCGCGGTAGCCGATGGCAACGGCTGTTCCACCATCTACGTGTCTTGCAGTCGCGGAATAGGCACCTACAGTTTCGAGGCGACACGCCATGACCCTAGCTGCCGTGAAGGATGGAGCCCCTCGGAGGAATGGAGTCGCGTTGGGGGATGGAGGCTGCCCTTCGATGGCAGAGCTCAGTACGTCCCTGAGTTCAACCTGTGGTTTGGCTTCTCAGACTTGTGGCCCAACCACCTGTGTGCTGCGGACCTCTCTGCAATGGACCGTGAACGGCGACCACCCACGGTGCTGCAAGATTGGCAAGATCTGAACCCACCTGACGGACATGTGTGGATTCCATGGGATTCCTACCTTGTCAACCTGGGCGATGGGAAGTTTCTCATCGCTAAGAAATTTGAATCAGGAGCGAACGGTTCGCACTTTGCTGTGCTCACCGGCATAGAGATGATGATGGGTGATGACCGGAGCCTTAAGATGGTCAAGCACAAGTGTGCCCGTTTTGTCTTTGGGGAAGACAGCATCGAGTGCGTGCTCTGAATGGCATGATCGGTGCTCTCTGCTCTCTGCTCTGCCTGTCCGTGCATGGCTCATTCGGAGTATGTTGCTTACTCTTCGTGAAGAGAACATTGTATTATGTTCAATAATCATGGATGTTTCTTTTGCTTGTTTTAGCTTTCGTTCATTTGGGCTTCGTCCCCAGTGCTACTTCCTGTATTAACTTGAATCGGTGCTTTCTATCTATAACAATCTATCTATCTATACTTTTTATAAAGTAAAACCCCCACTAAGGGCTCATTTAAGTTGTCTATCTTGACATGCAAACTATATACATCACCTACTATTTTAGCCAATCAATTGTCCATGTCATTCCCACTAACATTTATTAATTTTATATATTTACATGCAACATATCCACATCATCAATTGTCCATGTCACCAATATTTTTTGAACACATCATACCTCTTGATTCATTCATAATCAAAACTATATCATCAACCAAAAGAGATACTATTGTTTAGGATGGATTGTTGTCAAATACACAACCATTTCATGTCAATTAAATTTAGCCTCTCAACTATAATTGAGTCTCTCATACTTTTGTCAGACACCTTCTTTTTTGAAACGGCATTTTGTCACCAACTTCTTATTTCATGTCTTATAACTTTATTTACATATTAAAGTTTCTAAATATATTCCTGCCGCAACGCGCGGGGTACTGTACTAGTATAAAAAGACACATAATGCTTTGGAACAGATCCTCTAATTTAAATAAGAAACCTTGTGCCAATGTGCCACCTGCAAACAACAAACTCAACCTGCACAACTAAATACAACTATCATACTTGTTGCTGAGGGGAATTCAGCTGCAGCCACTTCATAATGTCGCTTTTATAGTTTACTAAAGCAACAAATTGTTGAAAAGAGAGTTTTTCCTTGGTTCCAACTAATTATGTGCTGCTCTCATATTCCATAGGCTTGATGGCTTCTACAAGAGGAATTACAAAGATTACTTTAGTTTCATGGAAGGCTCGGTCAGAGAGAAGAAAGAGGATGAGAAGCTCACTGATTCGGAGAAAGAATTCTCGTGTGGCTTGACAAGAACAAGTAGCTTTTGACCATCATATGGGCACACCAACCAAATAGTTGAAACAACTTTTGTATAGGAATGTTCGTTATGCGGTGAGGGACTCGGGGAGTTATTAAGCTTAGCATTTAACACCTCACATGCCTCTAAAGCTGGTGCAGCTCGTTCTGTTGCATCATTGTTATCTCAATCTGTGCAGTAGCACAACTCTTTGCTTGATCTGATAGTATGATCCAATTTTGAAAAATCAGAAATTTTCATAAAATTTAGATTAGATTCGAGGACAGATAAATAGGGGAAAATCTCCCATCTCAAATTCCCAATTCATGCATTACTAGGCCCTCAAAAAATATTAAAGCTAAAGTCAATGGCATGGGTAACAAACAACATGGCATAGGTACTTATGTGAAGAATGGGGAATATATACTACAAGTACGAGTAGATTAGTGCAAACGTATCCCAGAATGACCGGAAAGTGAAAACACACATAACTATTCTGATTGTTTCTTGGCACATTAAACTAGTTGGTGGAAGAGCAGCATGACATCATTATAACTACCAATTAATAGGGGAGGGCGCCTCATATTGCAATATCTACAAATTAGGATGTTTGCTCAACTATAGGCTCACAAGGTTCTACTACTGCCGATGGTGAAACCAGAGGCTCTAGTGAGCACATCACATATGTCCAGGAGCGGAGCCAGCGGATCGGACCCATGGCAGCAGATCTGATGGTTAGAGAGTTGCAACCCATGTATATAATAAAAATGGTCTCAGTTGCAATCCATGCGGAATTCACATATCGATGCAAATCTAATGACTAGGAGGCGTCTGAGATTTAGTTAATTATCAGATGCGTGAGAACTAGCAATTCCGGTTAAATATACTTTATAATGAATCTGATTTGATTCATAAACGTTGGTTCCTTTTGTTGTTTGTAACTTAATAAAACTTTAAAAGGTTTGACTTTTTTTTTGTATATATAGCAGTTCTTTATTTTGATGCTCGGAGGGGACGCATGAGAAATTGAGAAGTGACGCGGGAATTAAGTCAAGACTTAAATGGGCTTGGGCCGCGCACGACCTAGATTCCATCCCCGTTTCTGCCGCCGCCGCCCAACTCCCGCACTGCACCCCCGCAGCCGGCCCTGGAGACGAAGATGATGAGGCAGTTTGTGAATCTGGTGACGCGGAGCGATGCCGAACGCGTTTATTCAGTCATTCAAATATAGCTCCATTTTCTTTCTAAAGTGTTTGATCCCTAAATGCATACAAGAATATAAGATTTCCATATTTACAATAAATTTCCATCAGTGAAAAGGTGAAAGATGCAAAACGCTGAGTGCAACGCATAAAAAAATACCCTCGAAAAATTCTATATAAAATAGAGCCATCAAACAAGTGTTGTTCGTCCTATAGATCCTTAAAAGACAAGAAATAACAATTGTGCACTTGATATTTAAGTACAAGGTCTCACCGGTAGGAGATGATATAATGTAGCTGTCTTCACAAATCCTTCAATTGTAAACAAGATGATACCAATATTTGAAAGGTTTCACTTATTGTTTCCTAGCCACGTATAGTTTGCTAACAGATATTATTTATTCGCAACTCAAGTCTTTAAAAGTTAGCTAGGTTGCGAAACAAGTCTAAAACGCCTCTCTAAATGAGATTAAAAATAATTTGAGCACAACGCACTTAACAATTTTAAAACTTCGAGTAACTACTTCTCTCCACAAAAGTTTCAATACTATATCTCACTATCTTGGGCCATTATCTAAGATAGCGATACCATTACATCCATGATCCATTTTACCACTCATGACAGAGATGTAAGTCTTCAGCGAACCGAGCTTCACGACATAGCATTTACGCTACATGCACTCCCTCTACCGATGACTGAAATCTGGGAATATCTTGATATATCGTTCGTACCAGCGGAGTAGTCACTAAACCAAGGAACAACGGCCGCGGCAGGTAGAAATGAGACGTGCCACACTATGAGAGGGTTAAGAAAGATGTAGAAATACTGGCGGGCATTTAATTATTCATTAAGACTGAGCATGTGTCTCAATATTCAGTTTAGAATATTTTCGGACGATACTTTGAGATCCGATATATGATCGACACTGCAATTTGTCGGAAGACGTTGATTCCATGTTTTGATTGGAAGTCAAACGTTTTTAAAGTTTGACTAGGTTTATGAAAAAAGAAACAATTATGGCATCAAATTGCTATATTGTAAAAACATACTCTCTCCGTTCCAAATTAGATGACTTCTATTTTGCACATTTACATGTATCTAGACATGTTACAAGTATAGATACACTTTTAGACAAATGGAAGTCATCTAATTTGGAACAGAGAGAGTACTTCGTAATGAATCAAATGATACTACTGAATTGATTCATACACGTTGGTTTTCTTTTTGTACAACTTAAAAAGGTTTTACTTCTAAAAAAAATTGGACGACGTCAGCGAGTATAGCAGTTCTGTATTTAGTCGAGACTTAAATGGGCTTGGGCCGCGCACGACCTAGCTTCCATCCCCGTTTCCGCCGCTGCTCCAGTCGCCGCCCAACTCCCGCACTGCGCCGCCGCCCCCAGAGACGAAGATGCTGAGGCGGTTTGTGAATCTGGTGACGCTGGACTATGCCGAACGCGTTTATTCAGTGCGCCGCATCGATCCTTACAAGCAGCTCTTCTACCAGTCTGCGAAAGCCGCAGTTGACGCAGCAGCAGATGAAGCAGCCAGGAAAGGATCTTTTCCAGCTTGGCCGACCCTGCAGCTGCCGCGCCCAAGCATGAACTTTACTGCATCAGACTATGGTGGCAGCCTGGAGATGTTCGCGCTCTTCAGCCCCCGCGGCACCAGCGAAGGCAGAATTGTCTATTCCAACACGAAAGGCGAGGCTGGGCACTACGACGTCGACAAGCATGTACACAACACCCTGGGCCTCCTCATCGAGCCTAAGGGACCAAGCCCCGTGTGTCTGTCGATCGCGCATCCTGGCAGCAAGGAAGACAGCATGTACATCCTGGACAGCTTCCCCGGGAGGGCCGATGGTCGATGCTTCGAAGTCCTTGAGTTCGCGCCCATCCGCCGTGGAATGAGCAGCATGGCGAGTGCGGCCTGGCATTGGCGCCTTCTTCCACCGCCTCCCTTTGTCCACCAACCTGGGTACACACCCTCCTCTATCACCGCCTGCACCACAGTAGTCGACGGCAACGGCTGCTCCACCATTTACTTGTCATGCGATAGCGAAATCGGCACCTACAGTTTCGAGACGGCACGCCATGACCCTAGCTGCCGTGAAGGATGGAGTCCCTCGGAAGAATGGAGTTACGTTGGGGCATGGTCGCTGCCCTTTGATGGCAGAGCTCAGTATGTCACTGAGTTCAACCTATGGTTTGGCTTCTCAGCCTTGAGCCCAACCACCTGTGTGCTGCGGACCTCTCTGCCATGGACCCTGAACGACGACGACCCACGGTGCTGCAAGATTGGCAAGATCTGAACCTGCAAGATCTGAACCTGCCTGACGGACATGTGTGGCTTCCAACGTATTCCAACCTTGTCAACCTGGGCGATGGCAAGTTTCTCGTCGCTAAGACATTTCAATCAGGAGAGACCTTTGAGCGATTTGCTGTTCTCACCGGCATAGAGATGATGACTGGTGTGGGTGATGACCAGAGCCTTAAGATGGTCAAGCACAAGTGCGCACGTTTTGTCTTCGGGAATAACAGCATCGAGTGCGTTCTCTGAATGGCATGATCGGTGCTCTGCCTGTCGCATTTGTCATCTAAGAGTAGTATTTCTTTCCTCGTAGGTTTATTTGCATAATTAAGGGTTTGTGTGTTCGGTCCGTGCATGGCTCATTCTAGTATGTGCTTACTCTTTGTAAAGAGAACATTGTATTATGTTCAATAATCATGGCTGTTTCTTTTGCTGGTTTGAGCTTTCGTTCATCTGGGCTTCGTCCCCAGTGCTACTTCCTGTATAAACTTGACTTGGTGCATTCCCTATAAAAAAAGCAGGGCCATCTTGCCATTTCTCTAAAATAATCATTGATGTCGAGAACTCTTCCGTGGACTAGTGGTAGCCATGCATATGCGCATAAGGGTCAGGTCTCGGGTTCGAGTACTCACTTCTACCTTAATGACAAAGTCGGGGTGGAGTCCCCCCTCCGGTCCTTTTTTCTTTTAATCATGGATGTCTGGTTTTCAGGTTTTCTTTTGGGGGGTTGCTCGGTAAGGCTGCATGTTCATTGGTTGAGATTACTTGCTATGAAAAGTAGGAAATCCTAACTTGGCAACAAAATCAAACACTTGAAGCCTACAACATATTATGAACCTTAACTTTAAATTTTGGCACTTCCCTGTGGTATGCCTTGGCTTCTACTTTCTATGTGGATTATATATAAAAAACCTAAGATCTCAATTGGATTGTTGTTTTTCTCTTGCACTGGATGCTTTTATATTCACCTTGGATAGATAACTGGCTCTGACGGCATATGTAGATTATGTGAAGAGATCAAAGGAAAACATACAAAAGAATGACAAGGAGGTATGTGGCCTTCCTTTATTTTTTTCCCTCGGTATCCCACCATGGATAATGAAAGAACACTTCTGCTTTCGTTTTGAGTCAATAATCTATGTGCGCTTCTCTATTAAGTCATGACTGTTGAAATATAGACGCATGGTCCTACTTTCCCCATCGGTTATCAGAACAAAAAGGCCTAGAGTTCAAGACCCGGCTGAAACAATAGCAAAAAAATAATAATACTGAAACCACTTTCAGTCACTGAGAGAGCAAGAATGGTAGTACTGAAATACTCTAGGGTTACGACTACATCTACAATAGCAAAATTAGAGACACAAAACGACATACGACAAACTCAACCTGGACCGTAGGATTTATACCTCGTTTCTTCCTCTACCCGGATGCTACAGAATTAGAGACACAAAACAAATTGGTTTGTAAAACCAGATTTAAATTAAGAGCAATTTCATAAAAGCGCAACTCTAGGGTTACGAACTTTGCTATTTGTAGAATGTTATGTGTATAAAGTATAAACTAAGATACTGGACGAAGTGGCGGAGCCAGTGTGTACATGAGCCTAGACAGATCTGACATCCTATTGTCTTACCGAGAAAATACACATATAAACTAACATTTAGACTCTCATGCAGCAGTAAAAACAACAAAAGTTTCGCCCGTGGACCTAGGCAGCTGCCCAAGGTCGGGGGCGGCGGATCTGCTACTGTTTTGACGTTTCCGGTATATGGTACAATTAAATCTATGTAATGGTAAACGATGTATATGTGCTGAGACTAGTCACAGTGGGAGTAATTTGAGTAGTAACATTAATGCCACGTAGGCAAAAAATCTGACGTGGCGGGTAATTAATGAGGAGAGAGATGGTTGTGGTAACTAGTTATGTTACCGTAACATCACACATTTCAATGCAAGATGAGTGTACAACTTAATAAATATGACACTACACACATGTTACTTAGAGTAGTAACATATCTATGTTACTAGTCTAAGTTACTCCCCATTGTAAGCAGCCTGAACAATGAATAAAATTGACATTAATGTCCAAAAAACCTTCCTTGCGTGAGCTCGTTGAGTCTTACTCCATTTCGTTTGCACACATGCATAAATGACGAAATTGTTGATGTCTACAAAAATTCTCTCCTATTTTGAAAACTGAAAAGGTGTTATCTACAAACCAGTTTTAAGATCCATTTTCATGAGTAAATCATCGCAACAAGATCTTAGAAACTCGGTCCCATGTAGTATTTTTTCTGACAAAAAAAATTAAAGTTATCAAATCGAATGTAGTTGGTTGCCTGCTTCAAAAGTATATGTAACTTGGCATGTTTTGAAAAGATTTTCAAGATCATAAATTATTGCCCGGTAATGTGTGAATTACGCTACTATTCGCTCAATGTTCTGGGCCAAAAAAAATTGTTGAATGTATCGGCGATTTTTTCAGAGCTTAGTAGTTACCAAGGGAGAGACCTAATCACAAAATTGCCAGCTTAAGAAGTACATGTCATTTGAATATTTGGATGATTATTTTCGAGACATCAACTAATGTGTCAGTTTCCTTGTTCACACGCTATTACGAACTTCTAAAACTTATCTCAACATGGTGTGTCGATGACTTCTTATTGGAACTCACAAGTTAGCATGCCAAAATGTATGAGTTATCTGAGAGTTCAAGCAATGTTTATCAACTTTAAAACTAGATCTTACTGGGATGCGTTTGTTACTCGTCATTATGTAGATACCGAGCCACCTACTAATTATTATTGACTAGAAACTAGTTCTTACCATCAAGAAACGAGGTATCACAACGGTGTTAATGACTTACTCAACACATAGGTAACTTGTGATCACCACCATGGTGGTAACTATTTTAGTTAACACCTTGATAGCTATATCATCACCATATTAATAGTATTTACTTGACATTGTGGTAACTACATCCTTACATCGGACTAAGAAGAGCATCTCCCTCGTTTGAGCCGAGAATTTGAGATCGCATGGCAATGATACTCTTGATGGGGACATGAGGATCCCGTCCATGGAAGGAGTCGCCGAGGGATTAGCCAATTGAAGAACAAAAGTGGAAAACAATGCCCAACCGTTGTCATCCGCTTAGGCACAATTTTGTACACTAGACCCTAAATATAAACGCAAAGTATCCAACAAAAAATGTCTTTCAGTGAAATCTGTAACTTTTGATGTAGGCCATTTGATCAGAAACAGCCATCACAATTCAAGGTGAAAACTAATCGGCCAATTAAACAATGTTTTCCAGATAACTCCTTAACCCGTACCCAAAATCAGGAAAAATTTACATGTATTATACTTCTACCCCACGTGACGGCGACCTAGAGGTCGCGAAAATTTCCTATTTTGACGGCGCAACTGCGGTGGTGCTCCCACGCGTTGGAGGCCATGGCGGCACTCGCCTCGACTGGACATGGACCCATGAGGGCGACTTGGCGCTATTTGCAGGCGAGGTTGACCCGACGGTGACCTGGTGCTTCTAGGAGGCGAGGGAAACCTCGCAGCCGACTGCCTTGAATCGAGGTCGATTATGCTACTATAATATGTTTGACATGAACATGTAAGTGAATTTGTTGTTTTTGCAACCAAGTAATGTGTTGTTGTACCCGAATCAGCGCAGATGTACGAAAAAATTCGTTGATGTTTTTGTTGTACTAGAATGAATGTGGGTGTACATAAGTTTTGTTGTTTCATTGTTTTGGCGTTGTTGCATAGATCAGAGAGAAGCTAGAGGGCGGTGATCGATCATGGCCTGTGTCGAAGGAGGGAGATATCATAGGCCGGGCCAACGGAGGTGAAGGTATACTGGTGGCAGACGTGGAGCGCAAATGACCGACAGACATCGAGTGCACATTGCCCTTGCACCACGATTCTCCATCGGGAGACTGAATGCAAAACATCAAATGTTTTCATGACTCTGGGTAGAATTATGGAGGTATCTGTGAAATTTTTATTTAACTAACCGGTTAGTTCTCGCCTTTTACCTATACCGCGTGTTTCTTTCCGATCTTATGGCCTTGGCCGAGTTTCACTGAAATGTGGTTTTCAGTGGATACTTAGGCTTCACATTTAGACACAAGGCCAAATATAAATAGGAAATTTAAACCGTGTCAACATAAAAACACAGCATAACATTTTGACATACCACGGCCGGTGTGAAATCCATCGTCTACAACGACACGTCACGGACGAGCGTAGTACGTATCCACCGTTTGGCCGCCTACATCATCGGAAGTTTGACTTATACACGCATATACAGTATATCTCCAAAAAGGCCTCGATAATGTTATTCGTGTCACTAGATCAGCTAATCTTCCGGCTCATCTGTGTGCTAAGCGTGCTTGCACTCTGATGATAACCGAAGCTTGGCTAGACTCTGTACCCTCATTCCTGGTCACTAGCCTTTTGGCTGATGATGCAGGGAGTGCTTTGTTTGAATAAAGCTCTCATAAAACCGCAAAAAAAAAAGAGCCTCGAGCCACTTTGCTGGATAAGGCGATCGATGTAGTGGGCCACGTGAGGCGACTCAACACAGATCTGGATCAAATGATCATGCCGTTTCCGTTTTTTTTACTCCGGTCGTGCGTGGATCGCCTAGGCACCATAAAAAATGCCTGGAACGAGGCAGTGCTCGGCGCTTTGCTGGTGACGGCTTCCACCTGCGCCCCGGAAGCCGGCGACATTTGGCGCCGGTGGGTTTGACGACGAGGCGGGAGTGGTTAGCTTAGCTGAGCCAGTGACAGTGGGGTTAGTTGAACCGCAAATCTAAATAACTATAGTGCTTCCCGTCGTCATCCCGTCAATTGATTCACGGAAGCAAAAAACGAACTGACTCATCGTGATGTCTCGTAGGTGTCAGGCCGGTGATGGCGAACGCTGATGCGCACCCGGCCCATCGCATTATTTGCGCTAACGTTATGGAAGTAATTACTTAATTCTTTCTTTCGAGAACACGTAACGGGAAAGAGAAAACCCTTAAGCAAAGCACACGAGTGAATGCGTACACGGAGCACACGACGTTACCGACACGTGTTTGTGCGAATTCAAACTCGCTTAATTCTCGTGTATTTTTCAGGTTAGGGTAGCGACACCAACAGAAGAAGTCAAACGGAATTTAATTTTGAAACGAGTTTAAGGCCACAACGGTACAAAAAAGAAAACGGAAATCCGCCCCCGACCGACCCAACCAACTGCCGGATGGATGGCAAGGCGGCCGTAAATACGACCAACTTTCCGCCTCCAGGCATAAAAAGGCCGTGTGGCGCAGCAATCCTGGGCGAGGACGCGAGACACGAAAAGGGAGACGAACAATCCTTTCTCGAGATAAAAATCGGGTAAATTCTTCCCAATCCGTCCCGTCCGTCGGCTCTGGTTCTCTCTCTGTCGCGACCGCCCCCTTTCCCCTACCACAGTACTAGTGCTGCCGCAACAACAACTGAGGAGAGGGAAGTAGCCTTCACGACTAAATCCACCACCGCTCCCCCACCCGCGTCCTCCGTCTCCCCTCCCATCTCCGGCCGCTCCCACCAAACCCTAATCATTCGAGGGCGTGGACTCGCCTGCCTGGGGACTCTCGATCTGCGCCCCGCGGTCGTCCACCCGCGATTGCTCGGTGGTCCCGCGGCGGCGGTGGTAGTCCCGGCGGGGCGGAGGCGTCGCTCGGCGTGACGCAGGAGGACTAGGAGGAGGCGTGGATTCGGGGCGGAGCAAGATGCCGAGGATGCCGGAGCCGGGGGCGCGGCGGTGAATGGAAGCGGCGGGACGCTGCGTCGCCGAGCTTTCGTACATCACATGGATGCCAGGGCCTCCTCGACCGGCGGCAGCAGGGTGCTCTGGCTCGTCGGACTCAAGGTGAGCTGCCTCTCGATCCGATGCCTACCTGGGGTTCGCTGGATTTGGGGCCAAATGGTCGGGGAATTCAGGGCGTGGGATTCTTGCCTTTGGACGGATTCGGTACCAATTGACTCGCATTTCAGGCGTCCCACGGGGATTTTGAGAGATTTCGCCTGGCTTACTTTGGTTGGTGCATGTAGGGTTTTACTGTTTCTTCCCAACTTTCTTGGGGAAGGAATGATTCGTCCGGGGCTATTTTTGGGCATTTTGGGTCGCAATTAAACTAGTACTGAACAAGATGGATCAAAACCTGCCATTTTCGGATGGATTACATCCCGTTTCCATATCCAGTTCGCTTATAATTAATTCTTGCGTTCTTATGTGGTCGTGCCTCTTCACAAGGAGCTGCATTCGTATCTCTATTGCCAATTAATTCATCCGTTCTTGCTCCTGGCGCAGATTGTGTTGATTGTTGTCTGGTCCGGGGGAGCCAGTGCCAGTTCTGCCAACGACGGCAAGGCGTTGTCTCTGGAAGGCAGCGCGGATTCTTCAGGGGACAAGGATGTGTACCTCAGCCACTCCTGCATCCACGACGAGATACTGCATCAGCGGCGCCGAGCCGGGCGCAAGGAGTACTCCGTCATGCCGCAGGTCTACCACGTGCCCCGGGAGAAGGTGGAGCGCCTGAGAGGGAGGCAGTTGTTGGGGGTGCGTGCTCCGCATAGTAATGTCAAGAAGCCGATACGGATATACCTCAACTATGATGCCGTTGGGCACTCGCCCGACCGGGATTGTAAGACTGTTGGCGACATTGTGAAGGTGGGTTTGTTGTCACATTTGGCCTATGATCACGGCAGCGGCTCTTTAGTATTGTGGTAGTGATGCTGGGTTGCTTGTTTGGTTTTGTTAGCTTGGCGAACCGCCAGTACCGTCGGCGCCAGGGACACCTCTCTGTGCTCCTCATGGCGACCCGCCGTTGGTGGGAGATTGCTGGTACAATTGCACCTTTGAGGATATAGCCGGGGAGGACAAGAAGCAAAGGCTTCGGAAGGTGTAGCTCTGTGCTTTTAGTGGTTCTGTCTGTTACTTGTTTTGAAATGTGTACATTAAAAAATAAAGATGATTTGTTAACAAGCTCTACAGCGATAAAAGATATAACAATGCTACTGGCATGCTATTGCCATGTTGTTCTGTATGCTAATTGCTGAATTGGATTACTGGCAGGCACTGGGCCAAACAGTAGAGTGGTTCAGAAAAGCTTTAGCTGTTGAACCTGTCAAGGGGAACCTGCGGCTCAGTGGGTACTCTGCTTGTGGTCAGGATGGAGGTGTTCAGCTTCCCCATGCGTATATTGAAGGTAATTAATTTCCAGTTATGGTGAAGCATTTTTGTAGTATTTTATCTGGTTCTCCATTGTCTTACAAGTTCACCTGAATTGCAGATGGTGTTGCCAATGCTGATTTAGTACTCTTAGTAACAACTAGACCAACAACAGGCAACACCCTTGCATGGGCCGTAGCCTGTGAACGGGACCAATGGGGTCGTGCAATTGCAGGTTTGTTACTTACAACCCTCACATTCGCATGCAAGTATTCTCAGGTAGGAGAGTCTAATGCTGTCTATGGATTTAGGACATGTTAATGTGGCCCCTCGTCATTTGACGGCTGAAGCAGAAACACTACTTTCGGCTACATTGATACACGAGGTCATGCATGTTCTAGGCTTTGATCCTCATGCATTCACACATTTTCGTGACGAAAGGAAAAGGCGGCGTGGTCAGGTAAGCGACAATATCTTCCCTCTTATTGGTGTAATATCTTCTGCTAGTGTCGACCCCAATACTAAAAACCAGATCTGATGATTGCTTTATTGCATTTGTTTTAGATTTAGCATGTAAAACTGACTTTAGCTTTAAAGCCGTTATGACCAAAGCACTCAACTGTTCAGTGAACATCAGGTTTCTATGATGTTGAGCTGCCTTACATGGTAGTTACCTCAACAGCCTAATATGACCCAACCACTTGTTGGAAACAAACCTGCTTACCTGCACAACAACCAAATGAGGCGAATGAATTGGACAACATAGACAATATGTTGCGGTCTGACAACCCTCTACACCCTCTTGTGTAGGCCAACTGGACATGAGATCTAGAGCACACATTATAATTGACAGTTTTAAACACTTTGGTGACAGTACCCAACAGCTGTAAAAGGACTATCTTTGAAACGAAATGAATAATATATTATTTAGCCTGTGGGCACACTGCCAACACCTCAAAGGGTTTATGAAGGTGTGCATGATTGGACTTTGAGAACTCATGCTCAGCGGGTCCTGGTTTGCACTACCCTTTCTCTTTCTTCCTCTTTCCTTTTTCTCTTGGCTTGTTTTCATGTTGGCTACAAGGAGTATGGTTTTTTCCTTCTAAAGACAACCAGATTTCCACTATTCTTTTCGCTAAATACCTTTTAGTTATTCAGTTTATAGGCTGTAGAGGAAGCTTTATTTGCTAAATATAATGCAAAACTCTCGTGCATTTCGACCCACAGACAGCCTGATTCCTGCATTTGGAGCTTGCGCTAAACTTGTGCTGGAGTATGAGCACACACTGCGGAGGCAAGCCTCAAACGTGGGCGGGCTGGGTTGGTGTCAACACCACCTTGCGAACCGAGCTAGCCTCGCTCCCTTTGAAGACCTGTATCACATTGTTCATTTGTTTAGGGGTGAAAAATCAATGCAAAGGAGCATACTTGGCATCTCCAGTTTGAGGGACGAGAGCTTTGGGAAAAAAATACACACCGCCATAGCTCATTCCATATCAGCACCACCACTCACCGGATAACTAGTCAATTTCTCCAGTCAAAAATATATTCTCTGTTCACTGCAATCATTAGTAGCATAGCCTCAAAAACTATGTGGAAGTACTTCCATCATATCTTTTGAAAACTGATTATGCTTCTCTTCTGCATGCCTTACACGCTGTGATCTTAATCTCTATCTATATATCTTTTCAGGTCACTGTTCAGGCTTTGGATGAAAAGCTCGGAAGAATGGTTACACGTGTTGTCCTTCCTCGAGTTGTCATGCACTCTAGGCATCATTATGGAGTAAGTTATAACTCAAGATCTAGGAGTTATGTCAGATTGGATTGTTCATGTGATTGCCACTGTTTAGTGCTTGTCCATTTTTATGCTGCTTGCTTGAAAAAGCTGCTTCGTGTTAATTGGTAAATTTCTTCATTTGTGTTAGGCATTTTCTCAGAACTTCAGTGGGTTGGAATTGGAAGATGGCGGAGGCAGGGGTACCTCAGGTACATGAATAACATAAATCTTCAGAGTTCGATGTTTCATTTACTGGCATTGTTGGTAACTATTTGAGTTTGAGGACAACCCCCGGTTGTCTATATTTCTTCCCTGTACTAACATTCGCCGCACTTAACAGGTTCACATTGGGAGAAAAGACTTCTAATGAACGAGATCATGACTGGGTCAGTGGATACAAGATCAGTGGTTTCAAAGATGACTTTAGCATTGTTGGAGGACAGTGGATGGTATCAAGCTAATTATAGCATGGCTGAGCATTTAGATTGGGGTCGAAATCAGGGAACAGAGTTTGCAATCTCCCCCTGCAATTCGTGGAAAGGGGCATACCGCTGCAACACAACTCAGTTATCAGGATGCACTTACAATAGGGAGGCAGAAGGTTACTGCCCTATAGTAAGCTATAGCGGGGACTTGCCCAAATGGGCTCAGTATTTCCCTCAAGCAAATAAAGGTGGGATAAATCATCCCTTTTCGGAAATTAGACAGGCCGTTGGATTGATGTAGGAGAACTTTTAAGGGATTTAGGTTTATGTTAACGTTTTATTTTTCCTACCAAATGCATATAGAATCAGTATAGAACTATCTCCCACAATCTCTTTATTCGTTCAGTCTCAAGGTTTGTTTGGCATTGTCGTGGTCTGTCAAAAGCACTTGTTATTTCTGCTGTTGGATGTTCACAGTTCGTTGAAAGTACCTTCCTTTGGGTGCTGTAACAGAAACATATTATTAGAATCAGCCCATCAGTAAGATTCACCTAGGTAATTAAATTACAGCATAGCACAATAACAGCAAAGTGATCCTCCATCCTTTTTCATCCTCTCTCCTCTTTAGTCCATTTTCTATAAGACAGCATGTTGCATTTCAAAGTTTCTAATATATGATAGCTAATTTATATCTGTAGGTGGCCAGTCATCATTAGCTGATTACTGCACATATTTCGTTGCTTATTCTGATGGCTCGTGCACCGATGTAAATAGTGCACGAGCGCCTGACAGAATGTTAGGTGAAGTACGGGGAGGTAACTCAAGGTGAGACCACATGCAATAATTTGGCTATATGCTTGCTTTGAAACATGCAAATTTCACAAAATCTGACAATTTTTTGGAAATTCACGAATGAACAGGTGTATGGCCTCAACACTAGTGCGGACTGGGTTTGTCCGTGGATCTATGACCCAGGGAAATGGTTGTTATCAGCATCGCTGCACAAATAACTCCTTGGAGGTGACTACTGTTTCATTTATTTTATCACTTTGCACTAAGTTTGCTTTGCTTGGACCCTCTCAAGTTTATTTTTCAACGACATTCTTAGACTGTTACCATTATTGGCTGCATCTCTATTTTTTAAGTAACGAGCTATGAATCATGTTTCTAGTGTCGATTTTGAAATGCTGTCAAACTTTTATAGGTTGCTGTTGATGGCGTCTGGAAGTCATGTCCAGAATCGGGTGGCCCAGTGCAGTTCCCAGGGTTCAATGGTGGGTTTTGTACTTTAGTTATTTAATGTGTACTAGACCAAGTTCTCTCTTTAGTTCTTACACAAGTTAATTTTGTGATGAAGGGGATTTGATTTGCCCGGCATATCATGAATTGTGCAACACTGTACCAGTCCAAGTAAGTGGCCAGTGTCCCAAGTCGTGCAGTTTTAATGGTGACTGCGTTGCTGGAACCTGCCACTGCTTCCCTGGGTTTCATGATCATGACTGCAGCAGAAGTGAGTATAAGCTACACAGTACACACTATCCTTTAGTTTGTATTCAACTATACACTAACAGTCTTTATCTGAAAAAAACTATACACTAACACTGCCTTCGATGATCATTTTTTGTTGTTTCCCAATCATCTATTTTGTCAGCACTTAATTCTCTAGTCTTGTATCCCAAAAATGATACTCCCTCCGATCCCAAATAAGTGTCGCAGTGAACTGGGGTTAGTATAAGCGACACTTATTATGGATCAGAGGTAGTAATGAATAATATGGATGCTTAAGTGAAGCATTTTTTTGTACCCAGCAGTTATGATGCCAAACATCCCATGCAGCTTTTGTATAGTTCTGCTTCATGTGAAATTTCAATCAGGATGAAGCTAATAGCCTACATGTAGTACATGTCTGCAATATTCTCAATAGTATGAAGAATGTGCAGAGTCCATTCTCCCTTTGCCCCTTAAAAAGTTGTCATGATCACCTTCCTGATATATTGAAGTCCTCATTCTGTTAACTAACAAGTGATGGTTTGGGTCAAACAGGATCTTGCCCAGACAAGTGCAGTAGTCATGGTATATGCAAAGCTAATGGGATCTGTGAATGCGAAAGTGGCTGGACTGGGATTGACTGCTCAACAGGTGAAGCTTAACAACCCCTGAAAGTTTCCACTATAGATGGACACATCTTTTACTGTGGGTTGCATTCAAAATTTATATTGCCAACATTCATATATCTATACTACTATTAAAAGAGCAAACATGTTGGGATACTTTAAATCTGAACCATTCAATATCTGATCAACGATCCAGATCGTTACAATGTTGAGCACCAAACAAGTCGGTTCGTAGATCCTCACGTATAGCGTTTCGCTTCTTTTCTTCTGCGATCGAAAGGAAAATTTGGCAAGACGTATAGGACTAGGAATCTATCTCGGGACAGCTTTTGCATACGGATGCTTCCTTAGGAATCTATCTCGGGACAACTTTTGTATACGGATGCTTCCTTTATAATCCAATCAACAGAACCAGCGACCAAGATCAAACTTTGTTGCCCGGCGCGAGCCTCGGCTTCAACCGTGAACCACGGCGACGGTGCCACGTGCGACGAGCTTCCATGGTGGCGGCGGCAATAGCATGCGGAGGGCACATGGTCTTGACTACAGAGATTAGAGCCCTGTTCGACCAGATCGATCGATGGCGCAGGCGCAAGAGCAGGAGTTGTCGACACTGGCCGCCGGCGATCCGGCGAAGTGCACGACCGGCTGCTGGTTCTTCGGGAGTGCGGCGACCAAGAACATGTGCTCCAGGTGCTACCTCGACCATGACAAGGCAACCGAAGTGGCAGCAGCGCCCGCCGCCCAAGCGCGCCATGCTGGAAATTCTAGAGCAACTTCCATTTTTTTTTATTCTGCGAATCCATCCACAAGACACAGAATTCCCCAAGACACTACAAGTCCATGCATGCACAAGCTGAGACAAACTGGGAGTACGTGACTGGATGGGGACTGGCTAGATTCGAGACAAAATATACCTAATTCACTCTTTGTTAGAATCGTAAGTATGTAGGTAAACGTGTTTATCACTTTATGTACAACTAGCATTGCATGTTTGAGCAATTTCTTTTCAAATTCTGTTGGACAGGACTACGGAGCGGCGCCGCTCTGTAGCCGCCCCCAGCGGCGGCCCAGGTACGTGCGCTGCAACGCTGGAAACAACGCGCGCAGCCCATGAAAACGACGTGACGCTCATGACATGACAGCCACAGGACAAGCTGATGTGCTCGATTTTTTTGACAGCTAGCCAGCTATACCCTCTTGACGTCATTTGGCGAGTGCAGCGTGTACCATCGGAAAAAAGCACGCTCGTGTATGAGTTGAACTACCAAAAGTATTACTGTAGCTAGGCTGCACTAGTGCCGACGAAGTTGTCACTGTTGATAAAAGCTAGCGTCTTGCTCAGTACTAGCTGTTGACTTTTTAGATGCAACTCCCACACAATATTTTAGCATGTCCAAACAATTTTATATTTTTCTATAATAATTTAGGTTAGCTCAGGCAACCCTATAATTATCAGATTGGTTGGAAACAACAAGATTTTGTGATGTTGTTGTCGGGTTTCCCGCTCCAATCACCAGGTTTCTAAACACCTTAAAGTTATTTTGTGATGATCATCATATTATTTTGTAAATAGTCATCAGGTTATCCCAACAACATCTATCAGACACAATTATCAAGTTATCTGGTCATATTTATCAGGTTATCCGGTCACTATTATCAGGTTATATAGGTCAGAAGGAGCTACAAGATTAAATTAGTCGCAATTATTAGGTTATTCAATCACAGTTATCAGATTAATTAGTCACAATTATCAAATTATCTCAACATAAACTACTAGATTAATTAGTAACAATTATCAGGTAATTCAGTATTTCATTCACAGTCATCGGGTTAATTAGTCACAACTATCAGATTATCTCAACATAAACTACCAGATTAATTAGTCACAATTATCAGGTTATTTAGTCAAAATTATCTGGTTAATTAGTCACAATCATCAGATTATCTCAACATAACTACCAGATTAATTAGTCATAATTATAAGGTTATTCGGTCACAGTTATTAGGTTAATTAGTCAAAGTTGTTACATTATGTCAACATCAGCTACCAAATTAATTAGTCACAATAATCATATTATTTAGAAACAATTACCATATTATCTCAATATACTACTAGCAGCTACCTGATTAATTAGTCACAATTATCATATAATTTAATCACAATTATCAGATTAATTAGTCACAACTACCATATTATCTCAATATTAGCAATCCGATTAATTAGTCACAATTATCAGGTTATACCAGCGGCTAGCAGATTCCGTAATCAATTACTGAGTTATTTTGATATCGTTTTATTTACTAGTATCAGTTGACGGGGTCATCCGATTTGTACATTATAACATGCTAATGCTAGGGTAGCATAGGATGAAGGACAACAAAACTTTTTGCATATTGCTTGGTAGTGCTTCCTATTTTGTATTGTGCAATTATAAGATAGTAATCTTACCAAAATCATGTCATTGTAATCAGTTTGATATTGTTCTAACTATCACATAATGAGCGGAGTCATATTCGTTGGCAGAGAGGCGTGTCCCCAGCAAAATATTGACGGTACTGTAGCAGCATGCATGAAGATTTTTTTTTTTAGAACACAGTATAACACAGACGCTCACAAATACACATGTACACTCACCCCTATGAACGCACACACGCACACCCTACCCCTATGAGCACCTCTGAAGGACTGAGCCGGCAAATTTTGAGTTTGACGAAGTCACCACAGGCGCCTCGCTGTTGACGGGCACGCCACCAACCACTGAAAGAATAGCGCTGGATAAACCTGGAATTAATCCAGATAAATGCAAACGCCCATGCCAAGTCTAACACTTGAACCTGGGTGGGCTGATTCCACCACAGGAAACCCAACCATCAGAGCCAAGCTCCGTTTGCGCATGCACAAAGATTCCCTATGTAATCCTGTGGCTAGTCTCTTGTAGGTAGTGTACAGTATGGAGAGTTTCCTTCAATTAATTCGCCAGACAGCTAGAAAAGCGTGCTGCCACCGAGCACCAGAGAACCACGACGGGAACGACCCTGCATCTCTGCACACAGCACCGAAGGCAGGTGGGGCCGCTCGCTGCAATGTCCCCTATGTACGTCACGTACTTGCGTCGCGCGATGGAAACGAGCGTGGCGCTTCCACGAATCTCCGCGCGCCGTACGGGGAGGACGCGCGTGCGGCGCTGCTAGGTAGCTAATTCTGTTTTGAGAGGATTGATGAGGTAAAATTGAAGCAAAAATCTAAAATATTTCAAATAATACGAAGCTAAAAGTAAAGTGAAATATAAGATGTTTGAGTGCTAGAAATTATACCATATTGTTTTCTAGATTTTTGAGCATATTTTGAATTATTTTAAAAACCGTTGCAACGCACTGGCACTTCTGCTAGCATATTTTTCGATGATGTTTCTCTATCATATTTTTTTTTTTGCATTAGTCGACATAGTGCATCGCACGTGCACATGCAATCTGGACAATAATTTTGAGGAGACTGTTGTAACATGAATGACATCGGGAGGATCATCCATAGGGACAACATGCAGTTCTGATTCTCTTGCTTGATATTGTATACCTTAAATCTCACGTAAAGTTGAATGAGCAGATGATATACCAATTCGGTTTTGAGGGATATTTTGTTGAGACGCGCGTGTGCGTGCATAACCACTAGTATTAAACAAATGCATTTGAAATTGAGATGAAAACATGCTTTGTGACATCTGTAGTGTTTGCATTTCGGATATGATCAAAACATTCAAAACTCGCAATGCTTGATTAGGCTTTGTCCCTTCAGTTGCTCTGTGCTAATTCAAACAACCAAGAAGTAACACCTTGTTTCCATTTTATGCAGCGGTTTGTGACGAGCAGTGTAGTTTGCATGGAGGTGTTTGTGATAATGGTAAATGTGAGTTCCGTTGTTCAGACTATGCGGGCTACACTTGTCAAAAGGGTTCAGCAATACTGCCTAGCCTATCAATGTGTCATGATGTGCTGGTCAGGGATGCCGACGGGCAGCATTGTGCACCAAGTGAACTCAGTATACTACAACAGCTCGAAGCAGTAGTTCTCGTGCCAAATTACAATAGGTTGATGCCAAGTGGGCGGACCTTCCTTAACTTCTTCAACAATGCTAATTGTGCAGCAGCGGCGAAGCGGCTGGCCTGCTGGGTACTGTTCCATCCAACCATTTCTCTAATATCCATTGTCATGAACTTCTTTGTTATTTCAAAATGTACTAACCCACTTGCTTGCCAACAAGATTACTCGATTATAAGTTTGTTTTCGTTACTGCTTTTAAAACAAGTACAATTTGGTTAGGGCACAAAACTCACCTCACAAATGGAGCAATAAATGCCACTTGGAGAAGCTTATATGTACATAAACAGATAACACTATGTATGTCAAGTAGTGGTGCCGTTTAGTCTAACAGACAGTTCTATTGGCCATGCCCTCGTTCTTTAGGTAGCCTTGTAGTCTTATATGCTGTTATAGATGAATCTGTGTTCTTTGTAGGCAAAGTAACCATACATTAATGGATAATGAACTCATTCTTATTATACTACCTTTACCAGATCTCAATTCAAAGGTGTGACGAAGACGGAGACAACAGGCTTCGAGTATGCTACTCTGCATGCGAGCTGTACAATACGGCATGTGGAGCGGGTCTTGATTGCTCGGACCAGACCCTTTTTAGCAAGAGGGAAGAAGAAGAGAAGGGCGTCCCGTGCACAGGATATGGCGAAAAGAAGTCTTTCTGGCTATAACTCTTCTTCCCCTCATTAGCTCTGGCTGAAAGCTCAGAGGTGTAAAGTATATAAGTGGCAATGCCCTATCCATATTCATTTTTCGTTTTTTAGCCGATACTTTCCAATTGTAGGATACAGAAAGTAGAGGCCCATTTCGCCTGGGCACCTGAAGATGGGTGCCTGGTGTATAAGCAGCATTTGGGTCGGCTCTTTGCTTAGAAGGTTAGTCTGACTGCAGGAAGGAAGAGGGTGGGTGGTAGGTTTTTTGTTTCTTCTTCGTCGCTTCAGAAATAGTGGAGGAAATGTAAAGGCTGATGTGTGTTGTAATCCAAGATTACGATCTTAACAGAGCATTTGAATGAGAGAAGACCCTGTGCTGTGTCTTACGATTAGCTGTTCATATGTATATATAGGTTGTACATTCATACTATCACAACCTGGTTTCTCTTACTGTCAAAATCCAAATTCAGCTGAAATGCATGTGACGTTGCACCATGTTGCCTACAGGGTGGCTTCTGGCACAGCGGTTGGGAATTGGCGTCTGATTTATTTTGCATTTTATGTTGGTATGCAAGCTGATGATTCCTCCCTTTAATGATAAGGAAGCGTTGTCTTGCTTGTGGAAGGTTGGAACAGATAATTGTCGGACTGATGGCATGGACATTATCAAAAGACAGCCGGTATAGCAATTAGCAAGGACAGTCGACATGTCTCCTGGTGCCCTAGGAGGCTAAACTACAGAGCCCAGATCCATGCATACGGTAAATGCCAAATTGCGCCGATTAGCACCTCGCCAATATACCAGGAAAAACTGGAAATGCAGACATGCAGAACAAATTGCGTAAAACAGCATATATGCACCCACAGGGCCTATAGCCTCAGTTTGCATTCTTCCATTTGACCACACAGATCAACTTGGAAAACGAAAGACAAACATAGCGTTTCTGAAGAAATGGCAGCAACATGTTTTTATTGATAGTATTCCATTTTTGTTTATGTACAAGTGTTGTGATTTCAACAACATATCAGCCTTGGGAACGTGTGAATACACAATCCTGGAATCATCAAAGTCAATTTATCCGCTTCATCTGACATGCGAATAGCTACTTCCACGAACATCTGAGGCCAAGGCACTGTTCAAAGTATAGCCGTTCCAGACATGCTCTCGTAGTCGTAGGTCCTGGCCATGTTCTTTGTCGAGGGCATACCGGCAACAACATCTTCTTCAATGCCGCATTCATTCTTGCCCCTTATGATCTTGAAGTACCCATCCTACAATGCATCACAAACCAACATTTATCAATTAGATGAATAAATGCTACTAACATTCACTGTCTCACTTCAATAGTACAAGGTATTTGTCACACTCACATCACCCAGCCTCTGTTCCACTGATTTGCAAGAAGCTGAAGAACAGAAGAAGGGAAATGTTAGAACTTGACAATTGGGTAATAAATAGTGTGATAGAAAGAAAATCAACAAGATACCCAGTAATCCTCGCCAGCATCACTGGTTCCCCATCCAATCAACTTGACGGCATGGCCTCCCATCACACCACCTGTGATGTGCTTGTATACTCCTGATTTGTAGTGTGCAAAGTCCTTCACAATTTGACAGTGTTAAATCAGCAACCCGAGAAATAAAATACTTGTTTTTTATTCCTTCTCATCTTATATATAATCACCAAGTATACGTCTATCAAATGACTAGCTAACTGGAACAAATTCACAGAAAATTACAACACTGTTATATATTTCAGTTTGCTCATAAATGGCTAGCTGTCTATCAAGTGCAAATATTATTTGTTTCTGTCTTAGTACCATGTCGTTTCTAAGGTTTGTTAGAACTACACTATCCTTTCATAGCTTCTCTATACTCTGTCCATTTCAACATAATAGCAGTATCTGCAAGACTGCAACCCATGGCGACCCATGATTTCTGCTAACCAGCATCTTTTACTACCTTGGTAAAAGTAAATTAAAACTCAGAAGTAGGAACACACTGAAATACTAGAAGTTACCTCGTAAACTGTGAAAGCAACTTCTACAGGGCCATTTGTGTAGACCTCTGCCATGATGTCATGTGGATCAGATTTTACTCTGTATGCATTAACACTGAAGTGCTTCTTTTCCTTCCACACCTGGTTCTGTACCTTGCATTTCTTTTCACACTTTGGTGTACGATAAGCAGGTTCGCATCCGGGATGCTGGCAACCAGCTTGATCAAAATATGGATCGCACTGCAAAACAGTGAAAAAGATAAGGGCTAAGTGGTATGCGAATCAGAGTATTTATACAACAAACAATAGGGGAATCCCTAATTACATAAAAAGTACTATTACTTGATATGAAAGAAAAGAAATCCTAAACAATACAGCTAATAGAGCAGTCACTATAGGTTGAGAAAATCTATCTTTCAGCCATTCTAAGTCAGCAAAGAAAAGCCATGTCTGTTCATTCAGATAAATTTTCATGAAGATCAAGTAGAAATGGTTCTTCTGTTTCCTGTTTGTGCTAAGATGCAAAAACTTCCCAAATTTTCAACGATAACACTTGTTGTTCTCCCTCAAACAAAGTAGGGATGAATTTTCACATAAACAAGAGACACCGAAGACTAAATTATGCTCCTACAAGGCTACTAGCTAGGATTCAGCACCACAAGATACATATGCACTGACTCAACTGTTAAATTTCCTCACAAAAGCATAATTTCATTACAGCGTGAATTAATACATGATGAGATATCCATTTTCCATATAGCAATCATTGTAGCTTGAACATAATGTGAAAAGTTATTGCTCTTGGAGCAACAGAACATTCAAGTGGTACAAACTAAAATGTAGAAGAGCAACATATACCTCGTCAGTCACAACACCACTCCGACGAAAGTAGCGCCATGCGCTGATAGGATACCCTCCATTACAGCCTTGACCACACAGAAAACCACAGCAAGCCACTAGATCATTCACTGAAAGTGAGATGTTCTGCAAGGAGTACAAACAGCAGCATGGTCATGTAAGAAGAATTGACCACAATGTAGTCTGAGAACAGGTACATCATTCATATGCGCTCACCACGTTGAGATGAATGCAAAACCGATCCTGGAGACATTCCACAGCACCAAAGGCCCAACAAGAACCACAGTGACCCTGTCATCGTCAACCAAGAAATAATAAGTTGAGTATCTCACATTGTTCGGTAAGCACTCAAGGAGTTCACAGTTTAAGGTAGTGCGAATATACTTACTTGATCTGTTAATTAAAACCAGCGTTTTCAGGGTATTGCAAAAGAAGAGAGGAAATGGAGTCAGTCAAAGTATTCAAAACGACGCAGAACCGGTTTTGGTTGAAAGTGGGCCAAGACTGAAGTACCGAGAGTTAAACATACCAAGAATGTTCCCAATTGTGCTGCAACCAGACCATTGAGATCGAGCGTCGAACTCCTTCGGGAGATCCACTGACCTTGAATAAGTTTTGGTTGGTACACCAACTAGCAAAGCCGGAGGCGTGGGCTTTACTCCCAGGATGTGTTTAAATTGCTCAACCTGCACAAAAGAGGACGATGTTGATGTCAGCAAACAGAGAAGAAAAATGATGCCTCAATGACACCAACAGCAAGAGGGTGTTGATATTTTACAGTATAGTTCTCGAAGTAGGTATTGTGTCCGGCAGTCCACCCGGCATTGGGATGCTTGTTGATTGTCTGTATGATGTCTTTCTGCGACACAGCGACAGTACAAGACCATACCATGATGAGTAAAACAAGTTATAGAAGATGGGGAGAAGATGGAAATATGATGTCAATTTGAGTGTGATTAAAATTGACCTGGATGATTCTGAGGGAGTTGTCTCCCTTGGCTGCTCCAACTAGCTGCATGTACACACAGATGTTATTAATATATCGAACCAAGAAAAGTTATTTGGCTAACTGGCTGCGTAACGTCGTGATGTTACTGGTTGAGGGCATATGTTCACCAACCAGACCTACTATTTGTTCTGTGTTACTCGTTGGAATCACCAAAAAAATACTACTTGAAGCGATCGAACTTCATTTCAGAGCAATTCGATTTTCAGTGTTTGTCATCACGCTTGTCAGAGGACGGCCGGCACACGCTAAGCTTCCGAGATTCGAAGCTCCAGACAACTATAGCCTTACGATCCTCAAGATTTCGGCAAACCGAAAGCCGTTACGAACTAATTTCCGAAAAACTAGGTACCGAACCATATCCAATGAAGAAATTCACGAGTTTGACTTGTGAAAGCAAATAACAGAACAATGGGCAGCGGTGGCGATGTGACCGGAGGAGAAGAGCCGAACCTGCGGGGCAGCAGCGGCGGCGGAGAGGACGACGAGGAGCGCCAGCGGGAGCGCAAGGGAGACGCCCCCCATCTTCTTCCCCGATCGGCAAACGGAGGAACTCGAGGAGGAGAAGCAAGCAGCAAGAGTAGCTGGTTGGTTGGTTGCTTTGCTTCTCTTTCTCCTCGCCCACGATGGCTGCCTTTTCTACTGGTTACCGGACGCTACGCTGTTTGACTACGATACGATGGAGGGGAGGATATTTTGTGCCACTCAAGTCCCCGTTCCGTTTCCTGGCCAATCACGCTGCGTAGCGGGCGATACGATGGAGGGGAGTAATATTTAAACCCTTTTGCTAGTTTTGGGTCGATCGAGGATTATTTTAGAACTCGGGCTACTCTGAAATCATTAGGTTTGCATTGTAATTCGTTCATTGAGAGTTGCACGTGGGTTTGCAATTGCACATTGCAACCAAAATTATCAAGTTGCACATAAAATAGGGTGACCGAGATTTAAGTTAATTCTCAGTTGATCTGAAATTATTTCGCGTTACACCGTGTCCTCTTAATCATTGTTCATGATGGCAAATTGACCTATGGAAATGGGTATCGCGGGTACTCGGCCCATATGGCCGTGTCTGGCCATCATTGTTGTGCCCATGGTGGCAGCTGATCTGATTCGACAAGTGGATAGAGCGTGTGGATAGAGCGTAGACTTCTTCATGTGCTTGTGGGTATACCTGAACTCTATAAGATACCCGATATATAGGACATTTATGACAAATCCCACATACCCATGCCCCACTACCCTATTTTTTCAGACTCAGTCCACCTACTAGCCTCCATCACCCCAAGTCCTAATTGTGAAACCCTATTAACACTATCACAGCTATCACCCCACGTCACAAACTCAGTAAAACTCAATCCCACATTTTGGTTTTAGATTCGATTGTGCTATGAATTCATCCTATTAACACTAACATAGCTGAATTTGTTATTTTTGTTTCTCAACCTATGATTTGGATTTGTAATTGGGATTTGGTGACCAGTTAGATACATAATGTGTCTATGTACTCGATTATTTTCAAATTCCATAAAAACTTATAGCATGTCTTTTAAACGTTGGCTGCGCCGATTGCCAAAAAAAAACCCGGGGGTGCACCGGATGCTTCCTCGTCTCTTGCGTGGAGGAGGGAATTGCACAAACCACCACCTATTGGTGTTGTTTTTGCGCAAAACACCTACTCTACGATTTGTTGCGCAGAACACCACCTATTGGTGTAATCGGTGCAACTAGGTCTAATATAGCATTTATCTTTACTCTACGGTCTTTTAGGAACATGCGTGTGACATATATAAAATGAGAGAAGGGTTCCGAAGTTGTTTTGGGTGATATTGGAATGGTTCCGGGATATCACGGATGGTTCCGGAGGTGTCCAGAATGGTCCAGGGTCATATATGGAAATTATCGGAAAGTTCAAAAAGGTTCTATAATGTTGTGGAATATTCAAGAACATTGCGGAAGGTACGGGGGAGAGGAGGCCAGCCGCATTGGGCATGCCATGGCGCCTTGCCTCGGGGGCGGAGCTACGCCTGGTGCTACCAGTGCTGTAGCACCGACCCATCAATGTTACACAGTAGAGAAACTATGTGACATCTAGCTCACAAGCAAGAAGACCACAATAGCTCAACACCATCTAGCATATCTCAGACCACTCTACGATCATTTCTGGCTCCGCCACTGCCTTGCCTTCTGGGGCAAGATACATGGACTGCGGGCCCCTTGTCCTGGTTGGACTAGTTCCCCTATTTTGGTAAGTCTCCATTCTAAAGGAAATTGTCAAGTATGAGTCCAACGTGGAATCCCTGGTGGTGCGGCCATCCAGCCCATGGCCACCTATATAAACCAAGGGGTGAGGCCAAGGGTGTGGCAACTGGCTGTCCCAAGTTGCCACACCCAGCCACCCAGACGCACCACCAAAATCCTAGCCACGACCTCTCCTAGGCACCGGCGCCCCAACCTCCTCTCTCGTGCAAGCGCTGCCGAATCGTCTAACTATTCTAGATTGAAAGGATCAAGTTGGTTGTCTGTGGGGGGGGATATGCAACTACAAATTTTACTTTTCTTTTCAAGAGTAGGCTTTGCTCAAATATAAGTTCTCTAGATTATGCAACTAGGTGAACAACCTGTATGATGAGCAAGATACAAGCTAGCAAGATAAACTAAACAAGATAAGCTAGCAACAATAAGTAAAGGTAGGTTGAGAGATAACCACACAATGATGCGTAGATTTTATCCCGAAGTTCACTTCACAAAGGAAGCTAGTCTCTGTTGGAGCGGCGCGGAGTCACAAAGTGATCCTCGAATAGCCGTCAAAAGGCACACCGTATCCCCTTCGTGCCCCCACCAATGTGGAGTGCCACGAGCCACTATATGTTGCCCTTGAGTTTGGCAACCAAATCTTTACAAGGATGATGCAAACTCCACAACTCAATTAAAGGCTCCCACCAAATCACTACGGCTCCCAAAGCCACAAGAATCACAAGGTTGAGGCACGCATCCACAACTCAATTGGAGGCTCTCAACTAGTCTCCGCGGCTACCAAATCCACGAAGATGACCACTTCCGTCTAGAGTTCCAATGAACCCAAGAGTAACAAGTTCCTCAATGGAATCGATGGGGAAATCAAATTCATTCGGTGAAAGTGTAGATCTAGGTCAACTCCCCAAGTCCTAAAAGGACAAGGTGTTTGAGTGGGTAGTGAGAGAGATGTAGGAATTTTGAGCTTGCAACAATGGTGGGTGACGAGGTGTACCCTCATCAAATCCCATGGTTAAGGACCTAGGGTTGAGATTATGGGGAGAGAACGTGGTAGTACTGGTAGTTTCGTCGGCTGACAAGCAGAGGCAAAGATTTACCCAGGTTCAGGCCCCTCGGGTGGAGGTAAAGACCCTACTTCCTGCTTGTCTGGTATTGATTGTGGATTATGCGATTACAGGGGAGCTCCGGCGAGTTGATGATCTCGCAAGAGCTTTGGTGGTTCGTGTATGGCTTGGTCCCAGATCGGTACCCCTCCCAGCCTTTAAATAGGCTGGGTCTCGGGAGTTTGTAACCGACCTAGTTTACACATAAGGAAAGCCTAAACCGACTATGCCTATGTCTATCTTGGAGGGTACTCCATCTTCTTGGGCCTCTTGTCTTGGGCTTCGAGTAGGCTCTTCGATATTGGGCCTTAGTCGTCACGTGCACCAGGTACCCTCATGGTAGGGTACCCGATATGTATACCCATGTCAGTAGCCCCCGAGTACTTGGCTGACTCGAAGAATCGGGCATGGACTCTTTCGTAAGTGCACGTCATATGCTTTGTATTCTGTAATATAATTTGGAATTCCTGTATGAATAGCACACGTTTGGCTATGTCGAGTATCTCATCGACTGTGTTTTATGATGATCAAGGGATAATAGCTTAGCAGGCCCAGTACACTCGACGGATCGGGACTGGTTAACTACACATTCGGGTAAAACCTTACTAGCTTTCAATCAAACTCGAGTCCCCGGACTCGAATCTGGAACAAACTGGTCAGATTCGACTAGGCCGCTGAGGTCTTACTGAGTCGATCTGCAGTATAACTTTGAATTTTACCCAACGCGTCCGTCGGGATTTTTCATCATGTCTGCTGACACGGAAAGTGTAAGGATTAACGTTGCTGGAACGGTCCTTAGCCCAGCTCGAAAGTTCGGCGGGTCTTACCTTTGCACTATGCGTGCAGCATCCGAGGTATTTGCGACTGACGCAACTCGGGAATGTTTCGAGTATGATTTCTGAACTTTGTTGGACGAGTCATGCCCTTTGTCGACTGATATTTGCCGTTATGCTATCGGGTGCGCGACAGCGCTCCCGATGGGAGTAGCCCCCGAGATTGTGCTTTATTGTTTTGCAAT
The DNA here is from genome assembly GCA_947311845.1 of Poa pratensis. NCBI lineage: Eukaryota > Viridiplantae > Streptophyta > Magnoliopsida > Poales > Poaceae > Poa > Poa pratensis. The sequence goes on along the minus strand of CAMZMU010000049.1, from coordinate 26,079,212 downwards.
GGAGGATAATCTCAAAAACTCTTCTTACTCTGCATATGTTAATCGAAGAAATTTGTGCCATAATTCTATCGGGTGCACGACAGTGCTCCCGATGGGAGTAGCCCCCGAGATTATGCTGTATTACTTGTAAATGGAGGATAATCTCAATCATTATCCTAAGCATCTTCAGTCGAAGAATTTTTTGAACACGCTCCCGATGGGAGTAATATGACTTAGTCGAAGGAACGGTCGAGTGACCAATTTTGCCTTAAGAAAGTTTTGTCACACCCGAACTAATCAGGGCAATCGAGTGACCAATATGCGCTGAGCATACTCGAACATATTTTCTGAACAGATGCTTCAATGACGTCAGGGATGACGTTTATTGCGACTGCGATTTCTGACACGCGTGGCGTGCGTTATGCTGCGATTGATGGGACGTGACACGTATGTGGGCCCATTTGTGCAGAGCTGACCGAAGACGGTGCCGTTTGGACTTGATTTGACTATACGGGCCCACTTTTTCCGCAAGCGTGATGATGGCTCCTCTTTTTACGTGCGTAGTGGGCGGAGTGGCCGGCGACGGTTGCCCTCCGCGTTTGCCACGTGTACGGTCAGATTGCGTGCGTAACGCACGATTTGGATCTGAACGGCTGTGATTGCTTTTGTCTTGTGGTAAATAGGGGAACGGCGCTGGCATTTGTTTTTTACCTGCCATTTGCTCTGCGCGCCGCCCCTGTTCCATCGTCTTCCTCGCGCTCTGCCTCCATTGCTCCTGCTAAAGCTTTGCGCGTCTCCCACCTGCTCGTTGACGATGAAGAAAGCAGCGGGCAACAAGCGCTCCGCCTCGACTGCTGCCGCCGCGCCCGATGCGGCGGCGAAGAAGGGGAAGAAGATTGCGGCGAGCACATCTGCGGCCGCCGTCGACCTCAAGAAGACCAATGGGGATTGGATGAAATCCACCCTGAAGGATGCGCAGCTGGACAAGCTGCGCGAGGAAGGATTGCTGCCACCTTCCGACCAACTCCTCGTCCGCGCACCTTCGCCCAAGAGGTACTTCCCGAGCCTCGCGCTAACGAGCGCGTCTGTTTCGCGGAGTTTTTGCCTAGGGGTTTCTCGCTCCCCCTCCATGATTTGTTCGAGGTTTGCTTTTTGCCTACGGGGTGCAGATCCATGATCTCACCCCGAACGGTATTCTGCACATTGCGTGTTTCATCACGCTGTGCGAGTGTTTTTTGGGTGTTGCTCCGAGTTGGGCATTATGGAAGTCCATCTTCATGGTCCGGCCAAACAACCGAGTGGCCGAACCTACCAGTCGGAGGCCTGCAGATCCAAGTGCGCAGCGACACCCGGTACTTGCCCTGAAGCCAGTCGACTCGGCGCAGGGGTGGAGGAAGAGGTGGTTCTATGTGCAAGTGGACCAAAATGTGGCCCCAGCATTTTCGACTGCTGGTATAGCCGCTAGGACGAAAGCCTGGACCATGAGCTTTCGACTGAAGAAGTGGCGGAAGCAGCGCCTATGCTGGAGACAATTGGAGGGCTCCTGAACAGCATCACGGGTGTGCATCTGATTGCCACCTTTGTGAAGAGGCGGGTATGGCCACTCCGCGCTCGTGCCCACCCAATGTGGGAGTATGAAGGTCCCCTCGACTCCACTCGAATGAGCAAGGAGGAGCTGTCGAGGAGTGAACTGGTGACACATGTGCGGTCCATCACCAGTACTAAACAGAGCGAGCCCTGCAACGTCGACTGCCCAGTCGATCCTTATGGGGCTGAAAAGCCTTTGCAGAGGTTAGTGAATCTTTCGAGTATATGATCTTCTGTTTTTGTTATCCTTCTGTGCATCTTTTTGACTTTCGACTGCTATATCTTGTATGCAGGGCCACTCGACTGCCTCCACTCTTCCTCCTCTTCCCGAAGATGGGCCAACTTATGAAACAGAGGTGACAGTAGAAGCGAAGGGAGGGGATGAATCGCCTTTACCTTCGGCTACCACTTCACCCACAGAAGAGGTTGAAGAGGAAGGGGTAGAGGAAGCACAAGGCAAGGAGCCTGCCGTGAGTGAGGATGTTAGCGAGGTTCCTCTTCGCAAGCGTCGTCGGGCAGCCCAAGTTTTGTCTTCTTCCACGAGCTCACCCGCGAGGGAATCGGATGTGAGGGATGATGGAAACTCAGCTCCGTCTCCTACGACCACAGCTGCTCCCTTGGACGTGAGTCCTTTGAGCTCGGCTCCCCTCCTCCTCAGTCGAGTGGGCAGCTTCCTTTTGGAGGCCCAAACTTTGACGAGCTCGACACTGAGGATGAAGAAGAGCACAGGTTTGCTCCTTTTTGCACTTATAATATTTTTTGTGAGTTATGTACTTTTGCTTATGTTGTATGCCTTTCGGTCACTTGTAGTGCCGAGACTGTGCGACCTCCAACTCCTCCAACCGTGAGAGCCTCGACTCCAGATCAGCCTGAAGCCTCTCCTGTTGCGGCTGAGGTTGTGAAAACAATAGCCACGACCACTTCCATTGAGGCTGCCAATATTGCGAGTACATCGACTCCGCAAATTGGAACTTCTGCTGCCAAGCCCGCGCCTTGGATTGAACACGTAAGTGTCTTTTTGTCGAGTCTTCCTTCTGGACCTATTTGTGTATAGCTTATGTTGGTTTCGTGTGCGTGCAGCCCTTCTACCTCAACCTGGTGGAATCAGGTAAAGCATTTGTCCAGGTTGAACAGGAGAGGGATAATCTGCGCGCTGTTATGGAGCAGCTCACCCGTAAGTATCTTGGGTTTCTGTAAGTCTTTGCCTTGTCGATTGTGAATGACATCTGCCCATCTATCTCAGGTGACAAGGCAAACGCTGAATCTCGGGTTAAAGAGTTAGAAGAGACACTCGCCAAGGAGCGCGAGGAGTCGAAGAAGGCCTTGATGATGCCAAGGACTCCGCCGCTTTGCGCGAGAAGAATTATGCTGAGCGCCTGGCGAGCCTCACCCGAGACGTAGGCGGTGAGTCGAGCCTTTCACTTTTTGCCTACTTCTTTTGCCACTGAATAGTATGTAACATTTTTGTTACTTCTGCTTTTTTGAAGGAGCTGTTGGGGCATCGACACCTGTAGATCAACCGAGTGTCGATTTGTCCCTTGACCGCGCAATCGCGACCTGGATGTCGTCTCTACCCAAGCCAAGGACGCACTCGCCAAATCTACGAGCACGCTCGGCGCCGTGTTCAAGGATGTGTTCCCCTCCAGCCAACCTCCTTCGACTGTGGATGGCTTCGCAGACGTCCTGGGCCCGGGAACTTCGACTATGACGAACTTTGCTCGCGCTTTGACGGTACGCGGCTCAGAGACCACCCTCAAACTCCTTTTAGGTCATGGGATAGAGGGTGACTTCGAAGCCGCTCTGTCTGCTTTCCCTCGTAAGCCTGGCGGGAAATTGGTGTCCCTAAAGCATTTGAACGAGCCAGCCGCAAAGTTGGCTGAAACTTTTATGGCCACCATGGAGCGCCGGGCAGAAGAGGTCGCCGCTCGTGCGAGTAGGGCTAGGTCAGAGTCAATGTCTGAGAAGTAGGGCAGCCGCGCCTTTGATTTTGTAATTAAACTTATGACCATGCGAGTATGCATGTGCTTTTGCTACCTTTGTATGAATTTATGCTCCTCGTTATGATTCTGTTTGTAAAGCTGTATGTTGTTGCTCGTCTGAGCTTTGTGACTAGTTTCTCATGAAACTTTTATGATGCTTGGAACAGAAACGGCCAGCCGCCACTTCATCCAGTTCGTCGCGGCATCATACCCCTTCTCGATCTCGAGCTCAGGCGTCAAATGATGCCGCGGTAATACGTTATATGAAGGCTCGACTTGCGAAACAGGAGCAGGAACTGGCGAGTGCCCGAAGCGAGCTGGAAAGGATGAGGGCAAGGCCTGCTTTACCCACCCAACGGGAGGAGTATGTGCTTGGCGAGATGGAGATCGTGAACAGACAGCTCGAGTGTAAGCATGACTGCCTTGATCTTATGAGTTCACAGCCTGTTCTTTTTTGTTCACCCAACTTGTGTTGTTGCAGGTTTTGTTCAAGATTTCCAGGCGGAGCAGGCTCGCGTGGATGAGCAGTTGAACATGGCAACTGACGAACCCACGACTGGCCGCCAGCACTTTCGATTGGACAAGCACCGAGCACGCATACTTGCGACTCTGCAAGATCGGGTGTGGCGGAGCACTATGCTTCTTGAATTGTGCAGGTCGGCCTTCAGTCGAATCAACCAGATGGTTTTTCCGACTGGGCCACAACCTCAAGGAATCCACGCGTTGCTCGATCTCTTCCGGTCAACAGGTTCCATTCGAGGCTTCATCACCCAGAAGCTTGTGGACGGTGCCAACGCAACCATGGCGTATCTCCGAAGTCAACGTCCAAATTTGCAGCTACGTCCACCCGTGCCTGGATCGTCTTTGTCCCAGTCGAACCTTGACGAAACATTCGATCACGCGAGGACATTGGTTGATTGCTATCAAGCGCAACTTATGGGCCCTGTTCTTCCAGCAAAGGATGAACCAGAAGATTAGGGTATTTATGTATAGGGAACAGCCCCCGAGTGTAAATTTGCCACTTAGTACATATTTGTTCACTTGTATGTATGCAGCCCCCGAGTGTATCGAGTGGGGTTTATGAAAAACAGTTTACATAGATCATGAATTACATAGCCCCCGAGTGCTCGAGTGAGGTTATGAATTTTATGAGAGTTGAAGCTTCAACTTATGCCTGCAGGCTCAGCCCCCGAGTGATTGATTGGGGTTGAGCAACTTTTCCTTTGTGTTTAGTGTTACGATCCAGCCCCCGAGTATTCGAGTGTGGCTGAGTATTATGTTTGAAGGAGCGAAAGCTTTTATGTTTTGAGATAGCTCAGCCCCCGAGCATACGGGTGTGGCTAAGTTTGTGCTGATAAGCTATGCGAGTAGTAAGCAGGAAAAGTATGAGGAATTTATTGACTATATTCCATTTATGAATGTTAGGCTGCAGGCCGCCTCATTAAAAACCTTCCAGTCCCCTTAGGTACCCTGGTAAGGAAAAGAGCGCGTCTGAAACCTGCAGCCATCCGACATATGAGCCTATTACATTATGCGACTGAGCAATCTAAGCATAGAAACGGCGCAGCTGCGCAACGTTCCAAGGATTGTGGGAGAGTTCGCCGGTCTTCGCATGCTTCAGTCTGTATGCTCCACCACCTATGACCTCGGTGATGATGAAGGGTCCTTCCCATGGAGAAGCAAGTTTATGCACCTTCTTTGCTTCAGTCGAAGTACCAAGTCACCCACCTCGAAGGACCTGGTACGCAGTCGACGGCTGTGATAGTTGCGTAGATCTTGCTGGTAGACAGCTGTACGTGCTAGCGCTGTGTTGCGTGCTTCTTCGAGCAAGTCGACTGCATCTTCGAGTGCTTCATCTGCATCTTCTTCATTGTATGCTTCGACCTTGGTGCGTTGAACCTTACGTCTGATGGCAGGATTGCCTCTGCGCCGTAGACCATGAAGAATGGAGTGAATTGTGTTGAGGCGTTGGGTGTTGTGCGTAGGCTCCATAGCACAGACGGGAGCTCTTCTACCCAAGCACCCGCAGCCCTTTTGAGTGGCACCAGGAGGCGCTTCTTGATTCCACTCGTCACAAGCCCATTGGCCTTTTCGACTTGGCCGTTTGATTGCGGGTGCGCCACAGATGCATAATTGAGCGTGATATCTTGCTCTTTGCAGAAGGATTTGAATTCCTCAGCCGTGAAGTTTGTACCGTTGTCAGTGATGATGCTGCTTGGCACACCAAAGCGGTATATGATGGATTTTATGAAATTGACTGCTGTAGTGGCAGTCGAACTTGTGATGGGTACTGCTTCAATCCACTTGGTGAACTTGTCGACCGCCACCAGAAGGTGAGTATGCCCTCCATGGGAGGATTTTTTGAGTGGCCCAACCATATCGAGCCCCCACTGGGCGAAAGGCCAGGCCAATGGTATTGTCTTCAACGCCGATGCGGGTGCGTGCGGCTTTGTGGCGAATTTTTGGCAGCCGATGCACCTTTTGACTATGTCCTCCGCGTCTTTGAGTGCTGTGGGCCAGTAGAAGCCTGCGCGAAAGGCTTTGGCTACGAGTGATCGACTGCTGGCGTGATGCCCGCAAGTACCTGCATGAATATCACGAAGGATGGCTTGGCCATCTTCAAATGCTATGCAACGCTGGAACATACCTGATATGCTGCGTTTGTAAAGTTCACCGTTGATGACAGTGTATGCTTTAGATCGTCGAGTGACGCGTCTTGACTCTGTGAAGTCTTCGGGTACCTCGCCGCGGAGTATGTATGCGAGGAAGGGTTGAGTCCAAGTTGGCTCGATGAGGAGTACCTCGACTGGTGGGTCCTCTGTGCTAGGTGTTTTGCTCTTGGCTGGTGCGGCTGTGCAGGAGTTGCCGCTTCTTTTTGATTGATCTGTGCTCTATGCGCTCGAAGAAGACACCAGGTGGCACTGGTGCTTTGGTCGCACCAATGTTGGCTAACTTATCTGCTTCTTCATTGCTTTCACGCCCTATGTGCCGCAACTCGCAGCCTTCGAAGCTGCCCTCCATGATGTTGTACAGTCACGGTAGGCGATCATGTTATCTGCGATTGCGTCACAAGCCTTCATTGTTTGCTGCACCACCAATTCGAGTCGCCGTAGATCATCAGTCGAGTGCACCCGAGTGCTTTAGCCATCCTCATGCCATGGATCAGAGCCTCGTATTCTGCTTCGTTATTGGATGGGAACTCGAATCCCATTTGCAGGATGTAGCGGAGCTTGTCGCCTTTTGGTGATATGAGGATGACACCTGCGCCTGCGCCTTCGTTTTTCTTCGAGCCATCAAAGTACATGGTCCAGGAATTGGACACATCTGGTGCTCCTGGGAGCTGAGCTTCAATCCACTCGGTGTGGAAGTCGGGTAAACTTGTGCTTTGATGGCCTTCGGGTAATCATACTTGATGTCTCTTGGTGCTAGCTCGATGAGCCATTTTGCTACTCGCCCAGTCATTGGGGTTTGTGAGGATGTCCCCGATCCCTGAAGTGCTGATTACAGTGATCGGGTGCTCGGAGAAGTAATGCGTCAGCTTCCTTGAGGACATGAACACGGCGTATGCCAGCTTCTGATAGTGCGGGTACCGCTGCTTTGATGTGGAGAGCACTTCACTCAAGTAATAGACTGGACGTTGTATGCTTTGGGCGTGTCCCTCCTCCTGCGTTCGACCACAAGAACAGTGCTCACCACCCTATTAGTTGCAGAGACATATAGGTATAGTGGCTCGCGTTCCCTTGGTGCTACGAGGATTGGAGGGCTTGTGAGGACTCGCTTGAGGTCCGTGAAGGCTGCTTCGGCTTCTGGCGTCCACTCGAACTTATCTGCCTTCTTCATCAGTCGATAGAACGGGAGTGCTTTTTCGCCTAGCTTGCTGATGAATCGACTGAGTGCTGCTACTCTACCCGCCAACTTTTGCACGTCGTGGAGCTTTGAAGGCCTTTGCATCGTCAAGATGGCCTGTATTTTCTCCGGGTCCGCCTCGATTCCTCGAGCTGAGACTAGATACCCGAGGAGTTGCCCGGCTGGCACGCCGAACGTGCACTTCTTCGGGTTGAGCTTGATGTGGAAGCGTTTGAGGTTTGCGAATGTCTCCGCAAGTCATCGAGTAGCGTGCTTTCTTCTCTTGTGGTGATGACGATGTCATCTACATAGACCTGGACGTTTCGCCCAATCTGCTTCTTGAGGCAATCTTGCATCATGCGCTGATAGGTTGCGCCTGCGTTTTTGAGCCCGAAAGGCATTGTGGTGTAGCAGTAGACCCCGAGTGGGGTTATGAACGCCGTTTTTTCTTCATCCTCTTCCTTCATCCTTATCTGGTGGTAACCCGAGTAAGCATCCAGGAAGGACAAGCGAGCGCACCCGGCGGTGGAGTCGACGATCTGGTCGATTCGAGGTAGTGGAAAGTGATCCTTTGGACAGCACTTATTGAGTGCTGTAAAATCTACACACATCCGCAGGATGTCTGTATGCTTCTTCTCTACAAGTACGGGGTTGGCCACCCATTGTGATTTCTTGATCTCTCTGATGAATCCTGCTGCGAGTAGCCTGTCGACTTCGGCTTCGACTGCAGTTCTTTTTGGGCCGGATATGCGGCGCATTGTTTGTTTGACTGGTTTAGCACCTGGAAGTAGCTGGAGAGAGTGCTCGGCGAATTCCCTGGGAATACCTGGCATGTCTGCTGGACACCATGCAAATATATCCCAGTTCTCACGGAGGAATTCGACGAGCGCGCTTTCCTATGCGATAGGCAGACTCGACGAGACATTGACTGTCTTGGTCGGGTCAGTCGGGTGCACCTGATGCGATCTTGTGTCGTTGGTGGCACTGAATGCTCTGTCGACTGCCACCTTTTTGTGCTCTGGCATAAGTGTTCGATCGTTGGAGACCGCTAGATCGCGAGTGTTGCTTCCATGCCAAACATCTCAGAGATTTTGCTGAATTCTCGGTCGCAAGAGTCAGACTTTTGGAAGTTCCCCTTGACTGTGATTACTCCTTTTGGTCCAGGCATCTTCAGCTGGAGGTATGCGTAATGTGGCACCGCCATGAATCGAGCGAACGTCGGGCGTCCAAGTATAGCATGGTATTGTGACTTCCAGTCGACCACTTCGAACTCAATCGACTCTGTCCTGAAGTGGTGCTTGTCCCCGAACGTTACGTCGAGTTGTATGGTGCCCTCTGGGCTTATTGCTTTCCCTGGAACGATACCGTGGAAGGTATTTGAAGATCTTGGCAGGTTTTCGACTGACCTGTTCATTTTGCGGAGCGTATCTGCGAAGATGATGTTTATGCCGCTCCCACCATCCATGAAGACCTTGGACATGGCGTAGCCTCCAATTTGCGCGTCGAGTACCAGAGCAGAGTGCCCTGGTCGAACAACCGATGGAGGGTGGTCCTCTTTGCTGAAGCTTATTGTAGTTCGGATCCCTTCAAGTATTCTGTTACCGCAGGAGGTGACATGACCGCCATGTTTACCTGTCGAGTGCGAAGTTTTTGCTCCCTGTTGGAAGGTCGACCTTTCTGTATCATGTACATCTGCCCTTGGGGCGGAGGGTACTGTGGTTCGTCCACCCGAGGCACGGGCTGTATGGCACCCGCGAGATTTCCGCCTGGGGCAGGCTGTGGTGGTGGAGGTGGTGCCATCAGAACAGGCACGTTGTTTGGCTGAGGCACGGGTGCAGGTGCTTGTGCGGCTGCTGCCTTTCTGCGATTTACGTAATCAGTCGCCATTTGGTCGAACTCCCTGCAGTTTCTCATCGAGTGGTTGGATCGCAGTTTTCCATCGTCCCCCTTGTACAGGTGGAATCTGCAATCAGCGTCCATCTTTTCTTCGAATGATCGCTCAGATTGTGCCCGTGACTTGCGCCAATCCTTCCTCTTGTAGCTATCACTGCGTTGGCCGTCTCGACGATCATCTCGACTGTCTCGCCGATCATCTCGACTGTCTCGCCGATCTTCCGACCGTCGGTCGCTTCTGTCCTGATCATTGCGGGGTGTGGAGAACCCAGCCGCCATGAATTCGGGTCTGTCATCGTCGTAATGACGTTTTGAACGTTTGCGCCTTCGGTCGTCTCTGTACGAGTCTCTATGGCTTCGACTGCTATTCTCATGTTTGTCACGGGGTGAGGACCCGCGTGTGGTGCGTGCCATATCCTCTCCATCTGCCCACTCAGTCGCGATCTGCAAGAGGTGGGCTACAGATTTTGGCTTTTGGCGGCCAAGTGCTTCTTTGAAGTCTCGCCTGGCGAGGCCCATGACGAAAGCATCCATGGCCATATCTTCTGAAACCACTCCAACTGAGTTACGTATCTCAGTCCATCGTCTGATGTATGACCTCAACGTTTCGTCTGAACGCTGAACGCAGGCCCGCAGCTCCTCGAATGTTTTCGGGCGCTCACATAGAGGCTCGAAGTTTTTGACGAAATCCCTGCGGAAGTGATCCCACGAGTCGTATGTTGATGGAGGTAGGGCCTTGAGCCAGTCGCGAGCTGTGCCTTCGAGCATGAGTCGTATGTACTGCATGGCTGTAGTGTTGGTGCCCCGCTGGCACGCAACTGCCAGCCTGTAATCTTCCAGCCACCCGGAAGGTTCCTGTCGACCCGTGTACTTGGGCTGTTCGGATGTGAGTTTGAATCCTTTGGGCATCCGTGTCTCGCGGACGCGTCGAGTGAAGCACAGAGCTCCATGTGGCTCAGGCTCTCGATCAGAGTATGAGTCGCTACTGTAAGATCTGCGTGATCTGCTCCTGGACCTGCGCCTTCGCGAGCCGCTTCTTTCCTTCGAGTGGTGGCGACGACCACTGTGATTATGCTCTTCCCGAGGCGCGTCGACTAGGGCACGGTCTCGACTCCCACCTGGAGTTCTTGGAACTTGGCGTATGGCCTTTGCAGCTAAGGCGAGTGATTTGATCTGTTGGCGGTGTAGTTTTGCGTTGGGGTCATCCGCTGGGGGCTTGATTGCCTCCAGGTATGCTGCAGCGGTGTAGAGAGCACCTGCTGCTGTTTTGGGCACCGGCAGTCCTTCCTCGTCGTATGTCATGAAGGAGTTGCCTAAGTTGCGGGTGAGTGCCGCCTTCTCGCCTGGCGAGAGGTGTGACAACCTTGATCTGCGTCCTGTGTCTGCTCGCCCGGTGGAGCTCAGGGAGAGCTGTCTTCTGCGCACACTCGACAAGCTAGCTTGCTTTTTGCGTTCTTCGAGTGTGGCTCTTATCTGCTTCAGTCGAAGTGACTCCTGCCAGTTGAAGTACTGGAAGGTCAACATCTCTTCTTGTGTTGCGTCTGCTGGCATCATTGTGCACTCCTTGATACTTTATCTGCTTTTGCTGCCATCTCAGCAGTGATTGTGAGGGTTGTGGCTCCGTCCGGCATAGTGACTGTGCACGGGAATTCTGTAGGCCTGCGACTGGCCGCAGTTTCTGATGTTTCTGCGGCGATGGCACATAGACCTGTTGGGGTATGACCCGAGGGCATATGTATGTACTTTCGAGTCCCGTCATGGACTCGACATCTTCATCGAGGCTCATGTCTGAGCCTGTATGTTCATCGAGTGGTTCGTCTGGACGGATCTCGCAGTCGACGTCTTCGTCGCCTATGCCCATCTCGGCGTCGGCGAGGTTGTTATGAGTCTCGAAGTCGAGGTTGTTGTTGGCGCAGATCTCGGAGTCGACGTGGTTGTCGATATGAGTTTCGAGGTCGTCGAAGTCGCTGAGGGAGATCCCGCAGTCGAAACTATCCTCGAGTGGGAGATCCAGCTCGGGATCGTTTGTGCGGTATGCTGATTCGGCCTCCTCGCCCTGGAGCTCTTCAATGAGCTCGCGCATCTCTCGTGTGGACATGGTTGTTGCAGACGAACAAGCTTGGAGGGTCGATGATGGTATGGACGCAGTGGAAAGATCCGCAGTCGAAGGAGCCGCAGCCGATGGAGCCTCGGGTGCGAAAGTCGCGAGTTGGCGTGGATCCGTCAAGTCCTGCACACCAAGCTTGTTGACGAAAAAATTGAACGAACCAACGGTTAAACCCAAACCTGACTCGAGATCGGAGAAGGCCTCCTGGAATCCTGGCGAGTGTGGCTCGAAATCCATCAGAGGATCCGATGTGCTTTTTGCGGGTGAAGCTGGCGTGTTGCCGTTTGTCGAGTGAGCCGGCGAGTTGCCGTGTGCCGCCTGAGTCGGCGAGTTCTGGTTTGTCGATGCAGCCGGCGAGTTGCCGTTTGTAGATCCGATCGGCGAGTCGCCGTTTTCCGATGGAACCGAAGAAACCGCGAGTCCAGCACTATTCTTTCCCACAGACGGCGCCAATTGACGAGGTGTACCCTCATCAAATCCCATGGTTAAGGACCTAGGGTTGAGATTATGGGGAGAGAACGTGGTAGTACTGGTAGTTTCGTCGGCTGACAAGCAGAGGCAAAGATTTACCCAGGTTCAGGCCCCTCGGGTGGAGGTAAAGACCCTACTTCCTGCTTGTCTGGTATTGATTGTGGATTATGCGATTACAGGGGAGCTCCGGCGAGTTGATGATCTCGCAAGAGCTTTGGTGGTTCGTGTATGGCTTGGTCCCAGATCGGTACCCCTCCCAGCCTTTAAATAGGCTGGGTCTCGGGAGTTTGTAACCGACCTAGTTTACACATAAGGAAAGCCTAAACCGACTATGCCTATGTCTAATCTTGGAGGGTACTCCATCTTCTTGGGCCTCTTGTCTTGGGCTTCGAGTAGGCTCTTCGATATTGGGCCTTAGTCGTCACGTGCACCAGGTACCCTCATGGTAGGGTACCCGATATGTATACCCATGTCAGTGGGTGATGATATTATGGTCGTGGTACCCTCCTCAAGGAAGAAGAAGGCTTCATATAGTGTCCCCAAATATCTAGCTGTTGCCAGAAAACTAATCCCGGAGTCTCCGGCTTGGCGGAGTTTTCGACCCACGAGGGGCCTGAAAACTCCGGCAAGACCGAAACTTTCCAAAGTCTCCGGCCATGCTCCGACCATGCTCCGGATAGGGCACTGGAGGCGCATGTCAAACGCGCAGCTTTTTAGCCAATATTAGGAAATAAATAGGCCGGAGACTCCGGCTGCCCTAAGTCCGGAGACTTCGGTGTGGAGCCGGAATCTCCGGTGTTTCCACACCGAAATCTCCGGCCTTGCAGTACCGGAGTCTCCAGGCTGTTTCAAACAGCCACTGGACATTTTGGGGAACACTCTTCACCATTGTTTTCTTAGGAAATATGTGGTTGCGAGGTGTATGTGTGCAGGTAAATGATTTCCCAGACTTTCCATTGAGCAACCCCTCGTGATAGTACGGTTGCCCTACGACACTGAAATAAATATTAAATCTACGGGCTACCGTCTTTGATCTTTTTCTCCTTTTTTAGGGGTCAACCACCGTCTTGTGCATTTCATCAAATGTACCTATAGTATTTTTGCACACGGTAAGATCTCAATTATGTTGTTAACAAACACCCAAAACCGCTTAGGAGAGAAATTCCCTTTCATAGATCCAATCTAGAGTAAGCCTGGACATTTGAAATCTACGTCAAGCTCATTCCCGTGGTGTTGCGTACTAGAGCCTTGCAATGTGCACGACGACGCTACTCCTGGAACACATGGATACCTCAGAGGTATCGTCTACTTCGACACTTGGTCGTCGGAGCTTTGCCAAGAGAAATTCTCGTGGCTGGAGGGTATAACCTAGCCGCGGGAATCGGCATCAACTACAGTCGTCTTCTGCTTCATCGAGGGTCCTCAAGTGTATGTTACAGTTTCCTGCACCTCGATAGTGATCTTGGTCATGTGCTGGCGTATAGAATTATTTTGTTTTGCGTAGCACATTCCCCAACTTGTCTTTCTTTGAGGTATCTAAAGTGGTGCGCGGTAGATTGGACTATTACAAGTCTGGATTCTTCTGGCACTGTGATGAGGATAAAAATAAGTATGAGTCGATAAAGTGGAGTATAATATGTAGACCGTGAGACCAGGGAGGCCTCAGGTGGCGAATCCGGAGATTAAAAATTAAGTGCTTGCATAGAAAATGGATTCGAGCTTTTGATTGGGTAGAGTTACTTCATAACAAACAGATCCACTCAAAACTTTGTCACAAGTGAAACTGAAACCAATCGATACTCTATTTTAGAAGGGTCTCACGCGGGTAAAGGATGAGTTTAACATAGGAACGTTCATTGTTGGTAATGGTACCGATACCATGTTTTGGGAAGATGTTTGACTATGAGACACGTCTATAAGTCATCCATACCAATTCTCTTGTGACATTATCGTTGCCGATGTTCTCAATGTAGTTACTTTGAATATCAGTTTCAGGAGGACATTGACCGGTAATAAATGGACGACTTCGTGAAATTGGTTCTCAGACTGATGGATGTGCATGTGTCTACATAACCAGATATGTTTAGCTGGATTCTTAGTCTTCCGGAAAGTTTCAGTTAAGTCTATGTGTTCAGACATGGTCAATGAAAATTTTGTATTTCGGAGAAAAAACATTTTTTTTATTTGAAGGTTCCACTAAACATAAAGATATTCGATTGGTACCTTAGTAGAGGGGTTATTTTAACGAAGGATAATTTAGCTAAACGAAATTGACAAGGTAGTCAGAAATGTTTGTTTTGAGATTGCGATGAATCAATAGACCACTTTTTCTTGACATGCCCTTTTGCAATTTTATTATGGAGAACAATTCGATTAACTTTCAGCCTACCTCCTCCTACTAGTATCCGAAATATGTTTGGGATTTGGTTGCGAGGGGTTAGCAAACCATTTAAACTGCATATTCATGTGGGAGTGAGCCCTTCATGTTAGGCAATTTGGAATCATCGGAATGATATTGTTTTTAACAAAGCAAAGTTTTCTCGCTCCATCGTATGGAAACACGGGAGCTTCAGTTCTCTGGGTGCAACCTAGGAGAAGTTAGCATGGGATTTGTTCAACAGGTTTGGTTGGCGGTTTAGTTATAGGATTGGCTTTGCATAAGTGCTTTTGTAATCTTGTTTCTGTGTGATGAGGTTCGTGTGTGGCTTTGGTGGTTTCATCATGTAAACTCTTAAATTTGATACAGAGGCCGACTTTTTTTTTTGCCCCTTCTCGAAAAAAGCGAAAACTAGAAATGCGGTCTGAGACCGAACTGCACCGATTTGCATCCCATATATATGCACCGGACCCAAACCTCAACTTGGATTCTTCCCTTTCACAGTACTAGCCATCACTGCACCGATTTGCATCCTAGCATATATGCACCCTCAGGTACCCGAACCTCAACTTGGATTCTTCCCTTTCACAGTACGGGCCATCATGTGCTCCTCAGTGCACATCAACTTGGCAAACCAAAGATGGACACAGAGTTTCGTAAGTAATGGCAGCCGTATGTTTTTATTGATATTATTGCATTTTGTTTCTGAACAAGTGTTGTGACCCGAACAACATATCAGCATCAGGGAAAGTGTGCTAGTAGTGTACAGAATACACATTCCTGATTTCCTGGAATCATCAAAGCTAATTTACCCGCTTCATTTGACATGCAAATAGCTAATTCCAACTGCATCAGAGGACAAGGCGCTGTTCAAACTTCAAAGTATAGCGGTTCCAGTGGCGCTGCCATAGTTTCCAGCGAGGTTCTTCGTCGATGGCATACCGGCAACAACATCTTCTTCGATGCCGCATTCATTCTTGCCCCTAATGATCTTGAAGTAGCCGTCCTACAATGCATCACAAACCAAAATCTATCAATTACCCAAATACATGCAACTAGCATTCACTCTTGCGATTCAATAATACAGGGTGTTTGTCACACTCACATCACCCCAGCCTCTGTTCCACTGGTTTGCAAGAAGCTGAAAAGCAGAAGACGAAAGAAAACATATTAGGACTTGATTATTGGTTAATAAATAGTGTAATGTAGAATCAACAAGATACCCAGTAATCATCGCCAGCATCACTGGTTCCCCATCCAATCAGCTTGACGGCATGACCTCCCATCACATCACCCGTGATGTGCTTGTATACTCCTGATTTGTAGTGTGCAAAGTCCTGGAGGAAATTGCAAAACTAAGTCAGCACTCGGAGTAACAAAGTATCTTCCTTTGCTTTTGCTGATAGAATTTGTAGTCTTACATATAATCACCAAGCATATGAGTTGTGCATTAGGTGACTCACAACTTGCAAGAATAATAGTATTTCATATTTCAGTATGCTCATTTTGATGATAGAATTTGTAGTCTTATGTATTTAATCACAAAGCATATGAGCTGTTGAACAAATTTACAGCTTGAAAGATAGCAATAGTATTTCACATTTCAGTATGCTCACTAGAATATGCATGTTTCGTTTCTCTTTCTCCTACTGTCGTGTTCTTTCTAAGGTTTTATTCAGATTTATAATTTTTCAAAGCTTTTTTGTGTCCTATTTGCACATTTCAAAGTAACAGCAGAGAATTTCGACCCATAATCCACCAGGTCTTCAGCCAAACAACATTTTGAAAAATATGCTCTAAACATCTAATATCAAATCAAAGTTACCTCATAAACTGTGAAAGCAACTTCTACAGGGCCATTCTTGTAGACCTCTGTCATGATGTCACGTGGATCAGAGTTTACTCTGTATGCATTGACGCTGAAATGTTTCTTTTCCTGCCAAACTTGGCTCTGCACCTTGCATTTCTTTTCACACTTGGGTGTAGGATAAGCAGGTTCGCATCCAGGATGTTTGCAGCCTTCCTGATCAAAGTATGGATCGCACTGCAAGACAGCGATTTTTATAAGGATTAGTGGTATGCTGAGCAGTCTCTTTTTTACAAGAAACATTAGGGGAAAGCGCTAGTTAAATAAACATATAATCAAATAATATGAAAGAAACACATAGTTAGGAAGAGAAAATATTCTAGCTAGACAAAGCCACCCCATAGGTGGAGATACTCAACTTTCAGCTAGGTTTTATATCTTTTTAGAGTAACTTTCTTGAAGATCAAGCAGAAATCTTTATGATGGCTTATCTACTTCATGTTGTGTGGTAGGCTACCAAAACAATTCCCAAATTTGAAACAGAGCCACTTGTATTTCACCCTGCGAAAATAGACTATTATGTGCTAAACAAATTTGTGATGAATTTGCAACTAGTCAGGAAACACTGAAGACTACAATATGCTCCTACTACTCACTGCTATTTGGGTTCAAATATACACTGTTAGCATTTAGTGCCATGTGATACCGGCAGTAACTCAAATGTTAAATGTCTTCACAAAGTAACTAATTTCATTCACAGTGTGCGTTAGTAATTAATGTAGCATCGAATTTCCATTATACTGTTTTTACACATTCAGTAACACCAACCACTGTAGTTAGAACACAGAAAAGTTATTTGTAAAAATAGGATGGCTCTTAGAGGATCAGAACATTGAAGTGGTAGAAAGTAGAGAGTAAGCTATAGTGCTATACCTCGTCAGTAACGACACCGGTCTGAACAAAGTATTGCCATGCGCTGATAGGATATCCTCCATCACAACCATCACCACACAAAAAACCACAGCAAGCCACTAGGTCGTTGGCAGACAGTGAAATGTTCTGCAAGGTATATAGAGACCAGGTTGGTTGTGCAAGGAAAGGACCAAACATGCCTGTTTAAAAATAGAACTGACAATAGGCAGATCGTCCATATGTACTCACGATGTTGTGATGAATGCAGAAACGATCTTGCAGACACTCCACAGCACCAAAAGCCCAACAGGAACCACAGTGACCCTGACATTGTTAACCAATACAAGCTACCTTGAGCATCTTCAATTATTCAGTAAGCACACAAAGGAGCTAAGGATGTAAGGTAGTGTGCATAGACTTACTTGATCTGCTCATGAAAATCAGTGTTTTCCAAGGTATTGAAAAAAAGCCCGAGGATTCGAGGAAATGAAGTGAGTCAGTGTAATCCAAAGAGTGTATAAACAATGTAGAACCAATTACTTGTTGAAAGTGGGTGAGTGATCTAGTTGACCTTACCAAGTATGTTTCCAATTGTGCTGCAACCAGACCATTTAGATCTGGCGTCGAACTCCTTTGGGAGCTCGGTTGATTTTGAATAAGTTTTGGTTGGAACACCAGCTAGTAAACCCGGAGGTGTGGGCTTCACCCCAAGATATGCTTAAATTGCTCAATCTGCACACAAGAGGATGATTTTGAGGTCAGCAAACAGAGAAGAAAAATGGCGCCTTGATGAGAACAAGAAGTGGGTGTTGATATTTACAGTGTAGTTCGCCAAGTAGGGGTTGTGTCCAGCAGTCCACCCGGCATTGGGATGCTTGTTGATCGTCTCTATGATGTCTTTCTGTGACATTACAGCACCACACCATACCATGATGATTAGCACAAGCAAATTAAGATGGGAAAGAGTAGACAGAAAGATGATGCCAGTTTGAGGGAAATTTATAGTAACCTGGATGATTCTTAGGGAATTGCCTCCATTTGATGCTCCGACCAGCTGCATGCACATGTATACATATATGTCATTTGTACGTTTAGGCAAATATACATGTGATTTAGCCAACTGCGTGACAACATTATTGAATCCCTAATGGTAGTAGGGTGGGCATATTTTCATCAAAGCCGAAGACGTTACCTAGTATTTGTTCGGTTTTCTGTGTTAGGCTCTGTTTTTTTTTTATTCTTGCGGCAAAAAAGGACAGAAATTTGTTTCAGAGGTCAGAGCTACTCGATTTTCTATGTTGGCATCAAGCTCATCGGAGCAAGGCCCTCCTCCGTTGGCTCGTCATCGAGCTCCAGCACCAGGAGGGAAGGTCCCTCCGGCACCACATCCGAGCGTCCGTGGTGGATTCGCGCTTCCCCAAGGATGGTCGCACACATTACATTAAGCTACCGAGATTCGAAGCCCAAGAGTAAGTAGAGAGAACTAGAGCTGGCGATCCTCTAATTTTCGGCAAACCGAAAACCGTTACGAACTAATTTCCGCTAACTAGGTAACGAACCAAAACCGGATCTTTGCGACGAGTTTGACTTCTCAAAGTAGTAACAGCAGCTAACTGGGTACTAATGAGCAGAGGTTGCGATGGGATCGGAGCTGGAGAAGAACCGAACCGAACCTGGGGGGAAGCGGCGGCGGCAGCAGCCAGGACGACGAGCAGCAGAACCGAAACGCCCCTCATCTTCCTCGATCGGCAACGGAGGAACTCGAGGAGCAGAAGCAAGCAGGAGGAGTAGCTGCTGGGGTTGCTGCTGTGCCTTGCTTCTCCGGCCCGACCACGCTGCCTTTTTTATTGGCTCCCGGTGGTGGGGAGGTGGGGCGGGCGCAGACGCTACGGTTCGTTCAGTTGTCAGGCTACGATACGATGGTCGATGGCGACCACCGATCTTTTCTGCATTGGGAGTTGGGAGTGACGCGCGCGGCCATGTTCCCGTTCCGTTCCGTTTCCTGGCCAACCAATCTCGCGGCGTAGCGTGCAGCATCGCGCAACCGCGCGAGTGCGGCGACGCCGGAATTCAACGTATACACCGGCTTGATTCGCCCATGCGTTGCCGTTGCTTCAATGTTTCTTTTTAGGAGTTTCTTTTCAGTAGTATACTATCGACCTCGTGAAGCACGCAAACCGTATAAAGCGATTATGATAACCCAGTTCGTCTTAACAAGTTTTAACATTTACCATCGACCGGCCAATTCTAGTCTATACTTTACCGACTATTTTTCCCATTGAATTAAACTCCAAAATAAGCCTGCACAGCATAAAAGAAGGAGAGAATTCCTTCTATGACACTCCCTTAAAATTGTCTTCCTTATTTGACACTCACAAATTTTTTCTTCCTTACATGACCTCTCTTCAAATTTCTTTCCCTATATGACACTCTAGTCAAGCCGGCAAGTCCGCCCACGGGCACCCGACCCTAATGGGCAGGGTATGGGTCGCTATGTTCGCCCATGGGTCTCGCCCTTGGGCGACCCGATTAGTCAGGGTAAGGTATGGGCAGACATGTGTACCCATGAGCGACCCGATGGGTAACCCGATTAGCTGACATGTGGGGTCTCATGGTAAGACATGACCAGAGCCCATGTAATTTCCAGCCTAGCCCAACAGTCCAAATCCAACAAGCACCGCACTAAGCCACTGACCCTAGGTGTGACCGTGTCCCTCCCCAGTCTCTCCCCGTCCCCGCCGCAATCCCTCTCCCCTACTCTCTCTCTCTCTGCTCAGTGCTCAGTGCTCACGCCTCACGGTGCTCTCCGGTCTCCGCTCCCCTCCCTTTCCCGGCAGCAAAACGGCGGCGCTGATTCGCCGCGCCGTTGCTCCACCGGGCCGCCGCTCCGTTGCGCCGCCACTCGCTGCCTCCCCAACGTCCACGGCGCCGCCGTCCCCAACTCACAGCCGGCCTCGATGCCGCCGTCCCCAAGGACCCCGACGCCGCCGTCCCCGACTCCCTGCCGTCCCCAAGGACCCCGAAGCCGACGTCCCGGACTCCCTGACGTCCCCAATTCTACACTCTTTGCGGAGTTTCAATCTATTCTTACTGATGAAGAAGAACCAATGGTAATTCTAACTTGTACTCATTAATTCATACATGGTGTGCTTTTATAAATCATCTCATATATTGCTTATAATTTTCAGGATGAAGATGTATCGATCTTAACTGAAGATTAAAGAAGCGAGAAAAGGGTGAGAGCTAGGCGCTAGCTGCTAGCTAGCAAGCTGGTCGCCTTCCTGGGCGTGGCTGCTGGCCTGCTGCTGCTAGCAAGCTGGTCGCCTTCCTGGACGTGTTTGCTGGTTGCCTTCCTGGGAGCTCTCTACTCCTCTTATCTGCTCCTGTATAAGCTTGTTAGTTTGTTGTAATGCTGGACAGTGGACACACAATTGTGTGGCTTATTTGTGTGGCTGCTTGCCTGCCACTTGGTGACTTGAATATTTGATGTAATTCTCGACACCAAGTTTGATGATATTGATGTACTAATGTTGTGATGCATTTCAACACTTATTATGATTTTATTGATATACTGATGCAGTTTGACACATAAAATATGCCATTTTGGAGTGCCAGAATTGACATGAGAAGCTGTTGTATGCAGACCCGACGGGCGACCCGACGGGCATGAGCATGGGCATGAAATCTGACCCATGGGTAGGGTCACGGGCAAAGAAGCTTGCCCATTTATTTCAGCATGAACGGGAAAGAAAAAAGAAAAACTTGGAATTTTGAAGGTAGGCATCGAACAGAATGAAGTCAGTCTAGTCGCCCGAGTCACTAAAACAAACCGCATTAGTTATCTCTATTGCTGTTGTGTAATAGGTCACCATCGACGTGGATTGTGACATCCCACTGTTTTGGTAGTTGCATTGTGTGCCGCATTATTTCATCCAGGTCAAGTTGCTTGCAAGCTTGCAATGCTTCCAAGTTAATCAAGTTGCTTACTCACTCGCATGTTTTTCTAGCCCTCTACTTTATTTACTATTTTATTTTTTGGGAAGCTAGGAGGGTATGTTGAGCGACATACCTAGAACCTAGAAAAAAACGCATGCCAGATTACTTATCATGGGTGTCGAACTTAGCAGAGGCACATCCAACCTGGGAGATGCTCTGGATGGATACAAAAGCCACTTCCAGATAAGCAAGTCGTTCTCTCCGATGTAAGTCTTTCGGTTGCGCTCCTGCCACACATCCCACATCGCAGGACGGAGCTGGCATAGAGGCACTGGGAAAGGATGTCTTATATATATCCAAATTTGAATGTATGTGTACACTAAAACATATCTATATACATTCGAATCTAGATAAATCCAAAACATCTTTTTTCGGACGAAGGGAGTAGTATCTATTTTAGACAGACGACCCAAATAAAATAGTGATAACATATACTAGCTGACCCCATTGAGATTATTTTCTAGCTTCGTCCCCGCCACATCGCGTAAATAAGCTTGTCGCCATGAGCATTGGCAATTTTCCCTTGGGACGTAGCAAATGATTCCATTCCACCATTCATCAAGTGACGACATGGTCAAGGAGTTTGGGTAAAAAAAAACATACCAGCAGACTGCTCGTGTTCCACACCGCAATCGAGAAAGGAAAATCCTTGCACATGTGGGCCGCCGTCTCAAAACGCTGAGGCATAGCTGGCGGACAAGGTCATGGGACATCCCCTTGCTGCAAGCATGTCGGCGGGGGGGAAATTCATAAGTGTCGACCGCGGCTACTGGGGGGAGATGGGCTCCGTGAAAGGCGGAGAGGAGCCGCGATTCTGGCGAATCTCGCCGGAATCGGACGACAAAAGGGAGGAGAAGGACGGCGACGACTCCATCACCCCTGCTGGGCTGGAGTACCTCTGCGGCACGCCTGAAGAAGATGAAGAACGGGATCTCCCTTTGGTCTCACGACGGATGGAGAAGAGGCTTGGCAAACGTCAGGTTCAAGCGGCGGTGCTACTCGCCGCGGAAGAGGAAGAGGATGTAGATCTTCAAGCAGGTAATCAATCTAACGTTGTTTTGCAGGACGAGAAGAAGCTGGTGGCCGGAGGATCTCGAACTCCGGTGTTGTCTCCGTCCACTTTTTTGCTGGAAGATTTCGATCCTAAGGAATGGATACAGGTGGTGCGGAGGACCAGATCGCATTGTCATGCGAGGTTCCATGATGGCCATACGGGCCATTCTCACCTCGCCGGAGTTTCGTCGCCGGGGCGAGCTCACAGCAGCTGCTCTGGGCGGAGGAATTTGAATTTCCGCAATTCCAGCTTGGGCCAAACGGGCCGATCTGCTCGATTTGCAAGTTGCCAACATGGCCATACGGGCCCAGCATGTGGTTGTCGATCTTCTAAGGCAGGGAATTCGTTCCGGAAAATATTAGGTTTCTTTTGGTCCCGTGATTCGTTGCCGGCGCCGCGAGTTGCTCCTCGTACGATGGCGAATCGCGATGGCGGTGGAGGCAAAGGCCAGGGGACTGGAGGTGGTCACAATTTCCGCTTCCAAGGTGCTGGCGACCCTGGCGCCGGCTCTAGCAACGCTCGCACTGGCGGCGGTGGTTCTTACAACCAGCAAGGCTATGGCGGTGGTGGAGGTTATAGTGCTGTGGATTACGACTTCGGTCGTGGCAACAATGACAATGGTCGTGGTGACTTTGATCAGAGCAGAAGGAATTTCAATGCGTTCAATGGTCCCAATTACCAGGGCAATGGAGGCTACGGCGGGAACTTTCAAGGCGGCGGCCATGGAGGTTTTCACCCTGGAACAGGAGGCCGTTTCGACTATGATCAGAACAATGGCTACCCCAACAGGAGAAGAGATTTTCGTGGTCAGCAAGATGGTGGCTTTGATCGTCGGGGTAGGAACTTTCAGCGTGATAATCGCCACCCACCACCACGTCGTGCACCATCTGCTACGGACAGAAGCGATAAACAAGCTCAGCCTGCAACTGCTACGTCCCAATCGGCTGCTCCAATCACTCAGTTAACAGGTAATGCTCCACCTCCGGCTGCGGCTTCAGCTGCTGTTCCGGAGTCTGGTTTAAATTTGAATACTGTCAAGACTGCTGAGAAAAAAGATAAAAGTGCAGAAAAGGTGAAGTGCTTTCGATGTGGAGCTAAAGGTCATTTTTCTGTGGAGTGCACAGTGGTTTTGTGTGACCTCTGTGCTTCGGTTGATCATGACGATGACAGCTGCCCGCTCCATGATGCTCCTAAACCCTCACCCTCTCTTTATGGGTTGGCACATGAAGATCTTATGTTGATTGAGGCCCATGCTACTCCCAACTTCAGGCCTAAATCAGATAGTGGTCGAATGGGTAGGATCACAGTTTCTGGAGGGAAGATGTCTGTTCAGAAAATTGTGGAGGTGTTGCAGTGGATTGTTATTGATGATGATTTCCATTGGGATGTGCAACCAGCTGGGGACAATGTGTATAAGACACAATTCCCTAGCAAGATGGAGCTGATTCGGGCAACACGCTTTGGAAAGTTTGAAACTAAGGATGGTGAGTGTTCAGTGCAATTTGAGGAATGGAAGTCTGAGGTCAAACCTTCTTTTCAGCTAGAGGATGTCTGGGTGCTGATTCATGGAGTTCCAGATGATCTGCGGCAGGACTATTTGGCCCTATGGGCGTTGGGAGATCTGCTTGGGAAAACCAAAAAAATTGATATGGGATATACAAGATGTTTCGATGTGGTGCGTGGGCTTTATAGAGTGAGAGATATTTCAGCTATTCCTTACCACAAAGATATTCTTTTTAAAGGAGAAGGATATCGGTTATCTTTTGAGCTGGAAGACGAAAAAGAACTGCTACTTCGGGATGAGGATATGCCTCAAGCACCGGAAGGCAAGCATGAGGGTGACTCTGAGGGGACAGGAGGGAAGAAAATAGACCCTAAGTCTGATGATAAGGGACAGTCCAACGACAAAAACTCTGATGTCTCGAAGGGTGATGGAACTCCAACAGTTGGAGTTGTGTTACCTCAGTCTCATACTCGCTCTGCTGCCCTAGGACCGAAAATACGGTTTGGTTCCTTCTCTGATCGGTGGGCTGATATGGTTGAAGACGAGGAGGCCAGAAACTCGAAGGTTAACAAGGACTTGGACGCAAGGAAACTGTTTGCCACACCAACAAAACTTGGGGTTCAAGAGGACATAGCTGACCCTTTGGATGTTCCCGTGATTGAGGATTCGGTTCCAACAGATCACTTTGATGCTGAGGCTTTCTCGCCTGATGTTGGGGCTCCCGCTGCTGTGGCAGGCGCCTCGGTTTTTCCTCTAGCGACACAAACAGTGCAGATTCCTTTAGTTCAGACTGCAGTTTCTACCGCTGCTGCACCCACCGATGGAGTTGTGACCTCGGTGGCTACTGAACCGGTTGCTCCTGTTTCGGTACTGATGGAACCCGGTCTGTTTCGGTCTTCTCTGCAGAATGGTTGTAGGCCGCTGTCTCCAACGTTACCGATGGGTGTCCTCAGCCCAGCTGCCACTTCACCACGTTCATGCTTCAAGAAGACCCCAAAAGGAAATCTGGTTTACTGCCCGGAGTTTGATCCTATGCCACCTCTTTCAGCTGGGGTGGGTGACTGCTGTGTTACTCCTACAAAAGCTTCGACTGCGGATATTGTTGCTTTCCGTGGGATTTCGGAGCCTTCCTCGGCAGGTCTGCGCTCTAGTATACGTCTAAGGGCACAACCGAATGCCGATGTTCCTATGCTTGAGAGGGCTATGAAGATTGCTGAACAACGTGATTCTTCTTTCACCTCAGGTACTAAGCAAAAATCTAAATTCTCCATTCTAAATTTTTCAGATGCTGATTTAATTAGCAATGCTAGCACGCTAGGGGTTTCTCTAGGTAAATCACCTTCACAAGTCTTGTGTTCTATCAATAACGTGAGGAGTTTAGAAAAAGAAAGGTCTTTAACTATTCTCCACAAAACAGTTGGTTCCGAGGAAGAGCCACCTAAAAATCTGTTTGTCTCAAAAGTGTCGGCTTTATGTGAGGACTTGGCGGATGAGGAGGCGGTGGGGTTGGATGATCATACGGATCTGTCAGCCCATCAACCGAGAGCTAAGAATACTAGGGTGAAGAAGAAAATTGATTTTTCTAACGTTCGACGTAGTTTTAGATTTAAAGTTAAAACATCATTTTGAAATGCGTGCTTTCATTTGGAACAGTGAGGGTCTTAGAGATCCTGGTAAGATTTGGTTTATCCAGGAATCGATTAGAGAGCGTAATTTAGATGTGGTGGCTATCTTGGAAACTGGCAAATCTAATTTTACGTTGCATTATTTGAACCACCTATCTGGGGGACGAGACTATACGTGGTTTTGTTTACCTCCACATGGGCGTTCTGGTGGAATTCTTATTGGTATTAACTATACTTCTCTGGCGGTCAAAAAAGTTGACACGGGCGATTATATGGTTAAACTGCATCTAAGGTCTAAAGTTGATGGGTTTGAGTGGATTTTTGTGGCTGTATACGGCGCAGCCCAAGATTCGCGAAAACCAGGTTTCTTGGCAGAGATGGTAAGCATGTGTGAGGATCAACCCTTACCTATGTTGGTTGGAGGAGATTTTAATATCCTGCGTCGACCGGCAGATAAGAATAATGATAGATTCTAGCCGATGGCCTTTTATGTTTAATGCTATCATCGAGTGCCTAAGCCTAAGAGAAATTGATCTCTCAGGAAGACAATACACTTGGGCTAATCGGCTTGACACTCCAACTTACAAAAAGTTGGACAGAGTTCTAGCTACGGTGGATTGGGAGCAAAAATATCCTCTGGTCTCGGTTCAGGCCCTAACTCGATCTGGGTCTGATCACAGGTGATCAATCTTGCCTAGGGAACTCTAGTAAATTCTCTTTTGAACTTTCTTGGTTGGGTCAAGAGGGTTTCTTTGACATGATTAAGAGGGAATGGGAGTCAGTCCATACGGGACTCTCTCCAATTCAGATTTGGCAAAACAAAATTAGACATCTCAGGCGTTTCCTACGTGGATGGGCCAAGAACAAAAGTGGGGTGTATAGGCAGGAGAGGGATAGATTGTGCAGGATTATTGACCAACTTGATATTAAGGCCGAATCACTTCCTCTAAATAATGTGGAATGGGAAACTTTAAGGGAAGCGTCTCTTAGTTTGGAGAAACTACGGAGAGATGAGAAGATTAAGTGGGCACAGCGGGCTAAAGTGAAATTCATTCAAGAAGGGGGAAGCAATACGAAATACTTCCACCTAATTGCTAATGGTAGACATCGTAAGAAAAAGATCTTTCAATTAGAACAAGATGAGGGGACCATTGTGGGGCAAGAGAACTTAAAGGTTTTCATCTCAGATTACTACAAAAAATTATTTGGAGCACCGGCACCAAGTAATTTCTCTTTAGATGAATCCTTAAATGAGGATATTCCGAAATTAACTGATGAGGAAAATAGCATCTTGGTGGCAGATTTTACTTCTAAGGAGGTTTATGATGCCATTATGCAAATGGAACATAATAAGGCTCCAGGACCAGACGGGTTCCCTGCTGAGTTTTATCAAATGTTCTGGACAGTCATCAAGGATGATCTAATGTCTATGTTTATACAGTTGAAGGCAGGAGAGCTTGATCTGTATAAATTAAATTTTGGAATTATAACTTTGCTACCTAAAAAGGAAAATGCGGTTCAGATACAACAATATAGACCTATTTGTTTGCTCAACGTGAGCTTCAAAATCTTCACGAAGGTTGGAACAAATAGGATTTCTGCTGTTGTGGACAAAGTTATAAAGCCGACCCAAACAGCTTTTATGCCAGGAAGACATATCCTTGAGGGGGTGGTAGTGTTACATGAAACCATCCATGAACTTCACAGGAAGAAAATAGATGGGGTTTTGTTCAAGATAGACTTTGAAAAGGCATACGATAAGGTTAAGTGGTCGTTTTTACAACAAGCTTTACGAATGAAGGGTTTTGATCAACTTTGGTGTAAGATGATTGAAAATTTTGTTCAGATGGGAAGTGTGGGAATAAGGGTCAATGATGATATAGGCCACTGTTTTAAAACAAAAAAAGGACTGCGGCAAGGGGATCCTCTATCTCCTATTCTTTTCAATGTGGTAGCTGACATGCTTGCTATTTTAATAAATAGAGCCAAAGATGAGGGTCAGGTCGGTGGACTAGCGCCTCATCTGGTGGAAGGAGGGGTGTCAATTTTGCAATACGCTGATGATACGATCCTTTTTATGGAACATGACTTACAAAAAGCGGTTAACATGAAGCTTATCCTATGCATCTTCGAACAATTGTCTGGGTTGAAAATTAATTTTCATAAGAGTGAATTTTTTCGCTTTGGTAAGGCGCAAGACGAGGTAAACGCCTACAAGGATATTTTTGGGTGTGAATGCGGGTCACTACCTTTTAAATACCTTGGCATTCCCATACACTATAGGCGGCTGCTCAATAGTGAGTGGAGACCTATTGAAGACCGTTTTGAACGAAAGTTTGGGTGCTGGCAAGGAAAGTTACTCTCATACGGAGATAGACTTATCCTTATTAATTCAGTACTCACTAGCTTACCAATGGTCATGCTCTCTTTCTTTCAAGTACCAAAAGGGGTGCTGAAACGATTGGACTTTTACAGATCACGTTTTTTCTGGGATAGTGATCACAGCAAGAAGAAGTATCGCTTGACAAAGTGGAATATTGTATGCCGTCCCAAGGATCTGGGCGGTCTAGGAATAGAAGTTTTCGATGTTAAGAATAATTGTCTGTTAAGCAAGTGGCTGTTTAAGCTTCTTAACGAGGAGGGCATCTGGCAGGAGTTGTTACATAATAAGTACCTTAGAAATAAATCTCTGTCACAAGTGACAAGTAATCCGACCGATTCGCCTTTTTGGAAAGGTCTTATGGCTGTCAAAGATGATTTTTTTTCTCGTGGTCATTTTGTTGTGGGCAACGGCATGATCACACGTTTTTGGGAGGATGTTTGGTTAGGGAACACGTCTCTAGCTATTCAGTACCCTTCTCTTTATAACCTAGTGCGTCGAAAAAATGTTTTGATTGCAAATGTGTTTGCAACACAGCCTTTGAATATTGAGTTTAGGCGTAATCTGGTTGGAAATAATTGGGAACGATGGAGGCACTTGGTGCAACGTCTTATGCAGGTCAATTTGGTAGATGTCGATGATGTTTTTGTTTGGAATCTAACCCCTACTGGACTTTTCTCAGTTAAATCGATGTATCATGATTTGTTGAATGATCATGCGGTCTTTTTGAGAAAATATATTTGGAAACTTAAAGTTCCTTTAAAGATTAAGATCTTTATGTGGTTCTTGTATAAAAAGGTAATCCTTACCAAAGATAACTTGGTTAAACGAAACTGGAAAGGGTGTACAAAGTGTGAATTTTGTGATTCAACGGAATCAATTCAGCATCTATTTTTAACCTGCCCTTTAGCACGTTTCATATGGAGAATTCTTGAATTCACATTTGATTTACCACCACCAACCAATATCACGAATATGTTTGGGAATTGGTTGAGAGGGATGCCAAAATTAGATAAAGCACGTGTACGAGTAGGCGTATGTGCTATACTTTGGTCCCGTGGATGTGTAGAAATGATTTAGTTTTTAACAAATCCAAACGCATGAACTATTTGTAGGTTATCTACAAGGCTACGTCCCTGCTTGGTGCGTGGTCTCTCCTCCTCCCCTTGGAGCAACGGGAGGAAGTGGTTTCTGGGTGTGGCCGGCTTGAGGTGGTCGCCCGTGCCTTCTACAACTTCGCTGGCTGGCAGATTTTCAATAGATTAAGTGATGCATAAGTGTTTCATTCCTGTTGTTTTTCGCTGGCTAGTGTTTATCGCTACTCTCTCTGATGCTTGAGTTGTAATCTTTTGAACCTGAGACCACAAAAATGTAATAAAACAGCTGTATGCATCCTCGTGATGCAGAGGCTGGGGCTTCTCCCCATTTCTAAAAAAAAGCATGTCGGCGGCGAGCGCATGATCCTGGATAACGAGTCTGGAAAATAATTCGCATATTCGACCCTGACTTTGCCGGCCAGATCTTGGCAGCCTCGATTCTGGGGTGGGAGCCGCTGAACGGGATATGGTAGGTCGAGCTTACGAAATATTCGTCGTTTAAAGTCAAGATCCATTGGATGGATTCAGACACTTCTGTGAAAAGGTCGACAACATCGATGATGGGGCATAGTGCAATGAATTCCATGAGCTGTGTGGGGTTTGATCATGCGCATACGACTATGACCTAGTTCCCACCCTAGAGCTCCTTGCAAACATTCATGTTCCCCGAGTCAAAATCTTTAGAAGTTGGGGGGCCACAAGAATAGAATCGTCACCTAGTTAGTTGTCGTGACGAAAAAGGGCACTCTTCCTGTCCATGAGGGTAATTCTGGTGGATGCCCGGAAGAGATCTATGCCAGTTGAGTGCATGTCAGTTGTGAGTCTACCCATGAGCAGTCCAACTTGGTCAACTTGAATCAAGGCTAATGCAACTTCACGGTTATGCTGAAACGCTCAAAGTCCATGATGCCAAGCACAACCAGGGCATGGCCGAGATACCACATTCCAGTTAGCCAAAGAGTGGTCGCCTCCATTAGCCTCTCGTCTTTATTGCTCCAAACATAGATATTCTAGTGATGCGGTTGAGGTTGTTCATTGCCCACTTAAGCAGGGGGTGAACGCCAGATAATATCCCAGGTTGGTAGTGATGACCGACTTAGCGAGAGTGAAAAGTCATGTTTTATTAGGTTTTTTCCTTTTCCAGCCTAGGAGCTTGGAGCTGCATTTGTCGATTAGTGGTTGCTGGTCAACCTTTCGAAGCCTACGGGTGTGCAGCGGTAAACCAAGGAAACACACGTGGAAGGAGGCAATATTTCTCTTTACCCTGCTTGACTCCTCAAATGGCTCCCACCCTTCTTTGCTGACTCTCGTGGCGATGGGTGCTACTTCCAGAGAAGTTGTTGGGAACTCCCAAATGGAAGGGATGATGTATCCCACCAGCATTTGCCTCGATTGAGAACGAAGGTTTATTGAACCCATAGGAACTATTATATCCTCAACTAAGTAGCAGCACTTTCACACAACCACAAACTAACGTGTCCCACTGATCGAGTAAGGTTGTCAAGTTCACTATCTTGTCAGCTACAAGGATTAAATATATGGTGTGATAGTAATTGATAACATCAATAAATAAGTAAACGAACCACATTGTAGATGATATGAACACAAGTGAAGAAAATGTGATAGAATCATGAAATATGGACCGGGAGCCGTAGCATCATAAGAGGATCTCTCCAAACTAGATATGAATATTGTGCCCAACAAATTACAAGTGGGCAAGGGTGGGCACAAAAACCGAAGACCGGAACCGAAAAGACCGGAACTAAAGACCAAACTGATCATATATTGGGAGACCAAATTAATTCCAGTGTTCAAAAGTGAATGACCAAATTAAATTCGGTTACTTCGGCATTTCTCCTCAGATGACCGTACTGACCGGACGAACCGAAATATACGGAAGCCATATCTCCACCCTTATTTAGCAGGCCATACTAACTAAAACAGGCCCAGTTGTGCCATGACTTTGTCTTAGTTCCTTCGCCCAAACAAACCTAGCCACCAGTTCTAATCACATATGCAAAAGAATACACAAGTACGCAACCACCTAGCCGTTGTTGAGTCGCAGACTCCACACACGACAAGCTTGCTTGATTGCTCCCTTTCATTTCAATGCAAGTTGTGCTACATAAGTGTTAGCTCTAAATATGAAGTCCTTATAAACTACCCTTTCATCTCAATGCATTCTCCATCTTCGACTGTTCATAGGATTACCTATGGTGACGGAACTTTGTTTGGAAAAAGGTTTGCGAGTAGCGTTTACTGACTTCAACCTAATTCAACTATGGGTTGCTTTGGTTTTCTTCACATTATCTCTTGTAACAAAAGCAAACTATCACACACACAAAATATTCTTCCAACATGACATAAATTTGTAGCTTTTCACGCAAGCTTTACAGAGAATTATCAACTCTAGTCTTGAAGTATTTTGTTTGAATTAAGGTTTTAAGATGGTGTTTCTTTTGACAATATCTAAAAGTGAACCTAAAAATCTACATATGTCCCCTTAGAAAGAGAATCGCATGAGGGGGGCATTGGCCCCCTATCAACTTTTTGTCCGTTGTGTAGTTCCTTGCGCCCTGATAGTCGAGTTGTGTTGCACTGATGCAAAACTCAAGGACACATAATGTGTCAGGGAGGACAACTGTGTTGAGAAAGCAATTCGAGTAAACAACTTTGTTACAATTGGACAAAGATTACTCGCCGTTATAGCTGGAGGGCAAGGTTTCATTACGTGCATCTTGATATATTTTGGATCGAATGTTTCATTTGACAAGAGGTGATATAAGCAACGTAACAAGATCTACAAACTTAAGTGAGGATGTTTTTTCTGGTAAAAGTTGAACATTTCCTTCTGCTGAAAAACAAATTCGTGGCTTAAAAAAAATCAACTTAACATCAACATTTGATGCTCCATATTGCGTTGTGGACATATAAGTTACGATGAGTTAATTCAAGTTGGTAAAGTGTGTGATTTTTTTTTTAGATAAAGGGATTTTATTACTTAAGAGTTTTAAGCATTACACCCGGCCTCAGCATAGCTAAGATGCACACAGCCACCAGTTCACCAGTAACCAATTCAGAACAAAAAGTAAAAAGGCGAATTACATATCATAATGAGAAATTGTAGATCCGCCTAAGATGCTGGTAGGTCTATCCGGAGTCTATGTTGCCATCCATGCCGGGAGAATAACTACCTGGCCGCAGACTCCAGCCTCGACGTCACCTCCAAAAATAAGTCCCGGTGCTCCACACGCTGCAGGGCTGAGCATGCTCGTAGCGGAGCTGTACACCGATAGATAACCTGCATAACAGAACCATTTTTATCGTTAAAAACCTTGTCATTTCTACATAGCCACAGCGACCAAATAACGGCAATCGCGCCCATCCTACTGAAGAGTTTAAATCTAGATCCACGCCATTTAACCAGTTGCCAAAAATGTTTGCAACAGTACGCGGTGGATGTAAGGTAGAACCTATCTGGATGGCTGACCATATAGACCTGGCGAATTCGCACTGGAAGAATAAGTGTGTAATGGTCTCGTCATGTTGACAGAAAACACACTTTTTACTTCCGTGCCAATTACGCTTGGTAAGGTTGTCTTTTGTAAGAATTACACCCTGACGAAGATACCACGCAAACACTTTAGTTTTAAGCGGGATCTTCATCTTCCAAATTTTGTTATTATCCTTAATATCGACTGGCACTTCGGGTAGAATTAGTCTTCTATACATAGAATCAACCGAGAATTTACCGTTCTTCGTCAGATTCCATTGAAATCTATCTGGACCTTCCGACAATTGAGCCTACTAATGTGTGTGATGTTTTCTCCGGTGATTCCCCGACAGCCGTACCTCCAAGTCAATCAAGTTGCTTAATCACTAGCATGCTAGAACTTTTGTGCATATGAGTGCCTACTAATTGGCACTCCATTGGAGGAGGATGTTAGGCGATGGCGGGGATGCTCCCCGCCACGGCGTGTTCTCCGGTGATTCCCCGATAGCCGTACCTCCCATGTTTCTCCCTTACTTTCCATCGATTGATATTGCGGTTTGTGCTCCTTGTGTGCAAATTTAAGACGGTTGGCATGTGGATTCAGCGGGAAGATGGGTGGATCTATACCCTGGGCATGGGCAGCCCGGCTCGAAAGTCCCGGGATGGGTCGTGCCTGGCCATCAGACCGGGCTCGGGCCAAAAAATTGAGCCTGACAGCCTGGCCGTCTCAGGCTTACAAAATACATGATTTACGTCAGAGCCAGGCCGGTTGGGCTAGTCGGGATTTTTTGGGCTCAGGCTTGGGGGCCTGAGTTTTCAGCTCCAGACACTTTTAGGCCCGACCCGGCACGAAATATGGCCAGGCATTGGTGCATCATACTCTGGACGATCGAGCTGGTTTTGCCAGTGGATGCATATGCAGAGGAGAGGGGTGGAGTGGCCGTCGATCTCCATCGTCTCTGCTACTGCTCATCCTGGTGCAGGCCCACATGCGAGCATCACGTGTATGAAAACTAGTGATCATACGGGAAATAGTGATCATACGCGTATGAAAAGTTATAACGCTTAACGCACACCTGCTATAATAGATGCTACGATACTGTGATAGCACCCTAACATCAAATGGAAGTGGAAGACGATGCCGAACCGGCGGAGAGATCAGCATCGAGATAGAGACACAGATAAGAGGATCATGTTGTTCACTGCCCTTTCTGACAAATATTTTCTTCCTCTTGGAAACTCTGACCGACAGGGGAAAAAAACAGAGGAAGAGAAACGAGCGTTAGTGGACCTAGCGGCCCGAGTTCTCCGAGACCCCGTGCGCACGTAAACTAGATTTCCGCTATTTTCTGCTTCCTATAATACAGTAGTATAATACTGGCATACTTTTGAACCAAATTTTAAAAAATCACTAAAGGTTGGCAAGCCACATATGCTCCCACATTTTCTCATACATACAATCAGTAAAAATAAGAGATTAATCGGTGTACCTGTGCATTGTGTTTGCGAGAACGCAGGCGTGCGGCAGGTCGGGTAGGTTTGATGCAAATTTCTCATGAATTGCGTACCCCGTTTAGGCGTTTACCCATGCATATCATCGCCTGATTAAGATCACAACTGAACTAACAAACTCCTTGCCCATGAGAGACTGCGCGCCTTCTCGTCCAAATCCGAGACACCACCATCATCGGATCCCATGGTGATCGCGACAAAGCAGGCAAGGAGTTCGATCCAATGGCCACCACCACACTGGCCGTTCTGCGCGCGGGAGCACTGCGCATTGGCCCGCTTCGCCGCCGTCGCCGCCGTCTGCCTCCTCCTCGTGGTCGGTACGTACTACGGGCTATGGTCTCCGGCCGACGCCCACGGCGAGACGGAGCAGAGCTTCTTCGACATTTGGCGCCGTCGATCAACGGCAAGTAGAATCTCGACGTGATCTTTCAATTGATTAATTCCATCTTTCATACTAGTGTACAACTGATTAGTACGTGCAGTCCGCACGCCGACGAAGCACGTCTGAATTAGTCAATGAACCCTACCTAACTTCTCGGGAGATTCACTGTCGTACTCAGGCGCGGGTCGACGACGATGATCTGGGGGCGGCGCTGCGCGGCGCGGCCGACGAGAACAGGACGCTGATCCTGAGCGTGCTGAACAAGGCGTACGCCGAGGAGGACGGCCTGCTCGACCTCTTCGTGGAGAGCCTGAAGCAAGGGGAGGGCACGCAGAAGCTCATCCGCCACGTCCTCCTCGTGGCAATGGACGGGCCGGCCTTCCGCCGATGCAGGAGCCTCGGCGGCGTCCGGTGCTACCGGTTCCCGGCCGCCGCTACGAACGGCACCGACGACCTGTCGTCGGAGCAGGTCTACATGTCGGACGGTTTCATACGCATGATGTGGCGGCGCATTCGCCTCCTCGGCGACGTGCTCAAGCACGGCTACAGCTTCCTATTCACGGTACTTTCGTCGTGCTCACTTAAGAGTAACATAAATTTCGTGCCTCCAAATGCATGCCGCCATTAACTATTACAATTTCTGATGTGATGATTTTCAAGGATTTGGATGTGATGTGGCTGAAGAACCCTTTCCCGAGCCTGAACCGCACCCGGGAGGAAGACCTCCTGATCAGCTCCGACAAGTTCAACGGCCGGCCGCACGACTACCTCGGCAACGAGCTCAACACCGGATTCTTCTTCGTGGCCACGAGCAACCGGACAGTGGCGCTCTTCGACGAGTGGCATTCGGCGCGGAGCCAATCGGCGGGCATGAAGGAGCAGGACGTGCTGAACCGGATGAAGCGGCGAGGCGCGTTCGGCCGGCTCGGCGTGAGAGCGCGCGTCCTGGACACGGCGCGCTTCAGCGGCTTCTGCCAGGACAGCCGGGACGCCCGGCAGGTGGCCACCGTGCACGCCAACTGCTGCAGGACGATGCGGGCCAAGGTCGCCGATCTGAAGGCCGTGCTAGACGCCGCCAGGCGGCTCAACAGGACGACGGAGCTCAGGTGGCCGGCCCACTCGGAGTGCGCCAAATCGTGGAGGTGAGACGCGAGGAAGCCGTCATATGGAGGTTTTGCCTCGAGCTTCTAACGTTTCCACCGTATAGTCATCAGACCACACAGATGTTCAAGAGCACTGTACACAAAAGGGTTCTCTTGATTTATTTTTATTTTTAACTTTTTTGAGGCATATTTTAAATTTTAACTACCTATTTTGTTAACCCATTAAGATAACTAATGATAGCAGGCGGGCTGGTTCTTCGTTTTGTAAGCTCTCCTAACTTCAACAGTAAATTTCGTATAGCATACTTCGTTCATAGTTACAAAAGTAAAAAAAATCACAAGTGACGTAGTAGCATAAGAATGCAACATACCAAATTACCAATCATAGAAAATGGAGACAGAAAATAGTGAAATTCTATTACAACAGATGTCATATGACTATCAGGATTGTACTGACATTTGCATACACAGGAAACCCTGCATTTGTTGCACTTTATATATAGGGAATTCTGCATTTGAGCTCTATCCAACGACAAGCTAACTGCCATGGTGATCTCTATGCAGCCTATAAAAGCCTTCTTTGAGGGGCAGAGAGTTATTACAGCTGATACGGTTATACAACTGTTCGTGGTACAGGCAATTACAACTTATATGTATTCCAGCACAGATATCCTCGTGATAGCATGTGCCTGAACCATTACATCCTTAGCTACTGTACAACAATAGGTTGCGCAATGGTTCTACTAACCTTTGCCAAGCCATCAGCTATTTTCCCCTGACAAACTTTGCTGAAAATTTATGCAAGCTGCAAAATTTCTTGCCGCTTGATCTCAAATATCTTGTGTAGCGCATCCTCAACAACCTACCCAAGAAAATGTAATCACCATGGTTATGCGTATTTCAATTTATCCGATGTGCACCAATATGTTGTCGACCAGTGCAGGCTACTTGCAAAATAAGCACCAAAACTGGGTGGACTACATTACCTTGTCCGGAGTTGAGGCACCAGAAGTAACTCCAATTGTGATAGGCCCTTCTGGTAGCCAGTTTTCTGCCTCAATAAGCTCACCATGCTGTCAAACAGCTTACATTTCAGTTAAATTGTCTCTTTCGACTGTAAATACACTTCATTTCTCAAATTTTCTGTTACTTCTTGTTAAACCTCTTCTATCAGTAAGATTCACTACCATTTTCCACAAATAATAATTTATTGAGAGAGAGGTATCAGAAACTAAATTTCTGCAGAGGTATCAGAAAGTACATTTAGCTTGTAGCTGATCCTGTTTCCTGGTCCAATCCTTTGTTCACTGTCAATCCAGTAGGACGGAATTCCACTGAGTTCTCCAATTTCTTGCAAATGAGAGGTGTTACTGGAGTTCCATCCTCCAACAACAAGAATAATGTCAACTTTGTCCTTCACTAGCTGATACATTGCATCCTGTCTTTCCTGAGATATGAAGTTGACGAGTGTCATCACTATGGTATATGTTCAAGTGACGCATGACTGTGTCCTAACTCGTAAGGGAACCTTTTTCGTAGAAACCAAAACACGGTAAAATACACCCACCCATACAAGGATGAGTAGTTTTCACGAATATGCTCTATTCAGAAAAGCTTGATGTACTTTCATGGGGCTTTACAAGTCATAACCACTTGGATTGCATTGGGTACTTACTTAAATGACTGTCACAGCAATCATTAACTCGGTATCCCCTTTATTACCTATGAAGTGGTTTTGCCGGTTCCCGTAATTAACCGTGCAATGTATGGGTTTGGGTCCGGTTTCCCTTTCTAAACTGGATCAATTCTTTCTTCTAATAATGCAATGGCAGAGCTCCTGCCGGTTACAGTCAAAAAAATTACCTATGAAGTGAATAATATACAACTGTACCACTATCCTTAAGATTTATGTTTTAGTCTCAAACACACAAGGTAAAGAATGAAATAAGTGATTATTGACAACACGCAGTCATGTAGTGCAGAATCTCTGTAAAATTAAGGATATGCTCAAAACAAAATTTACCTGTGTGGCATCACAAATAGTGTTGAAGGCAACAAAGTGTTCATTGGCATTCTCAACTCCGAACTTGCGCAACATAGTTTTCTCAACAAGTTTTCCTGTCAATTATAAAGCATTTATGGTAAAAATTGGAATTAGTAGCAAATTTGTACGGTGCAAAATCAAATGGCCATAAAGATAGTAAACACACCAATTTCTTCAGTTTCTCCTTTAAGCATTGTTGTTTGATTTGCAATGCCTGTTTTTACCAAGTCAACATCAGGATCAAATCCTGGAGAAACAGCATTCTTGAATTTCTGTGAATGTGGGGAAACAGTGCCATTAAGCATTGTCATATCTTCCCAACATGGAAGTAGAATGATAATTTGAGAACAATCTATACCTCAAGGAACTCCTCTTTTGTTGAACTAGACCCATCGAGTTGCCCACCAAGTATATAATCACATACATATGTTGCCTGTTTAAGTTGATAATATGTTGTTATCTTAAGCCATAGACTGGATTCAGCGTCAAGTCCAAAACAACAGCAGAATATATTTACCTCAGCCATATTCTTCACAATGATGTACGTCCCTGCAAAAGAAGCAGTGGCAACAGTCTCTTCATGGGCATATTTCCCGTGAATAATAGAGGTATAGTCGCCCTTCTTATGCTTTTCAACCATGTTCCACACCTATAAGAAATCACATGTTTCATTAACCTGAGATATGTTTTGACTCTTGACAAACACAGAACGTCATCCTATAAGAGCAAGGTGGTTTCAAAAGGGAAATGTACCTTTGAAACCCAAGGGCATGTTGTATCAACGATCTGCACGTTCTTCTGGTTTAGTGTGTACATCTCATCCACAGCAGCTCCAAATGCAGGCAAGACGACAACATCACCTTGTTCAATGACATCAAAATCCTTAATACCAGCATTAACAGGAATATCTTTTACGCCCATGTCCTCCAATCTCTGCACGAACAATCATAGGAATTTAACTCGTGCCAAATCCAGAGCCGTTGGACATGCTTGACCGAAATGAACACAGTTAGGCATGGTGAAGTTGTTTCATTTATTTTTGCTTTGCTGACAACAAATGAACACCAAAAACACAAGTTAACTGTTTGAGTAATATAAGAAGCTACTCATACAGCACAAAGGAACCTTTTTGCGATCATTTAGTAAAACTAGAATTTTACTCCCTAGCGCTCAATTTGGTAAAACTTATAATATGTATCCTAAAATGGCGGAGAGATGATGAAATTGCTCCTTAATTTACCCCCTCGCAATTGTTTAGTATAAACTATTTTTCAATACAATTTTACTCACTGCCTACAGTTAAATTTGCTTAAAACTTGATACATGTACCCTACAATGACAGAGGGATGATGGAACCGCTACTTAATTTATCCCCTCGCACACAGCAAGATCAGATTTTTCTTCCAAGAAGCCATCCATGAACAGGACACTTGTGCCCACGAGCTGATGTTCAAGAAATTACTTGGTTGAATAGTAGTAATACCTTGTTGACCGTGGGGTTGTGGATGATCTCGTTTGTGAGCCAGATGCGCTCCTCGGGGAACTGCTTGCGCGCCTCGTAGGCGATCTGCACGGCGCGCTCGACGCCCCAGCAGAAGCCGTAGGCCTCCGCCAGCTTCACCGTCACGGGCCCCCATGTGTACTCGTTCCCGTTGTCCTTGAGCGTCTTAATCACATCGCCTGCGCGCAACCAATCAGTTACCGACGTTTCGGGATGAAAAATTGAAAATTGAAATCACAAGCAAATTGGTGGCGCTTACTGGTGTACTCCTGGCTCATGAGCTGGAGGGTCTCCTTCTTGTGGCCGAAGCCCTTGCGGTTGTAGTTGTCGCTGCGGGTGAGGTTGTGGCGGAAGGCCTTCTTGTCGAAGTCGGGGTCGAGGGAGGCCGACGCGGACGGCGCGGGCGGGGAGGCGTCGCAGCGGACGGAGGAGGGCGCGCGCCGGCCGCCGCGGCGCGGGGTGGAGGAGGAGGATGCCGCGGAGAGGAGCGCGGAGCGGAGCTGCGTGCTGATGGTCGCCATCGCTCGCTTGCGGTGGAGGTAGTGGGCGTGTGGAGCTGAGCTACGGGGCGGACGACGCCAAGTGCCGGTGACTATGGACGGAACGGGGATAGGTGGGCTGGGTTTGGAATGGGGATCCACTTCCCATGTGATTCACCTTATCCCTCGACCTCGTGTTTTGTCTTGTTCAAATTTGGAGAAAGTACCCTCTAGTTCCTGAGTATCATAAAAGAAAACGTTTACTCGTCCAAGTACAAATGAACATAGTTTTGGACAAAATTTAAAATCTTTTTTAATTTTATTTATCTTAGTTGCATGTGTGGAAATCATGCGTACATGTTTTGGTTCGAAAACACTTCCATAACAATCACGGTTATGTATAAACTACAGTGTCCAAGGTTACCATGTCAATTTTCAAATATTTCGCAAAGTACATACCTTGACAAGATTCTGAAGAAGTTCAGAATGGACGAAAGTAAGAAAGGGTTCTTACCTATGTTGCAAGGCAAGACGTTGAGCAAGACTCAAAATCCAGCTACGGCAGAAGATAGAAGTGTTATGAACAAGATTCCCTATGTCTCAGCCATAGGCTCTATGCTATGTTGTGTACAAGACCGGATGTGGCACATGCTATTAGCTTGACTAGCAGGTACCAATCTGATCCAGGTATGGAACACTGGACGGCAGTCAAGAATATCTTGAAGTGCTTGAGAAGGACTAAGGATATGTTTCTCGTGTATGGCGGTGAAGAAGAACTCGTCGCAACATGTTACGTCGATGCTAGCTTCGACACCGATCCGGATGACTCGAAGTCACAATCCGGATACGTATTTGTTATGAATGGAGGAGCAGTGAGCTGGAGGAGTTCCAAGCAGCCCGTGGTAACAGGATCATCAACAGAGGCGGAATATGTTGCTGCCTCGGAAGCAGCAGATGAAGGAGTTCATTACCGAACTAGGTGTGGTTCCTAGTGTGTTGGATCCGATGGTTATCTATTGTGACAACAATGGTGTCATAGCCAATGCTAAAGAACCAAGGTCTCACAAGAATTCCAAGCATATCAAGCGTCGTTTTCACTCCATCCGTGAACATGTCAAGGATGGTGATATAAAGATTTGCAAAGTATACACGGATCTGAATGTCGCAGACCAGTGGCGGATGTAGGGGAAAATGGTTGGGGGTGCCAAACTCAATATTAATTGTATAAATATCATGTATGAGTTTTTTAAAGCATATAATACACAGAAAATTAGACTAGGTGGAGTACTAGATTAACAAATCTGCATATTTTAGGGGGTGCCAGGGCACCCATGGCACCCCCACTGGATCCGCCCCTGTCGCAGACCCATTGACTAAACCTCTCCCAAGGGCAAAACATGATCAGCACCAGAACTTCATGGGTGTTAGCAGGGGCGGCGCCTGTCTTCCATGGAATACCCATGATTTAGAGCACACAAAAAATTATACATATAGCCTAGCCCATCTAACGTAGAAACTAGCCCACCGACACTGCCACTGACGCATCGCTCGCCCCTGTCGCTCGCATCGCACAACAGGCACGCTCGCACTCTGACCTCTCCCCTTTCCTCTTCCTTCCATCGACGGCACGACCGCACGAACAACCGCCGGCCGATGGAGCCCGGAGTAGGCGACGCCCCCGCCGGCCCGCCCGTGGCGGCTGCGCCCCGCCCGCCCGCGTCCCTCCCCCTGCCCGTGCCCCGCCCCCGCGTCTCCGAGCAGCGAAGAAGGTACGGCCGCCTCGCCCCCAATTTCGTGGATTGCTTGATTTGCTTCATTGCTTGCTCCTACTAGTTTCTATAATGGTGAATTGACTAGATGTAAGTTTTTAATTTTTTGTTCCTTGTTTTCTTGTGTTGTTTGGTTCATATACTACATTTTGAGCTAATTTTTTTTTGGGTGGAATACCCAGGCTTCAGTTCCTGGTGCCGCCACTAGGTGTTAGATTCATCACAATGTAATTTAGATTATTGCCCCTAGTGCAAGTGGGGGACTAAAAGGAATATGCTCGAGAGGCAATAATAAAATGCTTATTATCTTATTCCATGTTTATGATAAATGTTTATTTCTCATGCTATAATTGTATTAACCGGAAGCGTTGATACATGTGTGTCTAAGAAACAAACAAGAGTTCCTAGTAACGCCTCTCAATTTACTAGCTCATTGATTAACTGATGATCAAGATCTCCTGATCATGAACATTGGATGTTGTTAATAACGGAATCACATCATTAGAAGAATAATGTGATGAACACACACCCAAAGTAAGTATAGCAATACGATCAAGTCATTAAGTTTACATTGTTATATCTTCACATACGAAGTGACCCTAATCCTTAGACCATGAGATCATGTCAATCACTAACACCGGAAGAGTGCTTTGATGACATCAAACGTCACACCATAACAGGGTGACTATAAAGGTGGCGTTGGGTACTCTGAAAGTATTAGTTGAGACTCATGGATCAAGAGTCGGATTTGTCCATCCAATTGACGGAGAGATATACTCTGGGCCCTCTCGGTGATATCACATCGACACCGCTTGCAAGCACGTGACCAGGTCACAGGGATGTCATATCATGGAACGAGTAAAGAGTACTTGTCGGTAACGAGATCGAACTAGGTATAGTTGATACCAATGATCGGATCTCGGACAAGTAAAATATCGCGAGACAAAAGGAATTGGTTACGACGTTTATGGTTCACGCGATCACAAGATTCATCGTTGAATGTGTAGGAGTCATTACGGATCTCCAGGTCCCGCTGTTGACTATTGATTAGAGAGGTGTCTCGATCATGTCTACATTATTCACGAACCGTAGGGTGACACACTTAAGGTTAGCCGACGCTATTGAAAAGATATGGAATACTGGAGAAAAGTTTGGACAACACCAAAATTGTTTCGGGTAATATTGAAATAGTTCAAGGGGATAATTGTCAATGTTTGTTAATAGAATTAACAAATAGACCAAGGGGGTAAGTGTTATTGTTTGTAATAGAATTAAAAAATATTAAAATAAAGAAATCATTTTATTTATTTATTTAATGGAAATAACCCTTGGGATTTTTGGGTGGAGATTAAATGGGTGTGAGTGGAGACTCCACTCACATAATGAGGGGAAGAGGTGAGGGCTTGGCCGCACCACCTCATGGGGGCTGCCTCTCCCTCCTATATATAGAGGTGTGGAGCTCCCTCTTCCTTACACACTTGTTGTGACCTCTCTCCCTCCTCCCGCTGCTCCACCTCTTGGTCATCTGCTTGGCGAAGCCATGGCCGTTTAGTTCTCTCCACCACACCACGCCGTTGTGTGGTTGGAGTTTCCGGTGGATCTTCTACTTTCGCTGCCCCGCTGGATCGAGGGAACGGAGGTCGTCGTCAAGTTGTACGTGTGACCGAGTACGAAGGCGCTGCCTGCTTGCAGCGTTCATCTTCACGATCTTGAGATCGGCGAGTGTACGACTACATCATCCACGAGATTCGATCTCGTTAACACTTTTGGTCTTCGAGGATATGTTCCTCTAGAACTTGGTTTTATCCGTTACTTGCATCCACTAGATTAGATCTTGGTTCCTTGGTTGTTCTTACCATAGGAAATTTTTTGTTTTCTATGCTATGAACCCGTCAACCACCACCAAGACAACACCTGGTGTCCAAGTTCCCCAAAAGCGACGCCTCCAAGAAGGAAACAGTGCACAAGCGCCGTCGTCGCCCGATCGTAAATCTTGGGTTTTCATCCTGGAGATAGTCCCCGCTCTCAAAACAATG
Organism: Poa pratensis; assembly: GCA_947311845.1. Classification (NCBI taxonomy): domain Eukaryota; kingdom Viridiplantae; phylum Streptophyta; class Magnoliopsida; order Poales; family Poaceae; genus Poa; species Poa pratensis. The sequence goes on along the minus strand of CAMZMU010000049.1, from coordinate 26,036,279 downwards.
CCTTCAGCAAGGCCATTGCTAGGCACAACAAATTAAGGCTAGACCTTGGATTTTAACCCTGAAAGGTAAGACCTTTAAACTTCACCTGTGTTGTCCCCCCCCACTTACATACCGCTGCTACGAATCCCGAATCTCCAAGAAGTTACTCATCGCCAAAAAGACTCCAATCACCATTACTAGTTCTCCAATCTCGGCGTCCATGACATTCTCCGCCTCTGACTTCACCATGGAGCTAAACATATCCCATGATGGCAACAAATAGAAGAAATTCACGCCACTCCCTCCTTAACGGAGAACCCAATGGACACGACCGAATCCCACCCGATCCAGCAATCTCCAGGCATAACACGCACATGGGAGTTCGCCGCCGGAGCCTTCCAGAACCCGACACTCCGGTCAGATCAAGGACGACAGGCGTCAGGCAGATATTCGTCTTGGCGTAATAGGAACCCTAGGAACACGCCTTTATTCGAGCACACCACAGGCCCCCACGTCGCCAGTCAGAGCAGCAACGGAGAAGGCAGCCGCAACGCACGTCTACAATCCGTCCATAAGGACGAGGTTGATATCGATGCTGCGCGCCACCCGCCGCCACCACTCCACTACCGCCGATGGAGCTGTCACGTGGTGCACTATCCTCCCCTCCGTCCTTTGACGAGAAGGGCACCGCCACCGCCGTCGGCTTTGGCGGCGGTGCCGGCCAGGAGCACGCCGGTGAGGAGGGATAGAGGGGACGGGGGAGGTTCCTCCGGAGTCGCCCGGGCGGGGGCGACCTGGGAGGCGGCTAGGGTTAGGAGGCGGCTAGACCTGGCAAGACAACATTCGTCTCGTGAGTAGTCCTACAAAAAAATTATTTCATGCTTTCTTCGTAAAATTTGTAGCGATAAAATATTTTTAATCACAGATTAGCGCGTGGTTGAATAACTCAATCGATTCAATCGATGGAAACTACAACAAAAAAAGGAGAGGTCTACTGCAAGGACGTTGCGACAGACTACTATAAAAGTAGTACGTCCAGATGGAAAAGGAGCAGAAAAAGCTGCATATATTATTGGGGGAGGATTAACAAAAAAGTTGTTAGATTTCATTGAGTTATTGCAGCTAAAATATAAATATACGAGTGGAGTGGGCAGTGCGGCCATAGCTCGTGCAGAAAATCCCTCGCCATGTACAAGAAGGAGAACCATGGTCAAAACTAAGGGTGGGCATTCGGTCTTTTCGGTTAGTTCGGTTCGGTCTTTCCGGTCTTTAATAATTTCGGTCATCCAAAAATGATACCCGTAATAAATTCGTTCTTTTCGGTTATCTGTTCTTCGGTCTGTTCGGTCCGGTCTTCGGTCATGACCAAATAGACCAAAATCTAGGCCGCAAGAAAGGGAATCGGCACCCAGGACTGGGAAAGTGGGAAGCGATCGACTGGTATCTTGCGCACAGGAGAATCTACAGTAAGCTGGCTTGGGATACTCAGTTGTTGGGTCTAGAGACTAGATGGTACACTTGGTTCAGTAGTTGGGCCTATAGAATAGACGTACAAAACTGGGTAGGCACACAAATTCGGCTGCTTTCCGTATGTAATTCGCTCAAAATAAAATAAAATCGGTTCTTCGGTTTATTCGGGTTATGTATAAGTGATAACCGAATTTCTGATCTAATTTCGGTCTTTTCTAATTTGCTACCCAAATTTCTAACGGTCTTTTCGTCTCGTCATTTCAGTTTCGGTCTCGGTCTTTTCGGTTTCGGTTTTCGATCTTCGGTTTTTATGTCCACCTCTAGTCAAAACTTTACACTTTTGTACTGGTGGGATAAGTTAAACTTCCTCATAATGGAGTAGACCGGCAGAAGAGGGAAAAGCAAAGAAGATGGTTCTGTACAAGATTAGATGGCAAAAGAAGATCATCTGACGGGAACCAAGGCCGGTAAAGCAAACACATCCCAAGATTACTTTCCTATGGTTATACTTTCTCAGGATGACATTCATTTGTACATAGAGCTATTTAATTAAATACAATTTATACTTAACTTTTATACTTCCATATAACTTATTTTCAGCATTTTGTGCAATGTTAAAGGGCATAACTTTTTTGTTACTTATTTCGTCAACTAGATCTCTAGGAATGTTGCTAAGTATTAGTTGTAGTGTTCTTTGGTACACAATTGTAATGTATCATTCAAACAACAATCTTTGTTTTCCTGAATTTAGTATGAATTTCAAAATAGAAGTTCATCATTAATAATTTCATAATCTACATTATATGTATTTATGTCAAAAATTTGTAAGCCAACGGTCTGACAAGTACTCCCCTCCGTTTCAAAATATAAGCGCGCTATTTTTATGCTGGTCTTCGATGCTCAACTTTGACCATTAATATATGATAAATTATGTAGATCGAGAATGTATAAATGGGAGGACGCGCCTGTGGCGCGGTGGCTTCGCATGCAGTGGCATGCAGGCCCGCTCGCGAGTTCGACTCCTGGGTTGCCTCACCCGAGCGGCACTGTTCACGTGAACAGTGTTCGGCTCCTGCTTCTGGGCCATTTCCACCGTGGTTCGATCAGAGGTATTGTGGTGCACCCACCACCGCAGGGGTTTCCCGGTAGGTTTAGACTCACGGGGCCCAGAAGCTTAGTATAGTCTGGTTAGGTCTAGCTTGCGCACAGGTGGCGTGCGTGTGGTGTTGAGTGTGTGTGGTGTGAGTTGTGCGTGAGTTCAGATACTACAGCTGTACTGTGTAAGACCAGGAATTCTCAAAAAAAAAAAAAAAAAAAAAGAATGTATAAATGGTACCGCTGGATTCGTCTAGCGAATATCTTTCATTTCATATGTTTTTATACTAAATTTGAGGTAATATTATAAGTACAAATTATGGTAAAAGTTATACATCGTTGACCAACGAAATTAAAGGGCGCCTTGATTTTGGGATGGAGGGAGTATTATAATGGTGGTTTCTAGAACAGGTAAGAATATTTTGATATTACCTAAAGTGTAAATTAAACGTGTTAACGAGCTTTTGTCGTCAAATGTGTCTTGGAAGCTATAATGAATTCCGTTGAAGGTTGAAATCTTGTGCATGTCTATTCTTGTCATTAAAATAACGTAGATTAATATCACTAATAAACATAAAAATGACGTGGATTATATTACGTTGGTATACACGCTATGATTAATTGATATATTTGTATCCAATGTGCTTGGCATCAACTGGTGTGTACAGTTTCTCCTGTTAGTTTATGGTGTAAATTTTGTGCACCAAATTAAACATGGAAATTTGTTCAATTGAATTTCAGTCCAACCTGTAAGACTTCAATTGGAGCCAGACCAGCAGGCTAAACACTTGTAGCCATTGAAGATCTGGTTTGTTTCTACCTAGTAAGCCATTAATGGAAAAATGATTATGAATAACAGGCATAACATGGCGCGTTTGTTGTAACACTAATAAGTAAAGGGCAAGGTCAAGAAAAGGTGCAACATGTTCGCCCATATGATATTAGAGTTTAACATGTCGATAGTACTTCATATATGTGAAGAGCTTCATTATCTGTAAGCATGCTTCCCGACCTTGATCTCATCATATATGTGTCTCCGGTGCCAGGATGATGAGGAAATTAAAGCCATGTTCGTCATTAACCAGTATCCCGAACAAGCTCGTGATGTTTGCTTGGACATCGGTGGCTCGACCTAGCCAGCTCCGAAGATGTCGCGTTGTCAACCCAAGAAAAGGGAGAATTCGTGGTGCATTGTTTATAGGTACTAAGATTCATGTCCATGAGCGTGTTCACCTCATTACCCCAACTCGCATGTCTTCTTGCTAAATTTTTTTAATAATACATTTTTTTACTAATTTCGACAAATAATACGTATTTTGCAAAAAAATTGAAAATATTGCGGCCTCGGCCT